>OY540822.1:3094607-3750831 GCA_961205875.1 Sialis fuliginosa | reverse complement strand
CTACAGAAAAAATTGCTATTTTCTGTTTGGATACTAGCTAAACAGGAATCTTTCCTTTCCGTTGGTGACAGATTTGGGATTGCAACAAGCACCGAGCATGACATATTTGTGGAGATTGTTAATGTTTTAATTGAACTTCTTCCACAATTAATTAGATGGCCCGAACAAGATAGCTACCAAGGAATTTGTAATGTAAGTTACACACACTTCACTAAAATTAATTTAATTATAATTGGTGACTCTGTGTATCCACTACAGAAGAATGTATTGACACTATTTCGTGACAATAGCCATCTAACATCAGCACAAAGGCTGTATAATCGATAATTTAATTTAATTCTATTAGATCAACCATTGAAAGGGTGTTTTGAAAGTCAAATTTCATAGACTGAAGAATTGGATAGAGACAAGATTAAGATTTAATAAAAATAAAACTATTGATACAAATTTACAATCTTTGATATCCCAAGAAAAACACAATTGGAAAAATGTACTAGAAAGATTAATAAACATAACATTATTTCTAGCAAAAAATTATTTGGCATTTCGTGGGTCTTGTGATAAGTTATTTGTTCCACATAATGGGAATTTTCTCGGTCTTGTTGAACTTTTAGGAAAATTTGATTTAATATTAAATGAGCATTTGCGCAAGGTAGTCTCACAAGAAATTCATATTCATTACTGTGGAAAAACTATTCAAAACGAATTAATAAGTACATTTGGAGATATGACAAGAAGCCATATTTTGGATTGTGCTCGTAAATCGAAGTATTTCTCTATTATTTTAGACTGTACACTGTAATGTTATATTAGGTTAGGTTAGGTTATTATGTTATTAGTAGACAAAATTACATAAGAGTTTGTGTAAAAGGCACAAGAAAATGAAATAGAAGTCAGTCGAATCTAAGGTGTCTTGGAGTGAGTATTAATTATTATTCTAAAGTTGAATAACAAAAATTTAATAAACTTGCCAATCGACAGCACTGTATAGACAAGCTGCGGCCAAGGCATCTTGGAGTCGCCGAAATTAAGTACAAATTGCTGTAATAATTGTAAAAGTAAATATTTGTTAAATAGTTGTAAGTTAGTATAGCAAAGAATCAAGGTATGTTCATTATTATTATTATTCTTGTTATTATTTTGTAATAAAGTCTGTAAAAAAAAAACTATTTGATGCTTCTATCCTGCGGTCTCTAATTACCGATTTGATAAAAAAATAAAAGTTAGACATTTTAATATCGTTACATTTTGGCGCCCGAGCAGGGACGGAAGCATCAGGTTGTAACCTATTGTGCAGGCATTTTTTTGGCTACAATTTCATTGTAATGTCACTACGTAATAGCCCACCCCTCCCTTCGTCACCGGGAGACAGTGATGCCTCCCGATACAATATTTTCACTCGATCTAGAGCTCGCGTTGCTACTGAAAATGATAGACCTAGAATCACGGAACCTTCGGAACAAATTGTAAGTGCTTTAAATAACTCGTTACCTCCAGGGTGTAGGAACCTAGATACAATCACAGCATCAATAAATGGGGTTGCAGGAAATCAAATTGATCCAATTCGACTAAATGTACCGTTAGTTGTTCAACCAAAGCGTAATCCGTCTCCAACATTTGTTTCAATATTACCTCCCCAAATTAACTTTTCGGCACCCCCTCCCCAACCCGTGCAATTTACATTTCCACAAGAAATGTTGCAAACACCATCGTTCTCAGGCTTGACAGAGGAAAATGTAATAGATTTTTTTAATAAATTAGAACAACAGTTTATATATCGAAACGTTCCAGATGCTTATAAACTATTATTTACCGTGGGATGCTTAAAGGGTCAGGCCCAAAAATGGTCTCATATATTTGCACCCAATGTTTCAAATTATGAAACTTTTAAGAATCTTCTCATTAACGTATACTGGGGTTTATCCAAGCAGCATAGTTTGAGATTAGATATATATGCTGAAAAGGGTTATTACAAAATACCAGGACAGTATTCAAGCATGGCCGAATATGCTCTCCAATTAAGAGAAAAATCATTATATTTATTACCCCCCATGCCGGAATTAGAATTTTTAAACGTAATCATTCCTCATTTTTCTCCAATGATTCAGCGCAACCTTATTTCTGCTCGACCAAAAACATTCGGTGACTTATATATGTTATTAAAAGACCTCGATGATGTAGAGCGACGAAACCGCGAACAGTTTAACACAAAAACGCGTTGTACGCGCGTTCAGGTGTATTAGTGGGAGCGTGGGTAGGTGAGTGCAGGCAACAATAGACAGACGGTGTATTTTATTATTATTTTTATTGGTGCTTATATTTATATATAATAATAAGCGTCGCGGCGGCGACGGTGATGTTTGTTCGGCTGTGCTGCGTGGGCGGCGGCAGGGCGTCGCGGATGACGGAGGTGATGTCCGTGCGGCTTGACGGCTGGGCGTCGCGGATGATGGCAGGGCGTCGCGGATGACGGAGGCGATGTCCGTGCGGCGTGGCGACGGCAGGGCGTCGCGGATGACGGAGGTGATGTCCGTGCGGCTTGACGGCTGGGCGTCGCGGATGACGGCTGGGCGTCGCGGATGATGGCTGGGCGTCGCGGATGATGGCAGGGCGTCGCGGATGACGGAGGCGATGTCCGTGCGGCGTGGCGACGGCTGGGCGTCGCGGATGACGGCTGGACGTCGCGGATGACGGAAGTGATGTCCGTGCGGCTTGGCGACGGCTGGGCGTCGCGGATGACGGAGGTGATGTCCGTGCGGCGTGGCGACGGCTGGGCGTCGCGGATGACGGCTGGGTGTCGCGGATTAGCTGCGGGTCCTCGATGCGGCTTGGCCTTGGCGGCGGGACGGCGGATACTCGGCAGGGCTGGTCCTTAGCAGAGCTGGTCCACGGCAGGGCGGTTCCTTGGCAGGCTGGTCCTTGGCGGAGTTGATCCTTGACGGTGGCGGCGACGGAGCTGTCCTCTGAGAGAGTCTGGAGGAGTCTCCCTCTTGTTTGAAAAAACATGAGGTTATATACCCCGTTCTTCATCCCTTCTCTAGGCAGGGTGGTGCGCGTTGAGAGAGTAGGGGTATGTTTTTTTTTTTTTTTTTTTTTTTTAATTCCAGAGGTTCGGAAAATACTCTTTACGTATCGTCAGGCCTTGATGTTCTGCCTGGTATGTCGGACTCGGATGAACCCATACCGACTAAAAACCTCCTCTGGCATCGGCCTCTGTTTCCCCCGTGGAACCGCCGCTAGGCATTACTTCACGGAGGGAGGATCTAGCTATTACTCTTCCTTCAGTGGTTGAAGTCACGGCTTCTTTTCTTCGGCTATCTTATTTTTGCTCGCTGCCTTTCTATGCGACGGAGTTCCTGTAGGACTTCTGTCGCGAAAGAGGATGTCGCCTCCCAGGCTGCCTTCGATGATAGCATAGCTCGAACCAGGGACTCTGGCCGAACTTTCTGTTCGATGACAGTTTCCCAAGTACTGCGTGATGAGTTGAAGCGAGGGCACGTAAAGAACACGTGCTCCGCATCTTCACTGACTCCGGGGCAGGACGGGCACTCTGGAGAAGCCTCATGTTTAAAACGATAAAGGTATGCTCGAAAGCACCCATGTCCTGAGATCATCTGAGTTATGTAGTGGTTGACTTCACCATGGCCACGGCTCAGCCAAACATTTACTTTTGGAATAAGCCGGTACGTCCATCTGCCATTTTTTGTGGTATCCCACAGCATTTGCCATCGCCGTATGCTATTTTGCTGTTCCTCTGTTCTGAGTTCTTCGGGGCTCAATGTGGTTGATCCTTTTCGCCGGTAAAGGGCTTTTCGTTCTTCGGCTAGTACTTCAATAGGCAGCATCCCGGCAATAATGCACACTGCTTCCTCAGACACTGTACGGTAAGCGCTGGCAACTCTCAAGGCACTCAGTCGATATACTGACGCGATTTTTCTCAGTGTTTCTTGTCTTTTAAGTGCATCAGCCCAGATGGAGATTCCATATGTGAGCACAGACGTCACTACTGATGAGAGTAATATCCTCCTTCTCTGCTTCGGGCCTCCTATGTTAGGCATCAATCGTGATAAAGTTGCTCTGACTATCGACGCTTTGGCACACATGTGCTCTGCCTGCTCTTTGAAGTTGAGTCGGGCATCAATCATCACTCCCAGATACCGAAGATACGGCTGGGATGTGATTTCATGTGCTCCGACTTGCAGCGTGATGGTTTCTACCCGCTTCCTACTAGTAATGAGCACAGCTTCGGTCTTGTGCTCTGCCAACTGCAGGCCAACAGTATCCATCCACTTATGGATCCGCTGAATGGTAGTGTCGAAAGCAAAGTTTATCTGCTCGAGGTGCTTTGCAACTATCACTACGGCTACGTCATCCGCATATGCCACAAGTTTGACTCCCGTAGGCAGTATCAGTCTCAGTAGCCCATCATACATGATGTTCCACAATAGAGGACCCAGAACCGAGCCTTGAGGTACTCCTCCAGTGATTTTGTATTCTTTTGGACCGGTCTCCGTATCGTATTTTAGAATCCTATCAGTGAAATAGCTAGCCACCATCCGTCGTAGGTATCCTGGTACGTTCATTTCAGCGAGAGCTTTCATAATGCAATTCCATTTGGCCGAGTTGAAAGCGTTCTTTATGTCCAGTGTTGCCACCAGGTAGTACTCCTTTGTGCCTCTATTCCATCTGGTTCCTGCGATGGCGCCCTTAGCAGTATTGACGACAAGGTCAATCGCATCGAGGGTAGAGTAGCCTTTTCGGAATCCATATTGGTTGCTGGCAAGCAGCGGTTCGACTGCTGCCTCGATCCTTTTATGAATTATACGTTCCAGTATTTTGCCAGCTGTATCCAGCATACAGAGTGGTCTATAGGATGTTGGTTCGTCTGGTGGTTTCTTCCCTTTAGCAAGAAGTACTAATCTCTGTTGCTTCCACTTCAGAGGAAAGATACCCTCTTTGAGGCATGCATTGTAGACGTCCAAGAACAGCGCAGGCACTGTTTTGATGGCTAGTTTCAGTGCGATATTTGGGATTCCATCTAAGCCTGGAGCTTTGGTATTCCCTACCCTGTTACACGCTTCTATTAGTTGGTCTTCGGTAATTGGCGGAAATTCTTCTTCGAAAATCTCGTACTGCTCCGTCAGATGGTGGAGCTCCATTTGTTGAGGAAACAGAACAGTGACAATCCTTTGCAACCGTTTAGGACACGTAGGCGATGGCATTGGCTGGCTTCTGAGGTGAGTCATAACCACCTTATACGGTCTGCCCCACGGGTCACTTTCTACCTCTTCTATTAGCTCGCTCCAGCAGTGCTGTTTGCTAGTTTTGATGGCTTTGTTCAATTTTCGACGAGCCTCTTTGTACTCCGCCAGCAGTTCTTCAGGGTTTGGTCCTTTCTGGCCTCTCTGTGATGCCCTTCTTTTCCTGAGGCATACTTTACGAAGAGCAGCGATGTCATCATTCCACCAATACACCGATGGAAGATGATTTATGCCTCGTTTCCGGGACATACTTGCGTCACATGCATCCGTGATACGTTTTATCAGTACTTCTGCCTTCTTTCCAGCATCTGCACTGCTGATAGACTGATTATTCAGTACCACAGTGAAAGCAACAGGATCGAAGGTGCTCACTTTCCAACCGATTGAATTAGTTTTCTTGTTCACTCCTCGAGTAGTGTGGTCAGTAGGTATTTCCCATCGTATCGCAAAGTGGTCACTGGCCGTATAAATGTTCATCACGTCCCAGGAGCATTTTCTCTTAGCGAGACTGCTGCTGACGAAAGTGAGATCTACGATAGAACTTGCCTCTCCTCTGACGAACGTTGCTTTAGCACCACTATTGAGCAAGATCACGTCGAGAGTGGACATAGCCTCCAATAATGCTTGCCCTCGCGCATTAGTCACTTTGCTGCCCCAGTCAACTGCCCAAGAGTTAAAGTCTCCGGCGATAGCCACGAGAGAGTGCTGCTTTGCATCTTCGGTCAGTCGGTCTAGAAAGTCTGTAAATTCGTCAAATGTAAGGCTAGGTGGTGCGTAGCAACTGTAGAAATGGATTTCATTCAGTTTTGCTACCACATAGCCAGCTTCTGTGCTTTTTGTCACGCTCTGGAAAGGACACTTACCACAGGACCAAATGACAGCTTTAGCAGTACTATCAGTTTTCCAAGGTTGAGTGGTGAGATGTCTGTATGGCTCGGAGATTAACGCAAGATCTGCTTTCAGTTCGCGCACGGTCTGCATAAGCAGATCGTGCGCAGCCTCACAGTGGTTAAGGTTAAGTTGTACTATTAGCATTGTCGGTTACTCTTCATCTTCCGCAATGCCTCTTTAAAGATTGGACATCTGCTACTACCAGCTATGTGGGTACAATTCTTCGTATCCGACGCACAGCGCACATCGAGCTTCTTTTTGACAGGTGGCGGCTTTGTGGCCTTCTTGTCCACACTTGGTGCACAGTTTGGATCGGTCCACGTCACTCTTGCATTTAGCGGAGAGATGCCCGTAGTGCCAGCACTTATAACACCTGGTTAATCTTTCCACTGTTTTAATTCGGCAATTGACCCAACCAATCCTAATCTTGCCATGCTCACCCAGTACGTTTTCCACTATTGACGCCGGCAGTATCACTGAGGCTGTCTGGGTGCCCCCATAGGCCTTACGAAGTGACCTGATAGAGTCTAGTGTGACGCACTCATCTCCAGCCGCTTTGTTTAAAGCAGCGAGAACATCCTCTTTTGTTGTCGTTTCGTCAAGGTCCCGAATTTCAAGATCTTCCTGTGGCCCTTTACTAATGACTTCGGCATCTTCTTTGACGATTTCGCCGATGGTTTTCCGTAAACCCTGGCCTTTATCGGTATTCTGCTTAGTTAGAATGATCAGCAGGTCTCCGGTAGCTGTCTTGCGGATCTTGTCAACGGAAGTACAGACCTGATTGTCAGGGACGTCTTGTTTGATTCGCCTAAGTATATCAGCATACTTCTCCTTTTCTTTTGGCCGAACGATCAGAACATTGGGCCGAGCAAGTGATCTCCGCGGCTTCTTCTGTCGAGGCTCTTTAGCGAGCTGCTTTAGAGGCTGCTCCCGTACTTCTTTCTTTCTTTCTTGCATTTCTTTCTTTCGAGATTTGACCTCCTGCCAGTCCTTTGTTTTCTTTCCAGAGAACTGTGCCGCATTTTTGGACGGCGGAGTGGGTCCTGTCTCTTTCCTCTTTTTTGAATCCTTGTTACCCAACGGTGTCTTAGGAAGTCTTCGTTTGGCGCTACGAATATCACGTTTATCCCCCGACATCGACTCAGCATCAGCGTCGGTTCCTGTGTCTACCGTCAACTCATAGCGAGTTGTCAATCCGGGTGACGTTTGCGTAGCTGTCACAGCTTGGCTATACGTTCTCGGCTTTGGTGCGGGTTGTGCGACCTGCTCGTCCTCCAAATTTTTCAGCCTTTTAAAGGCACTACCAATACCGGCAACTTTCTTTTTAATCTCCTTGTGGACATTAGGCCTTGGATCCACAAACTCATGAAGCTCGTTGATGAGCTTCTCGAGTCTGTCCAAAGCTTGGGTCCGTTTCATCTCAGCACTTGCTGATTGTTGGGCAAGTTGCCCGGTGTCACCCGGACAAGACCCTATTCTCTTAGAGTAGGGGTATGTACGTGTGAGCGTGTGTGTGTGTGTGCGTGACAGGGTAGGTGTGAGTCATCGGTGACGAACGTTTCTTACAGCGCTTGACCTACTTAGGAAAAACCCAGGCGGCAAGGTGTAATAAACGTTGTCAAAGGAAATGCCGCCGACGTAGTTAAGCTGCTTGGCGACACATCTGGTGGCCGTCCGATGGATTTGTGGGAAAGTACAAAAATGCACCAGGGTTGACCAACATGTTGTGTTCAGGGTTGTATCAAGTTTAATAGTAGAGTCAGAGATACGAGATTTGGTAAAGAGACAAAACGCTCCGATAAAGCTATCAATATATCTGCTGTAGAATGCCTTGATAATGATATCCAAACCGAAGATCCTTTAAACTTGTAACGACCTACCACGAGTGTCCCGTGGATGTAGGTTCCCAGAATCTGGACACACCTATTTCTATTTATACAGTGTTTCCTCAATACACCTCACCAACTGAATTATTTAGAATTAAACGCTATACACCACCTAAGCTAAAAGTAAACATTTTCGACTGTGATTACCGCGCACTTCTAGATACAGGTTCTGAAATAAGTTGTATTTCCGAAGAATGTTTTCTAAAATTAGGTTCCGCTCATAAAATTTCCACTCTTCCAGTGGCACGTACTAAGATAATTGGTGCAACATCTCATAAAAGCAAACCTATAACAAAGCAGATTATGTTAGATATCTTTATTGAAAAACAATTACATAAAATTGTATTATTGGTAGTACCAGATCTTAGTTGCGACTTGCTTTTGGGAATGGATTTTTTACACCAAGCAAGGGCAATTATTTTTGTTCACAAGAACCAAATTGAACTATCAAATAATGAAATGAGTCAAAGTATTGCGTACCTAGAAGATAGTGTTCATGTAAACGAATTACCTGCATCAAGTAATACAGCCCTTACACCCGTTTTCGAGTGCGAGCGCACCACTTTAGATTACGTCCTCACAGAACAAAACTCTAAAGTTTTGGGGTTTAATGATTTCTCCACAACCGTTAACGCACTTACCAATTTGACTGAGGAACAAAAGGGTAAACTCACCCATTTATTAATAAATTTTTGTAATCTATTTAGCGATCGACCCGGACTAACGGACAGATATGAACACTCGTTAGTGCTAAATGATTATTCAGCTTTCGTGGGAAAATCCTATCCAATCCCTTTTGCCTATAGACAACAGGTCAGTGATCAGCTCTCTAAAATGGAAAAATGGGGTATTATTGAACGGTCCACTACCAGTTATATAAATCCCTTGGTTACGGTTCTAAAAAAGGACGGAAGCGTCCGTCTATGTTTAGATGCTCGTATACTAAACAGAAAACTAGTTGCTGATCAAGAACGTGTTCCAAGACCCGATGAAATTTTACAGAGGTTTGAAAAAATTATGTTTATATCAACTATCGATTTGACTCAGTCCTATTGGCAGGTGCCTTTAAGAATAAAAGACCGTAAGTTTACGGGTTTCCTATTTAACGGTAAAACTTATCACTTTTGTGTATTACCATTTGGGATTAAAACTGCCGTTGCCGGATTCACACGTTGTATGGACATAGTCTTAGGACCCGAAGTTGCAAGTTTTACGACAGCTTATGTTGATGATTTGTTAGTCATTTCTGAATCGTTCGAACAACATCTACAACATTTGGATATATTGTTTAAACGCTTAAAGGCCGCTAATATGACAATAAATTTTAAAAAATCACATTTTTTTCAAAAGGAAGCCAAATTTCTGGGCTATATCTTATCTGCGTCTGGTATACGCCCAGATCCGGAACGTGTTCGAACAGTTTTAGAATTTAAAAAACCAAACAATTATAAACAACTGCAACGGTTTTTAGGTTTATGTAACTTTGACAGGAAGTTTATCGCTAAGTACGCAGACTTGGTACATCCATTTTATCTATTATTAAAAAGTAAAAATAAATGGCTATGGGACTCGAACCATGACAACCACTTTTATAAATTAAAGCAAATATTTAGCCAAATTACATTACTTAATCACCCCTTAACGGGAAACCCATACCATATAGCCACGGATAGTTCCAAGTATTGTTTAGGGGCCGTTTTATATCAATATGAGAAAAATGGGGATAAACATATTTTAGCTTATGCTAGCAGGAATCTGAAACCACCCGAAATAAATTATTTGGCAACCGAGAGAGAAGCACTCGCAGTCATATGGGCATTAGAACATTGGCGTGTATATGTTTTGGGTTCGCAAGTTGTTGTAGTTACTGACTGTCAAGCTTTATCGTTTATAAATCGTTGTCCCGTTTATAATGCCCGAATATTACGATGGGTCTTAATGTTACAAGAGTACAATATAACTATTCAATACTGTCCTGGGTCACAAAATCTAGTAGCCGACTACCTTTCTCGACCTTTAAACGATTACCAATGTGAGACAGGCAATAATGAAAATTTATTTTTGGTAGCACTTACTACAAAAAAAATTATTTCCATATCTACCTCTGTTCGAAAGAAACTAAAAGCAATAAAAGAGTACCAAATTAATGACGAATATCTTAATAGTATACGAGAAAACATACGTGGCATTTTAGCCATTCCGGGGGAATTAAAACTAGCTGAAGAAAAAGTTAAATATGTATTAAAAAATGATATACTCTTTTATCGTGCAAAAGGTAACCTTCCGTGGAAAATGTGCCTACCTGAAACCCTTATTGATGACGTGGTGTTGGGGATTCATGACAGTTATGGTCACATGGGGGTAACGAAGTGTTATAAGTTTATAAGAGAGTTATTCCATTTTCCTATGATGGCATCACGTGTCCGCCGGCTAGTTACTTCATGTATGTTGTGTTTAAAGAGTAAATATCCTAATAACTACTTACATGGTAAATTTAATCCAATATTACCCAAAGACTCCGATGATCTTGTAGCCATTGATTTGTTTGGACCATTACCAAAATCGATATCTGGCGTTTGTTATGTATTAGTAGTTCTTAATGTATTCACTAAGTATGTACAACTATATACCTTAAAGAAGGCAACAACTAAAAGAATTTTGGAACTGTTGAAGCTACAATATTTTGTTAAAATCGGCAAACCAAAACGCATACTTTCGGACCATGGATCTCAGTTTACTGCCAGACAATGGACGAAACAATTGGAAGGTGAGGGAGTTAAAACAGTATATTCCTCTATACGGAATCCACAGAGCAATCCATCAGAAAGGGTGATGCGAGAACTAGGAAGAATGCTGAGGTCGTACTGTCATAATCAACACTCTAATTGGGCAAAATATATTCCTAAAATACAAGAGTGTATAAACAACGCCATACATGAAAGTACTGGTGCAACACCACTAGAAATGCAATTTGGTGAAAAACCGAAAACTGAGTTACAGAAGATAATATCATACCCAGAACAACCGGGTAACTCAGCTACTGGTGTAGGAGAAGCATTGAATAAGATGCATAAGAAAGCCGCAGACCGTACTGAACAACACCAGAAATACAAGACCACAGCATTAAACATTGGTCAACTCGTTCTACTAAGAAGTAATTATACGTCTTCTAAAATAAAAAAGGAAACTCGGAAACTGTTCTTGCTCTATGAAGGTCCGTATAGGGTCAAAGCCATTGCTGGTCCAAATGCATATCTACTAGAGTGCCCGAGGACATCCGAAGAAAAAGGAGTACATAACATCAGAAATTTGAAATTAATACCCGAAAATGAAGCGTCCCATTCCAAATTATCATAGGACGCTACAGGGGGGTATTGTAATGTTATATTAGGTTAGGTTAGGTTATTATGTTATTAGTAGACAAAATTACATAAGAGTTTGTATAAAAGGCACAAGAAAATGAAATAGAAGTCAGTCGAATCTAAGGTGTCTTGGAGTGAGTATTAATTATTATTCTAAAGTTGAATAACAAAAATTTAATAAACTTGCCAATCGACAGCACTGTATAGACAAGCTGCGGCCAAGGCATCTTGGAGTCGCCGAAATTAAGTACAAATTGCTGTAATAATTGTATAAGTAAATATTTGTTAAATAGTTGTAAGTTAGTATAGCAAAGAATCAAGGTATGTTCATTATTATTATTATTCTTGTTATTATTTTGTAATAAAGTCTGTAAAAAAAAAACTATTTGATGCTTCTATCCTGCGGTCTCTAATTACCGATTTGATAAAAAATTAAAAGTTAGACATTTTAATATCGTTACAACACCTGATACAAGCCATACAGCTTTCCATAATTTTAAGATTTTATGATGTTCAGGATATCCTGAGATAAAAGAACATTTTTTGTCATTCAAACCAGTTTTTGATTCTACTGGAAAAGGATTATATGATATTATTATGGCAAATTTAAAAGAATTTAATTTGGAAATAGCAAATTGCAGAGGGCAAGGCTATGATAACGGCGCTAATATGAAAGGTAAAAATAAAGGTGTGCAAGCTAGAATTTTAAAAGAAAATCCACGCGCGTTTTTTATACCTTGCAGATGTCATTCAATTAATTTACTAATTGGTGATAGCGTTTCTTCTTCAATTATGTATATCAATTTTTTCGGGGTTATTCAACGAATTTATACTTTATTTGCTGCATCTGTTGGAAGATGGAGTATATTAAAAAAACATGTTGTATCATTAAATCCAAAACCATTAAGTGAAACAAAGTGGGAGTGTAGAATCGAATGTATTAAAGCAATAATGTTTGAAATAACTTAAATTAGAAATGCATTAAACGAGTTGGAGGATCATACATTAGATGCTGTAGTTGTTTCGGAAGCAAGCTCTTTGGCTGAAAAAATCGAAGATTTTGAGTTTTTAGTAACATTATCTGTTTGGCACAGTCTTTTGTCAAAACTTAATATTGTCAGCAAATCCATGCAAAAACCTACTTTCGAAATGAGTAACGCTATCCAACCTCTTCGAAATTGTAAAAAAAATTTAGAGGAATATAGGGATTCTGGTTTTTCTGATGCTCTAGAATCATCCAAAAAACTTGCATCGTTGAATGTCAACTCACAATTTAAAACTAAGGACCAGACGGCGAAAGAAACAATTTACATATGAGTGTGATGATGAAGTTCCTGATGCAAATGATCCAGAAAAATATTACAAAAATCACTGTTTTAATGTTATGCTGGATCAGTCGTTGGTGTCTATATCCGAAAGGTTTCAACAAATGAAAGATTTTGAAGAGTCGTGGGGCTTTTTGTTCAATATTAAAAATAATACAAATCGTAATGGGCTGCTAAAGAATTGCAAAGATTTACACATAAAATTAACTGATGAGGCAAGCAGTGATATAAATGGAATCGAGTTGTGCGAGGAAATCGAATCATTGAAGCAGTTAATACCAGATGATGCAAATAACCCTTTAAAATGTTTGAACTTTATAAATGACAATATCTTGAAAAGCACAGTGCCAAATCTGTGGGTGGCTTTGCGGATTCTTGTAACAATTCCGGTTAGTGTAGCTAGTGGTGAAAGAAGTTTTAGTAAATTAAAATTGATAAAAACTTATTTGCGATCAGCTATGATAAAAGATAGGTTGAATAATTTGGCTATTCTTTCAATTGAAAATAAAGTTGTAGCAAACCTCAATCTTGAGACAACAATCGAAAATTTTGCAGACATGAAAGCCAGGAAGAAATCTTTTATATAATTTTAGTTATATTATATGTATATTATTTATCAATTATATGTTATATTATATTATTATACATATTACACTAATGAATTAATAAAAAGTGTATTTAATGGTATTTTTCATTTTTCTACACATTTTATTCATTTTGATAATTTTCTCACACGCTTTTTTTTTGTGCGGATAATTTTTAATGATCGTCACTTTGTCCAGTAACTTTATGCATCACCGCATGCGTTAAATCCGGTAGTTCTGATTTTTTGCAGACTTGTTTATGATGTTGGCCTAATGAATAATCCAAGTTTGTGACCTCGAGCGCCGAACGCAACTTTGTCAAAAATCGAAAAAACCGCGAAAAAATCGTTATTTTTTCAAATTTTGGCGATTATAACCCTAAAGGACTAGTTTTTGAAAAAACTTTTTTAGAACGTTTTTAAAGTAGACTAAATTTGCTACAATTTGATACTAGAGTTGTCTCTGTAGACCCAATAGTTTTCGAGATTAAGCCTTTCAAAGTTTATAATTTTTTTCGAACTTCGCAATTTTTTGCAATTCTGTCGTTCTGAATGAATTTTGACCCTGATTATACTATCGAAGCCCTGTACTTTTATGATGGGATGTTAAAAAAGAAAATGATAAGTGTGAACGATGATGTTTAAGCTAAGCTATGAATAATGAAGTAAAAAAGATAAGTACAACAAAAGTTAATAAGTTTATTTGTTAGGAAATTGAGTAATATTCAAAATCAAAAAATTAAATTAATTTAGCCCTCTTGAAAGGTTCCGGTTGAGGTTCGTCCGTATCTGGACGTATTGGGATGGCATATCCCCATCAGGGGATGGTGATGAATCGTCGACGTCTTGTGCCCACAAATCATCCTCCATTTCGACATCGGACAGATCGTCGCCTTCTGGGAACATCAGGTATATTGTCACAAGAGGCCTCGCTGCAGTGCCTGCAGACTAATGAGCATTTTAATCCTGCCTTCCTGCAGCTGCACGCGTTCCCACAACCCTTCGTGCAGCCACAAGAAATCATCCGCAAAGGTGTTGTGGGGCTGCATCTCTGGTCATCATTTTGGGGTTGAGGCCTTGTGGCGTGGAGATCCACCCCCAGGAGAGAGGGTTCAGTGTGACTCCCAACCACGCCTGTACCTTTAAGAAGATTGTACATGAGAATAGAAAATGATGAATGATATGTAACTGATGCAAGGACAAATTTTTACCTGATGGTATGTCCGCAAGGAGTGAAATCGAGCAGAGTCTCGTGTAGGAGGTAACCTGGCTAGATTGAAGCTGGTTTTCTTCGCAGCTCTGGTGAATAGTTGGTACCGCAGCTCGTCAAAGTTATGGGTGTTGGGGTTGCCTCCGTATAGAGCAATTATGACTCGCTCTCCTGCTGCTGCTATCTCGTCAGGTGTAGAGTTGGTGTCGAGAAAAATCGCAGCTTGCTTTTCAACGTCCGGATTTTTTTCGACTATGGACATCATTTGCATCTTCCCTAAGCCAAAGAAGCAGGATGTCGAGTCACAACCACTAAAGGCATGGATGAAGAGGAAAAGCTCTGGTTTCAAAGAGGATTTTGAAGAAGCGATGCTGGAATACATGACATCTGATGCTTTGCCTCTTCCACATTTATTGTAAAAAATTTCACGTTGGTTTGAGATCGCAGCAAGGATGATCAGCAAGTCAATGTCTTCACCAACGACTACCACTATATCATAGGTAGAGGCAGCAGTTACAGCTGTAGTGATGATGAGCCTATCAGCATCTTCCTCTGCTTGGAGTACTTAGGCATGAAATTTTGGCTTTATAGTTCATCACCATACCATTTAATATTTTAAATGTTCTGTTGTATTATAACTATTTAATAATAATAATAATAATAATAATAAATAGTGTATGCCAATAATAATAAATTAAATTCTAAGTTTATCTAAGAAGACAAAAATTAAAACTTTACCAGTTTCTTTAATCTTAATCTAATATTACGTGACGACGATGTTGACATGTTTTCATTATCAGAGATAATTGTGAACGACTCACTAGAAGATATCCTGGAAGATCCTGGAATGATCAACTCTATATTTAATGCTGTCTCTGTAACCACGGTAAGGTAGCAAAATAGACAAGATGGCGGAGCACTGGGGACCAGTTGCTAGGTTCCGATTCGTGACTTCACACGAGCAATACTAGCACACTCCGTCGGAGGTAATTGGAACTTCATCTCGCTAAAGTTATTCGAGTGACGTCTAAAATATTGCAAAAAATTGCGAAGTTCGAAAAAAATGATAAACTTTGAAAGGCTTAATCTCGGAAACTATTGGGTCTACAGAGACAATTCTAGTATCATATTGTAGCAAATTTAGTCTACTTTAAAAACGTTATAAAAAAGTTTTTTCAAAAACTAGTCCTTTAGGGTTATAATCGCCAAAATTTGAAAAAATAACGATTTTTTCGCGGTTTTCTCGATTTTTGACAAAGTTGCGTTCGGCGCTCGAGGTCACAAACTTGGATTATTCATTAGGCTAACATCATAAACAAGTCTGCAAAAAATCAGAACTACCGGATTTAACGCATACTACCCCATACATTCAGGCGACAAAGTTACTGGACTAACTGTGGCGGTGGGGGGGGGGGGTGGGGGTTGTTCAAAAAAAATCTCGCCTGGGGCGCCAGAATCGCAAAGGCCGGCTCTGACATGACCATTTCTAAAAAAGGCCAATTTCATGTAGAACATTTTATATATTATTCTTTCTTTCATTGCATTAAATCACAATGAATAAATGTAGGTGCATAAACAAAATAAACTAATATTACAATATAATTATAAGTTATAAATAATTACACAGTATCATATTGGAGATTTCCATAAATCTACTTCAATTTTCTTTTTATTAATGTATTAATTAAATCATTTAGTAATAATATTATATAATAATAAATATACATAAATATTTAATCAAATCACAGTACAATAAAAAAATAACCGAAAAACAATATAACTGAAATAAATATCATATCCTTAGTTGCAGTTTATTTTAAGTAAGTCTATTAATTATATATTTAAATTTTTATGCTTAACTTAATTAATAAGTGACTTTTTCTAATTTCTTTTTTAATTACACTTAAATGGATTTTTTTAGTCTCATTTCTAAGCTTAACTTGTCTGCAGTTTGTAATTTTTTATTTTTTAGTCTTTATTTCTAAATAGTCTATTTTAAAATTCCTCTTCTTTGCTGTAAGGTGGGATTTTTCTACCGTACAAGAATTATTAGTAAAGGAATTACTTTGGGACGGTTGATTTATGGAAAAAGGAATGTAACTTAGAGTAGAAGACACAGATTCAATATTAGAAGGAAAGGAAGAAATTACAAAGAGGAAGTTATAATAGGAGAAGGGGAAGTAGAAGTGGGAGTAAAAGACAGATGAAATGAATAGAGGAATATTAATGGTTTTATCCTTAGACAAGGAAAGATAAAGGACAAATAACACATTCCTAGCATTGTTACCATATCGCTCCACGTATCATTCAGATTTTAAAATAAATATCAATTGTTTTGAATTATAAAATTGATTAATGATAATTTAAAAGTATTTTAGTGATAATTGATTAACAGAGAAACGTCTATTTGGACCTATCATCTCTCATCCTTAATATATATAAAGCTCAACGTCTCTCTGTCTGTCTGTCTGTCCGTTCGTGCGCTTATCACTCGAGAACCACTTATCCGATTTACGCGGTTTCTTTTTTAATTTATAGGTACATTCTCTGGCCAGGTTATAGGCTATATTTTGTTAGGTTAGGTAACATAACAACTAAGCAGTGACGATAATAGTAAATCAAGTCGGAAAAAAATTTGCCGTCGGCGCGCTGTTTTGTAATACGCTGCCTAAACCGTTCAGTATAGAACAAAATAATGTATTAAAGAATTATGAAGAATCAAAAGTTCTACAATAAAGTCCGCGACATCTTGCATTATATCATTGCATTATATCATTAAAATCCCAGTTATGATACTATGACCAGATGCAGACAAGCTGACTATCAAGGTTTTCACCAAATATGTCTCGCTATCAGCAAGGCGCGTGTATCACATAAAATATTCTTAAAATAGAAATGAAGATAACCAATTAGTATATAAGCTTTGTATTCATGAACTGTAAACACTTTTATATTGGTATTGAAACATAGTGTATCTTTGTAAAGTATCATTTTACTAGTCATAAAATTTGTATTTGATTTTTTTAAATACCTTCTTTCCGGAAGCCGCAACGTAACTTCCCACCTTATTGCACCATACCCAGTCTTTTCATTATTGTTTTTAATTTGTATGTAAGTTTTTTTTATTTCTAAGTGCTGTAGCCGGGTAGCAATGTAAAATCGGCCTCAACACGGATTTGGCTAATTTTTATTGTGAATGTTGCTCTTTATGTGAGCATTCTCATGCCCAATTATTAGCCTCTAAAAGTTGATAGTTTTTGAAAAAAAAATTATTTTTTTTGGATTAAGTTCAAACTATGGTACAATGTAGAAGTTGAAAAGGTGCATATCAGGTAATATTTTCAAGAAGCTGCGCTTACTCTATCAAGTAAAAAAAATAATTGAAATTTTGAAAAAAAATTTTTTTTTGGTTGTGGTTGAGCGACAACTTCAGATATTTCATGAAATAATATTCATACTTTAATATTACACTCTACAAAGTCTGAAAAGAATCGAAGCGGTAGAACATACTTAAAAAAAATTAAAATTATTAGAAGTCAATATTAACATGTACAAATGCTATAGAAATAATGTAATATAAAAATGATATAAAAACAGTTATTTAAATAAAATTAACTCGAAATATTCAATAAAAACGCTTCTGTCTCCCACTGCCCGTTTGTCTTACCGTCTTGAACATACATACATTTCTTATGGTGATATACTCATTTAGTCCAAGCCACTACATGACATTTTTTAGAGCCTATAACATGCATAATAAGGTACATTTTGAAAAATAAGGTACTATCGAAAAAAGTCTAATTTCGCTCGAATTCAAAAGTTTAAAAAATCGTAATTCGGCCAAAAAAGGGGGCGGGGAGATAAGATTTTGGCAAACGTGTTTTTTTGATATGTACTTTGAGAAAAAAAATTGGGAGCAAAATCGGTGACATACGTGCGCCCTGTTTTTTAAAAAACTACTGGAAATGCTCATATATATGTATATTATTGTATATGTATTTAATTGATTTTAACCATAACAAAAACAGTAAAAAAAGTTAATGCTGCAATTTAGCAATTATGGTAGCAATTGAAAATAAATGTATATAAATGCAATGTGAAGTAAACCGTATCTCAGAGTATCACTATATACATACAACTGTACATAACCACAAAAATAATTCATTTTTTTTAACAAGTATCATGGTGCTTAAACATGATTTCAAAAAAAATTATCGTTGTTTTATACTCATCCCAAACATATTTACAATAAAAAGAATTTGCCTGTATTTATATAGATAAAAAAGTAAAAAGAATTAGAATTAAAAAAATAATTACCATTTTTTGGTTGAATCGGTATTCTTTTTATTGATTTATTTTCTGGGTTTAATGACGGATCTGAAACACAAAATAATATTGCATTTACTTATTATATTATAAATTTTAAATGTTTGAAGTAAAATTATTAAAATGAATATGAATGTTTATATTTATACTGTCGTATAATTACACATTTGAATAATTTATAATACCAATTGAGTAATTTTTAAGCAAAAATCGTATATTTCATGTGAATATTTACCACTTATTGATGAAAAATAGAAGTATGTAATTTAAAAAGTTCTTTTAATAATTATCACTTTTTAATTTATTTTGCTTTACAGTTTCACAGCCTTTGGTACATAAAAACCTAAATTAAATTGTTTAAAAATTATTCGAAACACCCCTCGTTTCACTGGCTCTATAGGTATTCTTTCTTGACAAATAACTACGTAAATTATTTCAAGGCTTGTCAAGTTTCTTGTTTCTGCCGGCAAATATAATCGCTTGCATCTTTTCGGGCAGTAATGGGATGATACAATAGGTATCTTGGCTATAAATTATTTTACTTTTTTAATTTCTTCTTCAGGTATTTTATTTTTAGGTTTACACTCACCACGAGCATCAGGTTTGATCCGATTAGTATCTGTACTATTATTAATTCTGTGTTTGAAAGTCATCTAACTAATATCTAACATTTTCATTAAAACTTTTGACACACTCTTCTTTCAGTTCTGTAATGTATTACGGATAGATGATAATAAATAACTTGTTTGTACTATTATATAAGTTTTTATTTATTATTAAGATAAAAAACACAGATATGATAAATTACCGAATAATTTGATATTCACAGTTATAAGTTTAATATATTGTTCGAGCGACATATGCACACATGTGTGTGCATATGTCGCTCGAATGTTCCCTATTCTTGTTTAAACAGAATGCTCTGTTCTAGACTTGTGTAGTTCACGAACGAACTAGTTTAAGGGAGCATTATATTTATATAGATAAAAAAGTATAAAGAATTAGAATTAAAAAAATAATTACCATTTTTTGGTTGAATCGGTTTTCTTTTTATTGATTTATTTTCTTGGTTTAATGACGGATCTGAAAAACAAAATAATATTGCATTTACTTATTATATTATAAATTTTAAATGTTTCAAGTAAAATTATTAAAATTAATATATGTTTATATTTATATTAAAAGTATTTATTTTTTAGAGGTTTGGTCATTGGTTTATTTAAAAAAATATAAACATATTTCTTTAAAATATTATATTTCAGACGTTTCGACCATTATTAGTCTTCATCAGTGTCTAAAAAAATATTATAAAATATAGACATGTTTTACAATATTTGACATTATAAAAAGTTTTCTTTAAAAAATGCGATTACATATAAAACAAAATTAAAACTATTTTCAACTTAAATTACTAAACAATCCCTATTCAATCAACTAAAAAATATATAATCTAAAATAAACGTTAACATTTGTAGTTATAAGATTAAAACAATAAAGACAATAAAAACAACAACAAAATTATTAATAAATACAATAAAAACAATAAAAAACAATTTTTACCTTACTCCTGTAATATTCTACATATTATGCCTTTAATAATATTATATTGTAAGTTAACAATGTATCCATTTTCTAACTAATGTAGTAAGTTTGAAACAGTTTATACTAATATGAAAGAATATAATAGAAATATAATAATATAATATAAAATAAATTTATATTTATACTGGCGTATAATTA
This sequence comes from Sialis fuliginosa, assembly GCA_961205875.1. Taxonomy (NCBI): domain Eukaryota; kingdom Metazoa; phylum Arthropoda; class Insecta; order Megaloptera; family Sialidae; genus Sialis; species Sialis fuliginosa. The sequence continues at coordinate 3,730,247 of OY540822.1, read as the reverse complement.
CAAATTTGAAAAATTTATAATACCACTTGACCAATTTTTCTTAGCAAAAATCATATATTTCATGTGAATATTTACCACTTATCGATGAAAAATAGAAATATGTAATTTAAAAAGTTCTTTTTGGGACTTCCAAAAAAATCTCTTTTTACTTCCATGTTCTGAAAGAAATGGAAGTATTGTAATACCATCGAAAAATCGTGTCCGAGAAAATGACAAATTCTGATTGTACTAACTTCAAAACGTAAAGAAAAGTTAATTTCCGCATGGCGGCTGTGCGTGTGTCTGTGTGTCAGGATGTAGATTTTTTTTTCGTTCACGATAACTACCGTAAAAATGCACCGATCTGAATTATTTTTGGGGAAAATGTTTGCCTCAGTGAGTACTCCAGACCTATTGATTTTGGTACTAATCGGATTAGGGGTTTTGGAAATATTCGAAATTTTGTAACTTTTTTCGTCTAAAAAGTTAATATTGCGAGTATTATCTCACTAATTTTGATAAGATTTGGTACATATGCAGTTCAATTGAATCTAAGGGACATTTATTATTTGTACGTGCCTAAACAGCCATTAAAGGGGTGAAAAACACACTTAAAATTTGAATTTTAAATACTAATATGTCATTAATTCATGTTGCCTTGGAAACAAATGCAATTAAATTCAAATTGTCAAATTAGTTTTTCTACGAATGTGAATTATGTTTTTTGACATTAGAAAACTAATATTTATATACAAATACCAAAAAGAGCTGTAATCGTTGTAAGTATATATGTTTTCTTAATGTATTACGATATGTATATTCATAGTAGTAGGTTATATAAATAAAATATTTAAAAAAATGTATATTTAAAAATTATTTAAAAAGATAGAAAGAACATGGAAGTCATGTATGGTTCTCCATACCGATATTTTAAGATTTTTTTTGGCCACGCATTAAAACAATTAATTACAAGTGTTTTTCCACATGAAAGATATGTATTTACAGAAAATATTGTAATTTTTTTATGGCAAAATATTAAAAAATAAGTGGGATACAGCAAATTTGGGAGAGGTCCAAAAAAATGATTTGCCGTGATCACTGCTGCTCGTCATTAGATCATCTGAAATAAAAAAAATACAAAAAGGATCGTTAGCTAACGACATAATACTCCGAATGAACGAAGGAATTTGAAAAATTTTGAATTTTCACAAAATGGCGAATATTGAAAGTCAAAGTTCTTTATTCGACTAAAAATTCACTCGCATTATCGGCTATAAAAAAAATAATAATCGTCCAAAAAAAATCCTTCGTTCATCCGGAGGACAATTATGTGCAGAATAAGTGAGAAAAATTTCAAACCGATCGGCAAAGCCGTTCTCAAGTTACAGTGATCACCGACTTCGAAAACATGGTTTCGAAAAAAACGCGTTTAAAGCTTTGAGTACGATTTGCATGCGGGTCATTCCATATAAAATCATCAAGGTGCTGAAGTTGCACCATTTTTAATTTTGATGAAAGTTTAATCAGTTGTTATTATACTTATTAGATAGCAGAAACTGTACTTAGAAAAATTTTAATGGCCATAATTCGGGGGTGGTGACCGTTTTACCCTCTTAAGATATGAAGATTTCGTCGATTTTCAACGTTTTTTCAACTCGCTATAGCACGCGTTCTAATAAAGCAATTACAACGAGCTTAATGTCATTTGAAAGACTAAAGAATCTTGTTTCAATTGATCTATCACAATTTGAAGTTTAAATTATTTTTTTTGTAGATAGAGGCTTTTCAAATTTATTAATAAAATTGTCATTTTTTCTATTTTTCGAAATTTATTGTGGCTCTAAGGTTAAACTGAGAAAGCTATAATTATGTGTAAGTTATGTTCATTTATAGTACTCAGTACCCACAAAAAAACAGCTTGATTGATGCACATCTTTTATTAAAAAAATTTAGTTAAATATCGCAAAAATCACGAAAACACCAAAATCAGCTGTTTTCGAAGCAAAAAAAAGTTATGTGGGGGACGAGATAAAATTCTGAATTTTTTTTTACAAATGCTCTAAATAGTTATCTTTGAAGGCCTTATAGATTCGTTTTGTTATTTTCATTTTTATAGCAACCAGAATTTTTTTTTAAATTTAAAAAAATACGAAAACTTCAAAAACGGTTATTTTTAAACATAATACAAAAATATGTTGGGTACGAGATAGAATTCTGAATTTTTTTTTACAAATGCTCTAAATAGTTATCTTTGAAGGTCTTAATGATTCGGTTTGTTATTTTCATTTTTATAGCAACCAGAATTTTTTTTTAAATTTAAAAAAATACGAAAACTTCAAAAACGGTTATTTTTAAACATAATACAAAAATATGTTGGGCACGAGATAGAATTCTGAATTTTTTTTTACAAATGCTCTAAATAGTTATCTTTGAAGGCCTTATAGATTCGTTTTGTTATTTTCATTTTTATAGCAACCAGAATTTTTTTTTAAATTTAAAAAAATTCGAAAACTTCAAAAACGGTTATTTTTAAACATAATACAAAAATATGTTGGGTACGAGATAGAATTCTGAATTTTTTTTTACAAATGCTCTAAATAGTTATCTTTGATGGCCTTATAGATTCGTTTTGTTATTTTCATTTTTATAGCAACTAGAATTTTTTTTTAAATTTAAAAAAATACGAAAACTTTAAAAACGGTTATTTTTAAACATAATACAAAAATATGTTGGGCACGAGATAGAATTCTGAATTTTTTTTTACAAATGCTCTAAATAGTTATCTTTGAAGGCCTTATAGATTCGTTTTGTTATTTTCATTTTTATAGCAACCAGAATTTTTTATTTAAATTTAAAAAAATACGAAAACTTCAAAAACAGCTATTTTTTAACCAATACAAAAATATGTTGGGCACGAGATAGAATTCTGAATTTTTTTTTACAAATGCTCTAAATAGTTATCTTTGAAGGCCTTATAGATTCGTTTTGTTATTTTCATTTTTATAGCAACCAGAATTTTTTTTTAAATTTAAAAAAATTCGAAAACTTCAAAAACGGTTATTTTTAAACATAATACAAAAATATGTTGGGTACGAGATAGAATTCTGAATTTTTTTTTACAAATGCTCTAAATAGTTATCTTTGAAGGCCTTATAGATTCGTTTTGTTATTTTCATTTTTATAGCAACCAGAATTTTTTTTTAAATTTAAAAAAATTCGAAAACTTCAAAAACGGTTATTTTTAAACATAATACAAAAATATGTTGGGTACGAGATAGAATTCTGAATTTTTTTTTACAAATGCTCTAAATAGTTATCTTTGATGGCCTTATAGATTCGTTTTGTTATTTTCATTTTTATAGCAACTAGAATTTTTTTTTAAATTTAAAAAAATACGAAAACTTTAAAAACGGTTATTTTTAAACATAATACAAAAATATGTTGGGCACGAGATAGAATTCTGAATTTTTTTTTACAAATGCTCTAAATAGTTATCTTTGAAGGCCTTATAGATTCGTTTTGTTATTTTCATTTTTATAGCAACCAGAATTTTTTATTTAAATTTAAAAAAATACGAAAACTTCAAAAACAGCTATTTTTTAACCAATACAAAAATATGTTGGGCACGAGATAGAATTCTGAATTTTTTTTTACAAATGCTCTAAATAGTTATCTTTGAAGGCCTTATAGATTCGTTTTGTTATTTTCATTTTTATAGCAACCAGAATTTTTTTTTAAATTTAAAAAAATTCGAAAACTTCAAAAACGGTTATTTTTAAACATAATACAAAAATATGTTGGGTACGAGATAGAATTCTGAATTTTTTTTTACAAATGCTCTAAATAGTTATCTTTGATGGCCTTATAGATTCGTTTTGTTATTTTCATTTTTATAGCAACTAGAATTTTTTTTTAAATTTAAAAAAATACGAAAACTTTAAAAACGGTTATTTTTAAACATAATACAAAAATATGTTGGGCACGAGATAGAATTCTGAATTTTTTTTTACAAATGCTCTAAATAGTTATCTTTGAATGCCTTATAAATTCGTTTTGTTATTTTCATTTTTATAGCAACCAGAATTTTTTTTTAAATTTAAACAAATACGAAAACTTCGAAAACGGCTATTTTTAAACAATACAAAAATATGTTGGGCACGAGATAGAATTTTGATTTTTTTTTTATAATTGCTTTAAGTAATTAACTTTAAAGGCCAATTGGCTTTTTCTTGTTATTTTCATTTTTCTAGTCACCAGACTTTTTTTAGATCCTTCAAAAATTCTGGTTGCTATAAAAATGAAAATAACAAAACGAATCTTTAAGGCTATCAAAGATAACTATTTAGAGCATTTGTAAAAAAAAAATTCAGAATTCTATCTCGTGCCCAACATATTTTTGTATTGTTTAAAAAATAACCGTTTTTGAAGTTTTCGTATTTTTTTAAATTTAAATAAAAAATTCTGGTTGCTATAAAAATGAAAATAACAAATCGAATCATTAAGGCCTTCAAAGATAACTATTTAGAGCATTTGTAAAAAAAAATTCAGAATTCTATCTCGTACCCAACATATTTTTGTATTATGTTTAAAAATAACCGTTTTTGATGTTTTCGTATTTTTTTAAATTTAAAAAAAAATTCTGGTTGCTATATAAATGAAAATAACAAAACGAATCTATAAGGCCTTCAAAGATAACTATTTAGAGCATTTGTAAAAAAAAATTCAGAATTTTATCTCGTCCCCCACATAACTTTTTTTTGCTTCGAAAACAGCTGATTTTGGTGTTTTCGTGATTTTTGCGATATTTAACTAAATTTTTTTAATAAAAGATGTGCATCAATCAAGCTGATTTTTTGTGGGTACTGAGTACTATAAATGAACATAACTTACACATAATTATAGCTTTCTCAGTTTAACCTTAGAGCCACAATAAATTTCGAAAAATAGAAAAAATGACAATTTTATTAATAAATTTGAAAAGCCTCTATCTACAAAAAAAATAATTTAAACTTTAAATTGTGCTAGATCAATTGAAACTAGATTCTTTAGTCTTTCAAATGACATTAAGCTCGTTGTAATTGCTTTATTAGAACGTGTGCTATAGCGAGTTGAAAAAACGTTGAAAATCGACGAAATCTTCATATCTTAAGAGGGTAAAACGGTCACCACCCCCGAACTATGGCCATTAAAATTTTTCTAAGTACAGTTTCTGCTATCTAATAAGTATAATAACAACTGATTAAACTTTCATCAAAATTAAAAATGGTGCAACTTCTATATTTTAATAAATTTGATGATTATAAATGGAATGACTCATGCAGATAAAAAATTTATTTTGGAACTTACACTGAATCGTCTATGGACAGGATATTTGTCTGAAATTTTCAGAGAATACTTTTTAAATATTCTACTTTGGGAAAATGCAAAAAAAATTGTTTTTTTCAAAATTCTAATTAGGTCTGCCCCCGTAAAAGAGCGCTCCCACATGAGTTCTTCTAGCTCTAGTTCCAGTTCGTATGCGCTCCGCTCTTTTAGTTCAATAGTTCCTGATACACTTCAGATACACAGTTCTAAAAATGAGATTGTACAGTTTTTATGTTTAATAATTTACGTATCCAGTTGAAAAATTACAAGGAGAAAGCAAAAAAATAAAATAAGGAAAGTGTGCAGTTGTAAAATTTTCATAAAATAACCCCTGCTGATATATTCAAATAACCCCTTATGCATTGATTTTTTTTTAATATCGGAATCTATAGGTATTTGATTATAGGCATTTGATATATTAATTTTTGTAAAACTTTTAGCCCCGTTTAATGTAGATAGTAAATCATTTATTCGGGGTACTGGATACCTGTCAACTTTAAAAAATTTAATTACCTGTTATTCTCAATATTTTATCATTTTTTATAATTAGCACATTGGGAGTACCCCAAGTTGAATGTTCAACTGGTTTTAACTCCTTCAGTCACGCTTTTACATTAAGAATATTTTGAACATTTATATTTTAGTTTTAGCATCATTTACAACTAAAATATCACAGAAAGTAGGAAAAAAAATGTAGGTATTAAAGCTTGCTAGGAATGTGGTGGTTAGTGACATACAAACAAAACTATGATGAATTATGTATATTATTTATTAATATTATCAGTCATAAACTTATAAAACAGTTTATAACTTTCCCACAGGCATAACTAACGTAAAAATTACTCTTTATGAAAGTCTGAAAAACATGTTTTTCCTTTGCGTAAACAAAGGGGCACTTTACATGTATTGCACTGCCATATAGTACGCACTGGAGATATTTTAGTGCTACATTTACAGCATCTTCTCGAAGTGCTTCTCTCAGGTTGATGGCGACTGCATTCTAGACGAATTTCCTGAGGGACTGTAGGCTTGTGACGTTTTATAAATGCAGGTCCTGGAGAAGAGCCCGCGGAACTACGGTTGCTGTTTACTGATTCGGGCCATTGTTTGTTTCTGACATATGCTGGCGCCAGTAGACCCTGATATATGTACACTTCGTCAGAATTCTTTCAGAGTCAATGTGCTTAGGTCCGGGCGTGAAGAGGACTGCAGTTCTTTATAAATTAAAAAGGCATTGACAATACAACAATCAAGGAAATCAAAAAAAAATCCTGTGCCACCACTTGTGGGATTTTATGTCAACAGCATAACTTCCTTTTAAATGATCGAATTTGTCGACAAAATTCATATTCGCGTTGTAGTCTTTCACGGCTTCTTGACAGGACACTTCAACACTGGTACCATCGCGCTCTCTGCGGTTAACTTTTCCGATATTCTTAGGATCATGATAGTTTGACAAAATACATACTGATCTCTTGTCTTTCCATTTCAGGAAACTTACTTTTGTGTCACTAATCCGGTAATCATGTTCGCCTCTTTGTAAATGGTTGTCTTCTTTTAGCGTTGGTAAGAACTTTCTGTTTGAATTCACCATTCCACAGGCGAAAATTTTGTCCTCTCGTAATTTTACTTGCGAAGGGTAACTGTTGAAGTAATTGTCAAAATAGACTTTATGATTTTTATCTTTAAAATTTTCGCAAACATTCCTGACAACTTTACCACCTAAGTCAGTTTCAACGTTAGTACCCTGATTACGTGTATAAAAATCAAAATCTAGGCAATAACCTGACTATGCACACTTCATCCAAACCTTGTACCCTCGTTTAGTCGGTTTTTTTGGCATGTATTGCTTCAGATAGTTTAGTAGGTCTAATTTTATAAAGTTTGTCAAAATTTGGGCAACTTCTGTTGGGCATTACACTATTGTCATTTACGTGCAAATAATTCAAAAGCCAAGAGAATCTGTTGAAGCTCATGAACTTCGAAACATAGCTGTCATGCAAATCAGGTGCAATCTCTGTAGCTCGGCAATTTTTTTAAACCCATTACCAAGTTCAAAGCAATGAAAACATCAAGTTCTTCTGTTGTGGTGGGTGTATAAGGCTTTCCAGATTGAGTAGCGTAAAGGTTAGTTTGATAACATAAAATGTCTTGTAAATGCTCTGTACAAAAAAAGCGAAATAATAAAACAGGTGTAACATTCTCCATTTGCTCGGTTATTCCCACACTTTCAGAAAACTTACTGGGTATGTCCATCCTATAATTCTTCTTCCATTTTGGAGCTGTTGTAGTCGGTCTGTTTGAATTTACGGTGTGGAACTCCTAAGAATCAGGATTCCGGCATACTAAACTAGACAAAGGGAGATCATCATCGGAATCAAAGTTGTCATAATCGGTTACTTTTTTTTGTCTCAATCTGAAACGATCACATAGCTTCTCGTATCTTCGATATTGCGAGGAAGAAAAATCTAATGATAAAAAAATGTAATACATCCCCCTTTTCCTACAAAAAAAGAATTTTTTTTCATACCGGTATCAGATCTTTGGCATGCCGTAGTCCTCTAATCGGGCCATTATCATCCTCTAATTCATATGTTAGTGGAAATATCTTTTTCTTAACCCTATACGTTCGGACGAATTTAGGCGCTAGTTTAGCTGCAAAATAATTTGCGGCATCCGATAAAACATAATTGCGTTTGTAGACTGCTTGACCAACACTAAGCTCTACAAAACTTCGTCTTAAATTATATTGTTGCCGGGATCGTTAATAGGTCTTTCCTAATGTATAGGTAACCTTGTTGTGAATTTTTCCCAACACGTATCTAGTTTTTATCGCGTTAGGGCGATCGCCTACTTCGGGGACGATACTACCGGGTTAGGTATTATCTTTTCTACGGATATTCATTTCGCGACCGAAATTAATCAAGAATCGGGACATGCCGGTTACTTCGTGCTTTGCAGAACGTATCGCGTAAGCAAACTTCTGTAGGTTTATATCCCACACGCGTTGATTTTCCTTGATATATGTCGCTATCATAGTTTTTAAAACTATTGATTGATTCTGCCGGATTCGCTTGTGGGGGATACGCAGGATTATAAATTATTTTAACTGTATATGCCTTAGCCAGATCTTTAAATTCTTTACAGATATATTGTACGCCGTTATCACATAGTAAGAATTCCGGAACCCCGAACATTAGTAAAACATTATCCTCATTAATGTCGAGACAGTCTTTGCTGTAGCTTTTCTAAAGGGAAAGAAAAGTAGAAACTTACTGAAATAATTAGCGCATACTAGGATATACATTGTACATATGTCCTTGTGTCGATCTAGGTAAAGGACCGATAAGATCTGTAGAGATCATTTGCCATGGACGCGTAACTTTGGGCCGTTGTCCCATCAGACCAGCAGGTAACTTCTAGAGAACATAAATGACACGAACGAACATACCTGGTTACGTCTGCTTTAAATTTAGGCCAGTAATAAAATTGTGAAATACGCGCGAAAGTTTTAAACACGCCCATGTGTCCTGAAGTGGGAGTGTCGTGAGCTTCCTCTAAGGCTTGTCGTCGACATTCCTTCGGAAGAACTATTACTCACGGATCTTCGTCCCAACCTACATTCTGACCGCATCGCCTACTATACAGAGTATTACCTTCGACTCGATATAATGGGTACTTTAAAGGATTTTGGACTACATTAATTAACATTTTATTATACCAGTGATCCTTAATCTCGGACGAAATATTAATTAAAGCTATTAACGGGACTGAACGAGACAACGTATCAGGCACTAAATGATTTTTAAATTATTTTATAAACAATGATAAAATAAAACCTGTTTTTTTTTTAAAAGGTGGTATAAAGTATAAATCGGTATAGGTGAAATAAATAAAAATTTAAACTTAATTTAAAAAAATTTATTTATATATGGATATTGTTATTTTTAACATTCTGCGTTCACATCTATTGATGGTTGAAGGGAACATTAGTCGATACACCCATGTCAATGATACTCCTAGTAGATGTTGACTGTGAAGATGTTGACTCTGTTGTAGTTGGTATTTTAGGAGGCATTCTAAATATTTATTAAAAATAAAAATACATATATTTTATTATAGGGGGCATTTCACGTGAAGCGGACAGAAAAAAGTGAGGTTCTGAAATTCGTTCATATTAGGCATATTTGTACTTTTAGAGGATATGAACATGTACACATAATATTTTTTTTATTTGAGGTTTAGTTGTCAAATTATGGGATTCTAAAGAATGACCTGATTGACAGAAGGGTTTTTTGGAATTTTTTTTCATATTGACGCCGTTTTTAATAAATTAATAAATGTAGTATTTTGAATCGAAAATTTACTGTTCTTTTTGATTTTTAAATCAGATTCCAAATTTGAACTTTTTTTCTTGTGTTAAACCGGAAGTAAATATTTCAAATAAAATTTTTAATAACTTCGACCATTTTAATTTCAATTTTTTTTACTTCAAAATAAAGCTTAATATATATAAATTTTACCATAAAAGTTTCAGAATGGGATCTAAATTAGTTTAGGAGATACATTAATTAGAGTACGTACATGTCGCACTGAGCGAGGTATCTGTAGCCTAATCATTTAGATTTTTTCGCGAAAAAAACTGCCGAATTGAAACTTTTGACGCAGTTATGTGTCCCCGGCGGAGTAGATGTTGAATCACATTCTTGCCCATAAATTAATCACCGGAAGTGTTTGCCATCTTGGATTTAGTGTTTTTGTCGATTTGAACGCATATTTTGCATTTCTCGATAAAAAGGTTAATAACAATTTTGTAGAGAATTTAATTCTCAGCAATCTTTGTATTGTCAATATTGTTGAAAAAAAATATTTATTGCTAATAATAAGCAAAAAATGTTAAAAATTAGAAGAGTGGTGCAGTATTTTCAACTTTTGTCCCATTTTTGTACAAAAGCTGTTGGAAATTGAGTCCTCTACAACTTTGTCATTTAAATATGCCACTTATTTTCAATAAAAATGGCACAAAAATTGACAAAATTGCGCCACTTTTCTAATTTTTAACATTTTTTGCTTATTGTTAGCAATAAATAATTTTTTTTCAACAATATTGACTATATAAAGATTGCAGAGAATTAAATTCTCTACAAAATTGTTATTAACTTTTTTATCGAGAAATGCAAAATATGCGTTCAAATCGACAAAAACACTAAATCCAAGATGGCAAACACTTCCGGTGATTAATTTATGGGCAAGAATGTGATTCAACATCTACTCCGCCGGGGACGCATATTTCCAAAAGCCCGTCCAGTACAGAGCAACGGACGAAAATTGTGCTCTGTAAAGCACTGGAGTTTGGAAATCGTTTCATTGATATTTGCACTCCAAACCCCAGTCGAGTACAGAGCATACTCAGACTGAGGCTAATGTTAGATGCGTTACAACATTCAAATATGTTTTATTAATACATAATTCTATTATATACCGATACACAATTGATAGGTTTTTATATTAATAGTTTTTTTATGAAAGCTAATATTAAATAATTAAGTCAGGCACGTATTAATAAAATCAATTGATACTATAATAATATAGATTTTACTGATTAAATCTTAAACAGTATACAGTTTTTAGAATCGAGGATAATTAATTTATTTACTTTTTTATGTTTGTGTCTAACAATGTACGTTCGTTAATTTGTTTGTATATTAAATATGACTATAATATTGTTTATATATTCTATTACTATAATAATCAAACATTAACGCAATATAATTTTACTTTTTTTAATGAAAAATATTGATATTTTAAAAATATATATATGTATACATATGTTTTATTTTCATCAATTATAATAATTATAAATTGCATAGCAAATTTTATGATCATGGTGATAAAACCAGTAAATCATACAAAAATATTTTTACTTTTGTTTGAATATGTTTTGAGTGTTTAAATATTTGATTTTTTATTAATGTGTATGAAATGTTTACGATAGTAAAATTGATTTAAAAAAAAATATTTTTTTATTTAATTTATAGCATGTGATGTATTACACAAATATACGAAAATATGTACCTGTTATAAAATATAGGTACCTTACCAGTTTAATAAATATTAATTCTCAACTAACATACTTGATATCTGATTAAGTTTTGTTGTAAACCTTCTTCGTAACCTGCAATTTTTTAATTTGGAGGAAAGTGTCAAAATAAAATTAGTTTTAATTAAAATTATATACTAAACATATTTTATTATGTAGGTATATATAGGTATATTATAGCGTGTATTATTATTTTAAATAACAATAATATAAAGATACACATTACATAATAATAAACATTAATTAATAATTAATAATAATATTATACAGGGTGATTCAGCACTGTCATGCCAAACTTGAACAGTAGATTGAGAAAAATATTTTAAGCAAAAAACTTCCAATAAACATGTGTCCGGAAATTGTTCCTTAGGGAACTACAGGCCTCCAAAGATTTTACTAAACATGAGTTTTAATTTAATATCTAGAGAACCCTTTGTGCTAGAATTATGAAATTTAGTACTTGGTTTAGTAATAATATGTGTTATCGATTTTTAATATTAACCAATTATATTTTAGATCAGGGCTGTATGGAGCCAGTGGGCCCATCTGTTTTTATCTAGTATTTGTTTGTTCCTTAATTTTTTTCCTGAGTTGGTACATCAATAAGATTACATGACACAAAATACACAAAAACATACTTTGCTTGTTTATCATATGATAAACCGTTTTCGAGGAATATCGATGGAAAAGAAAGCATGCAGAATTTAACTTAATACGGATGCTTGAAATTACAAATAATAAATTTATATTCTTGTTCCATGATAAAATATAAGACAAAAAGTTAATATAAACATACCTCCGAAAATGCATCCATATCAACAAATAGCCATTTTTAGTTTGTTTTTTAAACGTTCTTCAGTTAAAATTTTAAAATTAATTATTGATTCAAAATATCTACGTATGTAAATAAAATCAGTCGATTATAATTATTCGTTTGAATTTAAAATGTAGGGATATTTAATCAGCAAAATTATGTTACGATAATGGTTGATTGTTATAATTGATGGAAATAAAATATATATGTAAACAATATTATAGTCATATTTAACATACAAACAAACAAAAAAGTAAATCAATTAATTTGCCTCGATTCTAAAAACTGTATACTGTTTAAAATTTAATCAGTAAAATCTATATTATTAAGTAGGTAGGTATTTAAAATTTGTAATTATTATATATAATTAAAGCAAAACGTAATCCGTTTCATTTGTATAAATTTTATTGAAAAGTACCAATTGATTTTATTAATCGTGCCTGACCTAATTATTTAATATTATCTTTCTTAAAAAAACTATTAATATAAAAACCTATCAATTGTGTATCGGTATATAATAGAATTATGTATTAATAAAACATATTTGAATGTTGTAACGCATCTAACATTAGCCTCAGTCTGAGTATGCTCTGTACTCGACTGGGGTTTGGAGTGCAAATATCAATGAAACGATTTCCAAACTCCAGTGCTTTACAGAGCACAATTTTCGTCCGTTGCTCTGTACTGGACGGGCTTTTGGAAATATGCGCCGGGGACACACAACTGCGTCAAAAGTTTCAATTCGGCAGTTTTTTTCGCGAAAAAATCTAAATGATTAAGCTACAGATACCTCGCTCAGTGCGACATGTACGTACTCTAATTAATGTATCTCCTAAACTAATTTAGATCCCATTCTGAAATTTTTATGGTAAAATTTGTATATATTAAGCTTTATTTTGAAGTAAAAAAAATTGAAATTAAAATGGTCGAAGTTATTAAAAATTTTATTTGAAATATTTACTTCCGGTTTAACACAAGAAAAAAAGTTCAAATTTGGAATCTGATTTAAAAATCAAAAAGAACAGTAAATTTTCGATTCAAAATATTACATTTATTAATTTATTAAAAACGGCGTCAATATGAAAAAAAAATTCCAAAAAAACCCTTCTGTCAATCAGGTCATTCTTTAGAATCCCATAATTTGACAACTAAACCTCAAATAAAAAAAATATTATGTGTACATGTTCAATGTTCATATCCTCTAAAAGTACAAATATGCCTCACTTTTTTGTTGTTGTCCGCTTCACGTGAAATGCCCCATAGTTAAAACACATTGAGCGTGTTCAGCCGAATTAAGTCCTGAGTAAACTTAGTAAGTTAGTTAGAGTAAGAGAAAGTTTGCCCTAACCGTCTAAGTACAGTGTGTTTTCCGCCTGGACACACTTACTACTTTGTGATAGTTATAAGACTCATAACCTATATATTTATGCTCTATCTTGTATGTTGATGACATTATTTATTATTGTAATTACACTCGTCCATTTTGTAAAGTTCAATTTTACACAAAAAAAAATATTTTTGACTCACAAATCGTATTATTTTTTCTTTATTACTTATTTCTTGTTGATAACGTTTACGTGAGTATACTAAGTAAAATGGCGGCGAGAAAAAAGTTCCTTAGTATCTTAGTATCCGTAAAGTGTCCAGGCCGAAAACTTAGCTTAGTGCACTTACTAACTTACTAAGTTTACTCAGGACTTAGTTCGGCTGAACACGCTCATTATAAAAGATCTATGTATAATTATATACATAGATCTTACTTACCTCAAACGTTGAACAATTCGTATCTTTGCTAAAAATTTTAAGAATTAATTAATTTTATATTAATAGAAAATACTAAAATATACGCACTATAAAAAAAATCGAAATTAATTAAACATTATTCACCAGAATACTAAAGAATAATATAAAATTAAAACTCCAACTAAACTGTATATCCCCACTCCAAAACTGAATGCAACAATCAAAATAATGAATGTTACGGTTTTATTGAAATTGCAATAATTAAAATTTATATCATGATAAATTTTAATAAATTTGGAAATTAAAGTAACAAAAGAAATTAATAAATATAAATTTCTAATATTACTTTATTTCTTTACTTATTTATTTGAAAATCATAGAACTGTAATGTAAATAATTGTAAATTTAAATAAAATACTTACCTACCAAAATGATAAATTTGTAAAAATAACGCAAATATACATATATTAGGTAATCGATACGGTATTTCATAAATGAATAAATAAAATCTATAATGTATCATATCTGCCCTGCAACAATGATTATTAAAAAAAATTATATTATTTAAAGCTCCTATTGCACATAAATAATATATGATAATTATTTCATTAATGCCTAGAAAATGGAGTGGTTTGATTATCTAAAATGTGTTTTTTCATACACAAAAAATGGTATTCTGTCCAGATTGTTTTTTTCTGTTTACTTACTGAACACAATTTTATATCAAAATGTCTTATTATGGTTATGCTTAGGTTAACATTACTTTATATTTAGATACTGATAAATAATTTTTTTTTAAATAATTAATATTACTCTTGTCTATTCAAATTTTCATAAAATTTTATATGTAAGTGTTTAAATGCTGACAATTAATTATTGAATTTGGCGGCGAGAATCATAATATATCATTTTTACCAATTTCAATAATATTTGTAATATTACAATGGTATTACATATTATTTTGTTATATAAATTACCTTAACCTCAAACTTACTCGGGTCTCAGCCTTCGGCTGCAACCCTCGGATGTATGTATTAATATATTAAATTATACCCTTAGTAATGTTTTTAAATTGTAGAAAAGATCATTGTGAACTTCAATTAAAATTGTTTTATTACGATTTTCATTATTATAGGTTAAAGGTATAATATACTCGTATACATGTTATATTTGAAAACAATAATAGTTACACAATGCAATTATGTGAAATCTTGATCTAACATATTTTCAAACACCAACAATCAAAAATATCATGTTTAGATGAAATAAAATTCATCTGCAAGTAATTTATAATCTATAATTTCTATTAGTTAAAATAACGTTATAATAAATATACATAAAGACAATCCAATGTTTAAATTAAACATTTATTAATAAGGTCCACAAAAAAAGTTGTCTGTACAGACCCAACTTTTCTTTTGTATTTTTTCCCGCTGAACACGAATTCGTCGTCATAATTGGGGGTTGATGAACAAAATCACGAGAAAACCTCCAAAAAACCGATAAAAACCGGTTTCTCGTGATTTTGTTCATCAATCTCCAATTATGACGACGGATTCGTATTCAGCGGGAAAAAATACAAAAGAAAAGTTGGGTCTGTACCTCAGAACAGACCACTTTTTTTGTGGACCTGTGGTATCATTTTATAAACAATGACAAAACGTTTTTTTTTTCAAAATTAGGTGGTATTATTAATATAGGTGAAATAAATAAAATAATTCGAACAAGACATACACGAGTGTATGCCATAAGGGTACGTGAAATGTTTGGAACCACTTACAGTTGCTTTTTTTTAAATATGGTCATGTTCTACTAAATTGCCCCCCCCTGAAAAATTATTTATTCAATAAAGTACATATTTTACTAGAGGGTGTCATTTTACATGTTCATTAAAAATTTCAAGTTTCTAGCTTGTATAGTTTACGAGCTATTTAGCTTTGAGTGAAAAGGACGGACGGACGGACGGACGACAAAGTGAGATTAATAGGGTTTCTTCGGAACCCTAAAAATGAACTAAATTAAAAAATATAAAATAAATAAATAATAAATTTAAAAAATCAAACATAAACAATAAAATATATTTACATAAATTCTTTATTAAAATTAACAAATACAATATAATTATTTATAGAAGAAAAAAAAGATATTTTAATAAACCTAAACAACTGTTATAGTAAGATAGAATATATTTAATACAAATATTAATATTAAAGTAATTCATGATTATATAGTTTTGTCTCAGAAACTACTGAAAAATAAGTAATAAGTAAAGACTGTTTTATACATAAATACTACTTACCCTTTTTCGTGGATTTTGCTAAGCGTAAATTATATTTTTCGTTGAGAAAATATCCTTTTTAAAAAATCTTTATTTATTATAATATTTAAACTAAAAATATACACCTTAACCACAATAAAACAATGTCACTCGACACGTGTTTCGACTTCACAAGAAGTCCTCATCAGGAGCCTAACAATTCCAGACTGATATAGTCTTGGTCAAACCTAATATATATACTAAAAGGGCTTATCTCGCTTCAATGATTCTGACCAATCAACTGCAAGGTCTAGAAGGACTGAAGCTGGGATAGGTCCGGTACCACTATTAAAAATCCTAGTCTTATCCCTCAAGATTTCTAAGCTTTCTGCTGCGTCCAATTGATTATTATTACTGCATGTTTTAATTAGTTTTAAATTACTTATATCTGTAGTGTGATTTAATGTAGTCATATGATGAGCTACGCTGGATTTATCAACCCGGTTGTATTTTAGGTAAGCCATTAAATAATTATACATAATAAAATAAAGTACAATACAATATAAACTTAAATTATTGGTTATTGAAATATATATATTTATATTAATATAATGGATAGTTCATTTCATGACTCGCGTGTATTAGTTTGTTGCTATTTCTATGTTCATACGTTATATCGTAATCTTGCAGTCTCAAGCACCAACGTCCTATTCTTGGATTCATATATTTCTTCTGCATTGCTGCTCGTAGAGAATTACAGTCGGTTACTACTTTAAAATTTTTATTTAATACATATACTCTAAATCTGTCCACTGATTCTACCACTGCTAATGCTTCCAACTCGAAACTGTGATATTTTGCTTCATTCTCGGTCGTTCTGCGACTATAATAGGTGATAGGTTTCCAACTCGACGTCTTAGTTTTTTGCAGCAATATACCAGCTAAACCTATTTTACTGGCGTCAGTGTGTAGCTCTAATTCGGAATCAATGTCATAATGAACCAACACTGGTCGATCTGTTAGTCTGCTCTTCAATTCCTGAAATTTATTTTTTGTTCATCACCTCAGTCAAATTTAGCATCTTTCGTAGTTAAACGTGTCAATGGTTCAGCAATTGACGCGAATCGACTAATAAATCTTCTGAAGAAACTACAAAGTCCAAGGAATTGTCTCAATTTGATGTACGTCTATGGAAGTCACTTATTGCATTTATTTTTCTTTGTCCAGGTCTAACACCATTTATATCAATTTCATAACCCAGATAATCTACTTTTTCTGTAAATAATGAACACTTCTTTAGGTTTAACGTTAGATTGGCTTCTTTAATCAATCCCAAGAATTTTCATAGTAATACCATTCCTTCATCAAATGTACTAGAAGGTACCAATATGTCATCCATGTAAACCATTACATGTTCTCGCACAGGATGTATTAACTTGTTCATCATCTTCTGAAAGACAGCTGGAGCATTAATCTTGTAATCGAATTTAATTTTCTATAATCGACACACATTTTATATTCGTTATCTTTTTTCTTTACCAGCAAAATTGAACTAGCGTAATCAGAATTAAATTCTCTTATTATGTCTGCTTGCAACAGTTCATCACACATTTGTTGTATAATTCTTCGTTACCTATACGCTAGACTTGTGTAGTTCACGAACGAACTAGTTCAAAAGAGCGCTCCCACACGAGAACTAGTGGAACTAGTTCGTATGCGCTCCGCTCTTTTAGTTCAATAGTTCCGATACACTTCAAATACACTGTTCTAAAAATGAGATTGTACGATTTTTATGTTCAATAATTTACGTTTTCAATACTTTATTACTAATTTGGATTTATTTTACTAAAGATATATTATATTGAATTTTTTTTAGTTCACATGAATGCAATATGTCTGTCAAAAGGACGTGATTTTTATATTATTTTATGACAATCAACAAAAAGGAATGTCACAGATTTTAATGAAATTTAAATATATTGCTTATATTACTCTACAGTAAATAATGTTTCAAAATTTTCATATATATCGAGGGTTCGATTTAAAAAATAAGATTAATGCAAATATGTATACATTTAAAAATATCGATCTTGTCTATAAATTAATAACGAATTCAAAATTGCAGCAGTTTGAATTTCTATACATTAAAAATCCAACAATCCAATATATCTAAATCAATTAATTTTGTCATCATATAGTTCGGAAAAAAATTCTATGAACTAAAAGAACTAGAAGAACGAACTAGTTCATTAAAGACTACTGAACTATAGGGAGCGCTCTCTGTCATGAACTAAAACGCCCAACTCTACTATACGCTACTCTGTAAGGTCGATATGCAATAAGTTCGATCGTCGTAACATCAATCTTCATTTTCACACTATTCGTTTTTCCAATATGTTGTATTGTATTTGTATCAATCAGAATATTCTTTTTTTTTTTTTTTTTTTTAATTTTGTCTATCGAACTGTTAGTTCATTTAGACAGCTGTTTTAATTTTTTATTTTATTGTTTTTGTTAATTGTTTGTTTTTATTTATTTGGTTATTTGTTTGTTTATTTATTTGTTTATTTATTTATTTTAACAAATTTTTTTTTTTATTGTTGTGAGTTTTTTTTTTATTATTACTTAATCTACCTATGCTACCCTACACACATAGACCGGGACACATGGATGGAATGGGATTAGCTTTGGGCCATTCAAAGTATAATAAATAAAAATTAATATTCTTAAATATTCTTCTAGTAAATTTACTATTTTTTCCTGCTGCTCATTACTCAGCAACTGATTCACATCTACTTCTTCCTTATTGATTTTACGAATTCAGTTAATGTTCATTTCTTGTTCTTTTTTTGTAATATTCAATTTTCACAATTCTTATGTCGGGGTCGTCAAATACGTTGTGCCCAATAATGATTTGTTCATCTTGTGCTGTAGTTGGTACAATAATTACATCAGCTTCAATTGTCAGTCCATCAATCTCCAACACATCCTTTCCCAACACTGTAGGCTTTCCCTTCTCCAAATCCTTTTAGAATAATTGAACAGGGTAGATAAGTTACTCCAATGCGATCAGCGACCGATCGCTGCATTGTTACACAATCACTGCCTATGTAAATCAATGAAAGCTTCTATTTTCTTTCCATCCACCTTTACAGTCTTGTGATATTCGTCTACTAAATCTTTCATAACTATTCGTTTTACATTTTTCTTTTCTGTATTCTTCTTTCCACTTTCTCATTTATTCTTGCAGTTTGTAGATATATGACCATACTGCTCACATTTAAAACACTTTGGTCCCTTTTCTTGGTTCACCACAATTGTAACATCGGGGTCTTCTGTTCTCTAACACAAGACGAACTCTCTCAGTCGTTGTCATTATTATATTCAGTTTGTCGATGCTTCATTTGTGTCATCGTAGCCTCATACTGTTTAATTTTAACCAACAATGACTGTACCTCATCCAGTTCACACACAGATAATGTTTTGATCATTTCACGATCACGTAAACCCGCAATAATATATTTCAATAATGCTTGATCACTTATGTATGGACTTTGTCCCGCCATTTCTACCATTTCATAAACATAATCTTCGATTTGTTCATCATTTCGTTTTCGACGTTTCATCAATTTCAAATGTATATCTGACTCATCAAAATATACCGGAAAACTTCTGATTATATCCTCTTATCCTTCTTAAAAATGTCCCAGTTAATAATAGAATTCACATTCGCATCGAACCAATGCTTAGCAGCACCACGCAATTTTCCAATAGCTTGATACAAACACTCGTTGATCCCAGTTATACACCAAAGCAATTTCTTCTAATTTCCGCGTTCAAACTTTTGCAGTTAATCCATTTTTCGCTGTTGGATTTAATTCTGGTATCACAACACTACTAGATGCGTCAATAAATGTTTTAGTTTGCTCAGAGTTATTCATTGTGTACATATGTTTTTTTTCTTGTAACAAATCACGTTCACGATTTAATAGTTCTTTTTCGCGATTTAATAATTCTCGCTCCCACTGAATACAATTTTCTATATCAATTTTACTTTGATTTTCAACCGGAAATGACATAAGTACACGCTCTATGTCATTTTCAAATGTTTCTATGTTACTTTCCGCCATTTTAATTATTCACAAATCTATTATTAATATTTTAATTTTATTATTCACTCTTTTAATTTTATTGTCCACAATGTATTTTCATTGTTCACAAACAATAAATAGGCAATTAACGTGTTAAATTGTTTATTCTATAACAAGTTCTATATTTAATGTCTCACTTTATTTCCCGTTACTGCTATATACCGTCTCTGTCTAGCTCACTATGTTTTACTGTTTATTTCGCGCCAAAATTTCACTATGGTATTATAGCGTTTATCTGTCTCACTCTTTCACTTCACGCTGTACGATATATTGTCCTCGTCTCACTCACAATATATTATGCAACCACACTATTTTCGCATTTATGTCTTTTACGTTGATTCAAATGTATCCCACTTCTGAATTGTAAAATAAAAACAGACTCTGTAAATTTATTATTACTTTATTGACTTCACCACCTATAATTACTATAATTTCACGTCTTAAATATTCTAGCGTCTTTACCTCTTCCGTCTGTTGTACCCTCGTTTGTGTAATAGCGAGAAATAAAAACAATGGCTGGATAAAAAATAACTTTATATTATTTATACTAGTTTACTTTATTTGACGAATGGGTGTGGGGGTCCTTTCTTCTCGTTATGGCAAGGGGGCGACGGGGATTCCGGGGTTGTCGGAATCTGCGGGGCTGATGTCGTAATCAACTGGGCCGGGCGGATTCTCCTGGGGTTGGCGTGGCGCAGTCGTTGGATTCGGCCGGCGAATATCCGGTTCAACGTGCTCCTAGTCGAGCCCACGTCTGCAGCTCTGTTCGGTAGTTCTCGGGGCGCGGCTTGACGTCGATGGCGTGTAGCCAAGTTGTCTGGGCCGTCTGTGGTGGGACGACGATTGTCGGGTAGAGGTCGTGATGCCTCAATCGCGCTCCCGGCGTAGGGGGTAGCCCTCCAGGGATGTCGGCTTCTGGCGGTGTGTGCGGTGGTGTCCACTGGGTTGGGGTGTACGGGCGCCCTCGGGGTGGACTGGACAGTGGTAGCAGACGCCAGGGAACTGGTGTTTCGGGGGAGGTGAGCGGCTCGGTCTCGGTGGTGGTCACCACAGTATCGGGTTGTTGCTGGGTCTTCCGCGGTGTGATGTGGACGTTTTGCGTAGCTGCGTTCGCGGTCGGCGGGCGTCGGTGGTTGTCGTTCTCGTCCGAATGTCTTCGGTTTCGGGTCGTGAGACGGCGTTCGTCCTCTGGTGCACGTCTGTGAATTTGAGCGTCACAGCTGCGGCGGATGTCGTTCGGCGGGTATCAGCGATCGGTGTTCGGCTTCGGGTGTCAGCGATCAGAGCTCTCGTCCGAGCGTCAGCGGCTTTTGGTCGTGGTACTTGTCTTCTGGTGCGTGCCTGAGAATCTGGGCGTCGCAGCTGCGGCGGGCGTCTTATGGCAGCCGTCAGCGGTCGGCGTTCTTCTGCGGGCGTCCGCGGTCGAGGTTTTCGTCTGAGCGTCAGCGGTTTTGGGCCGTGAGACAGCGCTTGTCCTCGGGGGCACGCCTGTGAACTTGGGCGTCACAGCTACGGCGCGCGTCTCTCGGCGGGCGTTAATGGTCGGCGTTCTTCTGCGGGCGTCCACGGTCGGCGTTCGTCGGCGGGGGTCAGCGGACCTCGGCGGGCGTCCCTGGTTGATCGTCAGCGGTCCTCAAACGTGAGGGGGCGGGCGGCGTCCTTCGGCGGTCGGCAGTGGTCCTCAACGTGAGGCGGTGGGTTTCTCCTTCGGCGGCGGCAGCGGTCCTCAAACGTGAGGTGGTGGGAGTCTCCTTCGGCGGTCGGCAGTGGTCCCCAAACGTCCGGTGGTGGACGTCTTCTTCGGCGGTGGCAGTGGTCCTCAAACGTGAGGTGGTGGGCGTCTCCTTCGGGAGTCGGCAGTGGTAGCCAAACGTCCGGTGGTAGACGTCTTCTTCGGCGGCGGCAGTGGTCCTCAAACATCCGGTGGTGGACGTCTTCTTCGGCGGCGGCAGTGGTTCTCAAACGTGAGGTGGTGGGCGTCTCCTTCGGCGGTCGGCAGTAGTCCTCCAAAAAGGGTCACTGGAACGGGTCTGGGAGCTTCCTGGGTTCGCTCGGCAGCAGAGTTCTATGTGACAGTCGCAATTGTACATAGAAGAATGTTACAAAAGATTGGTTACCTTACAGGAGCGACCACTAATTTACCACACAGACGTTTTTTATACTTTTTGGGTGACAGTACCCAATGCCAAACTATGGGGAGAGAATTCCCCAATAAATCAATAATAATCTCAAGAATTGAATATTACCACGAGAATCATGGACTTACTCCAAATTCACTTTTATTTTAACCTACCATATCATGAGATTTACTAAAATACTATAAAATAATCACTTTTTATTTGAACATGAGATTTAATAAAATATAAAAACTCCGAAATTTCTTATAGAGAAATAATAAACAAACACACAAAAAAAAGGAATATATGTGTAGTGGTATCACTCACTTCTCGTTTAAGTTCTCTTTATATTTAACTAGCTGCTACCCGCGACTTCGCTCGCGTGGATTTCGAAACCCTTCATATGTGACAGGGGGTAAAATATTAAATTTATCTTATTTTTAGTTTTCTTTAATTATACAAAATCGTAAATGTCTCGGCTCCTATGCGAGATAGAGGGGTTTTTCCGCCCTAAAACCCCCGCCCCCGTGGTATTTTTCCCGCTGGATCGAATAAAACCACTTACAACCCTTCATATGTAACGGGTAAAATATTAATTACTAAAAAAAATTAAAAATTTTCCTCCCCCTTTCAATTACTTAGAGGTTGAATTTTCGAGATACGAAATAGCCTTAATCCGTCTGCGGGATGTAAGCCATCTCACTGCCAAATTTCATCAAAATCGGTAAAGCAGTTTAGTCGTGAACAGGTAACAAATAGACAGACTGAGAGATACACTTTCGCATTTATAATAGAAGTCGCGACTCCTATGTAAGATAAGGGGTTGTTTTGTCCCCCAAATAATCCCTCTTCCGTAGTATTTTTGCCCGCCAGATCGAATGTAATCAATTACAACTCTTCATATGTGACAGGGGGTAAAATATTAAATTTTTCTTATTTTTAGTTTTCTTTAATTATACAAAATCGTAAATATCTCGGCTCCTATGCGAGATAGAGGGTTGATTTGCCCCCTAAAACCTACGCCCCCGTGGTATTTTTCCCGCCGGATCGAATAAAACCACTTACAACCCTTCATATGTATCGGGGGGTAAAATAATAATTACTAAAAAAAATTAAAAATTTTTCACCACCTTGCAATTTCTTAGGTGTTGAATTTTTAAGATACGAAATAGCCTATGTCCGTCCTCGGGATGCAAGCTATCTCACTGCCAAATTTCATCAAAATCGGTAAAGCGGTTTAGCCGTGAAAAGGTAACAAACAGAAATTAGACAGACAAACACACTTTCGCATTTATAAATATTAGTATGGATATCGTAAAATGTCCAAATATTACTTTACTTAATATTTTATTAACTAATTAAAATTTGAACAATAAAACTTAAATTTTTCGAAAAATTGTTCATTCGAAGAATTTTGATTCGAAAAATTGTGATTCAAAAAATTGTGTTTCGAAAAATTTACACCAAACCTAATAATTAATTTCGATATTTTACCTTTCATGGAAGTGAAATGTTTCTTCATATTTAAATTTTCAATCAATATAGGCATTTCAAAATATTTAATTGTTAATATGTGTCAAAAATCATTTAATTGTTCGACAAAATATTTTAAAGAGACATAATCATAGTAACCTAAATTAATAAAATAACCGTAAATTATAAAATTCCATATTCCATGGCTAGGTACTATGTTTTTATATACCTAAATTATAACATACCTGGTTAAATTATTTCTATATCGTCCCCTCCAAAGCAAAGTATCGTAAGATACACTTTTTGCGAAATTGAGTTATCGATTCTAAAAATCTCATATATAAGCGACAAAATTCTCTTTTCCGCTAAAAAATCTGTTAAAACTTTTACTATCGTATTCCTCCAGACAATGTATTCTAAGCACCGATATCTGTTTTATGAAATATCGTAACCAACAATAATATAGTATCGTAACCAGTGACGTAGCTAGCCCTGAGTGGATCCTGACTGGCCTATATGGTAGATACTTTCCCGCGACGGAATAATATAGTGCTGTGACGGAGTGCTTTCTTATTTATTCATTAGAGCTGGGCTTTTATCAACTTTAATTTTATTAATTTTAAGATATTTTAGAAAAATCGTGCCTGTTAAAACTTTATTGCACAAACTAAATATGATTTCTCTATAAGGTTTTTTCAATATATTTTTTACCCTCAATAACTCAATTTGGTTGATATTGAAGTATGATGTAGAACAGTGCTTCCTAAACTTTTCCTACGACAGAACACTTCACAAATCCTGAAATTTAAATGGAACGTCTTGGTTATTTTGCAAGTAATATATAAAATAATGAAAAAAGTAAATTTAAATCAGTCAAGCATGTTTGAACTTCTCGCAGCATTTAAAAACATTGAATATTAACTTTGATATTTTTTACGCTTAAACTGATAAGACATACGTTATACATATATCGTAGTACAGGTATTCCTCGACTTACAACCAAGATAGGTTCCTAGACATCGGTCGTAAATAGAATAAGTTGTAAGTTAACACGTACAATACATATGTACAGTCACCTGCATTAATGGTCTTGCATTTTGTATTCATTTTCGTTTATCACAAACTTAGTAGGCTCCTCCCATTTGATTATAATAATATTTAAATCATTTCTCCATGTATCAAACAAAGACAGATATTTTGAAATTCATTTGCTAGATAAAGAACTACTCTTCGTTTATAGTACTCATATATATTTGTGCAATTAAATTATTATGTAATCTATTGAAAATTGTATAAGTAAATTTTGTGTAAATAAATATTTGATATTCCGAATTTTAGTATTTAAATATATTAAACTTGATATTAAATATAAAATAAATATATGTCTCATTAATATGGATAAGGTGAAGATTAAAACGTTTTGAAGGGGGGGTAGGAGTATGTAATACCCCCCCCCCACTGAAAGGTGAAGAATATTCGTTGAATGTTATGCTCCCCTTAAAAAAACTTATAAATTTAAAGCAATAAAGGGGGTGGGATCTTAGGGATCATACCCCATAAGAAACAACATATGTAAAACTATAGCAAATCAAATAAAAATTTCTTAATTTAATATACTACAATTCTTTTGCTTCGAACTTCAAAACTTGTTTTGTCTACCCCCCTTTGAAATTTAAAGTTAGTATTGTTAAACCAATTTTTTCAATTTCGGATTTTGATGGCAATATCCATTTTAACCTTCTCTGAATCCATTCTGATTATTTTCGACTTGATGGCTATGTGCCGATCTGTAGTCGTTAAAAAACGACAAAGAAAGTCCAGTGATAGTCATTGCACCTTTTTAAATGTAATTTAAAAATTTATTAATTTTAAACTAGCCATTATAATGCCTAATGATTATAAAAAAGGAATTTGAAATTTTTATATTTTGTTAAATATGTATACCTACGAGTGGGTTAAAATTAACGCATGTGTTATTGCAAAAGTAATGATTTTAATCTTTATATTTATATTACAAGAAACGCAAATTATTATTGCAAATAAACTGCCCTGATCGACACAAGACTTTTTTATACATCATGATACAGATGAAAATTACATTAGTTAATACTTTCTGCTAAGAAATTGAATATAAACTACATTACATTAATTGTTGTTTTTGTTAATGTTCGAGATAATATATTTTAATTCTATTCTGTGATTTTATTTCCAATGTTTTTATTATAAATCGGTATAATAATTTTTATGTTTAAAAAAATGTTGTTTTGTCAATGGCTTCTAATTTATTTAATATTTCAACAGTTTGGCACGTTTTAGATATTATTATTTCTATACATCTATTTAATTGACAGTTATAATAATAAATGATTTTATTTTCATAGATAACTATACAGATTTCATATTATTAAAATTAATTTTAAATAAAAACTAAATTATTATTTTTGGTCAATTCATAAAAGATACAAAAAAAGAATAGAACATAAATTATAGAAAATAATGTTCTCTACAACTTTTATAGTCCAGGCTGTGGAGGCTAAAATAGATTATTTTTGGGTACAGTTTTAATACTAACAGCATTTGTTACAAATATGGTGTAGAATAATACCCTAAGTTTGCTCCGAATTTGGTTGTCCGCGACAGGAATTATCCATGGTTCATTTGCAAAATTCTTAAGATTTTCTGATTTTTGGTAAATAGCGGTTTAAATAAGTATTATACAAAAAAAATTTCATGTAAAATTTTGAAAAAAAATTTAAAAAATGATTTGTTTATCCGTTACGCTGATTAAAATGGCTGAAAACACAAGCTGTAATAACTAATAAAGTTGAACGTTTTTTAAGTTGATATCCCTGGAAAATAAACATTGTGTAGTACAGAACTTTAACTGAAAATAAGGACCTGATATTTTCAATTGTTTTTGTTTAATTAAATTATTAATAATGGAATCATGCTTGTTTATGATTCACAATACAAATTTTTGTAAAACCTTTATTTTTGTAAAACTGTTTGTATGTGTTTCCAAAGACTTATATAATCGTTGTCGCCATAAAAAAGTAAAATTTACCAATATGGCAAATAGTGGCATTGAAATCTTATTGTCGAGTCTTTTTTATTATAAACGAATACAGTTGTTTCATAGAACCAGCAACATTAAAAAAATAATAACCAAAAACTTGCTCCGAACAATTATTTATCTATTAGTGAAAGCCGCATAAAAATCGGTTCAGTAGTTTTTTAATTATTTTATTGTATATTACACACTACACAATTTTTATGAAAATTGATTGTTTATACAATTAACTAATTAACTCTACCTAAATAAAAAAAGCTTATTTTTGTATCTTTTACCGCTTATCTCGAAAAATATGATGTGTAAAACGTAATATGTAATAGCAAAAAATAATATATTAATATTTAATTGTTAAAATGTATAAAATAATATCCAAATCCAATATAAATTGTAGATACATATTAGATGTAAAATATACATAAGTAAATAACTATAATAAATATAAGAAATTAGGTAACAAAAGCAAAATTTGTAATAATAAATCATTATTTGAAATGGACGTATATTTATTGTTTTTATTTAAAATGTTATAACTGCAAGTGTAAGCTCCGCCCTAGAAAAAGGTAACCGATGATGTTTGTCTTTAAATTTGAAATCTGTTGTAAGCGACTATGGCCTTTAGGGTGCCAGGCGAGTTCTGCAGGTGACTACATATTTTTGCTTTTGACGTTTTCCTTGATGTGAAGCGAATCGCATTTTCTATACATCAAACAAACAGTTGCGGGTTCCCAAAAATATCTACATAAATAATAATATATTACATTTTTGGGAAATTCCCGGAACTGTTTGTTTCATTTATGTAATATGTGCATGTAAGAAAGAGACAAAGACAATTATAAGTCGAGGATTACCTGTATATTTATTTACGATGCGTTTTCAACTCTTGTCGTATGAAAATATATTGCATACTAAATACATATTATGACATTTGTTTCTGATATGACAACGACAAAAAATTATTTTATGACTTCTATGTTATAACTATAGAATTAAAACAATTTTAAATTAATATATTACATATAATTTTAGTGACTTTTAAACATATGGTACATGTATTGTATTACATCATGTACTTACATGATTTGAACATTTTATGAATATTAAAAATAATTTCATTTTTGGTTTTTCTGCTCGTGTCTTTCAAAAATTCATCAATGTGTCTATATAAATACATTATTAGCTCTTGTAGATACTCGTACACCCTTTGTACAATTAATTAATTAATTACAATCAAATATAGGTCTTGTCAATTGAATGAAGCTTTCGTAACAATTTGCAATAAATCAACATCTTGTTTTAATTTTGTAAATGTACATTTTAGGTTAGTATGAATACATT
The DNA here is from genome assembly GCA_961205875.1 of Sialis fuliginosa. NCBI lineage: Eukaryota > Metazoa > Arthropoda > Insecta > Megaloptera > Sialidae > Sialis > Sialis fuliginosa. The sequence continues at coordinate 3,701,841 of OY540822.1, read as the reverse complement.
GGGTAAAGATGACAGATATACAGTTTCAAACAACAATTAAAATAATATCATTTAAAATTACAATGTTAATTTGAAATTATATAAATTCTTCTGATATTTATGATTACAAATAAATATAATAAAATACCTATACCTATGAAAGTAAAAATATTGATAATAATTCAATGACTTAAGATTAAAAAAATGCCATTATATACTTAATTTTTATTTGAACCGGAAACACACATCTATCGCCGAATGTTGGTCGAATTGTGTCCGAATGCTGTAATTGTTTGTCTTCAATTTTTTTGTCAAATTTATTTATGAAAATTTAAATTATTTATTACATAAGAGTTGTGCATATTTTTTCATTCGTTATGTTCTTTATATTTATTTTTTGTTATATTTTATTGTTCATTCACTTCAAAATTTCAAATGGCCACTGACATTTAAAAATTTAAAAAATAATCAATAAAATATAATGTATCCATAGTTACGACATTTACAATTAATTTAGTAGATGCTTAAAGCGCATTATATGTAAACGTATTTTGTTTATTTTCTCCTCTTTAACATATCTTTTTCAAAAATCAGACACGGGTTCATGGTTGTCAATTAACCAAAGTATTTAAAAAAAATTAAAAAAATCTAAAATCGATATTCGTTTTGATAGTTTTTTACATCAAAACTTTTTTTTCCTTTTTTTTAAATCTGAAATTTGAACCTTACATTATATCGCCCAAGGAATATAAAAAAAAATAATAAAAAAATTCTAACTTTTTTTTTGAAAAATTGGGGGCCCCTTGTTACCCCATTTATAAACTTTTTCAAAAAAGGCCCACTAGTAGTTATTTTTTACCCCCAAGGAATGTATATACCAAATTTCAAGTTTCTCTGATGAGTGGAAATGGTCAAAAAAATGATTGTGAGTCAGTCAGTCAGGGCACTTCGTTATATATAGTAGATAAAACAATAATTCTCTTTCTTAATTACTTTATTTCACTTTCATTATTTCATACATACACGTTATCTCCTCAAAACTCTATCTCACTCTACTCTCTCCTTCCCTCCTGTATTTTTCTCCTACAGTCGGCCTTCCTATATGGTCGTCCTCGATCATCTGGTTGTCTTTCCGCTCATCTTCCCCCCCTGTGTTCGTGTCTGTTATCTCGTCGTCGCTTTCCAGTATTTGGCACCATCTTTTCTTTCTTTTCCTTTCAAACAATCGGTTGTCTTGTGATAGAACCTCTCTTTCTATCAATACTGGATTTCCTTTCTCATTTAGTTTCTTGCGCTTCAAATTGTGTTTTGCTTTCAAATTTTCCTGCTCAATTCTCTTCATTCTTTCTCTCTGTGGGTATGATAGTCTGTTTCTTTCTATCAATACCGGGTTTCCTTTCTCATTTGATTTCTTGCGCTTTAAGTTGTGTTTTGCTTTCAATTTTTCCTGCTCAATTCTCTTCATTCGTTCTCTCTGTGGGAATGATAGTCTGTTTCTTTCTATCAATACCGGTTCAGTAGAATTTAGCTCTATTCGAACTTCTGCTTCTCGGGTGCACTCCAATTCTTTTAAGTTCTGAGTGAAACTGTCTCTGGATTTGTTAATTAGTTTCAGCAATTCTTCTTTGTCTTCTTCCGGTAAATTAGAGCTAACGGTCATCTTCTCTGGTGTTATTTCTTCGGTCTTCGGCTCCTCGTCACAGATTCTAATTTCATTTTGAGTAAAACATAACACATCTCCTGTCTTCACGTATACAACTTTTGGATTATCTGTGAACGTTCGTCCAATGAGAACGTCATATGGCTGGACATTGTCTGGAACAACTCGGATGGGGACATCTTCTACGGTGACCTCATCTACTGTGACATTCACTTGTATTACTCCGGAAGACACTGTTATGTGTTTTCGGCTCCAAAACCTTTTCAATTCATCGTTTCCGGCATTATATGTAGGTTATTCTCCGTAGCTTTACTTTCTTTTATTGTGCATTCAGAGCTTCCTGCGTCGATCATCGCTTGCATTTTTCTGTCTTCTATCTTAATCGTCTTAATATATTTGTTCAAAGTGTCGGTTTCAGTCGTTATCACTTGCATGATGGTTCTTGGGGTACTTTGTTCTTCGCAATTCCTTTGGATATGCCCTGGTTGTCCACATTTTCTACAGTAAAATTCTTTCTTCGGTTCTGGGCATGACCTGCTTACATGTCCCGCTTTAGAGCAATTATAACATTTTACTTACTCAATTAATTCTAATTCTTTCTTTAAGATATCGCGCTCGCGACGTATTAATTCATTTTCTAGCTGTGTGTCGGACATCTTTACAACCCTCGATATCTCTGGTGGCGTATCAAAAGACACTACGCCGTTTAAACTGGACGCTCTTCTCATTTTTACACCGTATAATTGTCACTCAAATGTTCGAAGCTTTACTGTAGCTTTCACTTATGTAACCGAACGATCAATCTCAACTTTCATAAGCTCTCTCACAGTACATACACTTTATTGTTGTTTCTTTTCTGCGTAGTTATTAATTTTACGTGTCTTACTTTTAATAACCGCACTCTTGTAGTTTTAAACAATAAGTTTAGTCTCTTGGTAGCCGCCGTAATTATAATTTAACGTCAATGTCTCGTCCTCATGGAAAAACAAACACAGTATCGATGCCTCCGATCTTTCACTCGCGCACGTTGATTGTTCATAAGTCTCACTCTTACTCTGCGTCGTTTGATTTCCCGCTCTGCTTCGGATCCGTAGGATATAGTTTTCAGGTTATCAATTATAATTTTGATTAAAATTGTCACCCTTTTCACTTTTATCCCACCGCTGCTCTGTAGTGGTATCACTCACTTATCGTTTAAGTTCTCTTTATATTTAATAAAACAATAATTTTCTTTCTTAATTACTTTATTCCACTTTCATTATTTCATACATACACGTTATCCTCAAAACTCTATCTCACTCTACTCTCTCCTTCCCTCCTGTATTTTTCTCCTACATATGTATATATATAATTCCAAATATATCTGAGTGACTTCGGCCACTCTCCCTTTTGTTGATGAATAATCAACGCAGGTCCCGTATAATCGTTGGGATAACAGTATTAAATTTGCCAGGCCTATATCGAGGATGGCCGTTGCCGTCGTTCAATAACAGAATATAGCTTGAACCTTTTTTGACGCTTGTACTCTAATATGAAGACTGAATTCGTGAGTATTTAGCGAGAGTTCAATTATACCTTACTAACACGGCGAGGATGTATGATTTATAGTCGGTTCCATCCTTTGACAAGACAGTATAATAAATATAAATATAATAAAATAACCAGAAATTTCGGATAGCCGAAATAATTATACACTATAAATTTATATTGGATTGACTTTCGCCACTTTCCTTTTGTTGAAGTAGAATCACCGCTTTTTTTTGTATTATCCTTGGAATAATATAATATTAGCTCAACAAAGCACCTATCGAGGATGGCGGTACCCGTCGTTCTACAGCAGGAGATGGTGGGCACCTTTATTGATGCCTATACCCGAATGCGAAGAATGCATTTAGGGCGTATCAAGCGAGGGTCCCAGTATCTCTTGACTATAACGACGATGGAGTATGATTGACTCTATTCCATCCAGTTTTATAATATACGTACATGTACTCAAGGAAAAATATAATAATGGTGTAAATATTTAGTACTTCATTCATACGTAGGGGACATATTAATAATATAAATTATCAATATCTATATATATTTTTTATACAGGAAAATTTTTACCATAAATACCAGCACTAGAGTCAGCTAATATTTTCTGGCGGGGTAAATGAAACAAAAGAAAAATTTATCAACTCGAAGAGGGTTGATATTACGTCGCGTAGCGGATTTAAAATTTTTCTTTGTCACACGTGGCTTGCTTCTGGTATAATCTTGCTGATATTTACGCACCCGAGGTCACAGGTATTTTTCAAGGTCGTCGTTTGAAAATAAATTCTTGAATCGTTGGATTTCGAATGTGCACTCGCTGATATAATTATTAAAATACGGCTTACTTGAACGTAATACCTCGGTGTGACGTCACATATGCACTCTTCTGATTTTATTGTATTTTCTTGACGTCGTCGAAGATATAAATACCAAATTAATTAGATTTCTTAGACGAAGTATTAAACGATTGTAATAATAAAAAAGGTTAGCTTGTTGATTTCGTACATTTTTCGATGCCACATATTAGCTAGCGGAACGAGTTTCACACAACCGATGTAAACGTTATCACGGTCTGCGCCGTTCTGATGCACAATGGTCAAGGTTAGTAAAGTACAAGGTTGCCTCATAACTTTTGACCAATCAGCAACCGCGCGGGAACTACGTCACCCTGAGGAACCTTTCAAATGTACTGTAGTAACGTGGCTTGCAAATACATATTTATTAAACTTTGTTTTCGAATTATTTCAAATATTTGTTATTATAATAAATAAATAATACTGTTTATCACAGAAGCACAAAGTATTACTAATATTCATACATTAAACAGATATGAATTATGTTATATACACCTATATATATTATATATGATATTATATTATATGAATATTATTAAACATACTAATTATTTAATTAATATATGATATATTTTTTCATAAAATTTTCAAAATGGTATCAAAACTCAATGATTATTTTTTATATAACATAAGCAATTTGAGACAATTTTTTACTGGAGTACATTTATTATTATGTATCTATCTTAAATACAGGTAACCCCTATTCATCAGGGAATATATTCTGGACATGGTCGCAGAGGATTTAAAAAAATCTTTTAAAATTTGAAAAAACACTTTATTAATAAAATAAATATTAAATGGTTTAAGTTTAATTAACTATTTTTTTTAATTTCTTAAATATTTTTTTTTCACTCGATATTTTTCTTTTATTTAATTTAGATTCCTCTTTTTTAATATTTACAAATTTAAGGCGAATAAAGACAGATTGCCAACAAAAAGACTTAATTAATTCGTACAAAATTATATAGAACATAAATTTCACATAAATTTGATGGTTACACATCTTAAACAAACACTTGTTTAAAACCATAATTTATAGGAACAAAATAATAAAAACGTAGTTTTAAAACTCAGTATACTATCAATATCAAATGAAATATTTAAAAACAACTTGCAATGAATTAAATAAAATATAATTACTAAATATGCCAAGAATAAATGTACTCTGACAGTACTGAAAGCCATTTATAATGTATAGGCGTTATTGGGTTCCTCACGATGACGCGTTCTCCCCTGTCATGCCACTCCCCGCCAGAGTTATGAGGCAACCTATTACTTTACTAACCTTGCACAATGGCTGCCCGGCCCGCATACACGCATCATCCGTGGAAGGAGGGGTACAGTGCATGTCTTACTTGGCCTGACGTCACTGAACGATCACGGTCTCGCATAACTAGTTTCACGGAGTAGCAATATCAGACAATGTCATAGTATTTAGCAACTGTCATGTGAATTCTACTTCGCCACAATACTATGAACAGCGCAATCAGTTCTATTATAAATGACAACTGTACTAAATATATTTTTAAGTATATAATTTTTTGTACATAAATTCATATATATGTCGAGAAAGGCAGAAAGGGGAGATAGAGAGAGAGAGAGAGAGAGAGAGAGAGAGAGAGAGAGAGAGAAAGGACAATAGAATTTTGTTTGCTTTGAATATATTTTGCTTTTACAATTAATACGCAGTTAGGAATATCACAAAAATTAAAAATACTTCTAATCTTAAATGTGAAGGAATAATAACAAATTAATAAAAATAATATTAGTTCTTGTTGTTTATGTTGCATTTAACTTAATACATGTTTTTTTTTTTTTTAAATTCACTTTTAATTGGCCATCGGGCATAGCCCCTCAGTAAGAACATTTTATATTTATATGCTTTCTTTTCGAATTTTCAATTTCTGCTTTTCGTCTTTTGCTTTTATTTATTATTTTTTTTTTTGTTTATATAGACATCACATTGGATTTTTGGAACGACGGATAGGGAGGTTGCTACCGGACCTGTCGGTGCAGGTTTAGTAGACGAACTGTCTGGATGAGGGTATACACAAATAGGGAGTTACACAATAGGAATTTTTACAAGTTTACTTTTATAGATTCTAGATAGTTCATTAATATATCATAAACCTCAATTTTCTGGCTAGAAAGCAAAGTGGTAAGGTTAAATGGAGGGCTGAATCCTTCTTCATAGAGTTCATTTGACATTTGTATGTACCTATTTTTGGTGGTTATTTCTGCATTCAAAAAGATGCTGTGAGTTGGCTATTGTTTGTCTGTTGTATGAGCAGTAAGGTGATTCGGCTTTTTGTAGTTTAAATAGGTGGCTTGGTGAACAGTAGTGGTTGAATTTTAGCCTTGAAATTGTTATGTATTTTCTTTTCTTTGTTACGTGCTGAAACCATGGATGTTTTGGTACTTCGTTTTGGGTTAGGCTGTAATGCCAGCCTTTATCTGTGCGTGATGCTTGCAATTCTGAGTCCCACTTCTGATATAATTTTTCTTTTGCAGAGCTAAAGAAATCTGTAATGCGGTTTGAATGCAGCGATTGTTCCATGTTTATTGCTGCTTTAGCTGTCTCGTCTGCTTTTTCATTGTATTTTATGCTACAATGAGCTTTGGCCCAAATGAATTTTATGGCTCTATTAGACTTCTCAATTTTATTGACTAGTTCCAATATTTCTACAAAAAGATGGGAAATTTTTTTATCGTTGCTGATATTGTTTAATTTATTTAAAACCAATAGGCTATCGGAAATGATGAAAATGTTATCAACATTTAGATCTTTAGCATGGATAAGAGCCTCTAATATGGCTGTTGCCTCTGCTGTGTAGATTGAAAAATGGTTAGAAAGTTTAATGAGGTATTAGTGAGGTATTTCCGTAATACTTGGTTAGGGTTTCATTGTTGTAATTTAATTGTATTATTTTTGGCTGTGTTATTTTGAATGTGTTCATTGTAAAAATCGGCTTGAATATCATTCTTAACACTGCTTGTGTTTATAAATGCTTCTGCCAAAGGTGGAATTTTTTTTATTAAACCAATATCTCTATGTTAAGCATAAAATCGCTAGTTCTTGTATAGTTTTTGAGTTGTTGTTTTGGATGTAGTATTGTTTTAAGATAATTTTTTTTGCTAAGAGTGCTGTTTTTAAATGTATGGGGGGTTCTCCACATTCTATCAGTAGTGCATTTGATGACGTTGATGCCATTGCACCTACACATATTCTTAGTACTTTGTGATGAGTTGACTCTATTTTTTTCAATGCTGATTGTGTAGCCGACCCATATATTATGCGACCATAATCTATATGTGGTCGGATTATTGCTTTATAGATAATAAGTAGTGTTATTGGGTCTTTCCCCCACCACGTAGATGTTAGTGCTCTCAAAATATTTGTTGGTTTCTCACATTTCTGGATGACGTATTCTATGTGTGGTTTCCATTGAAGTTTATCGTCAATTATTATTAGTTCTAAATACTTTGTTTGTCTGTCACGTACCTAATTAAGAAGGTGACAAAAAGGTAGGGTGCCCTAGTTCTAGTGGAGACGGGTGGGGTAAAATATAAATAAAACGAAACAATAATAGATGTTTTTTTTTTCTTTTTGGGCGCCACGTGATTCCAAACTACCTTATCATAATAACTCAATAATAAAATCACGAAATTATAAAAAAGGGCGGTTGTACTAAGAAACATTCCTTACTAAATTAAACATATATTTAAACAATAATTATTGTTGGCGCCCTTATGGGCTTCGTGGTACAATTAGTGGACTACAATTTAGGTACTGGTTGGAGAAACGACAGACGGCTTCTTCATGGATATTAAAGTACACAAAAAAAGACTCACCCTTTTGTCTTCTCCGGCGGGGTTTGCCCAGCCACGATCCCTGTAATAGGAAGGTTTTAAAGGACAAGGAACGTAACGGGGTTTACCTCCTAAATCGGACTGCCAGATGATTTTCGTTGTGCACACTACTGTCGTACTCCTTTTGATATGACACTTTTTAACTTTAAAATGCCGGTTACTTTCACTCACATATTTTGGTAATTTATTTTTTAGGTAATAAAATTTGGTAATTTTAATTTGGTATTCAAATGTGGTATTCACCGGTCCAGGTCAGACCCGGCTGAGATACTCGTCCGATACTGACTCTACGTTTCTGCCGTGTTGGCAAATGCACGTTAGCGCTATCTCTCCGTGGTATCGCGTAACGCGCCAAGTTCAAAATTCAATCTAAAAGGTGTCGGCGTCAACATTCCCCCCGCCCTGAACGATAGTTTCAGAACCCACTTTTAGGTCCTGATTGTTCTTTCGCCGGTCGGCGTACAGGGGTGGTGAAACTAAATCTAACTAAATCTAATTAAAGAAAAGTAAAGTTACTGAGAGAGTAAAGGGCAGAGCTTAACTAACGGTCGTTTGTACAGCCCTGCTTTGGTCTTTACGGTGGCTACTCTTGCGATCCCATCGTTGCCAGGGTGTAATTCCTGAATGATGCCGAGGGGCCAGTGCAAAGGTGGTGAATTTTCTTGCTTTATGAGAACCAATCAGTTGCAAATAAGGCAAAAATGGAACCAACCTCAAAACACACCTGTAGGGTTTTGAGGTTGGTTCCATTTTTGCCTTATTTGCAACTGATTTAGGTAATCAAGGTGCCAGCGCTTCCAAAATGTTTGAACCATATGGTCCAGTAAATCTTTGCGTTTCACCAATTTGGTGGGGTCATTCCCCAATTCTGACGCAGGTAGAGATTGTAACGGTGTAAGCGTCAAAAAATGCGCCGGGGTTAACCCATTAACGCCCAAGAGTGCGTCAACGCAACATTATGAAAACTATTTTTTTAAAATAATATAAAATTTTTGTTTTCTTTTATTATTATATGGGTTTGGTAGAAGAAAATACTTTCTTTTATTCTGCCAAAATAGAATAGTTATACAATTTTTGTTAGAATTATTATTCATATTTAAAAATACGTAAAAAAGAGAATTTTCGCGCATGTTTACATTTTCAATAAATTTAAATAACCTGTGATATTTATCAATATTTGTTTACTCTTACTGTATCACTAATGGGTCTATCTTACGAATAGACATATTAAAAAAAATAATTGTTTATGTTTAATTGAAAAAAAAAAAACGAAATATCTAGTGTGCGTTGACGCACTCTTGGGCATTACAATGAACACAAGTGGCGATACAGATATTATTGTAAAAACCTCAGCAGTTCATGCATCATCTTGTATGGATCTCGGCTTCTGGGTGTAAGCTGCGTCAATATGGTCGTGTTATCGACCAACGTTTCATCACACATTGCAGTGAATATCTTCAGGGCCCTTCTAAAAGTTAAGGTTAGTAGTTAATATCCACTGTAATGTATGATCTAACACAACCAAATTGACGCGGCTTACACCCAGAAGCTAAAATCCATATCCAGATCACCGCGGAAGCCTCAAATCTTTATTGTGAAATTTTAAAAGAATATACAAGGTTAGTTATGTTAGTATATGTATATACATATTATATAAATAATATTTATTATAGTTATTCTCATAATAATACGAATTATGTAAATTTTAATTACTTTTATTTTTTTTAACGAAACTTATTTCTATAAAGATTTCATATGAAATGAGATAAGCTCTAACAGATCAAAAACTCGAGCAACTAATAGAAGAAATGAGTGATTATGAAAATAGATGCAGTTTATGGTATATTCCTCTCTAAGTAGATTAATTGACTAATGAAGAGGGAATTGACGATAATCATACTTTGGAGTCGATTTACTTTTACACGATAATAGAATTGCGAATTATAGAATAAAAATACGTGGGAAAAATTGATGGTGGCCACTATTTAGCAATATGATATAGTAATTGCATGGAAAATTCACAATATTGCAAATAATACAAAAATTTCCCAACTTGATTTTCGGTCCTATGTTGCTGATGCCCTAATAAAGCACGAGTGAGTAGCAGATGAGACACAAAAACCTATGGCCACAATCCACAAATCCTAATCTCGGCCGTCCTTCAATACATTTTTTATGAAAAGATGTGCAATATGAAAATAACATACCTATAGGCCATATTATCAGAGTACATGATACAAATGCACGAAAGAGATATAAACATTCTACAAGTCTTGAGGCTTCCACGGTGATCTTGAAATGGATTTGACTTCTGGGTGTAAGCCGTGTCGATTTGTTCGCGTTATTGGCCAACGTTTCGTTACACATTGCAGTGTACATCTTCAGAGCTCTTCTAAAAGTAGAGAAGAGCTCTGAAGATGTCCACTGCAATGTGTGACGAAACGTTAACATGATCAATCGACGCGGCTTACACCCAGAAGCCAAGATCCAGATGTAAACATTGTAAAAATCAAACAATTTTTGTGTTATATTTTAAGATTCACTTATTTATATATTTTTACTATATATAGTTATATTATACCCTTACGCCCAAGAGTGCGTCAACGCAACATTAAAAATTGGGGAACTTGGGTCCCCCAAAAAATTTTTTTTTGTAAAATAAGCTTATTTTTTAAAATAAATAAACATATTAACGAAACATTTCTTATAATTTTTGAAAACTTATCCCTTTGGGCATTAATGGGTTAATGGCATTGGATCCGACGGGTCAGTGCTCAACCACGTTAGGGGTCGCGAATTTAATAACGCCTTGCGTTAATACGGTAGTAAATTCTTCATATGTGAGCATTTGCGCGCCGATCACTTTCGTGAGGTGGGTCTTGACTGCCTTAATGTTGGCCTCCCATATTCTTGAAAAATGGGGGCTGGAAGGTGGGTGGAAATTCCAATTGATTCTCTGAGGAGTAAATTCTAACTGAAGCGACTGTTTATATTCCTCTGAGTTTACTAAAGCATATAAGGCGTCAAGTGCATTTTTTGCTCCCAGAAAATTCGTGCCACAATCAGAGTACACGGTCGTACAAGTTCCGCGTCGTGCAAGGAATCTCTTAAACGCGGCTAAAAAGGTTGGTGTAGATAGGTCCGATGCCAGTTCTAAATGTAAAGCCTTATGGCTTTTCACCCCGCGTCCTCTGATAGGCGTGACGTAAAAGGGTCCTCCGTAGTCTACTCCACAGTGTACAAAGGGTTTTGCTTCGGTAACACGTACTTCTGGTAGAGCGGCCATTAGTGGGAAAGTAGGCTTCGGATCTAGCTTGAAACAATGGTTGCATTGACGAAGCCCGTAGCGTATAAGATTTCTCGCTCCCAAAATCCAATACTTTTGACGTAGAATAGATAAAACTAGATGTGGACCGGTGTGTAAGTTCTTACGATGGCAGTCGTCTATTAGAAGATTCACAAAATTGTCATTCTTGGGTAATAGCAGGGGGTGTTGCTTGTCAAATTCTAACGGTGCGTTAGTTAATCGTCCTCCAACACGAAGCAAACCTTCGTGTATAAAGGGTGCCAAAGCTTGCAAGCCTGGTGAACTGCCATTTTGTTTTTCTAATAGTTGAAAGTCTAACTTAAAATACTGATGCTGAATCACTCCGATCAAAGTGCGTTCTGTTTTTTCCAAATCGGTATTGGATATTATACCGGACGATGTGAGTATTTTGGTAAATCTTAATACGTACACAGTGGCACGGATTATGCGAGTCCACGTCGAGCATTGAGTGATCAATTGGTACAAAGGATGTTCGCCTTTTGTGGTAATTACAAATGCTACATCTTTCTTTTCGGGTACATTTGATAACTGTACCTCCTCTACTGGGCGGATCATTCAGACTGGTCCAAATGTAGCCATTCTGGTTCTAGCGTCCACTCCGTGGCGGCTAAAAATTGTGCAGGTGGCATCCCACGGGACAAACCGTCACTTATATTGAGATGTCCTTCAATATGGTACCAATTGGGTGGCGCTACCAGTTCCTGTATTTGGGCCACTCTATTCGCGACAAAAGTGTGCCAGCGGTAAGGTGGAGCTGCTATACAATTCAATGCGACGGTAGAGTCAGACAAGGCAAAAATCGTTTGAATGTGGATACGGGTACTAAGATTCTGTTGAATTAAACTAAGTAACTTGGCGAGCAGGTGCGCCGCGCAAAGTTCTAGTCTCGGTATGGTAAGTGTTTTCATTGGTGCTACCTTGGTTTTGGCAGCCACCAAACTAACAACTGGAGTAACTTCTAAACAACTTTGTTCTATCGGCGACATATAACCTTATTCGATGTAAGATTGTATGACTGCACCATATTGCTCCTTAAACATCGGAAACTTTTCAAATTTATTTTCTAATGAATTGAATCGTTTAAGGGCCATCTGGTATGAGTCTCCCAATTTAGAGGTATCTAATTGGAATGGCAATTTTACTACATACCTGCCTGAAGGTTCTCGCTGTACAGTTTGTTGGTAAATTTCTTCACATCTTTGGTCGTCTGGATGTTCGAATTTCTATGATGGTAGGTATTCTTCTTCCCAGAATTTTGACACTAACTGGTTCAGTGAAGAATTTACATTAGTATAAAAAGACTGGTAAGTTTTGAATTGCCTAGTGGTGGGGGCATGGCCCATTACAACAAAACCGAAGGACGTTTCTACTGCAATGGGGCAATGTGGTGATCCGGAAACCTTCTTATTCCCTATTGCCATGGGGAATAGCGCCGCTCCAATGATCACATCTAGAGGTCCTGGTTGGTCAAAGGTATCATCTGCTAAGTTCAAGTCTAACAAATGAGTACATGATTCCCGTTCGATATAAACTTCAGGTAGTTTTTGCGAAATCTGGTTCACAATCAAAAAGTCCAACTGATAATGGATCTTTGGATCAAATCGGGATGAAACCACGGTTGTAGTTCTTCCTCGAACTCCACTCTCGCTAAATCCAATTCCTTGTATCGATGACCTACAAGGTTGAATGTCTAAATTTAGCCTTCTGGCACATTCTGCTGTCAGAAAGTGCCCTTGACTACCACTGTCTAATAGGAATCGTGCTTGGTGTTGTTTACCAACTAGGTCAGTGATATTTACCAACACAGTTGATAACAATACAATGGTATTCAACTGCGACTTTGGGTGAATTGTCGAGCAAAAGGTAGCTGTGGTTGACGGACCTGGTTCATGTCGATAATAATTTATTTAAATCCTTTGTACGTAAATTAACTGTTGTGTTCCCGGATAAGTCTTTTTAAAAAGGATTTATTTATTTAAAACGAAGTTTACAATTTGTTTTCTGATTACAGACTGATTTCAATAATTTATAAATTACAATACATTAGTTCTGAAAGGAAATTACATATTATATTACATTGCATTTTTATAAAGTAAATTAATGATGAGTCGTTGATTCCCATCCGTGGACATTGCGACTGAGGTAAACTGAAATGATGAGTAAGTGGTTCTCAGCTACGGATGTTTGGAATGTTGTGAATATAACTCCTCCCCATTTAGATTGCGGCTTCCTCTGGAAGTTGAATATTTTCTTTTGGAATCGAAGATTCTTGATTTTTTCTTGATATGAAGATTTTCAAAAAATATATAACAATGATAATAATTAAAATGTACAGGATGATGGTCCATATACTTGGTGTGTAGATTCTTGTAGTTTCCTCTACGATGGTTTCAACAGGATGCGACGTTATTTCTTTTAAGTTTAATGATTTTAGGTTTAATTTTAAATTTGATAATTTATTTAATTTTTCTTCAAAACTTGGATTGTTGATGACGGTAGGCTTGCCATAAGTCTTGTCTAAGTAATGTAGTTCGTTTTGTTTAAAGAATATTTTATTTTTGTTTTTTATTAAAAATATTCCTTTGAGCGATTTTGATTCCGATTCTTCTTCATTCTTGAATACGATGATTTCTTCTTTTACGAAAACGCCAAGATATTGATTTATCTCGGGAATGATTTCCATGTGATTATCGGTAATGTTTAACATTATAAATTCGCATTGACTTGAATCTTCATCCAGGATAATTCCTTTTTCACACTTCGTGTTGTAGTTAACTTGGAGACGATTTGGACATTGAAATATTTTACCTTTAGTACACATATCGCTTAGAGGCTTAATTATATTATCTTTCGATTTTAGTAAATATTTTACATTTGGTATTACCATCATGTACTCTGATTTAAATTTTGAGGGTATAGGGAGTAATTGGAATAATTCAAATTGTTTTTCAAAATTAATAGGTATTGATAGGAAATAGTTTATTTGGTTATTTTCGATTTTACATTTGATATCGATTATCGACTCATATTCTAATATATTTTCATATTTTATTTCAAAAGGTAATTGTTCTTTGTAATTAGTTGATATTTTTTGCAATTCTAAAAATAAATCATTAGATTTTATAATACTTGGATGTAGTGCTTTCAATTTACAAAATGTTATTGAATTTTCTATGTCTTGTAATATGTTAAGTATTGCATTGTATAAAATAATAAATTGATTATAAATATCTTTAATAATAAGAATATTTTGTTTCCCAATACTAAAATTAACTATTTTATTTACTTCTAATATTCTAGACCGTAATGCTAATTCATTGTGCTTAATATCTCGTATTGTATTATTATAAGTATTAATAATTTGGTGATTGACAGAATACTGCATATTTAATTGATTTTGAATAATGTGTTGATTGTTTTTTAAATGATCTAAAATTTTGTTTATTCTTTCAGCATCGTATGCATCTAAGTTGCCTGATATAAATTTAATAGCAGATCCTAATCCATTGAAAAGTCCTCTTTTCGTTCTCGTTTTAGATGAATGTATTTTAATGTTGTTTATTTTATCTTCAATTGTTGTTTTAACAAATTTTATTATTTTACTATAATTCTCGATTTCTTGAGTATAGTTTACGTTATTATCTGTATTATTAAATCTATAACTTTCATCAATTGAATAAGGATATTTAATGTTATCATCAACATCTTGTTTATAGCTATTATTGTTTAAAATATGTATTTTCATAGTTTTGAATTGATCATTTAGATTATTGTATTCGTCAAACAAAGGTTTCAAATTATAATAATGAACGAAAGTATGTTCTGTTCGTTGTAATTTTGCGGTACCTAAGTTTATTGGTAATACGCCTAAATTATGTGTTATATTTTTTATTTCTGCTCCTAACGCGTGTGCGAGGAACCTGTAATAAAATATTAAGCTTATTTTATTATTATAAAATTATATTATTATTATATATTATTTTATTTTATAACTTATATTTATTATTAATAATTATTACATTTGTAATTATAAAATTTTTAGTTTTCACTTTTATTTTTGAATTTAAATTTTTGTTTTCTCGGCCATTTTATGTTAGCTAAATTTATATTAGGTATTGTATTTTGATGTTTTGGTGTTATTTTACCGATTTTTAATTCAAGATTTAAATTTTCAATGTTTTCTTTATTATTTTTATTTTTTGTTTTGCTTTGTTTATTTTCGTATCGTTTTACTATAGTTGGATCTGAAGGATCATAATTTACTTCAGAAATTAATATTTGATTTTTGCCATGATTTACAGGGTAATCTACAATAGGCATATTAATAATAGTATTTTCGTGACTAGAATGTACGGTTTCGTCATCGTCACTGTCATTTGCGTCATCGATTTCTACAATTAATGATTGATTATCATTTTGTTTAGATGTACTAGGCATTTCTAAATTTTTATTATTAAAGTTTTCCATATATTGGAATATCGGCTTTTTATAATTTTCCGACTCGTTCATGTTTAATTGAATTCGCGATAAAGCATCCGCGTTTTTATTCAAACTACCTTTCTTATAAATAATTTCGTAATCATATTGTTCTAAGTATAATTTCCACCGAACTAATTTAGAATTAGGGTCTTTTAAGGAAAATAACCATTGTAAAGGTTTATGATCGGTTACAATTTTGAATTTCCTACCAAATAAATATAGTCGGAAGTATTTAACTGCCCATACTATGGCTAAAAGTTCTTTTTCAATAGTCGAATAGTTTGTCTCAGAATCGTTTAACGTTCTGCTTGCGTAAGCTATTGGTAATTCGGAACCTAATTTTCCTTGTGCCAGGACCGCGCCTAGGGCATAATTACTAGCATCTGTAGTTAATACAAAGGGCTGTGTAAAATCTGGATATTTTAATATAGGTTCATTTATTAATAAGTTTTTACAAAATTCGAAACATTTAATATATTCTGGATCTTTGATATTTATTTCGTATTCTTTCTTTAAACATTTAGTAAGTGGTTTAGTTAGTTTTGCAAAGTCTTTTATAAATCTACGATAATAACCTAATAGTCCTAAAAATCCTTTTAATTGTTTCGGGGTTTTAGGGATAGGGAATTTTTTAATAGCAATTATCTTATCAGGATTTGGTTTGACGCCATCAGGAGTAACGATATGACCTAGATATGCTACTTCCTTTCATAAAAATTCGGACTTATCTAACTGAATTTTGAAATTTGATTGTCTTAATCTTTCAAACACTTCTTTTAATCGAACAATATGTTCCTGTAATCTAGTACTGAAAATTATAATGTCATCTAAATAAACGAGGCAATATTCATTTTGAATTCCTCTTAATATATTGTCCATTACGCGTTGAAATGTCGCCGGTGAATTTTTGAGCCCGAAAGGCATACGTAAAAATTCGTAATGACCGTGTTCAGTATTAAAAGCAGTTTTTTCTATATCGACTTCATTCATTTCAATCTGGTGAAAGCCAGAAGCTAAATCTAAAGTTGTGAAATACTGACATCTACCTAATTTATCTAGGAGGTCTGTAATGTTTGGCAAAGGATATTTATCATCGATCGTTTTTTCGTTAAGTTTTCGGTAATCGATTACAATCCGCCATTTTCGTTCGCCTGATGCATCTAACTTCTTTGGGACCACCCAGATTGGTGAGGACCAAGGAGAATGTGAAGGGCGAATGATATTTTGTTCTAACATTTTATTTATTTGTTTTTGTACTTCTTTTCTATGGATTTCTGGATATCGATACGATTTAGTGTAAACTGGAATTTCATCTTTTGTTTTTATACTATGTTTAACTTTGTTAGTAAATGTTAAGGCTTTACTATCTAAATGGAATATATCAGAATATTCTTTTATTAATTTTGTCATGGAATATTTTTCTTCAGAGTTCATATGACTCATACGAATTTTTGAAAAATCTATATTAACGTTTTGTGTTTGTATAGAATTTAAATTTGCGCTATTATGCTCATATTCATTGAACATTTCTGCGACTACAGGTTTACTGATATCGATTGATTTTTCGATTTCAGTTGGATTCAGAATGGTACAAATAGCTTTATAATTATTTACTTTTGTTAAACATTCTGGAATCTCTAAATTATTTATTTTAGTATACGGAATTATTATTTCACCGTTTTTTATATTTTTAATTTTCAATTTTACTATTTGTTGCGTTCGCGGTTGAACTGTCAACAGATTAGTATTATTATTATTATTTATTTCATTATTTGTTTTAATATTTTGATTAGCATCATTGCATTTAACATTATTTATATTTTTATTATTATTATTTTCATTACCATGGGGTAGTTCATGGTAGTGAATTTTTATTTTAGCATTTACTGTAGATAATACATTATTATTTAGATCAATTGTTGCATTTAATAATTTTAAATTATCAAGACCCAATAGACAATGAAAATTACTATGAAAATTAAACAAATGAAATTTTAATAGCATCTTTTCTTTTGTTTTAAATATTTCAGGACATGGTACCGAAGTACTATATTTTTCTATCGAAGTTCCATGTGCCGTTGAAATTTGAAAAGGGTCGTTTACAATAAAGTTTTTAAAATATTTATATGCGATGTTTGGATTAATAAAAGATTTAGTACTACCAGTGTCTATTAAAAATTTTAATTTACTTTTTGGATCTATAATATAAGGTAAAGAACTTATATGGTGATTAGTTAAATTCATTAATTCAAAAGCTGTTCCGAGGCGTTCAAGTCTAAAAAATGACTATCTTCTAAGGATTCAGCTGAAGGCTGTTCCTCCTGTTCGATATTAAATAATTCTTCAGAATGAAAATTGGGCTTATGTCTGAAGTTGGTATTTTGAAATTGGGAATGATGGGTGTTTCTAGTTGAAGTACTCATTGGTACTGGCCTTTGAAAGCTTTGATTTTGTCTAAAATTTTGTTGATTATATTGTTTAAAGTTATTGTTACTGGTGTTACTATTTCTTAAGCTTGTATTAAAATGTTTATTAGCGTTTGTATTATGATATTGATTAAATCTATTTTGTAAAAAACTATTATTATGGTTTACCGGTTGGTAATATTATTTAGGTAAATTATTTTTATTATAGACCGTATTGTTCTGTTTATTTAAATGATTTGTTTGTAATTTATTTGTTTCCCACTGGAAGTCGTTCGTTAACATATGTAACGCGATATTTAAATCAGCCGGGTTCTTAGTTCGCATTTGTGAACCAATAGGTTCTTTTAAACCTCTTTATAATATTCTAAGAGCATAATTTCTACAGTAACATGACATAGTAATCAATTCTTCCGCAGTAACATGCGTAGTTAAATATGAAATTTGTAAATTTAAAATATGTTGTATTCGTTCAAAAAATTTAAATGGGGTTTCGTTCCCTTGTTTTAATTCTGTCATTTCTATACTTAAGCTATATATATCTCGTTTATCCGAATATGCATTTATTAAAGAACATTTCAAATCTTTCCAACTATTAATAATACAACTGGAGATACTGATTGCCGCTTCTCCTTTTATTTTCGCTATTATACTCGACATTAAGTATTCGTTTTGAAAGTCGCTTGTATCCACCGTATTATAAAATTTGGTGACTAATTTTTCGCAAATATTTATGAATCTTGGTAATAGTTCACGTTCCCCGTGGAACTCTGGAACCATATTTAAATATTCTGATTTTAAAACTGACATTTTGAAATTATTTTATTATATAGTTGGATAATTTAATTATTTTAAATTTTTTGAGGATGTTTGGGAATTTTGGATGGAAAGGGCCTAAATTTGAATCAGAGTCAGAGTTAACAGTATTGTAACTATCGCGAAAACCTCTAAAAGATATCTGGTACTTACAGTATGAAGAATGTCCTGTCCATTCGATGATATTCTCTCAGGGATGGATTTGTGTGAAGTCTCGATGTTCGTTCGGAACTTACACTGGATACTCTTCGTAAACAATCCTTGATATCCACTCAAGTTTGTTTTGTTCTTTTGGAAAGTCAATGAATCGTTAACACGAACCGAAAATTTATTTAATTTTTATTTCGTTTGACTTGTCCTACCGACTGCGCCAATTAACTGTTGTGTTCCCGGATAAGTCTTTTTAAAAAGGATTTATTTATTTAAAACGAAGTTTACAATTTGTTTTCTGACTACAGACTGATTTCAATAATTTATAAATTACAATACATTAGTTCTGAAAGGAAATTACATATTATATTACATTGCATTTTTATAAAGTAAATTAATGATGAGTCGTTGATTCCCATCCGTGGACATTGCGACTGAGGTAAACTGAAATGATGAGTAAGTGGTTCTCAGCTACGGATGTTTGGAATGTTGTGAATATAACTTGTATACTAGGCTTTCCTAACGCACTTCCCGTAGGAGATAGAAAAAAAGTTTGGTACATAATATTATTGGTTTGAAAAGATCAACGTCGTAAAATTATTTTCAACAATACAGGGTGTCCCATTTTTGCGGTATAACAAAAGCAAAGATTTTTTTAAATGGAATACCCTGTAACGTTTTATGTCCTCCGATGTCATTTTTTAACCTCTACATTAACGTCTGTTCATTTTTTTATTTTGTGACAGTGTTGCCAAATTAGAATTTTTTTTCCGAAAAATAATCCATATTCAGGCTCAACATTAAAAAATCGTAGCGACCTCGTTTTTTTTGAAGTGATGAATTTTTTTAGCAATAATGTTAGTCCAGGTAAAGAGTAACATTTTGATAATAAACAATTTTAATTTAGTTCTACAGGGTGTTAATAAAAAAATGCCAAAGTTTACAATCTTCAAAATGATAAAACTCATTTTTTTCAAATGTGACTACCCTTCTTTTATTTCACTATTCGATGAGTTTTTTTCTCTTTTTCAATTTGTATAGGAGATATCTTATGTCTAAACCCCATAATTTCTGAGATATTTAATAATTTTCACAAAAGTAACCATTTCACCACGTTTTTATGCACTGTTCTGATGCAAAAGAAATGCCAAAATGTAAGTACTTAAGTATCAATGTAACATTTGTTTAAATTTTATAATTAAAACGGATAATACTTATGTAATAAAATTATTTATTTTATTCAAAAAACTATGTAAGTAATAAAATTGAAAATACATATAAAAGATAAAAGACTACGATAAATGTTCGAACTGTCTTCCATTTTCATCCAGGCACAAACCAATTTACCGGCATTTGTTTTGTAATTGTTTCGCATTTATTTTGCATTTGTTTGGCCTACTTCGGTGCATAAAAACGTGGTGAAATGGTTACTTTTGTGAAAATTATTGAATATCTCAGAAAGTATGGGGTTTAGACATAAGATATCCCCTATACAAATTGAAAATAAGAAAAAAACTCATCGAATAGTGAAATAAAAAAAGGGTGGTCACATTTGAAAAAAATGAGTTTTATCATTTTGAAGATTGCAAACGTTGGCATTTTTTTATTAACACCATGTAGAACTAAATTAAAATTGTTTATTATCAAAATGTTACTCTTTACCTGGACTAACATTATTGCTAAAAAAATTCATCACTTCAAAAAAAACGAGGTCGCTACGATTTTTTAAAGTTGAGCCTGAATATGGATTATTTTTCGGAAAAAAATTCTAATTTGGCAACACTGTCACTAAATAAAAAAATGAACAGACGTTAATGTAGAGGTTAAAAAATGTCATCGGAGGACATAAAACGTTACAGGATATTCTATTTAAAAAAATCTTTGCTTTTGTTATACCACAAAAATGGGACATCCTGTATTGTTGAAAATAATTTTACGACGTTGATCTTTTCAAACCAATAATATTATGTACCAAACTTTTTTTCTATCTCCTACGGGAAGTGCGCTAGGAAAGCCGGACGCACTATTGAACTACCCTGTAGTCCAGTAACTTTATATATCACAGTATGCGTCAAATCCGGTAGTTCTGATTTTTTGCAGACTTGTTTATGATGTTGGCCTAATGAATAATCCAAGTTTGTGACCTCGAGCACCGAACGCAACTTTGTCAAAAATCGAAAAAACCGCGAAAAAATCGTTATTTTTTCAAATTTTGGCGATTATAACCCTAAAGGACTAGTTTTTGAAAAAAAATTTTAGAACGTTTTTAAAGTAGACTAAATTTGCTACAATATGATACGACTTTGGGTGAATTGTCGAGCAAAAGGTAGCTGTGGTTGACGGACCTGGTTCGCCGTCGTCGCTCTGTCGAGTCTTGGTCGCAGAAGTATTATTCGTTGTCCTGGTATGTACAAATTTTCTGGTCGCAGGCGGTGATCCTTGCGGTAGTACTGTGGTATTTAAAGAATGTAATAGAGTATGATGCTTATAACCACACGTCTTACATCCAAATTGACTGTTACATTCTGACCCGGTGTGGGCCGAAACAATTGAAACATAAATTGCCATCCTTTATGACGCGATATTTTTCCTGGGTTGAGAGTGCCATAAATTTCTTACACGTCAGTAAAGAATGTTTAGCTTCGCTGCAGGATAAACATTTTTCAGTCGGTGCGTTGACCTTTTCTACAAAAAATAGATGAGATTTTATATTTCTTGGGGAGGGTGAGGATGAATGTGCCGATTTATGCTGTGGTGCCATCTTGTCTCGTTCCTGGGAGCGCGGTGTGCTAGCGGAGAGCGCGTAGATGTGCGCCTGTTCTTTCACGAATTCTAAAATCTCATCATACGCCGGTATGGTTGATCGTCTTCTGGTGTTTTCAAACAGTGCTCTTGTTTCAGGGTCCAATTTGCTCAACAATAAATATCCAAATGTGAAACTCACCAGGTCATGAATGCGCAAACTCTGAAGAGCCTGATATGCTGCATCACATCTCTCTATAACATTGTTTAAGCTCTGCGCGGTAGCGCTGGTTGCTGGTTGGCACCCTAAAATCTGTTCGAAATATGTGTTGGCTAATACTCGTGGATTTTGATAGCGGTCGATTAGAGCTTGCCAAATGATCCAATAATTAGAACCTATCGGGGCTAAACCGGTACAAATAGTTTTCGCTTTTCCCGATAATTGTCCCATTAGGTAATTCGCCTTATCCACATCACTCAATTGGTCGTTGTTATGAATGAGGCTCTTAAAACATTCATAGAACGCTGGCCAATCCTTGATGTCTCCTGAAAAGGTCGGTATATTTATTTTTGGTAGGCGTGGGGTACTGGGGTGCGGTGTCGAATTTTGCGAATCCGAACGTCTGAGCGTAAGGTCTGCATTTGCATTCGGAGTAAATATTGCTCCTGCTTCTTTGGCTCGAACCTTAATGATGCCAAATAAATCCTCTACATCGTTAATTTCCCGGAAACTGAGAATGAATTCAGGATTTAATCGGAGTTCTAGATCGTTGACGGCTACAATTAGTCTTAATAATTTATTTTTTGTGTCATCCAAAGATTCACACGCTTTCAATGTACTTAACGAAATAGGGTCGTTGAGTTCTTGTGCCAAATCAGATATTGCTTGAAAGCGTTCCCAATAGGTGGTCTTTTTTGCTTTTAATAAAGCGAGTTGATGAGTTAGCTCCTCTGCCATCTTGAATCCAAAGGAAGTACAAGCTCTAACTAAGGTCTAAACTAATTCGTACAAACTACTTGCACTCTGGTTCACGAGCGAAATAATTTCCCAAAAATCAAATAAGGTATTTTCCAAGCCAATATACTTATAAATGATTACACAAAATATTATATTAATAATTAATAATAATAAATAATCGGAGGTAACAACAAACAAAAATTTTATTAAAAAAAAAAGAAATTATAATTTAAAATTTAAAATTTTCTTAACAAAAGTTGTTAATTTAAATATATGTATTTTTTAAGATCAAGTACTAATTGATATACCATTCCATTTAAAATTTTTGAATTATCCCCAATTGAAGTTTTGAATTTTTGACATGTCGCGAATGACACTTTAAATTATCCAAATCTCAAATAATCATACATCATTAGAAAGTTCGTTATTTCTACTTTCAAAACAAATTTTAAAAATAAAATTTCATTAATATTTAACGAAACTAGAGCACTTTTAGTAAAACCCTAAAATTTGGGATCAAGTCGCCAAACAATTGAATGTATAAAACATTTTTTTTTACAAAAGTTTCTTATTTTTTTATGATCTTCAAAATTATCTACTTTTGGATGTACCATTCCATTTGATTTTGCTGAGAAACGGGCATGTACCCCTCAAACTACCCCCCAAGGAGGAGTTTTAGGGGGTTGAAAACATTTTCTTGAAATTCTTTAGGGTCGATATATCTATGGTGTGGGGGCAAACAGTCATATGTACGAATTTCTTATTTTACAGTACAGCTTTAAAGTTGGAAACATAATAATAAAAAATATATTTCATATTGTTAAGTTTTTATTGTTGATTAAATAACATTAATAATATAACTTTAGTTATATTAAACTTAAATTTTTAAAATTTGCCCAGTTACAAAATTGAATGACATATGACCTTTTGAACATTTGCTTTTGGACAGGTAAAAAGTCATAAATACTACATATAATATTACTTTTTAAACGTTAGTATATTATATTATTTCAAGTTTTATGTACACATGTGATTTTTTGAATACACATAAACAAGTGATATTTATATATTTTACACAATAGGTACATTTTACAAAACTTCATCCCATCCATTTTTTATGCGACAAATTCTGCGTTTTTATGTGAATCTAATGTATATGTGTTTTATATACGTAGGTTGATTCCAAATGATAAAAAATCGCGTAAAACATAAGTATTTTAAGAACGTTAAAATTGTGCTATTTTTGTGCCAAATAAGTTTTAATTCTTTATTCTCCGCGTAAAAAATGGTTGGGTGTAGGTGTATTATTTTTTAATTTTCCGAGTTATTATAAAAGTCATTTTCATCAATTACATCTGGATCTGTATTATATGTTTCATCTTCTGTTTTTAAATTTAAATAAAAATCATGACATATCCTATCTACGAGTATACAGAGTGGGGCATTTAAAGTGTTACAGTTGATTATCTCAGAACCATCGCATATTTGAAAAAAGTGTTTCAACCAAAAAATGTTTGGTTGTAAGGGGGTAATCGAATAGTAATATTTATTTGCTATTTTAACGTAACCTTCAAGGATATTTGAAGGTCAACATCATTTTTTTTAAATAGGAACCTATAGTTTTTATTTAGTAATCTTATTCTACGTGAAAAAACACGAATCATTCATTGAAAACTTTTTTTTGAACAACCCAAGCTTTCCAAGGTATCTAATAAAATAATTAGAGATTTTAAACTTTGAAGAATTTTTTACTCAGAAACCACAAACTTTAGAAAAAAAGTACAGGATACACAAAATATTTATTTTGGTCTAATAAAGCGTGGAGAATTATTTAAAAAAATTTGAAAACTTTTAAAAACTTTTTCTATTTATTTTATTTTAGCAAAAACAAAAAAAAGTACGAAATGTTAAAAAAAATCTAGAATAATTCTCCAAGTTTCAGCACAAACTATAATGGTAGAAACTAGTAATAAATACGTATATTCACTCGAAAGGAACGTCTAACACTAAAAGTATTTATTTATACCACTCGAAAAGAAACAGGTATATGAGCGTCGCCACGTGGACAATAGAGTAGCCAGATGTTATTCAAGGCAATGCGGGTAGAGGGGATTGACAAGGGAATGAGTTTCATTTGAGTGTATATTCTCAGAATAGTATAGTTTATACATACAAGAGACACAAATAGGCATTTTTACTTGAATTAAGTGCCTGAATATGTATACAGGTTAGTTCAATAGTGCGTCCGGCTTTCGTAGCGCACTTCCCGTAGGAGATAGAAAAAAAAGTTTGGTACATAATATTGTTCCATTTTTGCGGTATAACAAAAACAAAGATTTTTTTAAATGGAATACCCTGTAACGTGTTATGTCTTCCGATGTCATTTTTTAACCTCTACAGAAACGTCTGTTCATTTTTTAATTTAGTGACAGTGTTGCCAAATTAGAAATTTTTTTCCGAAAAATAATCCATATTCAGGCTCAACTATAAAAAATCGTAGCGACCTCGTTTTTTTTTAAGTGATGAATTTTTTTAGCAGTAACAATTTGATAATAAACAATTTTAATTTCGTTCTACAGGGTGTTAATAAAAAAATGTCAAAATTTGTAATCTTCAAAATGATAAAACTCATTTTTTTCAAATGTGACTACCCTTTTTTTATTTCACTATTCAATGGGTTTTTTTCTTATTTTCAATTTGTATAGGGGATATCTTATGTCTAAACCCCATACTTTCTGAGATATTCAATAATTTTCACAAAAGTAACCATTTCAACACGTTTCTACGCATCGAAGTAGGCCAAACAAATGCAAAATAAATGCGAAACAATTACAAAACAAATGCTGGTAAATTGATTTGTGCCTGAAAGAAAATGGAAGACATTTTGAACATTTATTGTAGTATTTTTTCTTTTATATGTATTTTCAATTTTGTTACTTATCATAATTTTTTGAATAAAATAAATAATTTTATTACATAAGTATTATCCGTTTTAATTATAAAATTTAAACAAATGTTACATTGATACTTAAGTACTTACATTTTTGCATTTCTTTTGCATCAGCACAGCCTACTTCGGTGCATAAAAACGTGTTGAAATGATTACTTTTGTGAAAATTATTGAATATCTCAGAAAGTATGGGGTTTAGACATAAGATATCTCCTATACAAATTGAAAAGGAGAAAAAAAACCATCGAATAGTGAAATAAAAAAAGGGTAGTCACATTTGAAAAAAATGAGTTTTATCATTTTGAAGATTGCAAACTTTGGCATTTTTTTATTAACACCCTGTACAACTAAATTAAAATTGTTTATTACCAAAATGTTACTCATTACCTGGACTAACATTATTGCTAAAAAAATTCATCACTTCAAAAAAAACGAGGTCACTACGATTTTTTATAGTTGAGCCTGAATATGGATTATTTTTCGGAAAAAAAATTCTAATTTGGCAACACTGTCACTAAATTAAAAAATGAGCAGACGTTTATGTAGAGGTTAAAAAATGACATCGGAAGACATAAAACGTTACAAGGTATTCCATTTAAAAAAATCTTTGTTTTTGTTATACCTTAAAGATGGGACACCCTGTATTATTAAAAATAATTTTACGACGTTGATCTTTTCAAACCAATAATATTATGTACCAAACTTTTTTTTCTATCTCCTACGAGAAGTGCGCTAGGAAAGCCGGACGCACTATTGAACTAGCCTGTATACGTGGCATATATGTATGTGTATATCATGTAGAACGTGACTCCTTCAACTTTTAGAATCGAGATATCTCAGGAATGGTGATTCTTAGAAAAAAAGTATAAGGACCATTTTTGTAGATAATTTTATCATCTATAATTTTTGTCTAGGCTACTTTTTTGTTAAAACTTACCGTTTTCGAAAAAAATCCAAAAAACCTCAAATTTTGACCTTTGACCCCGAATAACTTTTTTAGCACACATGGGATCGATGGGGACTTTTGACACTATATTTCTAATGGTGTACCCAAGGTCTCCACCAAAATTTAGCTCTGTCGGAATTTTTGTAATTTGAAATGTCTATTTTGACCGGAGTATAGAGATTGGAAAAATAGTTGTTATTTTAAATGAAATAGTTACTATATAGTTGATTTTTTTCCTGTAATATAGTTGGCAAATAGTTTTTTTTAAATCAAAATAGTTGTGAAATAGTTACAAATTTTTTTACAATAGTAATTTTTTTTTCGATTTAATCAATAATTAGTGACATTAACATTAGTAAAAAGTGTCAAATCTGAAATTTTCGAGGAAAACATGTTATGAGATTCTAGATATGTAGATTTTAGAAACTAAAAAAAAAAAAAAAAAAAAAATGTAAAAACACAACATAAATATCTATAAAAATATCTGTATAATAGACAAAATGTATTTCTAAAAATATATAAAACTACAAAATTTTTAACGTTGGATAAAAAAAAGGCAAATAGTTGGAAAGGTAAAATAGTTGCAAATACATGATTTCAAATTGGGTTCAATCAAACCAGTTTTCTGAAATCGATGGAGATATGTTATAAAAATTACAATAGTTACATTTTTTGCAATAGTTGAAAAACTATTTTTCCAATCTCTAGTTATCACACATTATTAGTAATTATTATTATTGTCAAAATATTAAATAATATGTTTAGTATTAATATTTATATGAATTGAAATATTCAAACCAATTTGTTCACTATCGTGTTATAGACTGAGATATAGGTACGTTTGAAAAAAAAACGTTACAATTAAATATATGGAGTTTTATTGCTTTTGCTTACATTAGTGAAATAAATTAAAACATGTCTTGTAGCTAATATTAACATAGAATATTTTGTTATTTTAGATGGTCCGTGCAGCACACAATCAAACCAAAAGAGAGTTTCATTTGGCTTACCTGATGTACAAACAAGCTGTAATGGTAAATATTCTCTTTTGATGAAAATAAACATGTAGGAGTATTAATGATGAACCATTTGTCTTCAGTAATCATTCGGCCCAACCGAGTACTTCATACGGAAACAATCTTCTTTCAAGCAGGTCTCATCACCACTCTTATCAAAACATTCTGCAAAATTATTGACAAATAAACTCTCGTTAAAACCTCAAAGCATTTATAATGGGCCACCTCCTGTTGCGCCCAATTTCAATTCCTCATTATCCATAAGTTTGCAGGATATATAATATGGCTTATAAACTACGGAATTAATAGATTCTATAGGCTCCAGAGGGAATTAATTCCGGAATTTATAAAATCTATATTATTTATCTAGTAATATAGTGCAATTTTAATTTATTGCATTGTGATTTGTAATTGTAAGAACTAATTTAGTTTTAGAATTATTTTTTTTTACAAAAAAGATATTTTTTACATTTTATGATTTATTTAATAATTAACTCATCAATAACTACTTTACGTACTTACATTATTGACTTTATAGATATGTTAAACTGTATATAGAAAATATATGCCAAATAAATGTGATTCCACTGATTTCTAGTAATCTTATGTTCCTTGTGCAGAATTAACTTTTTTTTTCTATGAAATAGATATTTTATATAACTTTTTTTTTGTTGTAATAATAAATGATTCATAATAAATTTAAGTTAAGTGTCGGTTCTCGGAAAAGGTCTTTTTAAAAACAATTACACTGTTTTGACAAATATATTAACTATACAGCATAAGCTTCACTACATGTGCAAGCCAATATAAGAGTGGCTTCTTAATATGAATACATTTCATTTTATACTTAAGATAATATTTTATGTTCTATAATTAAGATAATGCAATCTTAAGTCTAGTGATTACTGAAACAACGGTGTCAGTATATTGTGTCCGGTTGTGTGGTCTTAACTGCTCCATGCTTATCGTAGAGTTCTGGGGTTAAGCACAGGACTCGATAATTCCAAGTTGATGTGTGCTGAGTCATCTATTTCCTGTGATCGTCTTTGTTTTGGTTTGGTTTTAATATAGCGATATAGAATATACACAATTATGATTATTATAAGTATATATATATTATTATAGTCCATATGCTAATATTATTAAAATGTATTGGAGTTTCAGATTTTAAATTTATTTGATTTTTCTGTGTTTCCAATGCACTTTGTAAATTGTCAAGTTCTTTGAGATTCACTGTGTTTAATTTGATAGGTGTATAGTTAACACTTTCATTATTATATTTAATGTTTTCAAAATTTAACTTTGGAAGTTCTATATTTCTGAATTTACTTTTACTGTTTTGATATGATTTAATTTTAATATTATTTATAATTACTTCACAGTGTGGGTCAAGTTCTAGTATGTATGTTCCTTGGATCGGTATATTGTCTTTATTATTTCTGCATTTTTGCACTATTGTTATTAACTTTGGTGATATTACAATCCACTTATTGTTTTCTAATTTTTTCACTTTAACATTATTAATTTTGGTTTTAATTTGTACACAGTTCGTAATTTGGTTAGAATATTTTATTAATTGTATTTCACAAGGGGCTTCTTCTTCTGCAATTGTTGTCGGGTGGTCTTCACGGCAGATAAATTCTTCTGTAGTTACTTCTTGACATCTTGAGTCGAAGAACGAGTATTTTTGTTCGTTCAAGATAAGGAATTTTGAATGAGGAAGGATAGTTTTGTAATTATTATCTTTTGGAATAGGCAACGGATATAAATGGTAGTAATTGTAATTTTCATTTTCTACTATTGGTACTTCTATAATAAATATGATTTGATTATTTTTACCGTAACTTCTGATTTCAATTATTTTTTCAAATAACAATATATTTTCCTGTATTGGGTCAAATGGTAATTTATTTTGCGATATTTGTTTGGTGATTAATTGAATTTCGTTTAGAAGCTCAGTTGGTTCAATAATAGAGTTATGAAAAGTATTTAGTTTTGCAAAGGTGATTGCTATCTCTATTTTTTCTAATACATCACATATAATTTGAAATGTTGTGATTATTTGAGATATGATCATATGTATTGAGAAATATTGTTGTACGTCAATGTCTTTAAGTTGTATGGTTTTTAACGTATGTTCAATCCGTATAATGTGAGATTCTAATGTTTTTTGATTATGTGTCAAGGTCTGTGTGGTTTCATTAAATTTTTGAATAGATGTTTGGAGTAGTGTTATTTGTTCATTTACTAATGTTTTTATTTTATTTTGATTACTTGATAGATCTGATATTAATTTATTATATTTTTCAGCGTCACTTTGATCTAAATTACCTGTTATAGTTTTAACTATAGTTCCTAGACCGTTTATGAGTCCGCGTTTATTTCTTTTATTAAGGGGGGGTAAGGTTTTAAAGGCGAAAAAAAGGCATATTTTCATGATTTTTTTTAAAGATATGAATAATGTTGGTTTATTTATTTCATATACACGTTATAGTATGACATCTAAAGTATCTTTGGAAAAATTTTCAATTAAAAATATCAAAAAATAAGTCCATGACAGCAAATCTCTGGAGGCGCCTCGAAAAAAAGTTGTTATGCGGTGAACACCATAACTCGTTACCGGTTCATGTAAAACAAAAAAATCGAAATGTGCTTGAAAGGTGATTTGTTTCCCTAGGTAGTCAGAGAGAGTTTTTTTTTTCGATTTAATTATTTTTGGCAGCATTTGAAAGTGAAAAACGTGATTTTCGCTAAAAATTTCGGTGAATTTGTTATTATAAAATGGAAAAAAATGGTAAAATAAAAAAAAACTCTCTGATTACCTGTTGATTTATGTGTAGAAATAGTGTTTAAAATTTCAAAAGGATCGGTCAAGTAGATTTTGAGTTATAATGTTCACGAACTTCAAAAATGACATTTGCGAGAAAATCGATTTAAAGTTTATTATACTCGAACATCCAAAATTAAGCATCAATAAAAGAGTATAATTTTTTATAATTACACAGAATCATCAATGCCAGCTTCGTACAGTGAAACACTGTCATTCAGGATGTCCAATGCATCTTTTTGCTTTTGTCTAACAAGGGGAGATTATATCTAGGGAAGTTGGGATTTTAGTCAGCTTTGGAGAGGTGAATCTAGAACAAAAATAAGGAGACACGTGTTCGAGAACTCATCTGGGCAGCCCTTATTAGTAAAGATATTAAATTTTGAAAATTGGTATATTTCCTTAAGCTCTTAAGTACTGTAATAAGCATCTACGTTAACAATCCTTCAATGGCTGTGCGTGTAGAGCGCCGGCTTATGATCCAAAGAACACAGGTTCGAATCCCGTACCCTGTACAAAATAATTTTTATTTTTATTTTCAATTGTTTCTTACTTTTTATTTTTTTTACATATAGATTACCACTACCTGCTATTTATACATTATGCTTTTTATGTAAACATATCGATAATACATATATGTTTTTTGGGTTGAAATACACATGTAAAGTTTTAAATAGTTTATTTATGATGTTATTTTTATTGAAACTACGTATATAATTTACCAATTAAAAATATATTTCAATTAATCAAATTTATTTGATACCTAAATAAATTATTTTTTACTTTTATTTAATTTTTTTCATTCAAATAAATTATCGGTCTTCTATACTATTGAAAATATTATTATTTCTATTTTTTTTCCTTTTTGGCCTTATAATTAAATTATTTACAGCTAGTTATTTGTTTATATTTATATTTCTTTAATTAAATAAAACAAGTAAGATTTTACGATATTATTATTTTTATTTTATAATAAATGATGCACATTTTGGAATATTTAAAAGTTTAACAATTGAAATATATTTTTAATTGGTAAATTATATACGTAGTTTCAATAAAAATAACATCATAAATAAACTATTTAAAACTTTACATGTGTATTTCAACCCAAAAAACATATATGTATTATCGATATGTTTACATAAAAAGCATAATGTATAAATAGCAGGTAGTGGTAATCTATATGTAAAAAAAAATAAAAAGTAAGAAACAATTGAAAATAAAAATAAAAATTATTTTGTACAGGGTACGGGATTCGAACCTGTGTTCTTTGGATCATAAGCCGGCGCTCTACACGCACAGCCATTGAAGGATTGTTAACGTAGATGCTTATTACAGTACATAAGAGCTTAAGGAAATATACCAATTTTCAAAATTTAATATCTTTACTAATAAGGGCTGCCCAGATGAGTTCTCGAACACGTGTCTCCTTATTTTTGGTCTAGATTCACCTCTCCAAAGCTGACTGAAATCCCAACTTCCCTAGATATAATCTCCCCTTTAAGTTGGGTTCTACCCTCTTTACTTGTACGTGCAGTTTGTCCGTATAAAAATCAAGCATGAGGGTCGGTCGCTTGAAACGCTGTATCTTCTTTAGTTTTATTCCGATTTACTTGAAATTTTGACACAATACTCTCGACATGTTGTACATTCAGAAAAAAATTTAAAAAAAAATGCATTTTAAAACCTTACTCCCCCCTTAATTGATGGGTTTAATTGATTTATTTGCGTTATTATTTTACTTTCCAGGGTATCTATTAAGCGATAAGAATTAAAGAATTCTCTTTTATAAAGGGGATCTTTTGTTTTATTATTAAATGCAATTTTTATGTTATTAGTGTGTTTTTGTATTATTTTAAATTCTGTTATAATATTAGTTATATCAAATATTTGAATGAATGACCATTGGTCTATTTTATTTTGCGCGTTGACAATTGTCGCAAGAATTTATGTAATTAGTAATTGCTAGTTTCATTTTTTTCCAGTAATAGTTTCTTTGTAGCTGTTCTAACGTTTCGTTTATACCTCGGTGATTGGTTTTACCTTCGTGATGATTTTTTATTAACATTAATTGTTCTTCTTTATCGGTAATGGTATTTAGTATTTTTAAACATCTTATTAGTTTTGGTCCTTTTTCCGAGAAATGTTAAAGATATGTTTTATTAAATGTTTTATATAGGTTATCTGTACGAAAGTACATAAAATATGTTTTATTTAAAAAGGTGTATTCTTTTAGGAATTTTAATATTAAATGTTCATTATTTATTTCCGGTAATTCTACTGTTATGATTTTATGATTTTCTATGTTTTGTTGTTTAACAATTAATTTATCGTATAAACGGGGATATATTAAAATTTGGTTAATTTTATTATTTATTATTTCGTCTAATATTTTTATACCTTTATTTGTTGTTTCATTAAATGTCGAGTGTTGTGTTGACATTCCAGTGTCATAGTTTGTTTGAGTATTGGGTGGTCTAATCTGTATGTCAGAGAGTATTTCAATTTTTGGTTTACGTTTTTTGTTTGTAAAACTTGTTGATGGGATAGGATTAAGATGTGCAGCATTTTCTGCAAGGTTTCGCAAATATTCTAGCGTCTCTTGGTTAATTTCGCCAGGGTTATTTATTAATGATTCGTTTTCAAGTGCATTTATTTTTATTCGGGAAAGTGCGTCTGCGTTGGTGTTTAATTTTCCTTTTTTATATACAATATTATAGTCAAACTCTTCGAGTTTTAAACGCCAGCGTACTAATTTTGAATTGGATTCTTTTAATTTATAAAACCATACTAAGGGTCGTGAGTCAGTATAAATTGTAAATTTTCTTCCAAATAAATACGGTCTAAAGTATTTACAAGCCCATACAATGGCGAGTAATTCTTTTTCTATGGTACTATACCTTTGTTCTGATTCATTAAGGGTTCTAGACGCGTATACTATTGGTTTATCTGATCCTATAGATCCTTGGGAAAGCACTGAACCTAGTGCCACATTTGAGGCGTCCGTTGTTAGGATAAATTCCTTTGTAAAATCGGGGTATTGTAATATAGGGGAATTTATTAACAAATTTTTACAAGTATTAAAAGCATTTATGAAATTTTCGTTATGAACTATTTTCTGATTTTTCTTAAGACATTGTGTTAATGGTTTTGTGATTTTGGCAAAATCTTTTATGAATTTCCTATAGTAACCTACTAATCCTAAAAATCCTTTTATTTCTTTACTTGAGTTTGGAATGGGGAAATTTTTGACTGCATGTATTTTGTCTGGGTTCGGTTTTACTCCGTCGGGGGTAATTACGTGTCCTAAATAATTTGTTTCTTTCCTTAAAAATTCTGATTTATCTAGTTGGATTTTAAAGTTAGCTTGTCTTAATCTTTCGAAAACTGATTTTAGTCTTTCTATGTGTTCTTGAAGAGATGTGCTAAAAATCACTATATCGTCTAAGTAAACAAGGCATGTTTCATTATGGAGTCCTCTAAGAACATTATCCACGACTCTTTGAAACGTAGACGGGCTATTTTTTAAACCGAAGGGCATTCTTTTAAATTCATAATGACCGTTTTCTGTAGAAAAAGCTGTTTTCTGAATATCGTTAGGATCCATTTCAATTTGGTGAAAACCGTTAGCTAAATCTAATGTCGTAAAATATTGGCTTTTGCCTAGTTTGTCTAGTATGTCATTAATGTTAAGTAGGGGATATTTGTCATCTACTGTTTTGTCATTTAGTTTTCGATAGTCTATTACTATGCGCCATTTCTGTTTATTAGAAGCGTCAATTTTTTTTGGTACTATCCAAATGGGACTTGACCATGGGGATGTCGAATGTTGTATTATATTCTGTTTTAATAATTTTTGAATTTGCTCCTTTACTTCTTCTTTATGAATTTCAGGGTATCTATAAGTTTTTGTGAATACTGGGGTATCGTCTGTTAATTTAATCTTATGTGTTATTTTATTTGTAAATGTTAATGGTAGATTTTCATTATAGAGTATATCTCTGTATTCATAACATAATTTTCGGATTGAATTTTTTTCTTCAATATTGCAATGATCTAAACGCAAGTTTTTTAAGTTAGATTTTTGAATATTGTCTTCAGATTGTGTAAGTTCATTAGAATATTTGATACAATTTATGTTGTTCATGTTCAAAGGTTCTACGTCAATTGGTTTGTCAATGATTATTCTAGCTATATTCATTCCTGAATTAATTATGGTGGTGATTGTCGAATAATTTCGTATACTAACTAAAGATTGAGGGATTTCTATATTATTTCCTAGATTTATGTAGTTTAAGACTACAGTTCCATTTTTTATATTAACGGGTAATTTTATAACTTGTTCCGTTCTAGGTGGAATAGTAATAACAATATTATTTTCTTTTAATTGATTTCGTAATTCTGTAAATTCTTCAGCTTCATAAATTATTGGAATTTGAGCATTTGGGGAAATTAATAGTTTTTTATTTAAATCTACTGATATTTGTAATTGTCTTAATAAATCTATGCCTATTAAACCGTCGTATTTGTTGCTAAATTTGAATAAATGAAATTTATGTATTTCGTATGTTTTAAATATATTAAAAACAGGGATAATTATTACTTCATCATGATAACTTATACCATGTGCTGTTTGAATATTGAAATTTTCTTTACAAATATAATTTTTATAAAATTGATAAGCTAATTCTGGGTTAATCATACTTCTTGTACTTCCAGTATCGATTAAAAAGTTCGCGTTAAGTTGTGGTATGAAAATATGGGGTAGATTGATTTTGGTAAAATTAAAATTAATTACGGTCGGGGTTTTGATTTCTCGTCCTGTTGAAAATTTGTTTCAGGATTATTGTCTACATAATTTTCATATGAATGATCAATATCGTATTGTTCTGTATTAGAATAATACTCTGGTTCTTGGTTTTGTTCTATTTCAGGTGAAAAGTTATAATCACTTATGTTATAATTTATTTGTTCTTCACAGTTATTATAATATTCGTTGTTTAAATCTTCTGGATTTTCGAAAGGGTTTTCAAATTCGTAATTTATGTCTTGTAAATATAATTGATTAAATCTTTTAGTGTTAGCGGATGATGTGTCCATTGGTACAGGTTTATATGGGTTTTGTTGAATGTATGTTTTTTGTGGGTAATTCAAATTTCTAGTTTGTGTTGATTGAGGGTTATAAAAATTTCTAACTTGATTTGGATGCATGAATCGCTGTTCATTACGTCTAATCTGGCTTTGATTTTGATTAAAATAAGGATGTTTTTGTTGTAAGAAATTATTTGGTCTAAATTGATTTGTATTATTAGCTGTTTGATTATAAAATGGAGGTCTTTGAGTTTTATTAAAATAATTAGGTGGATTAAAATTAAACTGTGGTTTTTGATAAGTTGGTTGATTGAAACTTAGTTGTGGTGTTTGATATGTTGGTTTATTGTAACTTAATTGTGGTGTTTGATATGTTGGTTTAAAATTGTTATATGTGTGTGTATTTTTAGATGCGATTGGTTGTATTCTTTGCATTGGTTTAAATGAATTTTGATTATTT
Source organism: Sialis fuliginosa (assembly GCA_961205875.1). Taxonomy (NCBI): domain Eukaryota; kingdom Metazoa; phylum Arthropoda; class Insecta; order Megaloptera; family Sialidae; genus Sialis; species Sialis fuliginosa. The sequence continues at coordinate 3,665,756 of OY540822.1, read as the reverse complement.
AAAAAATTTGATCTATTTTGACTGTACATGAAATTTTCTTCTTCAATAACTAAAGACATTGCCATCTCTAGACTATTAGGGTTTCTTAATCTAATATTGTTCTGAACTTGGCCAGTAAGACATTTAATATATGTTTTAAGTGCTAAATTGTCGTAATTTTTTAAATGTATGGTTTTTTCAGAGTTGGGAATTTCTGATGTATTAAGTTTTGATATTATAAGACTTCTAGCGTCTTGACATCGCATACCAAAATTGTATGGTGTCTCATTTTTATATGGGTGTAATGCTATGAGATCTTGAATCAGGCAATCAATGTTACGTTGGTCACCGAAACTTAATCTTAGGGCTGCTTTTATTTCAGTCCATGTTCGTAATTCTAATCTTGAACCAATTAAACTTAAGGCTCTACCTGTCAGTTTACCTATTATAGCTCTAATTATAAATGAATTTAGTGAATGATCTGCGCTTAAGAAATTACTAATTAAAGTTTCGCAGTTTTCTATAAAAATATTAAGTGTGTGAGGATTTCCTTCATAATTTGGAATCGTATCTACGTATAAACGCAATAATTGGTAATTAACGGGGATTGGATTTGCTGTTGCCATTTTCTTTGTTGGTTTTGAAGAAATAGATGTTTCGATTAGTTTGTTGATTATCTCGTCAATGTCTTTTTGATAATCTGTCATTCGTTACTTAAATTATTTTACTTGAATTATATTTTAAAAATTGTTATAGTTATATACATATTGTTTGTTCGCGTTTGAAAATGAAAATTATTTTTCTTGGATATGGTTAGGATAATTAAAGTTTTGACTTACATTAATATCTCGTTTTTCATTCTTGTTTCTTTGTTTCTTTGTTTCCTTAATTCTATGTTTTCTTAATTTTATGCTGGTTTCGGCTATGTGTGTCTTCCACCAGGTTTCTCTCGAACGTCGGCGATTTTGTCCTAGTTCTGGAGTGTGTAGAACTTCGGCGATGCTGTCCTTGGTTCTGCGGGGTGTCAAGCTTTGGCGATGCTGTCCTCGGCTCTGACGGTGTATAATCGTTTCTACTCAGGAACCACTTTGTTTTAGGTTGTTGTTTATAAACTGTTGGTACAGACCGAAACTCGCGATTTTTGTCGACTTTCGTTAAACAATCCTACCGTTAGGATTTTTTTTCAATCCTACCGACTGCGCCAGTTAAGTGTCGGTTCCCGGAAAAGGTCTTTTTAAAAACAATTACACTGTTTTGACAATTATATTAACTATACAGCATAAGCTTCACTACATGTGCAAGCCAATATAAGAGTGTTTATTAAAATGAATACATTCTGTTTTATACCTAAGATAATACATTATGTCGATTAATACATTCTTAAATCTAGCGATTATTATATAGCTGAAACAACGGTGTCAGCGTCTTGTGTCCGGTTGTGTGGTCTTAACTGATACCTCATTTTATTCATTTATCAAAGTGTAAATTAAAGACTTATTTAATCACATATACAATCAATAAAGGAAAACCATATAAATATTGTATACACTTGTACATTTTCAAAATTTTACAGTGATACATTCTCATAATATATGTATTGGTATTTATCTAGTAATTTTTATAGTCTATGTAACAAAAAAATGACAGTTAGTAATATCAATTTGAATCTGACGTTATCATAATACGAACTATTTAATGAATATTAAATAAATACATTGAATAATGAAAAAATGGAAGGCACATGCCTACAAATGTGTTAAAATTCCGAATTAATAATGTAAGTATACATAAACATTTAAAAAAATATTAAATTGCCATAACCAATTTTTTTTATACAGTCGTGAAAATGAAGGCATTTTGCATCTTTAGAAGTAGATTTAAATACAATAAATTACAGAAGGCCCAGAGCTAATATAAATAATACTATAAAGCGCTTTAGCCGATCTGCAGCTAGGAAAATAATGCCTACATCTTCAAAAACTGTTAGATATCTGCTGCCAAAGTAAGTGGTATAAAATAATAAATAAACTGGATATCCTGTTTAATTTTTGGTTACTTTAGAAAATATGCAATTGAAATGGTGTGTGGTTTATGATTTTGTAAATGACAGATTAATTCAAATTCAGATATTAGGCTAGGCTAGTTGTTTATAGCATGTTAATAAACTGTGTTGAATATCTTATGCCCGGTATTATAAAGAATTTGCTTGAGTGCAAATGCAAATTAGCTCCCAGCTAACACTATCTGCTAGGTATTAATTATAAATGACAACCACTGACAAATGTAGCGAATGAAATCGTACATATAATGACATTGACGCATGCGTATTAAGTAGAAATCAGCGACATAAAATAAGTGATGCCAAGTGTACCTCATTAAAATATTGAGTAATATCCTAACAATTTAACATTTAACTCCAGGCAGATATCGTTAGCTGAAAGCAAAGCGTGCAAATTCTTTATAATACCGGGCATTAATGATTTTTAATTCTTTCCATTTTTATGATCTCATCAGTTCATTATCTTCTAATACTGTATAGTAAAAAATGTCTACAATTTAATATTAAACTTGAAATGTTTCTTTCTAGGTTTTTAGTTAGAAAATTACTCTAAAATGCAATTTTTGCAAGTTAATTAAAAAAAAAATAATCACCCTGATTCAGTCTAGGAGTCTACAGATCATAAATACGACCATGTTAATCAGAGAAATAGCTACGGGTTGCCGCAGGACACAGAGGGGCAGAAAAATTACTCTACGGGATTTTTAAATGTAAAGTATAGTTTGTATTATTTTTAAAAGTAGTTGAAATAATTTATCAAGTATTTAACTTGAAGTATTGATAGCTCTGGTCTTGAGTAACATAAAATAAAAGATAATACGCACAGATACAGGTCGTTCCGGAGGTGCAAGGAACCTCTGATTGTGACAACCAGTGTTGCCAGTATGAACTCCCTAAAAAGTACGATAGGCTTACCAAAATGGTACGAAATTTGTTGTATTTATATTACATATTATAACATTTATTCATATTACATATTATAACTTTTTAGGTGTAAACAGGAAAGCAAAGACAGTTGGTTGCAGAAATAAGTCGTAAAATGGAATTGTAAATGGCCATTGTTGGTGTTTGTAATCATAACTCAATGATCGTATAAAAGCATCTTTATAAAAGCAGCTATTAAGACTCCGGTTAACAGTTGGTTTTAAGGAAGCGGCGCCACAGGCAACATTGCAGGGGTACATCTTATCAAGGATACGCGGAACCTATGAAAGTAAGGAATAAATAATTAAGTCGGGTATTATAAAGAACTTGTTCTGAAACAAAAGCTAAACTAACGCTATATCTGTGATCGTTGATCAATTAGCTCGGGATTTTAGAGCAGTGCTAATAAATGTATAGTAATATAAATTCTATGATGTACACGTACTTACCTTGTATATAACTATAGTTATAAATGTTGTAACGTTGTGACTGGTGTCACACGTCACATTAGAGACCAGTAGCGCCCCTGCCATCATACATCTGTAATGGCAGCCCGCAACAGGTCCCTAAGTACCACGAAACTTGCGCCATCTCTTGACGCTAATGTGATTCAGCCGAAACGGTGTGAAGTTGCAACACTGGAGGGAGAATAGCCCGCCGTCACCCAAGTTACTTGCCGTACAAGGAATTTCTCTCTTGCGTCAGATGTCAACAGAAAAACATCTCGGCTTTAGCTATGTTTTATTTATTTTTAATATAATATAATTCATTGTTGTTCTATACAACCTATTTTAAGTGTCTAAGAATTATACTGTGTTGTGGAAATGTGAGGTAATGTACTATCTTTTCTTTTATTTATTTATGTGTATAAATTTTGTTTCATATGTATTCTTACGGCGTGGCTTATTTTCGCCATTTTGATTTCGTTTACTCACATGTATGTCTTAAGTACGCATTTCTAAAACACTGTATTCTTGTGACAAACTAGTTTCTTAAATTTATATTAATTTTTCTTTGCTATTATGGCATTAACACTTATCTGCAAAACTCTAAAATCAATTTTTCTTGTTTATTAAAATTAATATTAACAATTCTCGACATAAATTTATTTACATGTACTTACGTATTTGAGCAGTTTATTTTGAATTTATTAACAGTTTGATTAATGATTTAAATTTGTTTTTTTTTGAATTACTCTATATTGTTTTTGAGTACTATATTAAGCCTACGTATGGGCGAAAATTCGTCAATCATTGTTGATAACGGCGAATATCATTATTTACCTTTCCATATCAATTACTGTCTATTATAAATTATGTTAGTCAATTTTCTTATTTAAAATGTTAACGTTGGAAATTAGTTATTTTATATTTGTCTTTGCTTTACAAAGAAAATAAGTATTTTCATTTTATTTTGGGTTCGTGCTGCGCACTTCTAGTTCGCACACGACCATTTTGGGTTAAAACATTCCTATTCTGGATACGCCATTATTGGGCTAGGTCAAGGTTAATTTTAATTTACGTCACCTCTGCAAACATTTTTAAACTAGTAGGTTCTGGTCTTAATATTTCAGAAATTGTAAGTGACTACTTTGTAACCTTTTTAACTTTTCCAAATTTATTAGCTTTGTGGCGTTAAATGCCTACCATCCCATTTTTGGGGCCACACATTCGAAATAATTTATTGTAAAGACTGTATGTATTTAACTTTAAGACTTTTACGCACGAAAGAATTAATTTTATTTTATTTTTCTATTAACAATAAACTAATTTTACATGAAACTATCTTTTTCTACTTTTCATTTTCCTCTTCCAGTGTCTCTCTATTTAATGTAAAGGGAAATTTCACGACTGTATTACAGACCGGACCTTACGTCTAAAGCTGGCGCTATAAAATTTACTCTGCTTTATTTTTCGGCTTTATCAACTAAATATCTTTCTATATCTATTTTTCTTTTTCTCTTAACTTACTTTGCGGTAGAGTCTTGAGCTTCCCTCGGGCTATTTGTTTTGGGTCCGTAAAACTCTCTAGACTGGTAGCAGACTGACTAGCCGATACTTTACCTTCTTTTATGCTACCTAGTCATCCGCGCTCTCCTTTCCTTCCCATTATTTTTATTATTATTATAAAAAAAGTCGAGGCGGTGCAGTTTATAAGCCAGGGCACGAATAGATTTTAAAAGTTCCGGCACGAATTCTCTTTGGAGTTAATAGAATCTATTAGTTCCTGAATTTTTAACGTAGGGAATGGATAGATTTTAAAAGTTCCGGAACGTATAGCAGGGATTCAGTTCCGGAATTAATTTCGGAATTAACTCAATCACTTTAGAGAAATTCTCACTTGAAGTGAGTACTGTAGTGGATTATTTTTTTTTTTTTTTAGTCAGGAGACACAAGCTAGGGCTGCATTTATCGTACTTATATTATGATGTGACGTTTTCAGTCGAGACCGCTTCATTTATTGACACTACCATTGGAGCATCGTAATTAAAATTAACGTTTGGTACGAACTCATTGACGTGATAATTTACGTTGGTACTGTTGAATGTGTGATTATTTACATTAACATTAGTAGTAGGAAGACTCGATAGGCGGGTCATGACCTTGACCTTGCAGGTGTTAAATGTCAATGACCTTGACCTAAATGTAAATGACCTTGAGATAGCAGGTGTGATCTGAGAGGTCAATGAACTTTGCAGGTGCAAAGTTCACTTTGCAGGTGCAAAACTTTGCAGGTGCGTATGTCAATGACCTTTGCAGGTGCGAGGTCTTTGCAGGTGTGGAGAGGGGATGTATAAAAAGTGTAGGGGGGCGGATGCGGGGTGCGGGGGGCGGATCCCGGATTTTTGAAATCTGATGCTATTGTTGTTAATAATAATAATAATAACAATGCATTATCAATACATTGTTGTGACTATTTATGTTTGTAACAATACCGGTAAAAATTAATCTGATGCATTGTTGATGTTGTAACAATAATAATAATTATAATATAATTTTGTATTGTTGTGAATATTTATGATTGTAACAATACTAGTGAAATATATCTGAAAAATTACGTAAAAATAAGTGCTTTAATGAAAAGTCTGAGAATATAATATATTATTTTATTTATTTATTAACAATTACTCAAAAATCTTTAAACAATTAAATTAAAAAATATAGTAGTTAATAATAATAATTCGTAAAATTTATGTACATACACTGAACATAGAATAATTAAATATATAGAATGTAACTAAACAATAATTCAAAATCACTTAAACAATAACTCAAAACTATTTAAACAATTAAATTGAAAAATACACTAAACAATGAAATATATTTCTAGCACAAAACATACGATGCACTGAACAATATTTAACTTTAAAATAACAAAATACAAGAAAAATATATATGTAATTATTGTACTAAAAAAAAAAAATAACAAATACAACACAATATAATGCATAAATCAATAATTATTCAAAGATTTTAAAACTTACATGTTATATTTTGATTTTATTAATTGGTAAACATTTAAATAATCCTTAACATCGTTATATGGACAAAATCCTGAGTCTTTTTTATATTTACAAACACAGTCTCTGTTGTAATGCACACTGTTTTCAATATTATGTAATAACCAATCACATAGAGGTTTATCTTTTCCTAGAGGATCGAAGGATAATTCAACGTTATTCATTTCAGCTATCTCGAAAATAGTTTCTAATAATTCAGGTCGCTTGTAGTTAACAGCAAAATCGAAACACTTGTCTAATATTTTCAAAAGTTGTTTTGAATCTTCCAATTTCAACGACGTAAATACTGACATAAAAATATTTTTCGGGTTATCCCACTGAATACAATCCAATAGAAAACTGTCATCGATTATTTGTTGTTGTTGTTGTTGGTTATCTATAATATGTTGAATCGTTGTGTAGTCGTTACGCGCAATGGCTGTTTTCAATTTTTCTATCACTGATTCCATATTGTAGTTAAATAGAAAATTTCTTATTTTTTTAAATTTATATATATACATATATTATTACTAATATTGTTGTTATTTATTATATTAACGTCACTATAATGTTTATTATATTTATATATATGTTATATAGATATACGTTTATGTTGCTGAATATGCACTTAATGAAAAAAAATCTTAAGAATAATTAATATTTTATCTTCTCCCCCCCACCCATTATATTTTCCCCCACCTAATTAAGATAAAAATAGATTGTGACATCATATTTATCCCCTCCACGTTTTTCGTTTAATTTAATTGTAATCTAAAAATAGCTTGTGACATCATATTTATCCCTACTCTTTTAAACCGCCTCTACCTTTTTCGTTTAATTTAATTATTATTATTAAATTTTAAATTGATAAGATTTTCATACGTCATGCACATTATTTCAAACACTGCGATCTGATAAAATTTCCTTCACAGTATTGTAATCATTCCGACGAATACACATTTTCAAATCTTTATAGAATAACCGCACTTCATATTTTAAGATAGGTAATACGCTATATTCCGACAACAATGAACCAAGTGTCTGATCCATAATAACTACCTTACTTTACTTTATAATTATAAAATAAAATTTCATTATAGTTGAATTATATCAACAATCCCCCCCACTTATATAAAAACCAATATATCGAGGATCTGAAATAAAATAAAAAAAGCTTATAATAATAATAATTTATTTAAATTGAAAGACAAAACTCGATACTACGTTCTAGATACGATAATGTTACTATGTAGGCGGAGATAAATTTAATTCCGAGTATGATTATACATAACACAAACTCAATAATATTTTAGTTTAATTCGTACAACTTATAAAACCCAGTCAATATTTTATTATTATTATTATATAATTGGATATATACTTACTTTTGTATATCGAATATAATATCATATAATTGTGTTACGGAATACTAAAGTTTTTATATATGTGTGTGTGTGTGTGTATGTGTGTTTGAATGTGTGGATATATATGCATCTGTGATTAAAACATGGATGAAGTGATTAATTAATGATGATGCTGTAGAAAACTATTTCAAACAGTTGCAGTGTATATGTTGTTATGTGTTGTGTATATGTGTATGAATCAGTGAAGTTTAAATATGTTTTGTGTAAACCCAAAACTATGAATTGTTGGGGTAAGTCTAACCATTTAAATTATAATTAGAAACAAGGTACTAAATAAATTAAAAAATAATTTATTTTTATTATTATTTATTTATTTATACTAAAATACATAGGTATTAATATTATTATTATTTATATGTACATAAAGCAACTGTGGTGGTAGTGATAATATCTATTGATTTACCTCTACCATACCGTCGTCGTCAAACTCCCAGTCACCACCACAATCGAAATCATCGTCAATTGTTAAAGGCGAATAACTGGGGTTATCGAACCGCTTATCTGGTTCTACCACCACAGTTTCTTGGAAAGGGGTAGTCAGCATAAGATCTTCAATGGTTACGGGGACGTCTTCTTCTTCGACATCGTGCCCCAAGAACTCCGCCAATGTCACCAAATGCGGAGTCTGGCATGTTGATATCGAAGAAGAATTGTCCCCGTAAACATCGAATAAGGCATTTAAAATTTCCTGCTGTGATGGCGGCAGCAGCACTGCTTCAGCTTCGGCTGAAACCACTGAATCTTCAACCAATGCTCCATGGCATCGGTTACACAAACCGATATCTTCCTCGGTTTGTGTACCGATGGTCACAGCTATTATCTGACAGTCCGCGCTGCTATCACTGCTATCCATTTTTATTCTGAAATAATAAAAATTGTATATAGTTAAAAACTGTACGTACATCGAAATTATTTATATTTGTAATTAATTTAGAAGATACAACTTCGAAAACTATCTAAAACACAACAGATCTTTAACAAATTATTAAAAAAATAATAATAATAATCCAATGTAATGAAATAAAAATAATAATAATAATGATAATATTTTCTAATTAAAATTTAACATCACAATTTTAATAATAAAAATTATTATTATAAAATAAAATAAAATATACTTACATAATTTCGATTGAAAAGTGAAATTAAATGAGATACAGCACGATATACGAATCCAACCCAGGCAATCAAATTTTAATTCTGAAATAATAAAAATTGTATATAGTTAAAAACTGTAGGTACATCGAAATTATTTATATTTGTAATTAATTTAGAAGATACAACATCGAAAACTAATAATCCAATGTAATGAAATAAAAATAATAATAATAATGATAATATTTTCTAATTAAAATTTAACATCACAATTTTAATAATAAAAATTATTATTATTATAAAATAAAATAAAATATTAATCTGAAGACCACGAGATGTTGATCGATTGCAAAGTGAAATTAAATGAGATACAGCACGATATACGAGTACAACCCAGGTAATCAAATTTTAATTCTGAAATAATAAAAATTGTATATAGTTAAAAACTATAGCTACACCGAAATTATTTATATTTGTAATTAATTTAGAAGATACAACACCGAAAACTAATAATCCATTGTAATGAAATAAAAATAATAATAATAATAATAATGATAATATTTTCTAATTAAAATTTAACATCACAATTTTAATAATAAAAATTATTATTATTATAAAATAAAATAAAATATACTTACATAATAATATTAGTCTGAATTCACTAATTTTTATCGTAGACTTCAATTGATAATAATAAATCACAGCACGACAATAAAATATTTATAAAATATGATAATTGTTAATGACAATAAAAGGATATGGTTTTAACACCAGGTATTTATACATTTTTATATGAACGTTTAGGGGTGGGATAAACACAAATGTAACGGACATTTCTTATCTAAATAATAATAATAATAAGAACGAAGAAGAGATAGTGTCAGGCACGGATTGAATTAAATATAAATTAAATTAAAATATTTTACTAACTTTATTTATTTGAAAATACAATCTCCGATGTCTTCAGTAATTCATTTTCACCGTTGTACACCATATATATTGGTGATGTATTGTTGATTTCGATTAACTCCTCATCTGATAGACTAGAAAATCGTGATGGTAGAAAAATAACAAAATCTTGAGTACCAACCAGTACCTTTTTCCCAAAACGTGTGGAGACTGATTTGATATTTTCAATAAGATATTTTTCGAAAGGTACTAATTCAGAAATTTTTTTCAATTGTTTATTTTTTATCTCACCAGCTTTGTTTAAAATATCCATTTTAATATTAATATTATTATTATATTAAGTAAATATGTAAGTAAGTTGTTTTACGCTGACTGACAATATATTAAATTCCGAGAGTTATTTATACTGGAAAATTGTAGAAATGTGGTGGGGGTAGATTATGTGTATATATTTGTGAACTCTATTGGTTCTATATGTTGATAGATTTACATATTTCACAGAAGAATATCGATTGTTGTTCATATCAGTGGTAATTATGAATAAATAAAGAATTAAACAAAAGATTGTTAGAGAAAATAAATGAGTATTTTTTAAATTTACAAGTACGTTCCATGTAAAGTTATAGATGCGCTGTAATTACATAAACCTGAATATATGTGAGACAATTTGTCGTTATTCTCACGTGTTGATGTGCTGGTCAGCAATTTCAAAGATGTCTCGAGTCTGAAATCTTAAGCGTTGAAGATCATATTTTTAACTTGACTACCTGTGAAACAATCTGTTATTATCACATGTTGAAGTATTGGTCAACGTTTTTCAAACATTATGGGAATTTTTACTGTAACCGTTAAAAACAGGGTTGGTCTGATGTGTGATGAGTTAATATACCTACTATATTTTCATTATTTTAAGCAAATTTATATAATTTTAGGTTTAGATCATCTTTTATAACTTTAAAAATATTTTTAAAGTATTGTATAGATCTATCATAGAAAACTATAATTAATTTCTTCTTTTACATATCATATTATTCTTCTTGATACATTTTTAATTAAAATGTATATATGTATAATTCAAAAAAAAAATTAAACGAACAAAAAATTTCGAAATAATCTCAGCACCAAAGACGAAAAAATATCGGGTTATGTTCTCAAAGCGTAGAATAATAGATAATTATGATTCAGTTCCCTTTGGTTATTCTTAATTTTGTACTTTATAATAAGAAATTTGATTAAATTCTAATTCAGTCGGGTAATATACACACGACAATGCAGTTCATACATCCCTTTTCAATGATAATAGGTGGGCCTACTAGTTCAGGTAAAACCACATTTGTTAAAAAGTTATTACAATATTCAGATACTTTAATAAACGTAAAATTTCGTAGCATAGTATGGTGTCTTTCCGAAGAAAATGCTAAACCTGTTATAAATATAGCTAATTTGTATTTTTATAAAGGTATACCTTCAGACGACGACATCAATAATTTTCATAAACCTAGTCTCATTATTTTAGATGATCTTATGAATGACGCGTATAATAAAAGTGTGTGTGACTTATTCACGAAAGGATCACATCATCGAGATATTTCGATAATATTGATTACTCAGAATATATTCCATCAGGGGCGACGTTGTCGTGATATATCGTTGAACGCAAAATATTATATAGTTTTTAAAAATCCACGTGATAAAAATCAATTTTTTTCATTGGCGCGGCAGGTATATCCTGAAAATCCTGGTGAGTTACACAAAGTATATAATGATGTGACGACTGTACCTCACAGTTATTTAGTGTTAGATTTTGCTCAGGACACGTGTGATCTATTACGTTTTAAAACTAATATTTTTCCTGAAGAAAGACATACCGTGTTCTGTCCATCAAAATATCTACCGTCATTATTGAATAATGAAGCACTTATGTGCGAATAAACATCTACTGCATGTGCTCACATCGTGCCCTACAGTTGTAAGAAAATCAATTTTAAAAAATTCAAAATTATCGTTGGTGAAAGCATTGTGTGAAATCTGTTTAAACACTCTGAACGGCAATCATATAATTTCCCGAAAATTAAAAAGTAAGTTAAAGAAACACCGGCAGGTGTTACGTAAAATATCAAATTCGGGTACAGCCGGAGAACGTGGGTTAAAACACTCGCGAGAGATATTAATTCAAAAAGGTGGTTTTTTACCTATGTTGATAGCTAGTGTTTTATCGAGTATTATAGGACACTATTTGAAATGAGTTCGTTGAAAAAAATGTTATTAATTTCCCCAGAAGTTCTTAATAATATAAAACACAGTCTGTTATCAATACCTGATAATAGGCTCTCGATGTTGGATAAAAAAATGGTTGAAATAATTAAAAAAACAGGTATGACTTCGGATCAAAAGTGGTATTTATATCGTAAATCTTTGGACGAATTTTTAAGATTAACAAAGAAATTGCGAAAACATAGTTTAGAAATACCTTTGACACTCAATGAACAGCCTATAGGTAAGATAAATAAATTTAAAAAGATTCAGTTAGCAGATATAGGTATAAACACAGATTCTGTGTCTAAAAATGTACACGACGTAGGTATAAACACAGATGACGGTGATTTCATGTCGTACAGCGGACAACAGAATCAATCAAGAAAAGTAGATAAAGTTGAAAAAACACATCTAGATGATATAGGTACAGGCGCAGGGCATGTAGATGATAATGTTTACGAAACCGAGACGAGTCTAGATGACAGCGTTTTTATGCTTAAACCTGATGAAAATAATCAAGACATATGTGAAAGAAAAGTAACTCCAACAGCTCGTGCAAATTTATTAAAACGAAAAGGTAAGATGTCGGATTCTGAGGGATACACCACTATCTATGACCCGAAAACCAATCAGGTTATAAACACCCCGCTCACGAGATCGCCAGCACTCTTGAAACGAAGGAAGACAAAATCATCTTCAGAACAGACTCTATTGAATTTTCACTTTAGAAAACCTATCACTCGAAGTAAAAGTAAAACTATAGCTACGACACCATCATGGAAAGAAATCAAATAGTAGATCAAGCACTGTCTAACATTTACTACAACATATCAAACCCTATGGCGTTTTCTTCAATCGCGAAGATATCGGAAGCTGCTAAATCAAAAAAAATTTCGAAAGGTGAGGTTATAAAATGGTTAAAATCGCAAGATACCTATACGTTACATAAACCTATTATTAAAAAATTCAAACGCAATCCTTATTTTGTAACAAATATTGATGATGTTTGGGAACTCGATCTTGTAGATATGAGATCTTTATCACGTTTTAATGACAACTTCAATTATTTATTAACTGTAATAGATGTATTTTCAAAATTCGCCTGGGGGCGTGCAATAAAATCAAAAAAATCCACTGATGTTAAAAAAGCGTTTGCTGATATAATAAATAGTAATAACCGACAACCTCAGGTTTTACAGTCGGATAAGGGAAAAGAATTTTTAAATAATGAATTTAACACATTTTTACGACAGAATAATATTAAGTATCAGTACACACGAAATCCTGAAATTAAAGCATCTATTGTAGAGAGGTTTAACCGTACGTTGAAATCAAAAATGTATAAATATTTTACGTTTACTAATACATCACGATATATAGATGTTTTACAAGATATTATAAATGGCTACAATAATACTAAACATTCGACAATACGAATGAAACCGGTTGACGTCACTGAAAAAGATGTACTAAAAATCGGGAAAATTTTTAGCGATAAAAAATTTGGTATATCACAACAGACTCCAAGAATTCGTATTAACTCCACAGTTCGCATTGTTAAGGGAGGAAATAAAGCGTTTTCGAAATCATACAAAGCCGGTTGGGCGGAAGAAATTTTTAAAGTAAATAAAGTAATAGAACGAAAACCCTTCCCTGTGTATGAAATTAAAGATTTATTAGGTAAAAAAGTTGAAGGGATATTTTATGAAAACGAATTACAAAGCATTAACATTAATAAAGATACCGAATTTATAATAGATAAAATCGTTAAAACACGTGGATATGGTGACAATCGTCAGTTTCTCGTGCGCTTTCGAGGTTTCAGGACTAAATTTAATAGTTGGGTTAAACCTTCAGTTATTATAAATCGTTAATAACAATGAATAGCGAGTTTTACATATCTTTGGTTAGTAATAGTTCTCATCGTTTTTATCCTAATAATACTCTAGCATGTTTTAACACTAAATTATCTAGTACAGTACATCTTGAAGATGATACATGGTATGTAGGTCTTTGTGAAATATTTTTTCCATCACAAATATTAACTCTCGGTGATGATGAAAATAAAACAACTTTAGAAAATATAGATAATCATTTAGGTGTATTTTTGTTTGGGAAAATTCCTGTAACTGTACCTACAATTCGATATGATTCTTTAGAAAATTTGATAACAACATTTGAAAAAAATATATCTGTACATTTTGTAGATTCTGTGCTTTCTCAATTCTCAGAGATAGTGGTGAAACTAGCTGACGATTTATCGATTATACCTGAGATTAAAAAATCAGAATACACTACAGAGATAAAAATAGATAATTCTTTTACTGTTTATATAGAATCAAAAATGTATAATTCCTTATCTGAATTAGTCAAGGCTATTTATTATCAGATACCTATTGGGCTCCGACTCGATGTACATCATAGGGTTAAAAAATTGCTCATAGCGTTAATGAACCCTACAAAATTCAGAAATTATCTCGAAAAATTTAAGCGTGAAATTGTATCAAACAATACAGTATATATTTATACAGATATTTTAGAACCGGTATATGTCGGTGACACACTAAGTCGCTGTCTTCGTATTATATCTACTGAAAGTGAAAAAGATTCTCTTCTAATTCATCATAGATATTCACCTATCTACTATCTACCTGTAGAAAAAAAATCATTTGACTCAATCGAAATAATTATTGCAAATGACAAAGGTGAATTATACCCTTTTAAAAATAACACACAGCCGGTTATTTTAATGTTACATTTCGTTAAAAAGTAATTTTACAATTATTTAACTATTTTCTAGATTATAAAAATATTATATGCGTATATATACTTTAAAAACATATCGAGACAATTATTACTAGACAAACTATGGACGCGTACACTACATACTATCTAAATCAATCAAATGGTATTGGCCCATTATACAGGGCGTCTTTTATTAATCAGAAAGGTCGTGGTTTTGGTTCATTTTTTAGTGGATTATGGCGTTTTATAAAACCTCTTGTACAGAGCGGTGCTAAAGCTGTCGGAAAAGAAGTTTTATCTACAGGTGCGAAAATTATAGGCGACATTGATTCTCAACCTTTAAAAAGTTCTGTGCGTGATAGAATTAAAGAAGCAGGAACGAATCTGAAGCGTAAAGCTGAAAGTTCAATTCAAAAAATGGCCGGTAGTGGAATAAATACATCTAAAAGAAAAAAAACGTGTCAGTTTTCCGTGAGGAACAGTGCTAAGAAGGTGTTACGTACGATAAATAAAAAAAATAAAAAAAATAAACGTGGGTTATCTGTCGTGCGAGCTAGCGATATATTTTCAAAATGAACTCGTGTATGAAATCCGAATTAGATATTTTTAATTCGTTACCCGTTCAGACAAATATAATAGGTTGTAATAACGTCTCTTACAAGCCCATTTCATCGTTAGATAATCAGTCTGTAATAGAATTTGTGAGCACAGGACATAGCGATAGTTATAGAGATTTGTCAAGTGTTTATCTGAAATTAAAAGTAAAAACTATAAAACGTGACGGTGGTGATTATAAACAAGAAGATGTAGATCAACCAGGAGTTGTTAATAATATTCTACACTCGATTTTTAAACAATGTAGTGTTTCATTTAACGGTAAAATTGTGACAGCTTCTGAAAACAATTATCAATACAAAGCATATATAGAAACACTAACAAATTATGGTGTTGACGCTGCAAATACACATCTGACATGTTCCGGTTGGTATTTAGATATAGGTGATAACACTTCAGGAGTGCATGAATCTAATTCAGGATTTAATAAACGTAAAAATATTTTCAAAAATAGTAATATAGTCGAGTTGTATGGACGTCTTCATGCAGATATTTTTAATCAACCGCTTCTGCTTTTAAATGGGGTCGATGTACGTGTCAAACTAACCACCGATAGACCTGAGTTTTATATGATGGAGGATAAATCCGAATCTAGTTTAAAAATTCTAGACGCAACACTTTACATTCGACATGTAAATGTAGCACCTCACATTTTACTGGCTCATAACAACGCTTTGGCAAAAACTAATGCAAAATATCATTTCAAACGTGTAGAATTAAAACCTTTCACAGTAGCTGGTCAAGAACACTCTATATCTATAGATAATGCTCTATTAGGACAAATTCCTTGTATGTTAATTTTCGGTATGGTTAAAAACAGCAGTTTTGCCGGTACACAGAAAGAAAATCCGTTTTATTTTGATCATTTTAGCATGGATAGCTTTTCATTGTATGTAAATGGGGTTCAGATCCCTAACGAGACGCTTACACCTGTAGATAATTCTAGTTTTTGTCGTTGGACTCGGGGGTATCATACTTTATTTTCCGGTACAGGCATAAATTTTAGAGATCAAGGTCATCAAATAACACAAGAAATGTTTGAAAAGGGGTATTTTCTCTTTGCATTTGATCTTACACCCGATGCGTCGGGACATGAAAATCATACAAGTTTAGGGAGTCAGGGAAATATACGCATAGAAGCTAGATTTAATAAAAAATTAGATACTCCTGTGACATGTATAGTTTATGTCATTTTTGATGATTTTATCGAAATCGATAAAAATCGAAATGTTTTAACAAATTTTTAATACTATACAGATTTATATTAAATTATGATACTGTATTGTACTCTGCTGTATACATCCCCACACCTACTGATTTGTTTAATGGTGGGGGTATCGGAATAATATATATATAAATATCATTGATATCGTTATATTTTCTGTCATAAACATGAATCATGTAGTAGGGTTTGTAGATATACAATTTATTTACGGGAACGGTCGTCATAGGATTGTGAAAGAAATCGCGTTTACATCGTCAGTAGCGTCAAAAATAAAACAATATATTTTCGAGCCTCCGTATAACGAGACCGAGTTAGATGACGCTGTAATTAGAAAAAATCTTTGGTTAACAAATAATCTGCATGGTTTAAGTTGGCGTGATGGTGTAATAAGTTATCTCGACTTAGATACAGTTATCGATGGTTTTATTTCCGATCATAATATCAACATTATATACGTTAAAGGCTTGGAGAAGACAAATTTTTTAAAAAGGTATGTAAAAAACATTCAAGTCGAAAATATTGAAATTTTAAATTGTCCATCTTTAAAAAAAAACTAAATTATTCATGTAATTTTAATTGTGAATTTCGTCCTCATACGATTAACAATAGTTTAAATTGTTCGTTCCGGAATGTATTTAACTTAGTCGAGTGGTATATAAAGTTTGTTGCTGACATACCGCATCAGTGTGATGTTAAATTAAATTTAAATAAATTTTTTGATAGACTAAAAACATTTTACTTTTGGCCTTACGTTCAAAATTCATGCACTTCTTTAGCGCTTAACGGATATTTTTATAGTAACTATTTTGATAGAATTCAGTGTTATTTCTGTGGACATACTGTTGACAACTGGCTAGACGAGAACAATTTGGAAAAAGTGTTACATTTTAATAGTAAATGTCCACTCAGTAAATAGTTGATATGAATTCTTTAGAAATATATCGTTTATTAAACTCAAATAAAAACACTGCAGATAAATTTGTTGGTGTATTTGCAGCAGATAAATTACCGCGAAAAATCACAAATAAACCATGTATAATTGTTGCTAACACTGACACATCTAAATACAGCGGTACACATTGGGTTGCATTTTTTCTAAATTCATCAGGTGTTTCCGAATATTTTGATTCGTACGGTTTGTTTCCGCTAAATAAGTATTTTATTGAATTTTTGAATAATAATTCCAAACACTGGTCTTATAATACACAAACAATACAAAGCGCGACATCTGATGTATGCGGACGATATTGTTGTGTTTATCTGTTACATCGATCTATGGGAAAAAGCAAAAAATCATTTCTTAACCGTTTTGATTCGAACGATTTGCACGCAAATGATCAGAAAATCATCAGACTCTTCATACGAGGCTTTGGAGAAAAACAATCACATAGACGGTCATACAATGGTGGGGGTACGAGGATACAGCATTGTTGTTCATCAATAAGGTATGTCATTTGTGTTTTAAAAGTGTATAGTTTTATAACTAAGTAGTTCGTGTGTTTTTACATTATAGTAATCATTCGTGTCGAGATGTCGCAAGTAGAACCTGTAAAAACGCCAGTAACAACAACAACAATAAAAACAACACCAACAATAACAAAAACAACCGTCGCGTTTCCTACGTGTAACATATTGTTACTCAACAATGTTTATTTTCTAAACGAAATTTGTAATAAATACATTTGTGTCGGATTCCATGCAGAAGAAGAGTTTGAAGCCCGTGTGCAGTTAGGTCAAGTTAGTAAAGACTCAATCTTCATAAACTATCTCGATTGGGGTGTGTTTCTCGCATTCGTAAACAATATCAACGAGTTTTTCAACAATGAAAACTGTAAACGTGAGTTATGTTTCAAAATCGTAGACAGATTATATATTTATTCTGTATTTTATTTTGGAAAAAAACATATAGTGTTACATGATCGGAAAAGTGAAAAAAAAGTGTCAATTAATTCCGATGAGTGGAAAATCATATTAAATTGTAGATTGTATATAACTAGATTATTGTTTAGGTGCTTCTCTATAGATGAATTGGTAATGCAATATTTCGTAGATGTCGCGAATAAAAAATTAAGTGGGGATTTTTTTGTTGAACCGACCATATTCTGTAAACTGATCGATTATGAAAGATTGTTTTTTGAATTTAATATTTACTGCGCGGATAAACTTAAAAATCATCCTATCGAACCTTCCTTCCTTCTGAAATAATTCATTTAAGGATCTATGGTGTGTGTATATATGTGTGTGTGTATGAAGTAACATTCGCGAGTATATAATTAAATTCTAAAATATTATCAGTTTACAAATAGAGTGTAATAAGAAAGTATAATTTAAACGCTATATCGCATTATCATATATTCTACATTTAATTTACCAATTCAGTGTATTTTTCAATTTAATTGTTTAAATAGTTTTGAGTTATTGTTTAAGTGATTTTGAATTATTGTTTAGTTACATTCTATATATTTAATTATTCTATGTTCAGTGTATGTACATAAATTTTACGAATTATTATTATTAACTACTATATTTTTTAATTTAATTGTTTAAAGATTTTTGAGTAATTGTTAATAAATAAATAAATAAAATAATATATTATATTCTCAGACTTTTCATTAAAGCACTTATTTTTACGTAATTTTTCAGATATATTTCACTAGTATTGTTACAATCATAAATATTCACAACAATACAAAAAATTATATTATAATTATTATTATTGTTACAACATCAACAATGCATCAGATTAATTTTTACCGGTATTGTTACAAACATAAATAGTCACAACAATGTATTGATATTGCATTGTTATTATTATTATTAACAACAATAGCATCAGATTTCAAAAATCCGGGATCCGCCCCCCGCACCCCGCATCCGCCCCCCTACACTTTTTATACATCCCCTCTCCACACCTGCAAAGACCTCGCACCTGCAAAGGTCATTGACATACGCACCTGCAAAGTTTTGCACCTGCAAAGTGAACTTTGCACCTGCAAAGTTCATTCACCTCTCAGATCACACCTGCTATCTCAAGGTCATTTACATTTAGGTCAAGGTCATTGACATTTAACACCTGCAAGGTCAAGGTCATGACCCGCCTATCGAGTCTTCCTACTACTAACATTAACGGGGGCACCATGGTGTTGGAAACGAATGCTGATAGGTAGATTATAGTTAGCTACTAGCAGCGGAACAGCTTTAAGCTAGCTCTGAGTTTCATGTTTTCTAGCTCTGCGATGCTTATCATTTCTATTGGAGAGTACGATATGTTGTAACAAATAATGCTAACCGTATAAAAGATAATAAATTTTATTACAAAATTTATGCAACTAAGTGCCACAAAAGTTACATGTGAAATACAAAAAACAGTATAATTAATCAAAAAACGTCACTAGTAGAGTAACAAATATTTTTAATAAAATAACACACCCATCAATGGAATAAAAATAAGAAAAAAAAATTAATACTAGAACTAATTAACTGCATCGAAAACACTATCTACAGCGCACAAATCTAACAATTTAACACCACAAATACAATCACTATCACGACGATGTGTGAGGAATAGGTGAATATAAGATCCTCCCTTTTCGTCGCTTCTTCAATAATGAGTGATGAGACTGTGATAGTTACTGATTGACTGTCGTCGGCGCACTGTATCGGCTCTCGATGCCACAAGTTTTAGAAATTACGAATTATAAATCTCTACTTGCATAACCCAGAGCAATAATACCATCAAGTTACAGTAACAAGTAAATTAAATTAATTTATTAATTTATTTGAATGGCTATGGAGAAGAACTGTTACAATGTTATTATCTTGTTGTTTCCATTTTTGATACATCTCTAGTTTATCCGATGTTAATTTTCTCTTTTTTAGTGGTAATTTTTTCTTATTGAGCTGATCCTGCAAACTTATGGATAATAAGGAATTGAAATTGGGCGCAACCGGAGGTTTCCCATTATAAATGCTTTGAGGTTTTGACGAGAGTTTATTTATCAATAATTTTGCAGAATGCTTTGATCCTGCCTGACGTCATTCCTTCCCTAAACATGTAGGTATCAGATATTTGGAGCACTTATCAATCATTTTAGAGAAATTCTCACTTGAATTTTGTACATGTGAAATCATCGAACGATCATACCGATGTGGTTTATTTATTGTTATTTCAGTCGGGAGACACGAGCTAGGGTTGCATTTATCATACTTATTTAATATAATAGTTGAAGATTCACTCTTTTGGTTAGGTGACTGTGAACTGGTGATGAGACCTGCTTGAAAGAAGATTGTTTCCGTATGAAGTACTCGGTTGGGCCGAATGATTACTGTAGTTTCTTATTGATGACACTGAAGACAAATGGTTCATCATTAATACTCCTACATGTTTATTTTCATCAAAAGAGAATATTTACCATTACAGCTTGTTTGTACATCAGGTAAGCCAAATGAAACTCTCTTTTGGTTTGATTGTGTGCTGCACGGACCATCTAAAATAACAAAATATTCTATGTTAATATTAGCTACAAGACATGTTTTAATTTATTTCACTAATGTAAGCAAAAGCAATAAAACTCCATATATTTAATTGTAACGTTTTTTTTTTCAAACGTACCTATATCTCAGTCTATAACACGATAGTGAACAAATTGGTTTGAATATTTCAATTCATATAAATATTAATACTAAACATATTATTTAATATTTTGACAATAATAATAATTACTAATAATGTATGATAACTAGAGATTGGAAAAATAGTTTTTCAACTATTGCGAAAAATGTAACTATTGTAATTTTTATTACATATCTCCATCGATTTCAGAAAACTGGTTTGATTGAACCCAATTTGAAATCAACTATTTGCAACTATTTTAAAACTATTTGCCTTTTTTTATCCAACGTTAAAAATTTTGAAGTTTTATATATTTTTAGAAATACATTTTGTCTATTATACAGATATTTTTATAGATATTTATGTTGTGTTTTTACATATTTTTTTTCTTTAGTTTCTAAAATCTATCTAGAATCTCATAACATGTTTTCCTCGAAAATTTCAGATTTGACACTTTTTACTAATACGTTAAATGTCACTAATTATTGATTAAACTGAAAAAAAAATTATTATTGTAAAAAAATTTGTAACTATTTCACAACTATTTTGATTAAAAAAAAACTATTTGCCAACTATATTACAGGAAAAAATCAACTATATAGTAACTATGTATTTCATTTAAAATAACAACTATTTTTCCAATCTCTAGTGATAACATGGAATATTTGCCTACAACTGTATTCACATTGGTCGCATTTAAAAGGTCTTTTATTAGAATGTGTTAATTTATGTTTATACAATTTAGTTTTTTGTGTAAAACTAATATCACTGAGGTCTTCATTGCCTTTCTGTTGATTTTGAATGTCGACGTTTGTCGGATTTTCTTCTTTAACTTCTAAGTCTCCCCGAAGATTGATTAACTTATTAGACCATCTGACAAAACTTTTAGCAGCGGTAGTTTAATATAAATTGTAAGAGAGTTAGAAACGTTTTCGATATTGTAATACGTTCAAATAAAACGTTGAAAATATTCGTGTAGTTTGTTATGTTTAATTAATATCCCCATGTACTGCTGTTAACACGCTGTGTGCAATGAACACGCGGTAAACACAGTAGGCGTGTTCAATGAGTTAGTACGATATAATACGAGTATATGTCCAATATTCTATAATAAATTGATTATTTTCATTTTTGGATTATTTTGTGGTATACTATAAAGAGTATTTTACAGTTGTTTTTTTTTTTAGCTTTTTTACTTATTTAAAACTTGTCAGCCACGCACGAATGTTTTCAATAATTTGTTCACATTGAATGTGTTAATACAGGGTGTCTAAATACCAGGGGACAGTATGGGGATCTCGGAAACTATAAGAGATAGAGATTCGGTTAAATGAGAGAAAAGTTACCTTTAAGAGGGACAGTTCAATGCTGTATTTACATTTCACAAAAATTTCATAGCCTACTAGATATTAGCCAAAAACCATTTTAGTCCGAATTTTTCCATAGTGAATATTTCTTAAGCTACTTGAAATTAAAAAAAAATGTTTCAAATAAATGCTGTAGGGTTTAGTATTGTCTATTTAGAAATATTTTTTTAATTTTCAGAAATCTCGTAGTTTTTGAGATATGAGACTAACTTATGTTTACTTAAATAGAAGCAATATGAATATTTGTAATTTTTGAACAGAATATTTTATTACCTTTTCAACGATATGCAACTTGATGTACTTACTTTTCAAAATATCTCAAAAAATTATCAAAAAGTATTTTTTATTTATTTAATATCCTGTATGATCCAAAGATGGCTATGACAATCAACAATAAGATTTAAAAACAACTGAAAATTTACTTATAAGCTATTTTATTAAAAAAAAAAAAACATATTTTTTTTATTTAATACACAATATCAGTCAAAGATGGCTATGGCTCACTATGGCTGTCAACAATGAGATTTTTAAAACAAATGACTCCCCTGGTATTTAGACACCCTGTATATCTGTTCATCTGATTTAATCAACTAGTGTTTTTTTAATAAAAAAAAAGTTATATTTTTATCAAAAAATCGCACTCATACGCTCAAACAGCCGTTATTTTTTACAAAAACAAAAAAATAAAAATAATGGGGGTAGTCAAAAAATATATTCTTTTAATTTTAGAAGATTTTTTTTTTTTGTTTTTCACACGTCTATGTTTATTGATTTAATTAATAAAAAAATTCTCAAACTTAACCTTATTTTTCCTGCCACTAGGTGTATGTAACTCCTCAACCTATTATCGATGATTGGCCTTTTTTGGGACACTCAATTTTTATTATTTACGTACAATATCTATAATTTTAATTACTTTTTTCCAAAAGTTTTGGCTGAGAACGGGTTAATACTATTATTTTGGAACCGCTGTTTTGTTTTGAATTTCGTTTGCGCATGCGCGTCAAATAATACATTGATTCGAAAGTATATAATCCTCTAAATAAAATGATAGAACTTAATAAAGTTCTATTTTTGTCTTTATTTAAACATGAGTTGAAGTATATACGATATAACCACTGTAATATCTATCTATCTCACTCAGATATTTTAACCAAATTTTAAACATTATATTAGTGAGCAGTACATGTATGTGATAGAGGTTACACGATCAGTCTGGTATCAGTTCATTCCATGAATGATACCAGACTGACGCCAAACTGATCGTGTAATGCATTGACTGACAGACTGATCAACTGGACTGACGGATTTTTAAATATTAATATTTTTCATCAGTCTAGCCTGAAGGTCACAGACTGAACTGATACCAAACTGATCGTGTAACCTCTATCTATGAGTAAAACTAACCTTTGTGAAGTTAGCCCCCCAATACGGGCGAAAAAATTCTAAACGAATGCCATTGATTGCTCGGCGTTTGCTCGTGATTGCCATTTAACAATTTTCGTTTACCCCTTTTAAGTTTAGAAGTTAGGAATTTTTCAAATTGGGGGGGGGGGCAACTTCCGCCCCCCAACATGAAAATTTCGGACTTTTTTCAATTTATTACGGTTAAATATCGTTTTAATGTTCCAAATTATTTCATTGAAAACCTGTTTTATTTTAATGTCTAATTGTAAGGTTACTATTCTAGCTATAATCTATGGATACTGACAAGAAATTGCAAGATATATTGTAATAGATCTGGGTCCCTATTCTCGAGTTCGCTCGACTTTTTTTTCATTCGACTTTCTAGTAAGTAACTAGATTATTCCCTAAAATTTCGAACGCAACGAAAATAGCGTATTCTTGAATCTCGATTCGACTTTTCGTTCGTAAAAATGTGTAAAAAGTCGAATGAAAAATCTAGAGTGGTCTTTTGTATGCGAGATTATAAATCTCTCTCGATCGTCGTTCGACTTTGTTATTTGTTTGGTTATGTTGGACGGTGATCCAAAATTAAAGAATGGAAAATTTGACCAAGGATTCGCCAAAAAAGATACTGAAAATAGATGGCAAGATATTGCTAATGAAATAAATAAAATCCAAGGACCTAAAAGGAATTTGAAAGAATGGAGAAAAGTAATTTTTTTATTATTTCATTACACATCAGTCAAAGAGGAGTTAATTCCTTTTGTTAGTATTTAGTATATTATACAAAATCATTATATTGTTTCCTTTCAACATCAACCATTAATGAAATATTTGTTTTATAGAACTTTGAAGATGATCAACCGATTTTTCACACTGATGAAAACGAAGGCAATTTTTTTCAAAACTCTAATATCATCACCCCAACATTAATAGAAACACGATATTAGCACCCAGTCACAGCCAAATAACACTGGGGTTGACAATCATGTTCGCAAAAATACATTAAAGCGAAAGCCTCACAGAACAAGTGATAATAATCCTAATAAGAGGCGTCTAATAGCTACAATTCGTATGCCAGAAAAATATCAGAAGATTACGATGTCAGAAAAGATTATTATAATAATAAAATTTTAGCTATTAAGGAACAAACCGAAGCTACAAAAACATTAGGCAATCAAATTTTATCAGGTTTACTAGCAGTTGCTACAGCTATTAATAATAAAAACACTGACATTCAAAGCAACATAGACAATTTTTCGCTTTTTGCTCATGTTATTAAAGATGTGGTGTGGAAAGTTTTAGATACAAATAGCTAATTTTACTGTATTTTACTATATTTTATTCCATAGTTCCCACACAACACACTTACGTATAATTAATAATATCTACGCAAGTGTAATAATAGTTCGATATATTACAAGCTGTATACATAAAATCAATGTTTTCTACCTACATTACATGTATATTATACATGAGTGTGTTGTGTGGGTTATCAAAATAATAGTGAAATAAATTAGTTTATAACAAATATTTCTTCTGTTAAATAAATAAAATAAATAAACAAAAATTATTCTTTTATTTGTTAACCTCAAAGATTAAACCAACACAGTAAAACAGAAACATTTAAACACTATAATTTTTTTCAATCCTGTAAAAATTTGTATTTTTCTTTTTATATTTTTAAAATAATTAAATTTTGAGAATTTTGATTTTAAAATGATAATAAAAATAAATAAAACATAAAATACTTGAATTCATAGTTGAATTTGATTGGTCAACAGCCAGAAATAAAGGTGACAACGTCGCATAAATGTCGAAGGCAAATTGACGTTCGAAATTCATCTCGATCGAACTTACGCATTTTAAGTATCGTGCGACTCGACTTTTTAAATCTCGAACGAAAATCTCGATTTCTAAATTATCTCGAGTGAACTCGAGAATAAGGGCCCTGATCAAAAAGTTAAAAAAAATTATTATAACAACCAAAAAATGATTGTTTAGCTTTGTTTATTTAAAACTGTATATCACTTTTATCATAAATATTAAAAATAAATTGTTTTTGTGAATAAATAATAGTTTAATTAAAACACGAAATATAAACTTATTTTAATTTTAATTTTAGTAAAACGACTTTTTGACAATCTTTGTAGCAACTGTTCAACACATCTGTTTATATTTTATCCATAGATTATCCACATTTAGATATTAAAAGAAAATAGATTTTTCATAAAATAATTTGGAGCACGAAAACGATAAATAACCTTAATATATATTTGATGTCCTGGTAATTTTGAATAAACTTGTATTTACGTAAAAAAAGTTGGCGATATCGTAATACGTTTGAACGTATTATTCCCTTGAGGGAACTGTTGAAAATGTAGGGATTTTGGCTTCTGGATGTAAGTGTCATCGATTTGGTCGTTCTATCGACCAACGTTTCGTCACCCATTTCAGTGGACATGTGCGACGAAACGTTGATCGAAGGAACGACCAAATCGACCCGGTTTACACCCAGAAGCCAAGATCCATAGCAAGAAAACCGAGGAATCCTAAAAACTTGTTGAAAATATTTTCAGTAAAGGGTCTATCCATATGAAATGGTCCAAAATTAAATTAAATAGTTGCTTGGCCATTCTAAAAAAAATTGATTTTTTGTGTGTAATTACCCTAACATGCTGGTAGTTCGAAACGACCATTATTTTAATTTTATTGTTTTTTGTTTTCGCGTGACGGCCATATTTGTTCTACAGGTCGCAGCATTTTTTGTACTTTAAAAGGTTTGCGGAAACTAAAATATCTCAGCTTCTATCAAACCTTTCAACACGGGACTAAACGCAAATTGTTCAGAAAAAAACGAGCTACAAGATTACTTCTAGACATTTTCACCTAAATGTTATCCTAAAGGGTGAAATTTCAGCCTTAATTCTTAGTTCTATTTTTGAAAAAATCCCATTTTCAAGGGGATGTTTTTGCAAGAAGGGGAAAAGTTAACAAGTAAAATTATTTTTTACAAATAGGTGGGTACTAGTTGTATTCACACACCAAAGTTTAACTCTGAGACTTGCCCCCCTTTATTTCAAAAAATTCTCAAAATTTGAAAATTTGAGAAAATGGCACTTTTCAAAGCTAAATAACTCTGGTGGGGGACCAGATAAAAATCTGAAATTTTAGCCCATAACAGTACTACATAATGGTATTACGTACTAAAATTTTTGAGATTGTGATTTAACTACAGGCAGTGTTATTGAAATTCAATCCCATTGCTTTGGAACTGCTGTATTCTTTCATTTAACATTTACGCATGCGCGTCATAATAACAAGGCAATACATATGTAGTTATCAAAACATTTTAACCTTTATTTACTGTAAAACTATATATTATTCTAATCACACATAAATATTGTCTTTCATTACCTGGTGTTCTTGCTTATAATATATTGAAAATTCGTGATAAATTTCAACATCTTGCAGAAGATCGGTTTCATCAATTTCTTCTTTTATGTCTTCTTGTTTCACGTGAAACATTTTTATCACTTAGGTCCAATCTTACAATATACATAAATTAAGTAACTATTAACTGTATCTCTGGATTACGTTCGAGAACTCTTAGAAAGTATTAAACACGATCACTAGAATACAAAAACGGGAGTTAGCTACACTTATTAGTTGTAATATCACACGCTAGCCGTAAGCAAGGTTAGTATATGTATAGGTTGCCTCATAACATTTTGACCAATCAGCGGCTGCGTGTGATGACATCACCCTGAGGAACCTTTAAACGTAGTTTCATATATTAAGTTTTTTTTCAAATTATTTCGAATTTTTGGATATTTGTATTTAAAAAAAGTAAATATTATTGTTTATTACAGAAGCACGAATTATTACATATAATATTTCTTCATAAAAACTTTAAAATGATGTCAGAAATCAATGCTTAAAGAAAATACATTTATTGGTTACACATAAAAAAACACTTGTTTAAAACTATAATTTATAATAATAAAATAATAAAAATTTAGATTTAAAACTCAGTACACTATCAATATCAAATGAAAATATTTAAAAACAACTTACAATAAATCAGCTTAACTAAAATAAAGAGTAAATATAGTTTGACAGCCATTTATAATGTCAAAGAGTTCCTCACGATGACGCGTTCTCCCCTCTATGCCACTCCCCGCCAGAGTTATGAGGCAACCTATTACTTTACTAACCTTGAGCCGTAAGTAGCAACTCATAGATAAGTAAATACTATAGATAGGCAACTCTCATGTATTCAAAAATAAATCAGCGCCTCTCGTGAGTGGAGTCACGAATTAAAATTTAAAATCCCGCAAATTTAAATATCCTCAATTTTATATAAGAATTTCATATTATTAACAAAAAAGTATACATGTAAAGAAAAATATATTTATTTGTAAAATATAAGTATTACAATATGTTATCAAAATCAACAAGTACTAATATAATGAACAGCATTGCTAATTAACATTATTTTAATGAACTATTTATTTTTTATTGTTCTTAGAGATGGATTGACTAGTCAGCAAAAAAGCTGATTTTAGCCTGCAATTTTTGTTGTTAAATTAATAAAATTAATATAGCAAGGCAGAAAAAAAAATTGTTTTATATTATTATCATTTTAATCAGTCACATTGCTTGAATAATTTCTCCGTTTACTTAATATAAACTCAGAGATGTAAACTTTGAGGGATCGGATGGAGAAGCGCGTGTTGTATCCAAATGCCATATAAACACACCGAAGACGCACAAAGTCTCTTTGCATGTTTTTATGAACAGATTCAAAATACTCAATCTTTTTTCAACTGACTAGTCAGCCCATCTCTAATAATTAGAAAAGCACAGATATTCAAAACAGTATTTGTTCTAACAAAAGTTTTTCAAGTCGTCCCTTTAAACTATTAATAAATTTATTTGTTTAAATAAAAGCATATCAATCATTTAATAATTTTTACACTATAAATTTTTTTAATAAAAAATACTGATGAAATTTCATTTCACTTTGAGACAACCAATGTAGGTATAAAATCAGTAATAATGTCTATAATATGGGTCATTCTTAGTCAACTCTATTAGAGAAAAACGCTACTTTTACGGATTTTCATAATATTCACATATGTTGTTAAACTTGCTCAAAAAATATAAGCTTCATTCATCATTTTGCGTTTTTTGAAAATTACACGTATTTTAATTTTTGAAGAGATGACGCATATATGCATTTAAATAATAATTTTTATCTCCGGATGTACTTATCGTAGCGAAATGATTTTTTTTTTAGTTTTGTTCACAAAAGAACGGTCTTTTTGGACATTTTGTCCGTTTTTAAGTAAAACAAAAATTTAAATTATTTTTTGTAAAATCAATTTATTTTTTTGAAATTTGAAGATGTGGTCGGGTGTTTAAAAATCTGAAAAAAATCACAAATATTGCTTATAGTATTCTCTATCATCCCTGCAATTTTTAAGGTGGACATATTTATAACGGCTTCAAAAAAATTTTTTTAAGATTGCTATATAGAGGTCACGATATATACCGTAATGAATTCGGATGTAAATGTTAAAATTAATGTTGTTTGTGTGTAATCTATAGAATTAGTAAATAGATTTAGAAATAAAGTAATCATACAGTGGGTTTCAAACTGTTATTATGAAAATCCGTAAAAGTAGCGTTTTTCTCTGATAGAGTTGACTAAGAATGACCCATATATAATAGTGTTTCGACTTTGGCATTTTACACTGAACAAACCAAATACAAAGCAATATTTGGCTACAATACCATTCTCCGAATGGAACAAACATGCTAAACATTTTCCAATAAATAAATAAATATAATTATAATTATAAAATAAATCGTATTTGATCAAAATAAATCATTTGTTCGTTGTGTTTAATGGAGGCGTGTATTTGAGGTATTCGTTATATATGTCTTTGTAGCATTTGATATTTAAACATATATTCATTGTTTACATATATGTAATTAAATTAAAGTGACTTGCAATGGAATGGGAGTAATGGGATAGAGTTAATTGTTTAGTTTTACTACATGAATATGATAAATACTCTTTACCATGAAATAAATTAAAAATAAGAAAACAGTTTCTGTTGCCAAAATTTCGCATACCACCACTGATATAATCATACTGCGGCTCGCAAGATTGCCGAGTCAATTGCACGCAGACGGCAAAAATTTTAGGCGAGCACGAGTATGGTATAATTCGTCTGACTAACGCCCGGTATTATCAAGTTTAACTAAATGCTCTTTTAACTGTCACATTATTAACAGAACCAAACAAATAACATTTAATTAAATGGATTTTAAATTTTCTACACTATGTTTTTACAACGCAATATTATGTACATTTTTCATTGAGAGCCCAAATATTGATTTAAATCACGTTTGTAATATACAAAATTTCGGTTAAGGGAGCATTTAGCGCTAAAGGAGCTTTAAATTTTATTCAACCTTACTTTCAGGTATCTATGTAAAGTACTTATGTTTCATCAAATGACTTATTTGGCTACAACTATGTTCACACTGGTCGCATTTAAGAGGTCGTATATTAGAATGTGTTAATTTATGTGTATTCAAATTACCTATTTGCCTACAACTGTATTAACATTGGTCGCATTTAAAAGGTCTTTTATTAGAATGTTTTAATTTATGTGTATACAAACTACCTTTTAGTCTACAACTGTATTTACACTGGTCGCATTTAAAAGGTCGTTTATTAGAATGTGTTAATTTATGTTTATTCAAATTACTTGTTTGCCTACAACTAAATTCACATTGGTCGCATTTAAAAGGTCTTTTATCAGAATGTGTTAATTTATGTTTATTCAAATTACTTGTTTGCCTACAACTAAATTCACATTGGTCGCATTTAAAAGGTCTTTTATCAGAATGTGTTAATTTATGTTTATTCAAATTACTTGTTTGCCTACAACTAAATTCACATTGGTCGCATTTAAAAGGTCTTTTATTAGAATGTGTTAATTTATGTGTATTCAAAGCATCTATTCGCCTACAACTGTATTCACATTGGTCACATTTAAAAGGTCGTTTATTAGAATGTATTAATTTATGTGTATTCAAATTACCTTTTCGCCTACAACTAAATTCACATTGGTTGCATTTAAAAGGTCGTTTATTAGAATGTGTTAATTTATGTTTATTCAAATTACTTTTTTGCCTACAATTAAATTCACATTGGTTGCATTTAAAAGGTCGTTTATTAGAATGTGTTAATTTATGTTTATTCAAATTACTTTTTTGCCTACAACTAAATTCACATTGGTCGCATTTAAAAGGTCTTTTATTAGAATGTGTTAATTTATGTGTATTCAAAGCATCTATTCGCCTACAACTGTATTCACATTGGTCGCATTTAAAAGGTCGTTTATTAGAATGTGTTAATTTATGTTTATTCAAATTACTTTTTTGCCTACAACTAAATTCACATTGGTCGCATTTAAAAGGTCTTTTATTAGAATGTGTTGATTTATGTTTATTCAAATTACTTTTTTGCCTACAACTAAATTTACATTGGTCGCATTTAAAAGGTCTTTTATTAGAATGAGTTAATTTATGTGTATTCAAAGCATCTATTCGCCTACAACTGTATTCACATAGGTCGCATTTAAAAGGTCGTTTATTAGAATGTGTTAATTTATGTGTATTCAAATTACCTTTTCGCCTACAACTAAATTCACATTGGTCGCATTTAAACGGCCGTTTATTTGAATGTGTTAATTTATGTGTATTCAAAGCATCTATTCGCCTACAACTGTATTCACATTGGTCGCATTTAAAAGGCCGTTTATTAGAATGTGTTACTTTATGTTTATACAATTTAGTTTTTTGTGTACAACTAGTATCACTGAGGTCTTCATTTTCTTTTTGTTGATTTTGAATGTCGGCGTTTGTCGGATTTTCTTCTTTAACTTCTAATTCTCTCTGAAAAAGATCATTGATTAACTTATATAGACTATCTGACAAAACTTGTTAGCAGCGGTTATTAGAAATGTTTTCGATATTGTAATACGTTCAAATAAAACGTTGAAAATATTCGTGTAGTTTGTTATGTTTAATTAATATCCCCATGTACTGCTGTTAATTGTACATCTGATAGCAATGTATTAATATAGTAACAAAAAATTACATAAATTTAAGTGGTTACATACACCAAGAGATTGCAATCCCGGGATACCGGCTAATAATTTGATCTCGAAATACAATGATTTTTACAAGCTTTGTGGAGTGCCTTAAGGGTTGATCCATACTACTGTGCCAATCCCGATTGGTCTCGCTCCAATCAAATATAAATAAACAATAAACAATGAAAGCATCCACACTATATGTTAGGTATCGTGCCGGTCTCGCTCCAGTCACACTCCAATACAGTATTTACTATACTGAATATTTTACTTGAGAGAGACCGGACCGGGATCGGCCCTAAAGATTGAACCTCGGAATCAAATTACTTTAAATGAAAAATGCATAATGCAAAACCTTTTGAATTATGTTTTTTAGACAAAAAACTTAAAAGTTTACCAATTTTTTTTGGGTCTTTTATTGTGTTTTTTTTTTAGTAATTGTAATTTTTCATTTTAAGTAAATAATCTTTGAAATATTGATAGTAACCGTCATTTACTAAAATGGACATAGAAAACATCTTAGAAATATGTCAAATATTCAAAAAAAGGGGGGATCTCAATATTTTCAATTCTAGAGCAGTTTATTTCCCAGATTTTCCGTGCGTCGGCGGCACGTTGTCGAAAAGATTGTTTACTGTGTTAAAAATATTTATTAAATACTGACGAAATTTTGTATAATTGTTCGAATTACTTTTATTTAATAGGACACAAATTTAAAATAAGTTACCTGCATTATTTTTCATTTTACAACCAGTTTTGCAAAATAGTCTTCAATAAAAATAATTTTTTTGAAAATTCAACCCATAATAGCGGTGGTAGACAAGGGGTGCGGTTTTGATATGTTTATCTGCTTAGCTACTTAAATTATAAAGATGAATTCGGTCAAAATAGTCTACAATAAAAATTTTTTTTTTTGACCTTCAACCCCTAATAGCGGTGGTAGACAGCGGGTGGGTTTTTACAATTTTTAACTGATTCGTTCTGTCTTTTGTTAAAAATATTAAAAATTGATGATGTTATAAGTCTTAGAAGCGCTCAAAATTTAAAAATGTCCTTTGAAGTTACAACATCAGAAGGGGAGGTTTATTGTCCAAGAATAGACGAATCTATGTAAGTATAAAAAATTACGACCAATGTTTTTTTTTTTAAATCAACTAGTGTTTTTTCAATAAAAAGAAAAAGTTATAAATCGCACTCATACGCTCAAACAGCCGTTATTTTTTACAAAAACAAAAAACTAAAAATAATGGGGGTCGTCAAAAAATATATTCTTTTGATTTTAGAGATACTTTTTTTTTTTTCATAAAAGAAATGTAATAAATATAGAAAAACGTACCAGATGTATACGTCTATGTTTATTGATTTATTTTTAATAAAAAAAATCTCAAACTTAACCTTATTTTTCCTGCCACTAGGTGTATGTAACTCCTCAACCTATTATTGATAATTGGCCTTTTTTGAGACACTCAATTTTTATTATTTAAGTATTTAAGTACAATATCTATAATTTTAATTACTTCCAAAAGTTTTGGCTGATAATGGGTTAATACTATTGTTTTGTTTTGCATGACGTTTGCGGAATGCGCGTCATATGTCAGATAATATGTACATGGATTCGAAAGTAAGAATCATCAAAAAGATAAAAATAGAACGTAATAGGGTTCTATGTTTGTCTTTATTTAAACATGAGTGTAAGTATATACGATGAAACCATGATAGTATTCTATCTATCTCACTCAGATTTTTTAACCAATTTTTACACATTATATTAGTGAGTCATAGAGGTTACATGATCAGTCTGGCATCAGTTTGGTATCAGTTCATTCCATGACTGATACCAGACTGACGCCAAACTGATCGTGTAATGCATTGGTTGACAGAGTGATCAACTGGACTGACGGATTTTTAAATATTAATATTTTTCATCAGTCAAGTCTGAAGGTCACGGACTGAACTGATACCAAACTGATCGTGTAACCTCTGTCTATGAGTAAAACTATCTATAATCTATAAATTATTTCATTGAAAACCTGTTTTATTTTAATGTCTAATTGTAAGGTTACTACTCTAGCTATAATCTATGGATACTGGCAAGAAATATTGTAATAGATCTGATCAAAAAGTTTTAAAAAATTATTATAACAACCAAAAAATGATTGTTTAGCTTTGTTTATTTAAAACTTTTATCATAAATATTAAAAATAAATTGTTCTTGTAAATAAATACCAGGTTATTTAAAACATGAAATATAAAATTATTTTAATTTTTATTTTAGTAAAACGACTTTTTGACCATCTATTCAACACATCTGTTTATATTTTATCCATAGATAACAACACATTTAGATATTAAAAGAAAAAAGATTTTTCATAAAATTATTTGGAGCACGAAAACGATAAATAACCTTAAAAAGTATTTGATGTCCTGGTAATTTTAAATAAACTTGTATTTACGTAAAAAAAGTTGGCGATATCGTAATACGTTCAAACGCACTGAAAATGTAGAGATTTTGGCTTCTGGGTGTAAGCCTGGTCGATTTGGTCGTTCTATCGACCAAATCGACCCGGTTTACACCCAGAAGCCATGATTCATATCAAGATCATCGAGGAATCCTAAAAATGTATTGAAAATATTTTCAGTAAATTTAAATTCAATACCATTGTTTTGGAACTGCTGTATTCTTTCACTTTAACATTTACTCATGCGCGTCATATGTCAAACAAGGCAATATGTAATTACCAAAACACTTAACCTTTATTTACTGTAAAACTATATATTATTCTAATCACTCTTAAATATTGTCTTTCATTACCTGGTGTTCCTGCTTATAATATATTAAAAATTCGTCATAAATTTCAACATCTTGCAGAAGATCGGTTTCATCAATTTCTTCTTGTTTCACGTGAAACATTTTTATACACTTAGGTCCAATCTTACAATATACATAAATTAAATAAGCAAAACTGTAACTCTGGATTACGTTCGAGAACTCTTAGACAATATTAAACACAATCACTAGCTGACTAGACAACAACGGGAGTTTGCTATTTTATTTGACAACTTATAATATAGATACCCGTTAGTACCAACTGAATATTATACTTTCCGCGTATGTGCATTCTCTACGTTCAGTAGCTGTATGTGTGAACTAGAGCAGTGATACTCAACATTTTTAATCTTTTCATTTTATTTTATCTGATTGATTTTTTCCTAAGGTGATGATTGTAATTTCTTATTAAAAAATTAATAATTATGTTTAAGTGATTGGGGGCATTGAACAAATTAGCTTTTACAACTTCAATTACCTTTTTGCTAGATATTTTACAATTTTTGCGCTGCACAAATTGGCTTTTGCAACTGCTGATTTCAATATTAGAACTGCAGAAACATGTAACAACTGCATATTAAAATAACTCCTGTAACTTGATGTACTTTTTAGAATATCTGAAAAAGTATTAACAAAACACATTTATTTATTTAGTATACAAAACCAACCAAAGATGGCTAGGTTAAGTTAGGTTGTCGAGATCGAGATTATAAACTACAGCTGATAACAGCGGAGTATGGGAAACATAACCAAAACAATTTTATTAATACTTTAATTAATAATTTATTAACGTAATATTCCAATGAAGAGGGTAGTACTTAATATGTATTGTACAGTTATAAATTGTAAGATCTATTCTTCAAGTACAACAATTTATATTACAAATTAAAATAATAAATAATCTTCCAGATGAGTTACAAATAATAATAGATAATATTTTGCAATAAAATGAAAACGATGTTTAACACCGACTGTATCTGTTAAAAATTCAAGAAAAAGTTTGTAGAAAATATTATTATCTAAATTTTATGTCCCATAATTTTTTTCTTATTCTTTTATTAGTTTATTATACAGGATGATTTACAACTGGTGTAAACAATTTAACAGTAGATCGAGGATGTCATTTTAAGCAAAAAACCTCATGTGAACCTATGTCCGGAAATTCTTCGTGAGGAAGCTACAGTCTTTTACCACAAATTAGTGTTTATTTAATATCAAGAGAACCCATTGTGCTACAGTTATGAAATTTGATACAGGGATTAGTATTAATAAGTATAAAATAATAATAGTTGAGACCAGGGGTGTTTAAGACCAGTGAGCCCGCTGATTTTTATCAAGTATTTTTTTGTTTTAATTTTTTTTTAGTTGGATACTTGTAGAAGATTATATGATACAAAATACACAAAAATATACTTTGTTTATTTGTCTTAAGATCAATCGTTTTCGAAAAATATCGAAAAAAGAAAGTATTGCAGAATTTTACTTAATACGGATGCTTCAAAAAATAAATAAATAAATAAAATAAGTTTATATTCTTGATCTGTAATTAAAAATAAGATAAAAAGTTAATATAAATATACCTCTTAACACTTATCATCATAGAGTTATAGCCAGTTGTATTACTGTTACAGTAAATCTCAATTTTTCAAATTGAACGTTGTAAAAAATTGAAACTTTTCAATTCCCTACAATTTTTGTACATTATGCCGTGTATCTAGTGTCATTAATTATCGTGTTATTGACGTATATTCGCAGTAAAATTATAAAATTTACAATCGCGGTTAGACCAAAACAAAAATGAAACGATTTAAAAATATGGAGTATCACTGTTCTATATCACACATGCAACCACAGAACGCACAGAACGTTGAGCATGCGCATGCGCGGAACTTATAATAATTACAGCAGTTGGAATAATAAGTAAACATTCTGTGTTAAAATGTTTCACGTTAAACAGGAAGATATAAAACAAGAAATAGAAGACATCGATTGTCTTCAAGCAATTGAAACTTATGATGAATTTCCTAAATTTTACAAACAGGAATATGAGGTAAGTAATACATAATAATCGTTAAAATTGAATCACGTGTTAATAAATACAGGTTAGGTTCCATATAGTATGTTTGACAGATACTCAGATGTAAAACAGAGGTTCCTAAACAATTGTTTTATAAATAGTCGTATTATTTACAGTACATTTTATTTATTAATTATATGCAGTGGAGTTATTAGATTTTTTCTGGGGAGGTGGGGGGGAGAGGGGAGTGCTTTTACAAGTAATGTAACCGTTACATTACTTGATCAGTAGGGCTAGGAAAATTATTTCAGATTTTTGTAACTTTTGCTGTTCCGATTTATTTAAACAAATAATTAACAAAAAATCAATAAATATCTGCCAAGTAAATGCACAGTGCTTCCTCGTGCTAAACTCACCAAAGGTAGTTAATTATCAAACAATTTTAATAAACAGCGATAAAGTATTCAGATAAACTGCCATTGGCTAATCATAATTTTTATACAATATTACTAAAAAATAATAATCCGATTTTTTTCTTAATACTCCCCTGATTATTTTTAACATCCCAAAAGGAAGTTATTGTAATCGGTCCGAAAATCGAAATCAAAAATTTCAACATGTTTTTATGTTTCAAGGTCATTATTGATTTTATTATATTATGTTAGCGACGCGTTCAGTGGTAAAAATTGTAACTATTGCAATCGGGCAAATTGTCATCTAATTGTAAACAATTAAATCAGTGATTATATACATACGTTTAACAATTAGAGTATGCAATTTATTTTATTAAGAAAACAAGTATAACTAATGAAAAATATGAAAAATACCTCGGAAATGGCTGGTGCAATATTTAAAAAACAAACAAACAATAAAATGTACTGTTGCATATATAGGTTAGGTTATTTTTTAAATAAAATTTAAAGCCTATAAGTAGTATAACGCTTAGTTCTTGATAACTCATATAATTCTTTAAATAAACACAAGAATATTATTCATGCATAATACATAAATAGATACTATAAATAAATAATACAATAACAATAAATAACTGACTTAACAATAATGTTGATTTAAGAGTTTAGGTGCTTACAACAGTACAAGAAATCAAAAACTACAGCTGAAAAAAATCTCTTAATTCTTTTAGTTTAATAATGAAAAATAAATTGTGATATGGAAATAGCGAATTATTTAATTAAACACCTTTTTCAAACTAACAACTGACAGCTCACCCTATCAGAATAGTCCTTTTTTTTACCACAGTACGATCTAAGACTCATATCAATAGTATATGTACACTATTTTTTTCTAAAAATAATGTACTATTTTTAGAAAGATGTATGTATGTGTGTGTATGTTAAATCTCGCAAATAAAAAATGCTATCGACTTCGTTGGGGTGCCAATCGAAGCGTGTTGGCGTGAATATAATCTGAAAGAATTGATTTTTCGAAATTCAACCCCTACGGGGGTAAAAGAGGATGTAAAAGTTTGGTGAATAAAAATATTTTTTTGGTCGGATTTACTTGAAACTTAGCATACATATTCTACTATACAAGTAATGAAACATGTATTTCAGTATTTATTTTTTATAAAATAGTCATTGAAGGAGTGAAAACCCTGAAAATGTGAATTTTAAATACTAATAAATAAATCTACTAATTCATGTTGCCTTGGAAACAAATGCAGTTAATTTCAAATTGTCATATTATATTAGTTATTCTAAAAATGTGTATTATATTATTGACATTAGGATATAAGAAAACTATTAATCATAATTTAAAGGTGAGTTTTATTTGTGACAAATTCCATTAAAATTTTTCATATACATATTAAAAAAATTCACATAAACTATATAGAAACAATAAATAATCAGTATTCATGTATTGATGGTCATACCATGTTGGGAAGTTAGTTGTTTGGACCTAAAAGGTCTCACCCTACAGCTTGTTTAATTTATTTTTTATTTTTTTAACAATTTCAATCTACAGAATACGCAATCAAAGTATTTTGTTGTGTTCTTCTTTGGTATTTTCATTGATGTCCCGTAGTATAAAGAATTTGCTCTAGAGCTAATTCAAAACAAACACTATCTGCAGGGTATTTAATTAAAATGACTGTTCACTGACCACGAACTGCTGACATTTGCGTTATTGGCCGCATGTTTGATATGACTGTACTCCATAGAATGGATAGTAGCTTTACTTTATTATAGTTTAATTACTGCTTTTCTAAAATTCCAAGAAAATGCTTAACGATTTGATAGTTCGCAGATAGCGTTAACTTAGCTTTAGCCCAAGAACAAATTCTTTATAATATGAGACATAAGATTATATATATAGCGCATGTACCACATAGATATCTTCTCTAAATTAAGAGACTAAAAAACACGATAATTAAATTATCTTGTCTTGGTTAAGACAATCTCGGCGAAGATGTGATGAAGTATTCATCGGCTTTTGACACTGTCAATCATCAGTTTCTATTGACGAAACTGCAGCAAATAGACCTTAGAGGTAATGTGAATAAACTAATAAAATCTTATTTAGAAAATAGATCCATGTACGTGAATATAAATAGCACCGACTCTGAAAAAGCGGCAGTTGAAGTAGGAGTACCTCAAGGTAGCAATTTAGGGCCATTATTGTTCATGTGCTACGTAAATGATTTGCCTGACTATTTGCTCATAGGTAAGGTAATAATGTATGCTGATGATGTGACAGTGTTAGTAGCCGCAGACAGTATTGACGATGCTAAAGAGTTAGCGATTAATGTAATTCGACAGTTTCAGGAATGGTGTTTCTCAAACATCCTTATAGTTAATGTTGAAAAAACGTGTGTTGTGAATTTCCAATTAAAGCATAAAAATGGTGTCAATAATATTGTAACTTATATGGACGATAATGTTTTCAAACCCGCATTAGTGGCCAAATTTGTAGGAATATATATGGATGACACATTGAAATTCACAGCACACGTTGACGAATTATGTAAAAAATTATGCAGGTGTTCTTGTCAGATAAGAATATTGAAACAATATCTGGGCGAGCACCAGTTGATGGCTTACTATTACGCACATGTGTACTCTGCAATGAGGTATGGTATCCTTCTGTGGGGAAGTACTTCAGAGGCTGGAAGAGTGTTTGTTATACAGAAAAAAATTTTAAGACTAATTTTTAATTATGATCAAAAAAAATCACTTAGAGGTATTTTTAAAACTAACAATTTATTAACTATTTATGGTATATATGCAACAGAATTATTAAAAAATATCAAAAGCAAAAAAGAAGAAAGGAAAATTGCAAATTATGACTTTAGAGGTAGAATTCAAGAGATATACCATAAAACTACCTTTTATGAAAGATCTCCAGATTATATGTATAACAAACTTATAAACACTCTTCCTGACATATTAAAAACCTCAAAAACATACAAAATACATTTAAAGCAGTACTTCATAATGAAGGAACCATACAGCATTGCTGAGTGCTATTAGCTTAATTATTTTATATTGCAGTAAAAAAAAAAAAAATATATATATATTATGTATATATTTTTATTTATTTATGTATATTGTATACCACATATTGACGTTTTGTATACCTAACCAATGGTCGAACATAACAAATAAAATTTATTATTATTATTATTCACTGCTTTAATAGACAGTTTAGTTTTCAATAAGGCAGCTGACCAAAAGTTTGTTTTATAAAAATAATTTTTGTAGCATTTTCTAGAAAAATTATATCACATTCAATTTATTATTTATTGAATAACGAATGATCGTTTTTCAGGAAGATTTGGTTGTTAAAGAAGAAAATGTACCAGAAACTGGAAACGAACAACAAGAAAATGAAGATCTTATAAAAACAGATAGCTATAAAAGAAAAACAAATCTATCAAGCCATAGATTAACACATACTAATGAAAAAAAACCTTTTAAATGCAACCATTGCGAATATAATTGTAAAAGTAGCAATTATTTAGCAAGGCATAAACAAACACATTCTAATGAAAGATCTTTTAAGTGCAACTATTGCAATTATAGCTGTAAAAGTAGCGGTAATTTAGCAGGTCATAAATTAACACATACTAATGAAAGACCTTTTAAATGCAACTATTGCGATTATAGCTGTAAACGTAGATTTGGTTTAACAAGGCATAATCTAACACATACTAATGAAAGACCTTTTAAATGCAACTATTGTGATTATAGCTGTAAAC
Source organism: Sialis fuliginosa (assembly GCA_961205875.1). Lineage (NCBI taxonomy): Eukaryota > Metazoa > Arthropoda > Insecta > Megaloptera > Sialidae > Sialis > Sialis fuliginosa. Next base: position 3,624,400 of record OY540822.1, on the reverse strand, counting down.
GTAGTTTTGAATTAGCAGTACATAAACTAACACATACTAATGGAAGACCTTTTAAATGTAACTATTGCGATTATAGCTGTAAACGTAGCTCTGATTTAGCAGGTCATAAACTAACACATACTAATGAGAGACCTTTTAAATGCAACTATTGCGATTATAGCTGTAAAAGTAGCTGTAATTTAGCAAAGCATAAACTAACACATACTAATGAAAGACCTTTTAAATGCGACCATTGCGATTATAGCTGTAAACGTAGCTCTGATTTAGCAAAACATAAACTAACACATACTAATGAAAGACCTTTTAAATGCGACCATTGCGATTATAGCTGTAAACGTAGCTTTGATTTAGCAAAACATAAACTAACACATACTACCCGGGAAAAATTTTTAAATCTAAAGTGATCAAATCAAATCTTGATAGATCTGAATTTTGAGATAAAATCATATTTTTTCACTGGTTTTTGATCTGCGGAGACCTGCAAAGATCTACAACGGTCTACAAAGATCTCTGAAGATCGTGATTGAGATTGAAATTGAAACGTTGAAAATGCATACATTTTCACTTTAATTGCGACTGATGTGAATGTAGCTGTAATCGAAAAACACATTTGTTAATACATACTAATGAAAGATGAATGCGATTATAGCTGTACACGCAGCTCTGTTTTAGCAGATCATAAACTAACACATACTAATGAGAGACCTTTTAAATGCAACTATTGCAATTATAGCTGTAAAAGTAGCTATCATTTGGGTCATTCTTATTGTTAGTTAACTTTATTAGAGAAAAATGCTATTCATACGGATTTTCATAATATTCACAAATTACATATATCTTGCTCAAAAAATATAATTTTCATTCATCATTTCGCAATATTTTTTGTTTTTTGAAAATTATGCAGATTTTAATGCTTATAGAAATGACGCATATACATTTAAATAATAATTTTTATCTCCGCAGCAAATTATTTTTTTTAGTTTTGTTCCCGAAAGAATGATATTTTTGGAAATTTTATCTGTTTTTTAGTATAACAAAAATTTTAATTATTTTTTGTAAAATCAATACTTTATTTTAATTTTAAGATGTGGTTGGTTCTTTAAAAATTTGAAAAAAATCACAAATATTGCTTATAGTATTCTCTATCATCATTACAAATTTTATGGTGGCCATATTTATAACGGCTTAAAAAATATTTATATCAATGTACTGTCAAAATTATTTTGGACGAGGGGTCCCATGTACAGAAAAGTGAACTCACATTTTTTTTTCACTTACCCCATTGAGTGGGACGTCATTAGATAGGTCTCCAAAAATACAACAAAAAATGTTATATGACCTTTTGATTTAACTCTTCAGTCACGATATATTTGCAAATGTCGTTATCAGAGCGTTCCCTCCTCCCTTATTTAAATTTAGAGAAAAAGTCTAGAATTACAAAACGTTTAGATTTTTTTCCATATTTTTTAACGTCGAACCAAATCCTCAAAACAAAATTAAAGGTTCGCATAAAAAAAGCAAAGTTACCTTTAAAAAATATGATATTACCCCTTTCAAACTGAGCAACATTTGTCTGTTGAGTTTTTCTGTAAGCAGTACAATTTTCGGAATATAAAATCGTAATATTTCCTTTGAAATTCATTAGAAATATTGCTATGATGATTAATTTTGGAAACAAAATCAAACAAGGATTTTTAAATGTATCTAGTTATAAGAATGTATTTATTAAGAATAGTTATAAGTTATATCTAATATCATTACAAATACAAAACTTGTACACAAATAATTACATCAATAAAGTTTTATTTATATATTTTTTATTTTTTTTTCACAAGTATGGCGAGGAAGCAAAATAGCAAACTTTAAAAAATTCAAAATAAATTTCCTACAACTTTATACATTATACCTTGAACTTAATTTTATTAATTATCGTCTTATTGACGTATATTCGTACTAAAATAGTAAAATTACAATCTCGGTTAGACCATAACAAAAATGAAACGATTTAAAAATGTTGAGTATCACTGTTCTAGATCACACATTCAACCACGGAACAGTACCTATACCCGATTTCGTCGTTCACTTGCATGCAAAAATGCATTGTAAAAAGCTAAAAATCTAACTTTTGAAGCTCAATATCTCGAAAACCATTGATTTTTGGACCTTGTGTCCATTGAGACTTTTAATAAGGAGGTGATAATGATCAACATACTTCAGTTACAGCTTTGGCCGAGAACCAAATTCCATTGATTGGGTGCGGGGTCCTTTGTACCATCGATTGATAAACACTGGTATATTATGGAAGTATGAATGCGCGCGCAGCTAGCAAAATGTCTGCCTGACAGCTAGTTAACGTCAGTTGTTGTATTGAGTATTCTATAGGTTGTAAGTTTAATACATTTTGATAGTTCTCAGAGAAACAGTCACTAATGTTTGTGTAACGTAGTCCAGAGTTTTGTTTATTAAATTTTAAAGATTTGATCTCAAAGTGTGTAAAAATGTTTCACGTAAAACAAGAGATAAAAGAAGAAATCGAGTGTACAGAATACATCGAAACTTCTAATGAATATGAAATACATATTAAACAAGAGATTAAAGAAGAAATCGATCCTTTGAAAGATGTTGAAACTTCTGATGAATTTGCAATAAATCATATACAAGAACCCAAGGTAATAAAACAACATTGTTAAATTAATGTCCGGTATTAAAAACGAGCTAACAAAATTTACTAGCTTGCAAGCACTTTCAAATGAAGTTTCAAACCAACTGACACTTCTCTTGAAGTTTAATCAAATGTTTGACAAGTTTCACGTACGCGTGGTAAGTAAACACCAACAGTATTAAAACAGTGGTGATAATATAAAAAATATTTTATACGATCAGAGTCATAATAATAATAATAAGTTGAAGTATCACTGATCTAAATTTCATAACTAATCTATAGATTGGTAGAGATACTATCACAAAATTAATACTCCATTTGAAAGTTTGCAAAGTTAGCTCATTTATAATATCGGACATTAGTGCCCGTTTGCACCGTATTAAACTTAAGTCAGACTTAGCTAAGTCTGGATTAAGTTTGAGCAAAGCTTAAGTTTCCACCGTCTCCCAAGCCATTATGCTTAGCCATAAAACCGTTAACCATGACAACACTGTAAAAATCTAGTAATTTTTAATATTTTACGTTTGAGTACTTACACCAAGTGGCTGATTTTTCAAGAACACACATGTTTTAGTCGAAATTCAAAAGAGGTATCATAAAATATACAATGTGTATTTTTTCCTCGCTAGATCTTTACTGTGTGTTTTAATAATTTTGTATTCGAAGAATAAAGGTCGAAAATGGAGAAAACGGTAATTAACAATTTATCATAATATGTGTACAATGCAGTGGCGGTACGTGAGCTATATTCATGTGAGTCCAGTGACAGTTTATGTTAAGATCAGACACATTCGACTCAGTCAGTACGGCAGAGAACTGCTCTTTCGGAAGACACGACAAAATCCGAATGTGTTCGATCTATGATAGCAACTCGCATGGCCTCACATGAATACAGCTTGCGCACCGCTGCTGGTACAATGTACATTATTTTAATTATATAATAACTAGGTTATGATTGGTTACAAAAAAGTATTTTTTTCTGAATTTTCAGCCATTTTTATTTAATTGTTTTTGAAAAAAAAATTTTTGTATCGATTCATTTGAAAAAAATATATGTTATAAATAGAACCAGAAGTGATCTATGAAAAAAATATAAACTTCCAGAATGACACTGAAGCTTGCGGCTGGAGCTAGCGGCACTTTCAGAACCCATAGTATCTGCCCTCAAAAAAAATTTTTTTTAACTAAGATAATTCATAGGCACAGCATTTATTTATTTTTTCATCTATTCTATAAAATATTTTTTTTTCAAAATTCTAAAAAGTAAGCGTCATTTTGAAAAAAAATAATATATGTTTTTCAAATAAATCGAAAATTATTGATTTGACAGAAAAATATATTCAAACTCTTTTGTAGAAGGTTTTAATTGGTTACAAGACTAACATTTTCTGAAATTTTTAGCCATTTTTCATTTAATGGTTTTTGCGAAAAAAAAATGTTTTCAATAATTTAAATAAAAATTCATATTTTTTGATTGGTTTTATCGATTAATTTGAAAAAAATATTCGTTATAAATGTAACCAATATAAACTTCTAGAACCCATATCTGCCAAAAAATATTTTTTTAACTAAGATAATTCATTTGCACACCTCCAAATTTTTTTTAACGATCTATATATACTATTATACAAAATATATTTTTTTCAAAATACTAAAAATTAAGCGTCATTTTGAAAAAAAGAATTTTTTTTTTTTAAATTGTCAAGGACATACAAAATATGTAAATAATTGTAAAGCTAATCAAGATATGAATCATGTATGTACAAATAAATTGAAAACTATTGATTTGACAAATAAAATATTCGAACTCTATTGAAGAAAATTAAATTCATTCTCTACAAAATTGTATATTACTATTTTTCTCATATCTCAAATAGTTTACGAGTTATTGAGAATTTTCAAAAATACGAAAAACAAATTATTTATTATACACATCGCTAAAATAGTAAAATTATAATGCTTATAGTTTTTAATAGTATGTTTTAATTATAGTTTATATGCTTATAAATGTTAAAATATATTATTGATCATTTTTTATTTGTTTTAAATATCACTAAATTATTTTTGCATTAAATCATAATGCTAATAGTAAATAGGGTTGCCAGCTACTATTTGAGCGGACAGTCCGCTTTTTTCACATTATGTTCACTATTTTTTTTTCCACAAAATAGTGAACATTTTTTTTATTTAAAAGCTTTATAATGAAATGGTACGTAATCTAAAGCAAGCTTTTCTAGGGATTGCAATCCCGGGATCCCGCCTAAAAATTTGATCTCGAAATCCCGGGATTAGAAACACATTAATACCGGGATTTCGGGATTTAAAAAAATTAATTTGGATTTGCATTCTCATGATTTCTATGAAGATATTATAACGCTAGCACACATGGAAAGTGAAATTTTTAAGTTTGGCGCCAATTCCAGTGCATCTGGTTGCAATAAAAACGACCTTTTTAGAAACTTTACGCTAACAAGGGTCTCCTGACTGCATTGTCTTTTCCAGGAACGTGTAAAAATGCATTTTAACCATAGACATAGAGATTTTAACAAATTCTAAGGATTGGTATAATGTATTTACCATTTATGTACGTCTACGTCTATTGTGTATAAAGTTATCGACATAGAACTAGCAATACTACAGTGACATATAGTATCTAACTGCATTTCTTTTTACTATGCATACATAGATCTGAATATCAAATTCTATTTATTACATATTTTTTTAACGGTTAATTATTAGATGTTAATTATTATGGTCAAACCTAGATAAATGTGCTAATAAAAAATATGTGAAATTAAATAGTGTATTAATCTGTGTATAAATAACTACTTTTTGCGGGAAGTGAATAAACAATCTGCAAAATGTAAAACAAAATGGACACAAAAGGACTTGTACATTTAAATTCTATTTATAAAATCAATTTATTATTTTTTTACGAAAGTTCACTTATGGATATTTTTCATAATCATACGTAAAACCGTAAGTACACATTTCAAAAAAAATTTACAAGGTTTTAAATGGTTAAATAATTTTTTTACAAAAATAAATTCTAATCCCGGGATCCCGGGATTTGAAAATTTTGATCGGGATTGCAATCCCTAAGCTTGTCCAACCCGCGCCGCGTCCCGCGAGGATAATTTAAAAATAATAATAATAATTTTATAATAATAAACTCGCATTGAAATTAGCATGACTAAAGAAAAAGGTCTTCAGTGTTTATTTTTCCTAACTTTCTACTCGATAAAATTAGGAATTGAAATTGACGCGACCAAAAAAAAAGGTCCTCAGTTTTATATTTTGGCCTGTGGCCCTTAGTAAATTGAGTTTATGTTATGCAGCCCAAAATGTTCAACAGGTTGGACACCTATGATCTACTCCAACCTTTTGAACCTTCTGGGCCGCATAGCAGAAATTTTTATTATTTTCATTTACGAAGGGCCGCAGGCCAGAATATAAAACTGAGGACTTTTTTTTTGTCTCGCCAATTTGAATTCCTAATTTTATTGAATAAATATATATTTTGAAATAGAGAATTAGATAGAGAAAATAAAACTGAAGACCTTTTTTTTTTTTTTGCTCATACTACTTTCAATATAAATTTATAATTATAAAATTTTTTTAAGTTATCCTCGCGGGCCGCATGTTGATCTACACCACTTTTGTAACATATTCTGTAAGTATTAAAACTGTACGCAAAAATGTTTATTTTAGATACTTTTTAGCCTAGCCAGCCTGTGTATAACAAATAATTTGTTTTTAAGAAAAAGTTATTGAAAAATTGCTAGAAAAATCGTATTTTTGAAAATTCTCAATAACTCGTAAACTATTAGAGATACAAGAAAAATAGTTACATACAATTTTGTAGAAAATTTAATTTTCTGCAAAAGAGTTTTAATTAATTTTTTGTCAAATTAAAAAAAAATATTTTGTAGAGTAATATATTATAGATGTTAAAATAAATAAATTGAAGGTGTGCATATGAAGTATCTTAGTTAAAAAAAAAAATTTTTGTGAATTTTTTTTTTTGGGCAAATACTATGAGTTCTGGAAGTTTTTATTTTTTTTACAGACTACTCCTGATTATATCTATGACATATATTTTTGCACATTAATCGATAAGATCAATCAAAAGTTATGAATTTTTATTTAAATTATTAAAAAAAAATTTTTCTCAAAAACCATTAAATAAAAATGGTTGAAATTTTCAGAAAAAATTTCTTTTTTGTAACCAATCATAACATCCAAATTTCGTTAGAAAAGACGCGGGGGCACTTTTTGCATGCTTGCCCGGCTATACCCTTTATGTGATTTTTTTGTTGCTATATTAATATATATTATTATAATATATATATTTTATAATATATTCAATGCGAACAAATTATTGAAAACATTCGTGCGTGGCTGACAAGTTTTATATAAGTTAAAATGCTAAAAAACACTGTAAAATACTCTACAAAATAACCCAAAAATGAAAATAATCAATTATTATAGAATATTGGACATATATTATATCGTATTAACTCATTGAACACGGCTACTTTTACCGCGTGCTTATTGCACACAACGTGTTAACAGCAGTACATGGGGATATTAATTAAATATAACAAACTACACGAATATTTTCAACATTTTATTTGAACGTATTACAATATCGAAAACGTTTCTAACTCTCTTACAATTTATATTAAACTACCGCTGCTGACAAGTTCTGTCAGATAGTCTAATAAGTTAATCAATTATCTTTTTTCAGGGAGACTTAGAAGTTAATGAAGAAAATCCGACAAACGCCGACATTCAAAATCAACAAAAAGAAAATGAAGACCTCAGTGATACTAATTGTACACAAAAAACTAAATTGTATAAACTTAAATTAACACATTCTAATAAACGACCTTTTCAATGCGACCAATGTGAATACAGTTGTGGGCGAATAAGTACTTTAAATACACATCAATTAATACATTCTAATAAACGACCTTTTAAATGCGACCAATGTGAGTTTAGTTGTAGGCAGAAAAGTAATTTGAATACTCATAAATTAACACATTCTAATAATAGACCTTTTAAATGCGATCAGTGTGAATACAGTTGTACACTAAAAAGTAGTTTGTATAAACATACATTAATACATTCTAATAAACGACCTTTTAAATGCGACCAATGTGAATACAGTTGTAGGCAAATAGGTAATTTGAATAGACATAAATTAACACATTCTAATAAAATACCTTTTAAATGCGACCAATGTGAATTTAGTTGTAGGCAAATAGGTGCTTTGAATACACATAAATTAAAACATTCTAATAAAAGTCCTTTTAAATGCGACCAATGTGAATACAGTTGTAGGAAAATAGGTAATTTGAATAGACATAAATTAACACATTCTAATAAAATACATTTTAAATGCGACCAATGTGAATTTAGTTGTAGGCAAATAGGTGCTTTGAATACACATAAATTAAAACATTCTAATAAAAGTCCTTTTAAATGCGACCAATGTGAATACAGTTGTAGACTAAAATGTAATTTCAATACACATAAATTAATACATTCTAATAAACGACCTTTTAATTGCAACCAATGTGAGTTTAGTTGTAGGCAAATAGGTAGTTTGAATACACATAAATTAACACATTCTAATAATAGACCTTTTAAATGCGATCAATGTGAATACAGTTGTAGACTAAAAGGTAATTTGAATAAACATAAATTAATACATTCTAATAATAGACCTTTTAAATGCGACCAATGTGAATACAGTTGTAGGCAAATAGGTGCTTTGAATACTCATAAATTAAAACATTCTAATAAAAGTCCTTTTAAATGCGACCAATGTGAATACAGTTGTAGACTAAAAGGTAATTTGAATATACATAAATTAATACATTCTAATAAACGACCTTTTAAATGCGACCAATGTGAATACAGTTGTAGGCAAATAGGTGCTTTGAATACACATAAATTAAAACATTCTAATAAAAGTCCTTTTAAATGCGACCAATGTGAATACAGTTGTAGACTAAAAGGTAATTTGAATATACATAAATTAATACATTCTAATAAACGACCTTTTAAATGCGACCAATGTGAATACAGTTGTAGACTAAAAGGTAATTTGAATATACATAAATTAATACATTCTAATAAACGATCTTTTAATTGCAACTAGGGTTTGCAATCCCGCAATGCGGGATCCCGCATTCCCGCGGGATCCCGCACGTTTTGGAGATCTGCGGATCCCGCACTTTCAGTGCGGGATCCGCGCGGAATTTTTTGAACATTGAATTTGTATGTCGCATGCGTTTTGAATACTTGTAAAGCGTAAATATGAATAAAAAAAGGTAACAATTTTGAAAAAAAAAAATTAAGGTTGAGATGACTGAATATGAAAATAGTGAAGTAAATTATATCTCTTGTTCACGATTAGTTAAGTGGTTACACTGAGTGCGTCTCAGGCGACGAAAGAAGCTCGAACAGTCCACAGATTACAAAAAAAAACATAAAAAATACAAAAATGTAGAAGAAGAATAGCAGATTAAATGAAAGTTAACCACAAAAATTTAATACACAAAATTCGATGTACACGATATTTTTTTAACAGTATTGTCCCTAAAATACAACCGTAAATAATGATATTTAGTGGTTTAGTTTTACGTGACATACCGTATATACTAGGGTGTTTTTTAATTATTTTTTTTTCGGTCCCGCTAGCCTATGTTTTAGTTTTGGATCAAAAGTTAATTGTCCCAAAATTTCAGACTCATAGATCAAACCTGTGGACGGCGCAAACCGAGTCATTTTCCCATTTGATTAACATGGGAAGAATTAATTTTTTACTTATGCGTGAATATCTCGTTGAAAAATTTATTTACTTTAATTTCTTACAGCAGCATATCATAGAGAATTAAATTTCTTACAAAAAATATCCCAAGTGCTCAAATCATAGATCAAATATTTTTAAAGATATGTTCGTTTAAACATTATCATAAAAAGTAAAATCCAATTTTTATGATAATTTTTAAACAAACATTTCTTAAAATTTATTGGATTTATGAATTGAGCACTTAATTCTCTACAAAATATTCTCTTGAGAAATTTTAAAAAAAAATTGTTTTCAACGAGATATTCACGCGAAAGTAAAAAAGTAATTTTTCCCATGTTAATCAAATGGGAAAAAGACTCGGTTTGCGCCGTCCACAGGTTTGATATATGAGTTTGAAATTTTGGGACAATTAACTTTTGATCCAAATCTAAAACATAGGCCTGCGGGAAACAAGGGCTAATTTATACGCAACGAAGGAGTTAAAAAAATTGAAATGGATAATCGAACAAAAAGACAAAAGTAGTTAGAAGCATCTTGTTCTTGTACCTAACATATTAGACAACCTCCTATTTACATGTGTATTTTATGGATTTTACATCGGTCTATACGGTACGAGTTACGTTTACGTATCATATGTTACCACTATGAAAATATTTTTCATGTCAATTGTCATGTTAACTAAATAATAGTAACTTTAAATATGAATAACAAAATTTTTGGAAAAACTGCGGGATCCCGCGGGATCCCGCGGGATTTGAGAATTTCCCGCAAAAATCCCGCGGGAAAAAAAAGTCTGCGGGATTGCAAACCCTAATTGCAACCAATGTGAATTTAGTTGTAAACAAAAAGGTTATTTGAAAAGACATAAATTAACACATTCTAATAAACGACCTCTTAAATGCGACTAATGTGAACATAGTTGTAGAGATAATAGAAGTTTGAAAAGACATAAATTAACACATTCCAATAAACGATTTAATTGTGACATAAGTACTTTACATAGATACCTGAAAGTAAGGTTGAATAAATTGAGAAGTAAATATCAGTGAGATTTAAACGCTAAGACTCAACAGTAAATTTAACATTTTCATGAAATTGAAGTTGTAGTGTCATTAGAAGTAGTTGCATTAGGTTTTAGGTTGGATAAGTTGTATTGAGGTGTATATAGTTACCATAAGCCCAAGATAGTTAAGAGAACTAATTAAAACTATTTAGTTTTGAAAAGAGGACAAAAAAACTCACTTTTTTTCTGTGTTAATTATTTTAATAAGTAACTTTTGTATATACTCTCGTTTAAAGTAAAAATAGTTTAAAAAAATTGTCACCGGTAACATAAAACATTTCACAAAATCTAATCCAGATATATTTGGTATATTATTTTGAAATACGAGTATACATGAAAAATAAACTCATCAAAAAAATTAAAGAATAAATTTTATAAATCAAATTTTTTACTTTTCAAATATATCTCAGTGAAAAATGATTGGATTTGCATGATCAAAAACTCATTCGTAAGCTTGTACTTTCTTGTTTTTGAATCAAGAGCTCAATATTTTTTATCATCCCCTGCTGCTCTGTGCCAAGGGTTAAAAGAGTTCGAAAAATTGTCTCTTAATATTTTATAAACTTTGAAAGCGTAAAATTAAAAAAAAAATTTTTTTAATGAGAAGCTCAGTGGAAGCGTTTGAAAGCTTGTTCTTTTCTCTTGCAAATGCTTTTTTCATCCCCGTACAATTTTTTTTGACCGCGTTATTTACTGTCAAAGTAATAATATCACTTTTGACTTTAAACTCTTGTAACTTGTATATCCTGAAATAATGATCGCACAATAATCGACATGATATCATTAGAAAGCTGAAAGTGTCCTCTTTAAAATACCCTAATACACTAATATTAAGTTTTAATGTCCACCCTTATGACACCCATTGGCCGATTGTCATCAAATTAAACTGTTTTAGAGTTAAGTGCCTATAGATTATCATTCAGTAAATGGCAGTTATCAAATGTCAATAAAACAAGAGTCCAACACTGGCGTATGACCCAAGACTGGTGCCAGTACCTTATTTCAATAGCACAACGTACGATATACAATATCTCTACATATGCATATGTAAAATAATTTGTTAAGTTCTTTGTCAAATAAACAATTTATAAAGTTATTAAAGATTTTTTATTTTTGTCCTGTTTCCCCTTGAAGGTAATTCGTTGTAGTTTTTAACAGCGGGGCTATGGAGTCAGAGTCTGAGTCGGTAGAAAAGTACTGACTGTTAATTATATAATTTTTTTTACACATTATTATTATTATTAATTTGATAAAATAACAAAAATTTATTGCAACTTTTCATTGCTCTGTTTATAATTTATAGGAGTGGGGGGGGGGGGGGGGGTTCTGGTAATAATTTTCATTGATAAGAAATATTATTAAATATCATCCCTCAAAATGGCGTTACGTTATGAATCCTGATTTTTTACCCTCTTTGTGGACTAGGGGGTAGCTCAATCCAGCTACTCAGGGCAATACCATAATGGACACCACTTGTTTATAGTCCGAGAGGTGAGCGACAAAAATTGCAACTACTTTATAAAGGCTGATTTTTTTATATTACGTCACATTTGTGGTGTAGAGATACAGCCTGCCGTCAGTCAGCTAATTTTGTTAGTGTTTGGCGCAGGGGCGGCTTTATTTTTGTAAAAATGTTGCAACTACTTTATAAAATCTGAAAATTTATTTGTAAGTAGTATACTAAGTAAAAACCAGGGACTTGAACCGGAATTTATTTATGGTTCGGGTTCGGGTTCAATAGTAATTTCGGTTCGGGTTCAGTTTCAGGTTCAGCATGGTGCAAATTTTTTGGGTTCAAAAACCGTTATTTTTTCAGGTTCGAACTCCGGATTTTGACGGAATTATCTATTTTGACCTTCCCTGAATCCATTCTGACTATTTTCGCCATGATGTCTGTGTGTCTATCTGTCTGTCTGTCAAATCGTAGAAGGGTGAAATATTATATTTAAGATTAATTTTTGTCTGGGAAGAAAACGTCCTATTTTTGAAAACGATCTTTCAACCGGATACGGATGTTTACCTACGTCGATTTTTGAATTTTTCGAATAACTGAAACAGTGCGAAATAGAGAAAAATGGTCAAGTTAAAAAATGTAGGTAATATCTATATCTATAATTTATGTTCTATTCATTTTTTCGTAAAAACGAATTTAAAAAAAAATGTTTATTATAATTCAAATAGTTCATAACAGAGGAGAAATATCTGCCATGCGTGTCATGGGACTTTTTTATACGTAATACTGAGAGTGAACAGTATAGGTGAATCTAAATAATTACATTAAAAAAATCTTCCTGGCTAAATCATAAATATTGGAAAAAAATGTATGGGGAATAAATTATAGATAATAACATACTCGACATTTTTTATCTAAAATATTTTTTTCTTATTTCAAAAATAATTCATAAATCCAAAAATTTACAAGAATAAACATCCGTTTTCAGTTATTACTAGGGCATACAAAAACCCGATAAAATTTCAAAAACCGGTTATCCGGTTTTTAATCGGGTTTTTCAATTAAGTTTAAAAAATGTTTTAAACTATTTAAATAAAATAATAAATTAATATTAAAAAAATAAAACTTATTTTATTAAGGCTCTAGCCTGGGGGTCTAGTGCTAAGGGGGATTTGACCCGGCGAGCAAAAATAAAAATCAGTGAATGGTATATTTACGTATTTAAATTATTAATTGAATGGTCGAAAAAAAGCCTGGTCAAGAAAAAAATTTTTATGGGGTCCGCCAACAATTCCAATCTGGGGGCTCGTGATAGTATGTGGAGGCCATAATTGCAGCTATAGCAAATATATTTTGTATTATAATACATTATAATATATTGAAATAAATTATATATTTATTTTCATCTCAAATGTGGAATTTACAATTCCCAATTTGAAATTGATTAGTGTAAATTTGATCTTGAAATGGTATAATCTCCTTTATTAACATACCTACATATTATTATACACTTCACGAATGACACTCAAATTCCATTTACTCCGCTATAATATTTTTATTTACACATTGCGCGTTCGTTTATAGATGTCACCCTTTCATTAATTTAAATAAATTCACAATATACGTGACGACAAAATGGTCGCCACAAGAATATGGTGCCGCTGCCTCGCTCAGTGGAGACGGGGTGGGTTAAAAAAAATATAATAAACAAAATAATAATTATACTTGTAGAAAAAAGAAAAATTATAAAATTTAGTTTGGGCGCCATGTGGTCTTTTCGCGGAGGTACCACAAAACTCCTTAATGCTCGATTTCCTTGATATCTGTAGGAGGAATAAAGTCTTAAAATATATGTATGTGCGAATCATAGACGATAGTATTTCTCGTAACAATTATTATTATGGAATATACAGTAATTAAATACACCACAAGTAGCAATAATACGGTGGTGTATTAGAACAAAAATAAGATCAAAATTTGTGTTGTGTAGATATTAAGTGAAAATAAAAAATCGTAAAAATATGTAAAAATGTATGTGTTACTTTGGAAACAGTTAACATTTTTGCGCACGCCGTGCCTAAAAGTACTACTTTACACACTGAAATTTCAATGAAAAAACCTACTTTTTTACACGGTTCTAGAAAAATAGTTATTTGTGTATCTAGGGTGTAAAATGATAGTTTTTCGCACGAGTGTGAATGTTTGTTAGTCGATGCGCCAGCCGAGACTAACAAACACACGAGTGCGAAAAACGCATTTTACACCCGAAGTGCACACAATATTTTTTCTACAACCCTATTTATTATATAATATTAACAATAATATAATATAATAATTAATTTATATACTTTGTATTTTGCTATATTAATATTAAACAGTTCTATTTTCATTAAAATGTGTTTCTTATTTGTTATTCTATAATATAAGATGGATACGTGCGGAGATACTGAAAAAGAACATAAATGTGCACCACCAGAGATGTCAGAAGCTGCAAATTCTGTAATTTTAAATTTACTATCTGCAAAATCTAAATTGATATATGAAAATTACACATAATACCATGAATTGTGCCGAGAAAAAAAATTATTTAATTTTATTAATAATTTTTTTCATTACAATAATTAATATAGTGCTTAAATTTTAGTAATTTGTTTAATACTATTGTTTTGGCAGATACTGCAGATCCCTTCAAAAGTGCATTTAGAATATATTTTAATTTACCCAATAGATGCAACCAGTGGCGTAGATAGCATTTTGCGATGGTTGGGGATAAATAAAAATAATAAAGTTCGGGGGCTCTAAAAATATGCAAAATAAAAATTATTATTATAATTTTGAATTGAATGACTTTTATTTTATTTTATCATATAGTTATTTAAACTGTAGTTACTGTACCCTTTATTACTAAAAAAAAAGGTCGTCCAATTAAAAATTAAGCAATAACTGAAAATCTTTGTTTTTAATTGTCTCAGTTAAAAAAATGTCTTTCAGTTTTCTCATGATGTAGACTCATGGGGGGTGATTGATCATCTTGATACCCCCCCCCCTATCTACGCCACTTGATGCAACTACCGATTAGCGTCATTAATCAGTTAGCAACGGTTGGTTCATACTTGACGATTGCAATATACAGTCATAACATTGTCGTGTTCCATTTTACACAGTATTTTTCTTTATCCCGTCACGCCGAAGCTGAGTCCTTCGCAGATATCAGTTAAGATTTCACCGGAGTTTCAAAGGTATGTGCCAAAATATTCAACTAGATAAGTGTTTTTACCATACAGTTAATTATTCGGAAATTCACCTCACAGTGGCCAATCCGGCCATAACAATTATAATATAATAGTATTTCTAAAATACATTAATCGTAAAAAAATGTAAAAATGTATGTGTTACTATGGAAACACTTTTGTGCACGCCGTGCGTAAAAGTACTACTTTACACACTGAAATTTCAATAAAAAACCTACTTTTTTACACGGTTGTAGAAAAATAGGTATTTGTGTATCTAGGGTGTAAAATGATAGTTTTTTTTTTCTACAACTCTATTGATTATATTATATAATATTAACAATAATATAATATAATAATTAATTTATGTACTTTGTTTTTTGCTATATTAATATTAAAATTCAACTCTAGTAAGCTTTGGACAAAATTTTTGACAGTTCTATTTTCATTCAAATGTGTTTTTAGTTTGTTATTCTATAATGTAAGATGGATACGTTGTGATACTGAAAAAGAACATAAATGTGCACCAACAGAGATATCAGAAGCTGCAATTTCTGTAATTTTAAAGAGCATGGCAGGGTAAGCATAGGCGATCTGCCCTTGGGGAAAGTTGGGTCGATATTTTTTTTATAAAAAGGTATGACTAAAAGGTATTCTGCTACAAACTTTTGGGCCCCTGTGCCCACTAATTTTCCGGGAAATATGAAAAATGTAATTTCAAAAAAAAAAATTTTTTGCTGTAATGACTTTATAAATGTCGATCTCTGCGATATATGTTGTAGCTATACCTTAGTAGTATCATATCAATTTTTTTGAAAAATCTCCCATCAAAAATACGTAGAAATTTTCGATTCCAAAATTTTCAAAAAAATGTTTTTTTGCTTAGATGGCCTGATACACCTACGAAATTTTTTTCATAAATACCCCTTATTATACACAAACACATATATTTTTTTCAAATTCCTACTTTGGGTGGACGGGGGGTAAAATTAAATATGTTTACTGACCTTTATTTCTATAGTGGATTTGCATATTATGTAGTATGGTGGGTTAAAATAAGGAAACTTTCGCGGATCGAAACGTAATAGTTCTTTCTCATTAATACATACATAAAGAAAACGATTTTTTTGAAATCAGTCAATAAATATCTGGGGATTACGCATTAGGTATAAAATTTCAGAAAGGCTGTAGTCGGATGCAATGTAAAATCGGCCTCAACACGGATTTGGCTAATTTTTATTTTGAATGTTGTTCTTTATGTGAGCATTCTCATGCCCATTTATTAGTCTCTAAAAGTTGATGGTTTTTGGAAAAAAAATATATTCAATTTTAAAAAAAATAATTTTTTTTATGAATTTTTTTTGTTGATAATGTAGAAGTTGTTTTGGTTGTAGTTGAGCGTTAACTTCAGATATTTCATGAAATAATCTTCATACTTTAATATTACACCCTACAAAGTCTGAAAAGAATCGAAGTGGTAGAACATACTTAAAAAAAATTAAAATCATTGGAAGACAATATTAACATGTACAAATGCTATTATAGAAATAATGTAATATAAAAATAATATAAAAATGATATAAAAACAGTTATTTAAATAAAATTAACTCGAAATATTCAATAAGAACGCTTCTGTTTCCCATTGCCCGTTTGTTTTACAGTCTTGGACATTCATACATTTCTTATGATGATACACATATTTATAGTCCAGGCCATTTTACATGAAATTGAGTTTCTTGAAATAATTCGTATAACAAAGCTATTTCAATATTTATTTTTTTTTGTTGGACTTCACTAGATGCAAATATTTAATTTAATATAAGGGTAGTAAAACTACACTAAATGTGTAATTTTGTACTTAAATAATATTAATATAAATGTATAAGAATAATATAATATAATGCAATATAATAAAATATAAGGGATGTTTAGGCACTCCTAAAAAAACCTTGTACTTATAAACGAATAATATTTTACATAATTCTACTTCATTTATTATTTCAAAGTTAAAGAAATACAATAAGAACAGTTGGTTTTAGATACTATGTACATAGTAAGAGTTTAAATTGTATTTTGGGGAGAAAGGAGGCAAATTTTAAATTTCACATAAGGCTAGCATACAACAATGTTGTTACACAAATATGTTATTTTTTTTTCAAAAAATATTTCATATTGAACTTCCGGTCAATGTTTCGGCTTGGTAACAGCGATTTTCGGATTCAGCAGGGCCAAAATATTCTTAATAGCTTTGATTGCAAAATGTTATACGAAATACTTCAAGAAACTCAATTTTATGTAAAGTGGCCTGGACTATAAATATGTGTATATCACCATAAGAAATGTATGTATGTCCAAGACTGTAAAACAAACGAGCAATGGGAGACAGAAGCGTTCTTATTGAATATTTCGAATTAATTTTATTTAAATAACTGTTTTTATATCATTTTTATATTATTTTTATATTACATTATTTCTATAGCATTTTTACCTACATGTTAATATTGTCTTCCAATGATTTTAATTTTTTTTAAGTATGTTCTACCACTTCGATTCTTTTCAGACTTTGTAGGGTGTAATATTAAAGTATGAAGATTATTTCATGAAATATCTGAAGTTGTCGCTCAACTACACCAAAACAACTTCTACATTATCCAAAAAAAAATTAAAATTTTTTTTTTTTTTTGAAAAATTGAAAATATTTTTTTTTCCAAAAACCATCAACTTTTAGAGGCTAATAATTGGGCATGAGAATGCTCACATAAAGAGCAACATTCAAAATAAAAATTAGCCAAATCCGTGTTGAGGCCGATTTTACATTGCTATCCGGCTACAGCCTTTCCGAAATTTTAGACCTAATGCGTAATCTCCAGATATTTATTGACTGATTTCAAAAAAATCGTTTTCTTTATGTATGTATTAATGAGAAAGAACTATTACGTTTCGATCCGCGAAAGTTTCCTTATTTTAACCCACAATACTACATAATATGCAAATCCACTATAGAAATAGAGGTCAGTAAACATATTTAATTTTACCCCCCGTCCACCCAAAGTAGGAATTTGAAAAAAATATATGTGTTTGTGTATAATAAGGGGTATTTATGAAAAAAAATTCGTAGGTGTATCAGGCCATTTAAGCAAAAAAACATTTTTTTGAAAATTTTGAAATCGAAAATTTCTACGTATTTTTGATGGGAGATTTTTCAAAAAAAATTGATATGATACTACTAAGGTATAGCTACAACATATATCGCAGAGATCGACATTTATAAAGTCATTACAGCAAAAAAAATTTTTTTTCGAAATTACATTTTTCATATTTCCCGGAAAATTAGTGGGCGCAGGGGCCCAAATGTTTGTAGAAGAGTACCTTTTAGTCATACCTTTTTATAAAAAAAATATCGACCCAACTTTCCCCAGGGGCAGATCGCCCATGCTTACCCTGCCATGCTCTTTACTATCTGCAAAATCTAAATTACATATAATACCATGAATTGTGCCAAGAAAAAAAATTATTTAATTTTATTAATAATTTTTTTCATTACTATAACTAATATAGTGCTTAAATTTTAGTAATTTGTGTAATACTATAATAAAATAGTATTTATAAAATTCATTAATCGTAAAAAAAATGTAAAAATGTATGTGTTACTATGGAAACAGTAAACACTTTTGCGCACGCCGTGCGCAAAAGTACTACTTTAAACCCTGAAAGTCAATGAAAAAGTCTACTTTTTTAAACGGTTGTAGAAAAAAACGAATTATTTGTATTCTTTGATTAATTCTGAGCACTTATTACTAAATTAAAAAATATATATATATTTCATAAATATTGATAAACGTGTCTTCACGCTTATATAGTTTATATTTGGGGTCAAGTATGAAGAAATTTAGAAACCCATCGAGGGGTTGTGTAGAATATGATAGGATTGCTGCTCGTTGATCTTGGCAAAGGGTAAAATAATATTTTAACGTACTTTGAATCATATGTTTCCTGAAATTTCAAATAACATCGGAGATCAATTCTGGAGTACAGTACAGTAAGGTCTCTTTTTACGAAGTAGATACGTTCAGAAAGCAAAGCGCGTATAAAAAATCGCTTATAAAAAGACATTGTAAAATTAGGGTTATGCTCCATAATTTTCTAAAACCGTATTAAACAAAATCAATCAATTAAAAGCAGGGATTCGAACCGTTATTATTTTCGTTTCGGTTTTCGTTGCGGTTGAAGTAAAAATATATATTTCGGTTCTGGTTCTGGTTTTCGTTCCGCAAAAAATAACGGATTTTCCGTTTTTTTCGGTTCAGCTCCGAGTGATTAATTAAAAAAAAAATATTTGTATTAAATTTTTTTTTTCTAGGTACCATAATTTAGAATATTTTATGGTACATGTGTGATAGTCCGAACGACAATTGAAGTGGGAAATAAGATCATGTTAACACGCGTATTTTAACATGTAAAGAACCGTAAAAACCGATATTTTTGTTTCGGTTCTGTTCGGTTTTCGTTCCGGCAAAAATAACGGGTTTTCCGGTTTTCGGTTCAATTCACGAAAATAAATGTTCTTTCTATCTTTTTAAATAACTTTTAAATATAATTTTTTTTTACACTCATCCAAACAATTAAAAGAACAAGAAATTAAACATTTTTTTGGGTGTTTTTTGAAGTGCTGTATCTTTGTGAAAAATGGTCGTATCGAAATAAAACAAAAAGCATTTTAAAGCTTCAAGTTTCTAGTTTTAAGATTTTTTAGCATATTTTTTTTTGAGTTAAGGTTATCGCGCAATCATAAGAAATAGTGGGACACAAACATTTTCCAATTTTTAAAATTTTTTTTAAGGGTCTGCGGGCTCGGGAAAATTTTTTCAGTTAAACCAATGCATTGCTCAGTTAACTTGCTTATTCAGCTTTAATTTGTTTTTTTTTTGGTCTCTCTCAATTTTTTTTCGCCGAGATATCTGACTTTAAATGAAAAATGATTCTTTTGTCTTCGATCATCAATACATTAGCAACTAATGATTAAACAGTAAATTAACGCCATTTTTAAAAACTTAAATAAATTTCCTACAAGACCCTTTCATGATTTTATTAGAAAAAAATTTTTTTTTACCCTCACTATTAGTGTGAAAAAGTACAAAAAAATGACCTTTTACGTTCTTTTAGTAAATCTATCGCTACTTTACAAATATTGATGGGAAGACTAATGTTGCCAGGTATTTTTACAGCTCAATGTACCCCCAACAGTCCTGTAAATTTTGAAATTGATCCATCGAACCGTTTTTCCGAACCGATTGATCAAAGTTTTACAAAACAATTAATGTGTAACGACTGCAACATAACATTGTGTAATCCATCATCAAAATGAAAAAATCAATTTTCGATTTTTGATTTTTTTACAGTTTTGCATTAGTTACTTCTTAAATTTGAAATAGAAAAAAAAATTCCAAAAAATAAAAATAAAATTTTTATTTTTTTTTTATTTATTATAAATAAAAATAAAATTTTTATTTTTATTTTTATTTTTTATTTTTAAAACATTTTAAGAAACAATACTGACTCATCTTGAATTAATTGCATTAATTAATTCTTTCGCAGCGGGAACCATACGAAATTGTAAAATAATGTTGTCTCGCATGCTGGAATCGAATTAATACGCAAGCAAAATGTGATCAATCGGTCCGGAAAAACGGTTCGATGGATGAATTTCAAAATTTACAGGACTGTTGGGGGTACATTAAGCTGTAAAAATACCTGACAACATTAGTCTTCCCATCAATATTTGTAAAGTAGCGATAGATTTACTAAAAGACCATAAAATGTCATTTTTTTGTACTTTTTCAAACTAATGGTGAGGGTAAAAAAAAAATTTTTCTAATAAAGTCATGAAAGGGTCTTGTAGGAAATTTATTCAAGTTTTTAAAACTGCCCTGAAATTTACTATTTAATCATTAGTTGCTGATATATTGATGATCGAAGACAAATGAATCATTTTTCATTTAAAGTGAGATATCTCGGCAAAAAAAAATTGAGAGAGACCAAAAAACAAAACAAATTAAAGCTGAATAAACAAGTTAACTGACCAATGCATTGGTTTAACTAAAAAAAATTTCCCAAGCCCGCGGACCCTTAAAAAAATTTTAAAAAATAAGAAAATTTTTGTGTCCCACTATTTCTTATGATTGCGCGATAACCGTAACTAAAAAAAATATGCTAAAAAATCTCAAAACTAGAAACTTGAAGCTTTAAAATGCTATTTGTTTTATTTCGATACGACCATTTTTCACAAAGATACAGCACTTCAAAAAACACCCAAAAAAAATGTTTAATTTCTTGTTCCTTTAATTGTTTGGATGAGTGTATTTTAATTATATAACCTACTACTATGAATATAAATTTCGTAATAATTTAAAATATATATACTTACGACGGTTACAGCTGTTATTGCCATTTGTACTTATATAAATATAATCTAATGTCCTAATGTCAAAAATATAAAACACATTCGTAGAACAACTAATTTGACAATTTGAATTTAGTTGCATTTGTTTCCATGACAACATAAATTAATGACGTATTAATTAGTATTTAAAATTCAAATTTTGAGGGTGTTTTTCACCCCTTCAATGACTGTTTAGGCACGTACAAATAATCAATGTCCCTTAGGTTCAATTGAACTACAAATGTACCAAGTCATCAAGAGTATTATATTATCATTAGAGTTTTACTTTTAATAATGTCACTGCATCTTTCAACAATATAATTTATTATTTACAGTATGGTATATAAACAGGGTGTTCACTAGTTTTTGAAAATAAAATTCCCTGACTTTTCCCTGACCACATATTCTAAATTCCCTGACCACTAGAGGCTCGTCAATTTAAATTTATACACTTTTTTCTTCTTTATTTGAAGTTGAAAAGTAAAAAAAAAATAAAGTCATTAAAATCAAAATTAGTAATAAGTATAAAGGCGCGTCCCCGACTGCCTTGGAAAACTATAATAACAAATAAATAATAATAAATTCCCTGACTTTCCCTGACCATAGATTCTAAATTCCCGGACCACTAGAGGCTCGGGGGCAAGAAGTTATTGAGGGGCAAAAATAAAATTTGAAGACTTTTTTCTTGGTCGTCAATTAAACTGTATACACTTTTTTCTTCTTTAAATGAATAAGTGTAGAATTGAAGTTGGGAACCACGGGACATTCTTATATGTAATCCTAATGCGGTGTTCACACCAAAGAAAACAAAACAGCAACACGGTGTTTGAAAACACGTCGTATTTAAAAATGCATAGGCTTTATTGCACTTTTGTCAAAAAGACACGATGTTGCTGTTTTGTTTTTTCGGTCTGAACACGGCATAACAGTGAATAGTATACGTGATTCTTATTTTATTAAAACATTTCTGACAAACTAACAAGATAGAATAAAATGAATAATATAGGTAATATTATTCTCTACATTATATAACAAGATACGAGAAGCTTTGTGATCGTTTCAGATTGAGACAAAAAAATGTTCTCCGATTTGAAAATTTTAAATTGATTTATCCGTTTCACGTCAACGCAAACACTTTTCGCTCCGTGTCTGTCTGTCTGTCCGTTCCTGTGTCCGTCCGTCCGTCCCCTGAATCCTTGTCACACGCATAACTCATGAACCACTGAACCGATATTCTCGAAACTTGGTCGGATGGTTGGGTTTGGCTTGAGGACGGTCTCATTTCAAAATCATCAAAATCGTATGTAAGGGGGAGGGGTGAGACCCCAAAATATTTATTTTTCCAAGATATCTCAAGAACGACACATGTTACGTGAAAATTTTATAGAATATTTTTTGTAGAGCATTCAATTTCCTATAATATGGGTCTATAACGTTTGTTGTAAAATATTCCCGTACAAAGATTTATTTCAATTTATTTTAAAAATTCGTGTTTTGTTTTTCTAAATTGATATTGCTTGGATATATTAAATGTCATTTTGACGTTTTAAATGTCATTTTGACATTTGCATAAATTTAGATTTAGATTAAAATTTCCAAAAAGTAAGTAAACCAGAAAAAAAACAATTTTATGAAGGTATTTAAGAAGTTATTCGAAATCTACAGAATCGCTAAAGTAGCAATTTTCCTATAGTCTGCAGGTTTTACTTTTACTACTTCAGCTCCTCTGTTAACATTCACAGACCATTTAGTTTAACGAGGAAGTCATTTATTTAATTCCCTTAATTAATAATTCTCTACTTAAATTATATCTCGCTCTAAACATGACCGACCCCATTTAATAATTCTGTTATTATAATTAGTGTTCTACATAGATTACAAATATGTTAATGCCTAAATCTTTGTAAATACATTGCAATTTTATTTTAAATTTTAAATAACTTTTATTATTGTTTTTGCTTCCTTGCAATATCGAAAATACGAGAAGCTTTGTGATCGTTTCAGATTGATACAAAAAAAATTTCTCCGATTTCAAAATTTTAAATTGATCTTTCCGTTTCGCGTCAAGATAAACAATTTTCGTTCCGTGTCTGTCTGTCTGTCCGTGCGTGTGTCCGTCTGTCCCCTGAATTCTTGTCACACGCATAACTCATGAACCACTGAGCCGATATTGTTGAAACTAGGTCGGATGGTTATGTCTAGCTTGAGGACGGTCCCATTTCAAAATTATCAAAATCGTGTGTAATGGAGAGGGGTGACATCTCAAAATATTTATTTTTTCAAGATATCTCAAGAACGACACATGTTACGTGAAAATTGTATAGAATATTTTTTGTAGAGCATTAAATTTCCTATAATATGGGTCTACAACGTTTGTTGTAAAATATTTCCTTACAAAGATTTATTTAAAACCGTGTTTTTTTTTAAATTAATATTTACTTTGACATATTAAATGTCATTTTGACGTTTGCATAAATTTAGATTTAGATTGAAATTGTCAAAAAATTGAAAATGTACGAAAAAAATAGTCAGGTGCGTTTTAAGAAAAAATTCGAACTAATATTTTTTAAGTAAAATTATATAAAAATTAAATGGTTAACCAATTCTGAGCATCGGTTTTTATTTAAATAGTTGAATAATTAACTACCTTTGGTGAATTTAGCACGAGGAAGCACTGTGCATTTACCTGCCAGATGTTTTTCATAGTTTTTTGGTCTCCCCCCATTCCCTTGGTCAGAAAAATTATAAAAAAATTAACCTAACCACTTAAGCTTGCTTAGGTAATACTTGAACATCCCTTAATTATCATTGTTAATTTTGCGCTCTGTTAAATATGAATACTATTTATTTAGTTGTGTAGCTAACTTCACGCGTTACGTGAAAAAAAAATGCCAGTATTTATAGTAATAAACAAACATCTGCCAAGTGAATGCACAGTGCTTCCCTCGTGCTAAATTCACCAAAGGTAGTTAATTATTCAACAATTTAAATAAAAACCGATAGTGTTTATATAAATTGCCTGGAATTGGTTATCCATTTAATTTTTATACAATTTTACTAAAAAAATATTACATTGTTCGAAATTTTTCTTAAGACGCACCTGATTATTTTTTCGTATATTTTTAATTTTTTGACAATTTCAATCTAAATCTAAATTTATGTAAACGTGTCATTTCATATTGTGACAGGTCACTTTGTGGTGTCACAGTTTGTTTTAATATTTTTTATTGCAATTTGTTTAAGAACTACTGATTAGTATGTTGTTGTGATTGTTAAAAGATGGTTCTAAAGGGTCGAGGGGAAAAAAGAGCGTAAGCTAAGCGTCGATGGGAAATAGGTCAAGTCAATCGTGGAAGAGATATAGCAGGGTGTGCGACTCAGAAAAGTATTGTTTAAAAAGAATATAAAAATATAGATTAAGAATTGGTATAAAGATATAATAGTGGTTTAAAAAGGAAGAAAGGTGTTTAAAAAAATATAAATAATAATAGTGTAAGAAAGAAAAGTGGTTTTGAAAAGAAATAAGAATTTAAAAGTAGTTAAAAGAAGTGAAGTGAATTTTAATAGACAAAAAATTATATTAGAAGTTAAAATTTATAAATTACGTCAAAATAAATAATAAAGAAATAATTAACCCTCCGTTAGGCGCGCGTACTACTGTCGCGAGTTAAGGCGCGCGGCATACATGCGTAGACCATTTTCAAAAGGTCCTATAATAGCTGAATTTGATTTTTATTTCAAATGAGTTGAACTATGATGTTTGTTGATGTATACTTTTGTATACAACACATAATTTTTATTAAAATTTTTATATATTTTGTTGTGGAAAAATAAACAAAGTTAAATATCATTTTTAGACGTTTTATTGTCATAAATTATATATTAATTTAAAAAATAAACATAATATATCTAAATAAAAATATGATAATCAAAATATGTTAATTATGATTAATATATAGAAATACAAAAAAATTGCAATGAAAAGATTGAAAATGGCGATCAAAATTGGATATTTGTATTTAGGTACAAATGCAGTGCAAATATATTTCATATGGTCTTTATATATCTCATATTTGCCGAATTATTGCGATTTTTATAATAAATATTGCACCGTCCGACATAATCACTTAGCCTATTTGTAGGAAAGTCGAAGAAAATTTCCTGAGGGGGGTGGGGTGGGGTGATGACCTAGACCTTATCGCATTGACCAAAAAAATATTACTAGGTATTTTTTTTCCACTTTTCGCTACTTTGGGCAGGCATGACCATGTGTAGACTTTCAATGACCAAAACAAATATCAATTAGCTTTAGCCCCCCCCCCCCCCCCCCCCAATTGTATCTTCAAAAATACTTTTTCTACAATCGTGTAAAAAAGTAGGCTTTTTCATTGACATTTCAGTGTGTAAAGTAGCAAGGTTATTATATGCAGGCCCGGATTTAGAAATTTGCCGCCCCTAGGCAGTTGCGAAAATTGCCCCCCCCCTCGAAACTAACAGTTTAAGTCATAGATGTCAAAATATAAAACTCAGGATCTTTTTTTTTGGTTGCGTCAGTTTCAAATTTTATAAATTTTTATAAATTTACATTAGGAAACATCAAACTGAAGACCTTTTTTTTTAAGTCATGCTTGAGTTACATGTATAAAGAAATTATTGCTTATGGGTTGAAATTTTTACGTCTCGATTTTCGGATGGCAAACTCATCGATATTGGAATCAAAATCAAATTCAATTCCCACGAATATAACAAGTTTTCAAAGTTTCCACCAAAATTTTCCGCCCTTCAATTCTTGCCGCCCTAGGAAGCTGCCTACTCTGCCTGCATGGTAAATCCGGGCCTGATTATATGTATATGTTACCCAACTTGGTTTTGCGGGGAGTGGCATGAGAGGAGAGAACGCGTCATCACGACGATCAACTAATTAAAAATGGCCGCAATAATGCTGTCAAAATATATATGTAATATTTATTTATTCATGATGAAAGGAACAAATTCGTTTAAAATTCAGGTACTTATTTTGTGCAAAAACGCTCGGACACTTCGATTAGTATTTTTAGTTGCGGATTTTTTGACATAAGAAAATTGTATACAGGGTGTCATATACAGTCATCATTGATTTTTTTAAATGGAACACCCTATATATTATGCCATTTTTGAATTGTACGGTGTATTCTGAACATTTTTTGTAAAACATACCATATCTCTAAAATCAGTGGTTTTCGGAATAATGATGTTTGAAAATTGACATTTTGAAGTACACATAAGTCAAATAAAATGTTTAAATTGAACAAATACACCTTGAACATTTTAAAAGCCAACAAAAACATCCTGATATGGCAAAAAAAAGAAAAATAAACAGAAAAAAAAGAAAAAGAGAAAAAAAAGTTCAATGTTTTTTTTGCCATACCAGGATGTTTTTGTTGGTCTTCCTCGTTCCTGAACTCTAACTACCTACCCATCGAAATAAGAAACATATGTACAAAGCAACGAGTATATGAGCAACGCCTGGCTGTACTAAAAAGCAATATCTAATACCCGATGTCAGCGACTGATACAAGACAGCACTTCGGATATTACGTCTCAACAATACAAATATTATTAATTGTTAATTATTATATTTTTGTACTAAATATTTGTAGTGTCCAGCATTGTGTAGTACCAACATAAGAACATTGTATGTATGATGGTGGCACTAACGTGAAGTTAGGTTAGTTAGATAGCGAACACGGATGGTGGATGCATGTAAACGCTCTCTCTGTATAACCTATAAATATTGTGTTAATAAATGAGTTTTGGCTAAAGTTGTGGCTTATTTAAAAGAATAGTACAGTACTGTTGTATTATTATAAAGTTATAAATAAAAATAAATTTTATGACATAACTTTAACATACATATGTATACGTGAACATATAAACATGTATTAGTTGATTAATATGATATAAACAACATAATTTCACTGTAGCACTGGTTATGCCAAGTTGGGTTAGAAAAATTCCGTAAGTAGTATATTATGTAAATAATAGTATCTAATTTATTGCACTAAATTTAAGAATTTGTCTATACAAATAATATGTAAATGGTTGATATTTATGTAGTACAAAAATGCCAAAATTAGTAGTCAGATCAATTCATGGTTTTACATTTTTATAAAAATGCTATAATATATAGCTTTCCAACAGTTTATTTACTTTTTTAGGGTTCCGAAGAAACCCTATTAATATCGCTTTGTCGTCCGTCCGTATGTCCGTCCGTCCTTTTCACTCAAAGCTGCATAGCTCGTAAACTATATAAGCTAGAAACTTGAAATTTTTACTGAACATGTAAAATGACACCCTCTAGTAAAATATGTACAAATTTATTGAATAAATAATTTTTCAGGGGGGACAATAAAGCTAGGTAAAAAAAAATATATTTTTTTATACCAAGGCATGTGGCACGTTAAAATGTATAACCAAACAAGCGGAATTTGACTCTTTTTTTATTTTTTTTCTAAATCAAAAATGGTACCTGTAGGGGGCTTTAAAGCAAATCCAAAAAAACAAAAAAATTGTATACCAGCACGTCAAAATTTACGTCTCAATTAGTAGAATATGCCCCTATTTTTTATTTTTTTTCTAACTCAAAAATGGCGCCTGTAGGGGGCTAAAAGCAGTATTTTATTCTGCCCCCCCCCCCCCCCTCTAACTCTGTAACAACCGGCTCAAAAAATCTGAAAAAAATTTGGTAACGAAGTATTGGTGGGACTACTAACGACAAATACTAAAGTCAATAATATAATTTTAAATTTTGGAATAATAGGGAGGGGTGTAAGAGAATTTAAAATTTTTATTTTCATATCTAGGCATGTGATATGTCAAAATGTACATCTCAATTCGTAGAACATGACCATATTTTTTATTTTTTTTCTAACTCAAAAATGGCGCCTGTAGGGGGCTAAAAGCAATGTTTTATTTTGCCCCTCCCCCTCTATCTCTGTAACTACTGGCTCAAAAAATCTGAAAAAAATTTGGTAACGAGGCTTTGGTAGGACTACCAACGACAAATACTAAAATCAACAATATAATTTTAAATTTTGGAATTATAGGGAGGGGCGTCATAAAATTTTTTTTTTATATCTAGGCATGTGGTATGTCAAAATATAGATCTCAATTAGTAGAACTTGACACTATTTTATATTTTAACTTTAACTTAAAAATGCACCTGTAAGTGGTTCCAAACATTTCACGTAGTACGTACTTCGGAACCCTTATGGCATACACTCGTGTATGTCTTGCCCGAATTATTTAAATATTAAATAAAATTTTAAAATATAAAAATAATAAATAATGAAAAATGTATTTCATTTTTTTGTTATACGTACCTAAACAGCCATTGAAAGGGTGAAAGGCGAAAACGACCCTCAAAATTTGAATTTTAAACACCTTCTAATAAATAAGTCTACAATTCATGTTGCCTTGGAAACAAATGCAATTAAATTTAAATTATTAGATTAGTTACTCTAAAAATGTGTGTTATATTATTGACATTAGGATATTAGAAAATTAATATTCATGAATACAAAGATGAGTTTTATTTCAGACCAATTCTATTAAAATTTTTCATACACATATTAAAAAAATATTCACATAAACTATACGAAAACAATAAATAATCAGTATTCAAGTATGTATTTATAACCATACCGTGTTGGGAAGTTGATTGTGTGGACCTAAAGGGTCTCACCCCAACCCAAGGCTTGTTTTGAGATCCACTGGCACAAAATAACGACAATATTCGCAAATGATTATCTCTTATTAAACACGGTTTTTAATATAACAACATTAATAAAACCGACACAGTGTGAATGGAGAAAAAATTACAGGGAATGAAAGCAACGATACAAAATAAAAGGAATACGAGGGTGTAAAACATCCTGTCATATCCTTGCTGGGATGAAAATTTGTTTAAAAAATATGCGTAGCAAGAGTCATTCAAAAAACAGGGCTGTCAAACTTCACAGAGATTACAACATATTCAAATTGTGTGTTGTTGAAATGTATTCAATTTGTAATGCTTTTATAGTTGACAGTTTTATTAAGGATGTATGACGCCAGTGGCGTTACTACACATTTAGTGCCCCTGGAAAAATTTTAAGAGCTCTCGAAAATATAATTCAAAAAATAACAAAAGTAGCGTCACTTCGAAGGCTATAACTTGAACAAGAGTACATGAAATTTTGACAGTATTCTAGTTAAGGTTGGTACTTTATGGGATGCGTAAGAATTTTTTGTTTATGTCGTCATCTTTATGTCAGACATAAGATTTTTCAGCCACTTTTCAGCCCATGTAGTTTATCTTATCTTTTTATTTTATCTCACCAAGAGTAAAATATTTGAGAAACATATTTTTTACACGGTTTTCTATTGTTCCATTAACTCGTTTTTTTTACGCGCTGTTTTCATGGAACCAATTAACCACGTAAATGGAGAGATTACTGCACGTACTTGACATTACAATCATTATAAGGTAAAGGCACCAGTTATGGCCGCTATAAGAGCACGTTTTTTATAGAACTTGTTTTTGTAATTTTCATGAATTCATGTTACTAATAAAACAAGTAACTCTTTATTTAATCAATTTAATTACCAAAGTCCGCAAATGTAGTTTGTTTTTTAAATTATAGCCTTTTATTTTGTTCATGTTTTTTCTCCAGTAATGGCAAAGGTAAAACCAGTAATGATCACGCAGTGATGGACACTTGCTAATGATTACAAAATGATAATTAGTACGACACAAAAGATATAAAAAAAAGAATCGTCAAATTTGAAACAATATAAAGCAGTTGCTATGATAATATAATAATTAATAATTACCTATACTAATAATTAGTTTAAATGTCCACCATTTTGACATCTATTGGCCGATTGTCACTAAATCACGCTGTAAGACAGTTAAATGTACACTCATCCAAACAATTAAAGGAACAAGAATTTAAACATTTTTTTTGGGTGTTTTTTGAAGTGCTGTATCTTAGTGAAAAATGGTCGTATCGAAATAAAACAAAAAGCATTTTAAAGCGTCAAGTTTCTAGTTTTGAGATTTTTTAGCATAATTTTTTTTGAGTTACGGTTATCGCGCAATCAAAAGAAATAGTGGGACACAAAAATTTTCCAATTTTTTAAATTTTTTTTAAGGGTCCTCGGGCTTGGGAAATTTTTTTTCAGTTAAACCAATGCATTGGTCAGTTAACTTGTTTATTCATCTCGGCAAAAAAAAATTGAGAGAGACCAAAAAAAAAAACAAATTAAAGCTGAATAAGCAAGTTAACTGACCAATGCATTGGTTTAACTGAAAAAAAAATTCCCAAGCCCGAGGACCCTTAAAAAAAATTTAAAAAATTGGAAAATTTTTGTGTCCCACTATTTCTTTTGATTGCGCGATAACCGTAACTCAAAAAAAATTATGCTAAAAAATCTCAAAACTAGAAACTTGACGCTTTAAAATGCTTTTTGTTTTATTTCGATACGACCATTTTTCACAAAGATACAGCACTTCAAAAAACACCCAAAAAAAATGTTTAAATTCTTGTTCCTTTAATTGTTTGGATGAGTGTAGATAAAAAAATATTTTTTTTATTCACAAAAAGAAGTAATATTCGCCAAAAATATTCGCACTTTTTATTGCGAATGCGAATGTTAAAAAATGTGCGAATATTCGCGAATGCGAATGCGAATGCGAATATTCGTTACATCACTAGTTGATACTATAAAAATACTAAGATCCTGAAAATTTCAGCTCCGAACCTCAGCTGGTTTTCGGAAAATAAAAAAAATAAAAATTTCTTCGGATTGGATAAACCGATTTTGATTAAAAAAAATTATGTTTCAGAGGCCTATAGAAGCTTCCAAAAAAAAAAAATTAAAGCAATATTTATTGGTATTAACCCTGGAAAAAAGATTATTTTATGTTTTTGTTTTTTTTTAACTATGATGTTTTTCGAACACAATTATGAAATAATTTTTTTTTTCAAAGCTCATGTACCTCAAAATTCGAATGACTATTTTATTAAATTTTGTGGCGGCATTTCAAAATGCACCAATGACATATTGTTAAACTACACCAAAGGTTACTATAACATTTCTAATTGTCCCCATGTTAAATTTCTTATGTCTTAATAAATGTGCTATTTATGTAATTTTCTAAAAACAAGATATGTATATCAGTACCAGCAGCGAGTTGAATAAATTGTGTGTCGTCTTGAGAATATAACGCATAAATATTTCACACGAAAACTATCTAAAACAGAGCACTTGTTTCGTTTGGTGAATCTCCAACAAAGCGAGCAAAATCAATCGGCGGAACACGAGACAGTTAGGATTGTAGGTCCCGAGGGACTTGAGGCTTTGGGATTGACCTTAATGTAGGCACTGGACCGTGAAGGATCATCAACTTGGGGAAAAACTACTTGATCACGAATTAACAAAACAATATTATATCTTTTTGTTACAAGATTCTTAAAAAAGTATGTAATATAGTATAGTAAACTTTAATTATATATTTTTACGCGGTAGATGTTAAAATAATTCGGGCAAGACATACACGAGTGTATGCCATAAGGGTTCCGAAGTACGTACTACGTGAAATGTTTGGAACCACTTACAGGTGCATTTTTAAGTTAAAGTTAAAATATAAAAAAGTGTCAAGTTCTACTAATTGAGATCTATATTTTGACATACCACATGCCTAGATATCAAAAAAAAAAAATTTATGACGCCCCTCCCTATAATACCAAAATATAAAATTATATTGTTGATTTTAGTATTTGTCGTTGGTAGTCCTACCAAAGCCTCGTTACCAAATTTTTTTCAGATTTTTTGAGCCAGTAGTTACAGAGATAGAGGGGGGGGGGCAAAATAAAACACTGCTTTTAGCCCCCTACAGGCGCCATTTTTGAGTTAGAAAAAAAATAAAAAATATGGTCATGTTCTACGAATTGAGATGTACATTTTGATATATCACATGCCTAGATATGAAAATAAAAATTTTAAATTCTCTTACACCCCTCCCTATTATTCCAAAATTTAAAATTATATTATTGACTTTAGTATTTGTCGTTGGTAGTCCCACCAAAACCTCGTTACCAAATTTTTTTCAGATTTTTTGAGCCGGTAGTTACAGAATTAGAAGGGGGGGGGGGGCAGAATAAAATACTGCTTTTAGCCCCCTACAGGCGCCATTTTTGAGTTAGAAAAAAAAATAAAAAATAGGGGCATATTCTACTAATTGAGATGTAAATTTTGACGTTCCACACGTCTTGGTATACAATTTTTTTGTTTTTTTTTGGATTTGCTTTAAAGCCCCCTACAGGCACCATTTTTGATTTAGAAAAAAAATAAAAAAAGGGTCAAATTCCGCTTGTTTGGTTATACATTTTAACGTGCCACGTGCCTTGGTATAAAAAAATATTTTTTTTTACCTAGCTTTAGCTCCTTATTGCCCCCCCCTGAAAAATTATTTATTCAATAAATTTTACTAGAGGGTGTCATTTTACATGTTCAGTAAAAATTTCAAGTTTCTAGCTTTTATAGTTTACGAGCTATTTAGCTTTGAGTGAAAAGGACAGACGACAAAGCGATATTAATAGGGTTTCTTCGGAACCCTAAAAATTGTCAAGTGCGAGTCGAGCCTCGCGCATTAGTGTTCCGCACCGTATTATATCGATTATTGTAGCAAAAACTTTACAGATTTTAAATTTTTCATGTAACGAATAGCAAATTTAATTTGTGTGTTAGAACACATATGACTCTAAATGTACTAAGGTACTGGCACCAGTCTTGGATATGACCCCAATAATGACAAATTTTGAATTAAATGTACTGAATTAGAAATATATGTTGATATTTGATTACTACCATTTCTGAATATTAATCTATATATATTTAACTGTCTTACAGCGTGATTTGATGACAATCGGCCAATAGGTGTTAAAATGGTGGACATTTAAACTAATTATTTAGTATAATTTATTTATTAATTATTATATTATCATAGCAACTGCTTTACATTGTTTCAAATTTGACGATTCTTTCTTTTATATCTTTTGTGTCGTAGTACTTATCATTTTGTAATCATTACAAGTGTCCATTACTGGAGAAAAAACATGAACAAAATAAAAGGCTATAATTTAAATAAAACGGCCAAGTGCGTGTTGGGCACGCACTTAATAGGTTTCCTTAGTCATAACAATTTATAAACAAAAGTTATTTCAATTTTTTTTATAAACTATTCTAGCTACAGTGTTCGCTATAATTTTCATTGAAAGTACTAACTAAAAGCTACATTCAGGATTTTTTTATAGATTTTTTGCATCGATAGTTTAGAAAGTAGATGAGACGCTCTGATAACGACATTTAAATGTAAATATATCGTGACTGAAGAGAAAATCAAAAGGTCATATCACATTTTTTTGCATTTTCGGAGACCTATCTAAAGATACCCCACTCAATGGGGTAAATGAAAAGAAATTTGAGTACAATTTTCAGTCTATGGGAGGGGGGTCCAAAATAATTTTGATAGTGTTCGTTATAATTTTCAGTGAAAGTACTAATTAAAAGCTACATTCGAATTTTTTCAGATTTTTTATATTAATAGTTTAGAAAATAGAGGGAGGGGACGCTTTGATAACGACTTTGAACGAAAATATATCGTGACTGAAGGGTGAAAATCAAAATGTCATATAACATTTTTTATTACTTTTTAGGAGACCTATCTAAAGACACCCTAATAATGGATTAAGTGAATTTTTTTTTTAATATACTTTTCAGTCTATAGAAAGGGGGTCCAAAATTTTTTTTTAAAAAATCTTATCATTTATGTTTTTGAGTTTCCAGTCTTCGTCCGTATACCAAATTTTATCTTAATCGGTCTAAGGTTTCCTGGTTTTATACGGAAACCTAAAATAGTTATATTTGTGTATCTAGGGCGTAAAATGATTTTACACCGGACGCATTTTACACCCGAGATGCACACAATATTTTTTCTACAACCCTATTGATTATATAATATTAACAATAATAATATAATATAATAATTAATTTATATATTTTGTATTTTGCTATATTAATATTAAAATTCAACTCTAGTAAGCTTTGGATAAAATTTTTGACAGTTCTATTTACATTCTTAGTTTGTTATCTATAATGTAAGATGGATACGTTATGATACTGAAAAAGAACATACATGTGCACCAACAGAGATATCAGAAGCTGCAAATTCTGTAATTTTAAATTTATTATCTGCAAAATCTAAATTGATATAAGAAAATTACACATAATACCATGAATTGTGCTAAGAAAAAAACCTTAAGGTATTGTTTATATTTAATTTAATTTTATTAATAATTTTCTTTATTACAATAATTAATATAGTATTTAAATTTTTTTTACAATTAATGAATTTTAGATATAGTCTAAAATTCATTAATTGTAAAAAAATTTTTAAATGTGTTACTATGGAAACACTTTTGCGCACACCGTGCGTAAAAGTACTACTTTACACACTGAAATGTCAATGAAAAAGCCTACTTTTTTACACGATTGTAGAAAAAGTATTTTTGAAGATACAATTGTAATCCATATAACAAATAGAAAAGTTTATCAAATATTTCACAAATTATTTTCCGGTTTAGTAAACCAGAGAAAGAAAAACAATTTTATGAACGTATTTAAGAGGTTATCCGAAATCTACAGAATCGCCAAAGTAGGAATTTTCCTATAGTCTGCAGGTTTTATTTTTACTACTTCAGCTTCTCTGTTAACATTCACAGACCATTTCGTTTAACGAGGAAGTCATTTATTTAAATCCCTTAATTGATAATAATTCTCTACTTAAATTATATCTCGCTCTAAACATGAACGCCCCCCATTTAATAACTAATTACAATTAAGTGCCATTCACAATTGGCTTAGTGCGGTTGTAGTGCAGCTGCAGAACTTAGTGCAGTGCCGTTGCAGTGTAGAAGTTTGGAACCAATGGATCCATTATATCGTTCACATAAGATTAGTGTAGATGGCAGTAGTGGGTGGTAGTGGCAGAAGCTTGCAATCTCCAAACTTTCGCACCGCACGCGTTGCAACGCCATTACAGCAATTAATCATATCACGATCAATATTAATTGTATTGTTTTGAAAATTATAAAATTTTAAATTAACAATAAATAAATAAAAATAATAAGTAACATTTTTTACAGTTCTATTTTCATTCAAATGTGTTTCTTTTGTTAGTTTGTTATTCTATAATGTAAGATGGATACGTTGTGATACTGAAAAAGAACATAAATGTGCACCAACAGAGATATGTATCAGAAGCTGCATATTCTGTAATTTTAAATTTACTATCTGCAAAATCTAAATTGATATATGAAAATTACACATAATACCATGAATTGTGCCAAGAAAAAACCTTAAGGTATTGTTTATATTTTATATAATTTTTTAAATAATTTTGTTTATTACAATAATTATTATAGTACGTTAATTTTAATAATTTGTTTAATACTATAATACAATAGTACCTATATATGTATAAAATTCATTAATTGTAAAAAAAGAGATGGAAATAGGTTTGGAATATACTTGTCCTTTTTTTAAATAGGAGTGTAACTATTTCATTCTTGGCCCCAAACATTAAAAATATTCATAGATATATATATGTATATGTACCGGTATTACACAGATTTTTAGGTATGATCAATTATT
Source organism: Sialis fuliginosa (assembly GCA_961205875.1). NCBI lineage: Eukaryota > Metazoa > Arthropoda > Insecta > Megaloptera > Sialidae > Sialis > Sialis fuliginosa. The sequence continues at coordinate 3,587,994 of OY540822.1, read as the reverse complement.
TAGGTTCATATATAAAAAACATGTCATTAGAAACTAAACATTTACGAATACTTTTAAAAAAGAATATTGCTTGGCATTGGGATGATGTTCATGAAAACGAATTTATTAATTTAAAAAAAGCTATAATAGAAGCTTCAATTTTAGTTGCTTATGCATCTAAAACAATGTCTAAAAATCAAGTAAATTGGGCACAGATAGAAAAAGAATTATATGCTATATATTTTGGTTGTAATAGATTTTATTGTTATTTTTATGGTCAAACTATACATTGTGAAACTGATCATCAGCCATTAGTTTCTTTATTTAAAAAACCATTAGCTGATGTACCAAAAAGGTTACAAAGACTTATGTTAAAATTACAAGCTTATGATTTAGATGTAACTTATAAATCAGGGAAGAAAATGTATATATCAGATACACTATTAAGAGCAGCTATTAATGATGAGGGTGATAAAATGAAATTTTAGATTTAGAACTAGAAGAAGAAATTAGAATTCATAGTAATTTTTTTATCAATAATTTGTCGGTATCTAATGAAAAATTAGAACAAATTAAAATAAAAACTACAAAAGATTTAGTTTTGCAGAAAATTATATATTATTATCAAAATGGATGGCCAAAATATAAAAATAAAATAGATGAGTCAGTAAGTCATATTTTAAATTAAAAAAATATATTTATGTTGAACATAAATGTTTTTAAAAATAATAGTTTGGTTATACCATTTTCACTTAGAAATGAAATGGTAGAACGCATTCACGAGGGACATTTAGGTATTAATAAATGTAAAAAATTAGCGAACAATATAATATATTGGTTAGGAATTAATGAAGATATTGAAAATAAAATTTTAAAATGTCAAGTCTGTATTAAATACCGCAGATGTAATTCTAAAGAGCCTCTTAAAGCACATGATATAAATTCATTACCATTTGAAAAAATAGGCATGGATATTTTTACGCATAATAGTAATGATTATTTATTAATAGTTGATTATTATTTTCAATATATAGAATTCGCTTATTTAGGTAAACATAAAGCAAAGAATACACATACAGCTAAAAAAATAATAATGCATATGAAAAGTATCTTTGCAAGACATGGCATTCTTAAAAAAGTGGTTACTGATGGAGGGCCACCATTTAATTCTAAAGAGAAATTTGAATTTTATAAAAACTGGGATATAGAATACTCATTAAGTAGTCCAAATCATCAGCAATCAAATGGTTTATGTAAAAAACATGTTTGCATTGTAAAAAATTTACTTAAACGCTGTGATGAGGATGGTAGTGATATACAGGGTGGCGCAACGAAAACGAAACGGTCGCGTTTTTGGTCAGTTATAATAGGATTTTGAAAAAACACTCGGACACGTCGATTTTGCTTTCAAGGGGGACATCTTTTTCAATAAAATTTTTGTAAGAATCTTTTCAACCCTCTGCGCTATGAGCACAACCCTTAAAATTTTAAATAGCATGATAGGGTAAGTGATACCTCATTTGAAAGGTTTTTTCATTCTAAACAAGGTGCTTTTGTTTTTTTCAAATCTGTTTAATTTTAGTCAAGTTTTTTTTTAATTCCATGAATGCATTTATGTTCTGATCAACAAAACAACAATTCAAAACTAAGTCATGTTCTTTACATTTTTAATTCCATGAATGCATTTATTTTCTGATTAACAAAAAACATTCAGAACTAAAATTCAAAACAAAGTAGGCTTATTTTCTTATCAGATAATTCACAAAAATTTACTAACATCCAAAACTTTAATTAATTCAATAAATGTTCAAATTGAGCTCCGCTAGCTTTCATACAAAAATACAAGTTATGCTCAAAATTATTTCTTACTTGTTGAAACGTTTGGGGAGTTAGTTGGCGACATTCCTCGATAATAAGCCTACTTTGTTTTGAATTTTAGTTTTGAATTGTTGTTTTGTTGATCAGAAAATAAATGCATTCATTGAACTACAAATGTAAATAAATTGACTAAAATTCAACAGATTTGAAAAAAACAAAAAGCACCTTGTTTAGAATGAAAAAACCTTTCAAATGAGGTATCACTTGCCCTATCATGCTATTAAAAATTTTAAGAGTTGTGCTCATAACGCAAAGGGTTGAAAAGATTCTTGCAAACATTTTATTGCAAAAGATGTCCCCCTTGGAAGCAAAATCGACGTGTTCGAGCGTTTTTTCAAAATCTTATTTTAACTGACCAAAAACGCGACCGTTTCGTGTTCGTTGCGCCACCCTGTATGTAAGCATATAAAATAACAGTCAATAATGGGAAGGTTTTAAACAAATGCATTAATATAGTTTATGTAGTATATAAACCAATTTGACTTTCTTATAAGCATTTAAAGTGAATAATTGATAATTTGATTTTGATCGTTCATTGCATCTAGATTTACAATATTTTTTACTCAGACTGTAGTAAATCTTGTACCTAACATATATGCTGTTTGTAAGTGCAATCCAGTGCAATCCTCTTCATCATTTTGTAGCAACCACATGGGAATTGATTTAAAACTATTTTTTTTAAATATATACTTAATATTTTTGGTAGCAAAAATGTTATTTTCCCGGAATATCCGTTCATAATTTTGCAAATTTCTATCAGATCAATTGATATTTTTTTTTTAATTTCCTCGATGAAATATGAACTATTATAGTATGTTTATTGTTTATATTATTTACTTTTCTAATAAAAAATTTATTGCACAAAAATCACAAGATAGATATACAAAAATATGTCGGACAGAAATACTACCCTGAACTATAGTAAGCTACCAATCAGATTCTTAGAAAAAGAGATACATATATTCCAAACTACACTGCATCTCTCTCTCTCACTTTTTGAACAGATGTTAAACCATTGTGTTAATACAGAATGCACTGTCCATTCTCTATGTCTATGGGTTATCCTACTTGGTTTTGACCAATCAGCACCTGCGTGAGAATGACGTCATCACGACGATCATTTCAAATTATTAGCATGTAAATACAAAAAAATGAATGTTGTTTTCGTATTATTTCGAATATTTTAAACCATTTTAACAATATATATATAATCACAGAAGCACAAATTATTACATAAAATATTTAAAAAAAGTAAATAAACTGTTAAAAAGCTATACCGGGTGGTCTATTTAAATTGAGACAAGTAAATATTTTAAAAACCAAGAATTTTTAGAGAAAATGTTTGGTACAAAAGTTGCAGGGTTACGAGGGGGAAAACTAATGAATGTAAAAAAATTTGAACTTGAGTGTATGTTTTAAGGTCATTTTGAGGTCAACTTCATTTTCTTAAATGGAAATATATATATTTTTTTACATATTCGTATTCTACAACAAAAAAGAAATCACTTTTGTCTAAAAAGTTTTTTTTTAAATCCCAATTTTAATTTAAAAAAAAAATTATTTTTTTTGTTAAAAATATCTGAAATTATTCTTCTAGAAAAAATTAAACTAAAAATAATGGAAATTAAAAATGTTTTATTAATGTGTAGCGACGTTCCCACGCTAACATATTAGATTTCCAAAAGTTTAATGTAAATATTTCATACACACATTTATTTTTAATAAATAATTTTATTGCAGTTAGGCGACAAATTTCTTTAATTGCTTACAGGATTATAAAACTTTCAAATCTCTTAAGTCTGTCCATTTCGTTTTAAACACGTTCGATTTGGAATTTCCAATAATGCTGGCGGTAAAGGTCCAATAAGGCTTTAAACATGCCGACCGGGGTTTTTCCAAAACGTTCTGAGTACGTTCTGAATTTTTCCCCCTCTCTAAATATCTATCACTATCCTTGTCTAACCGCTTTGAAACAGGATCTTTCATTTTTCGAGACAAGACACTCGGTCTCAACTACTGACATAGTAAACATCTCGCAACACTTGGTTTTCAACTCCTGACACGGTAAACATCTCACTACAGTACCTTCGCGCTGAATACACATAATACATTATAAGTAACATACATCATACACATATATACATTTATACAACAATAAATAAATAATTACTAAAAACTTCAAAAGTGTTATCATTCAAAATGTACCTTGCACACAGTCACTAAAAATGTAAATAATAAATATTCGAAGTGATAACCATGAACTTCAATACATTTTTCAACATGATAATAATTAGATATTTCAAAATAATTCGAAAGCCTAGCCAAACTGGAAAACTGAAAGCCTTTCCAAATAAATTGTTGTTATGGAAACTTGAATGGTGTAAAATATCGAAACTTTTTGGATCAAGCGCTATATGAACTACATAAGCTAACTGATGAAGAAAAAAGAAGAATGTGGTTTCAACAGGAAGGTTTTCGAAAAAACTTTTTAGACAAAAGTTATTTCCTTTTTATTGTAGAATACGAATATGCAAAAATATATATATATATATATATATATATATATCTATGTACAGCGCATACTTTGAGACATGCCTTTTTTACTGCATACGTTCATTATATCAGGTAGTACGAATTAAGATCAAATAGAATTTTTTGATATATGGCCATATATCAAGAGATATATTACTTTTACGAATGTACCGCATACTTTGAGACTCAGAGACTCAAGGCATTGAATGGAGACAGTCCCCGTTCTATTTCTATATCTATATAATGTATCTAATATATATATTCATGTATCGTGCGCACAGTTTGAAGACATTTTTTTATTATACGTATATCGGGCGTATAGTTTGAAGTCTTTTTTTTATTATATGTATATCGTGAGCATAGTTTGAAGTCTTTTTTTACTAAACGTATATCGTGTGCATAGTTTTAGGTCTATTTATTATACGTATATCGTGTGCATAGTTTGAGGTCTTTTTTATTATATGTATATCGTGTACATAGTTTGAAGTCTATATATTATAATTTTTGGCGGCAGTTTTAAAATCGACTATTTTTATAAAAAAACAAAATTTATGTTTAAAATTAAATAAATATTCTAAAGCGATTTTAAATCAAAGTTCAATAAAAAAACGAAAAGAATGAGCTCTATAAAATGCATAATATGGAACATTTCGAAACATAATTAAATTAATTGTGTATAGTTTTTGGTATATTATTATTTGTTTAAAATTAAATAAATATTCGGTTCTAAAACCGATTTTAAATGAAAGTTCAATAAAAAACAAAAAGAATGAGCTCTATAAAATGCATAATAAGGAACATTTCAAAACATAATTAAATTAATTGTGTATAGTTTTTGGTATTTTTATTATACATATTATTATATCGTGTACATAGTTTGAAGTCTATTTATTGTATATCGTACGCATAGTTTGAGGTCTTTTTAATATACGTATATCGTGCGCATAGTTTGAGGTCTTTTTTATTATACGGATATCGTGCGCATAGTTTGAGGTCTTTTTATTATACGTACATCGTGCGCATAGTTTGAGGTCTTTTTATTATACGTATATCGTGTACATAGTTTGAAGTCTATTTATTGTATATCGTACGCATAGTTTGAGGTCTTTTTAATATACGTATATCGTGCGCATAGTTTGAGGTCTTTTTAATATACGTATATCGTGCGCATAGTTTGAGGTCTTTTTATTATACGTATATCGTGTACATAGTTTGAAGTCTATTTATTGTATATCGTACGCATAGTTTGAGGTCTTTTTAATATACGTATATCGTGCGCATAGTTTGAGGTCTTTTTATTATATGTATATCGTGCGCATAGTTTGAGGTCTTTTTATTATACGTATATCGTGCGCATAGTTTGAGGTCTTTTTATTATACGTATATCGTGTACATAGTTTGAAGTCTATTTATTGTATATCGTACGCATAGTTTGAGGTCTTTTTAATATACGTATATCGTGCGTATAGTTTGAGGTCTTTTTATTATACGTATATCGTGCGCATAGTTTGAGGTCTTTTTATTATACGTATATCGTGCGCATAGTTTGAGGTCTTTTTTATTATACGGATATCGTGCGCATAGTTTGAGGTCAATTTATTATATATCGTACGCATAGTTTGAGGTCTATTTATTATAATTTTTGGCGGCAGTTTTAAAATTGACTGTTTTTATAAAGAAAACAAAATTTGTTTAAAATTAAATAAATATTCGGCTCTAAAACCGATTTTAAATGAAATTTCAATAAAAAACTAAAAGAATGAGCCCTATAAAATGCATAATAAGGAACATTTCGAAACATAATTTTTCTATCAAAATATATGTGTAATGTTGCTCGATTTCAAAACTTTAAAAAAATGGTATTCGGTCGAAAAGAATGAGGGAGGAGAGTTAAAATTTGGGAAACATGTTTTTGATATGTGGTTTAAAAAATAGGTAGCAGAATCGGTGACATATGTGCACCCTATTTTTTTTTTTTTAAGTACTGGATTAGCTCATATACAGGGTGATTAAGCACTACTGTCGTGCCAAGCTTGAACAGTAAATTAAGAAAAATATTTTAAGCAAAAAACTTTATATGAACATGTGTCCGGACATTTTTTGTGAAAGAGCTACAGCCCTCCAAAGATTTTACTTAAAATTCGTTTTTATTTAATATCTGGAGAATCCATTGTGCTAAAGTTATGAAATTTGATACAGGGTTTAGTATTAATAAGTGTTATTGATTTCAAGTATTAAATAATTATGATTTAGACCAGAAGTGTATGACGCCAGTGGGCCCATCGATTTTTATCTATTATTTTTTTGTTCTCTATTTTTTTCCTGAGTTAGACATTTGCACGGCAAAAAAATACAAAAACATATACTTTGCTTATTTATCATAGGATAAACTGTTTTTCAAGAAATATCAATGCAAAAGTAAAAAATATGTTATTTAAACTTCGCGCGCTGTAATTATTGCCAATCAGTGTTCAACAAACACATTTTTTAACATCAAAGTGAGACAAAAAGACTACTGTTCTTCTTTCTTTTGGTAGTTGACGTTTATATTTGATTGAATTAAAGAATACATTATATTAGGCCGTAATATTGTATTTTATATATTCGATTAGTGTTTTAAATGTTAGAAGTGTAAATAACATAAAAAGTTTTTATGTGTTTTGTATTTATAATACAAAAAAAGTGTCTTGTGATTTTAATGGCTTCTAGTGTTGTTTTTTGTGATGATATATAGGTTATTTTATTTTATTCAATCTTAGCGAGAAGTGACAAGCTTTTTGTAAATAATTTAGTTCAGTTATGTAGGCATATTAAAATGTTATCTATTATTTAATATACAAGCTGTTTTTTTAATTTCTAAAAAAATACAGTTGCCGACGGCCGACGGACATAAATTACAATAATTCTCATCCTAATATTTTTTGCATTATTAATAAGTACCTATAACAAACTTTTTAAATGTTAGATTTCAAAGTGTGAAAATATGTGATACGATGTGTTTTTTTGTTATGTAAATAAAAATAAATAAAAAATTATGAATTAATTTTTTTTGACTTTTTACTTTTTTTCAGAGTGAATTAGGTATTTTATTTTAACAATTTTATTCAGGATTTCTTGAATTATTCTTCGAGTAATTGCATTACAAAATAATTGTTAATTTTTAACATATTTTATATAAACTTTTTTTTAATTTACTTTTACTAAAAAAACATACTTTAATATATGAAATTACCGTTATTAAGTTATTAAAATTTGTCAGCAATTTTGTACGACGTTTTTAATAATAATAGAACATCATATTGCATTGTCTTAAAATCTCTTATAAAATCATTATTTGCCTGTTTATAATATATGTAATAGTAATATGTACTCGTATGTAACAAACTGTTTATTAATAGGTCAAACTTTAAGTTTTATAATAGACAGAAATTAGAAAACAAACGATATTTTTCATAAAATATCGTTTGATAAATTATTGAGAAGACTTAGGTATTTATATCTACTCATAATAAAGTTATTCTAGATCTATTTCAAGTTTAAGGTATTACCATCGCGACAGTCGCAGCAAAAAGTTTATGCTTTTATACAGTACAATCAGTATTGGAATCATTATTTATAAGCCCAAAACTTTTTGCTGTTTATGTACCATTTCTAGCCAATCCCGAACGAGTATTATCCACTATGCATATAGAGCGTCGTACTCGAAATGTTACATTGTTTGTTAAAATATAAAGTATTTTCGTATGCCGTTCTATATAGATTAATACTAATGCGGACCACTTAAGTAGTCAAGATTTCTTCGCGACGTTCTGTTCAGTATTTGTTTGGATGACCACATTCAGCAACTCAGTGGTGGCGTTCGAAAAAAAATAATAAAAAAAAAAATTTATACACAAGCTGATTGTAAAAATAACAATACGATTTTTATGAAATAATTATTGTTATTTATTTTTTTTATAAATAAATTTAATGCAGGAAATAATTTTTTAGGCACAATCTTAGGTATAAAGTATGTTTAACAAGTCTTACAAAGATAATATTATATTTCTATCATATATAAATTATATAAATAACAGTCATAAGAACAAACTAATCACATTTTTTTTAAATTATTCTTGCATAGATTAAACGAAAGTAATAAAATAATTATCAAATTTAACTACTATAAATTGAAAAAGTTATCAATAAAATATATATCTAAAGAATACAATAATAATAATTATGCAGTAAATCAACATAAAATCTAATCACTAATTGTTTTTGAAAAACATAACTATGTTGTTGATAATTTTAGATCGATTAGTTAATCGAGGTTTACCGTTTACTTTTTCTGACAAAAATGACTTAATTCGGCTTAACCTTTTTTTAAATTATTAGAAAACAGTTTAGTCAGAGCCAATTTTTAAGGTACCATCAGAGACCGTGTTTTTTATAATGCACTTTATCAGACATTTCAATAATATTTCTAAATGAATTTATGTACGCAAATTAATAACACAAGTGGCAATACAACTCATTAAAATACAATTCATTAAAATCTGACATTACTTTCTTTCATTGTCATAAAATAATTAAAAAAATCACGTGCTTTCGATAAACATATTGTATTGATGTGAACGACAATTAAAATTTAAATATGTCATTGTAATATATTCTATAAATGTATTTGTATTTGACTACGCCTATGGACTGATATCGTTCAGTCGATTTTGTTCCCGCCCATTCCGGTTTTTTTCTTTATATATTAATTAATATCTCGGAAACTGTGTTGTAACTATGAATTAAACTACTCTTAAAAAATTGCTTAGTTGCTATTAAATGTTACTTTAGTTTTTTATAAAAATCGTAAGAAAAGTTTCTGAGATAAAATTATATATGTGGGTAAATATTTTGGTTTCTCGTATAGCGCAATGTATAAAAGTCTCAAAAACTCAATTTTTAAAATTTAATATCTCCGGAACTATGTTGTTCATAAATTTCATTTTGCACCAATCGATGCAGATTTATTTGAAGATTAATCTGTCAAAATTTAAAAAAAATCCTAAGAAAACCCATTTGGCGATGGTACTATCTTAAATGAAATATAAAACAAATAAAGAATTAAAAAAAGCAGATACTTTTCAAAATTTTGAATTAATTTATATACCTATTATTAATATTAAATACAGCATGTAATAAAATAATATGGTTATTAAAGACTAAAAATACTATAAAGATTTGCTTATATACTAGCCGACGGGATTTATAAAAAAAAACATTAAAAAATGGATTTTTTTAATTCAAAGTACATAATTATTTATTATTATTTATAAAGACGCGACTAGTCACCATTATTCAAGAATCAACATTTCGTATAACAAAGGAAGACCTAAAAATTATGACTATCAAGATACCACATGTGCCCATAACCCACGCGCATTATTAAATTTTATTATGTTTAGAATATTTAATAATAATATAACATTTCTTATAACAGTGAAAGCCCCAAAACAATATATTTTATAATTAAGTTAGATAGGTACTATATAAATTTAAAACATTATTTATAAAGACGCTGCTTGTCACTATAACCCAAGAATCATCCTTACGTATACAAAAACAATTAACACAATATTTAAATAATTAAATAATAAAAATTAATTGTAGGCATAATAAAATAGGTATTGTAAATTATAAAATAGAAATTATTATCAAAGATCCGGCTTGTGACCATAATCAAAGAATAAGCGTTTCTTCACATACACTATTATATAGAAACCTTGTTTATAATTTGATAAATTTAAATAAATTGTTTCTATATAGTAGGTATATGTGAATTTGTTATTTTAATAATATGGGCCTAAAATATCAGTCCGTGTCTGGATTTTTTTAAATAAAATTTAATAATCATCATCATATGTTTCTATGTTTTATTTATTGTAAATAATGAATTTTTCTCTGTTTCGTTACTTACCTATTCATTACAGAAAATCGTAAATATCTTCAACTCCTGTGCTAGATAGAGGGTTGTTTTTCCCCCCACGCCCCTTGAATACCAAAGTATATTTCCCGTCGGTTCGAATGAGACCACTTACAACCCTTCATCTGTGACAGGAAGCGAGTTGTGCATTTTTTAATCAATTTAATACACGGGGCTTAAATATCACTCAATACGCTTCTGTACATTTTTTTTAAATTGATTAAATTATAAACAAGGTTTCTATTTAGTAGGTATATATGTGTATTTGTTATTTTCACAATACCAGCCTAAAATATCACTTAATACGTGTCTGGACTTCTTTCTTCATTTTATTAAATTTAATAATAATACCTATCATATGTTTTTATATTGTATTTATTGTAAATATAAATTTTTTTTTGGTTCGCTACTTACCTATTCATTACAGAAAATCGTAAATATCTCGACTCCTGTACTAGATAGAGGGTTGTTTTGCCCCCCACATCCCTTGAATCCCGAAGTATTTTTCCCGCCAATTCGAATGAGACCAATTACAACCCTTCATCTGTGACAGGGGGCGAGTTGTGCATTTATTAATTAATTTAAAGCAAGGGCCTCAAATATCAGTAAATACGCTTCTGTACAATTTTTTTAAATTGATTTAATTATAAACAAAATTTCTATATAGTATATGTGTATTTGTTATTTTAACAATACGGGTCTAAATCATCACTTAATACGTGTATGAACTTTAAAAAGTAAATTAATTCAACAACCCCCCACCACGTTGTTATATTACTACGTTAAGGTAAGTTAATAAGTGTAATTGTAAGATTTTGCAGTTAACAATTAATCAATTGTTAGTCGTGAACACGTCAATAAATATTTTTAAATAAAGAAATATGTAAATAATAAATATTATTATCAAAGACCCAACTTGTGACAGTAATCCAAGAATCAGCCTTTTGTGTAACAGTAGAAGACTTAAAGCAATTTTCAAATACGTAATTAAATAATAAAAATAAATTATAGGCATAATAAAATAAATGATAAAATATAAATTATTATCAAAGACACGGCTTGTGACCATAATCCAAGAATAAGCGTTTCTTATAACAGCGAAAGCCTAAACACGTCAATAAATATTTTTAAATAAAGAAATATGTCAGTAATAATTAATATTATCAAAGACCCAGCTTGTGACAGTTATCCAAGAATCAGCCTTTCATGTAACAGCAGAAGACTCAAAGCAACATTCAAATACGTAATTAATTTATAAAAATAAATTATACCTAGGAATAATAAAATAAATCATAAAATATAAATTATTATCAAAGACCCGGTTTGTGACAATAACCGAAGAATCAACATTTCGTAACAGCGAAAGACTCAAAACAATATTAAAATAATTATATAATAGAAATTATTATCAAATAAATTATATTATTATTATTATTATTTTAGAATAAATAATTATTTATATAATTTAAATTATGTTAAAAGACACGCCCTTTACCCATAATCCACGAATCAATAACATAAAAATTGAAATATCGCGCATATACAATATAGGTACATCGATTGTCTAACATGAAATCATGAAACCAGTTTGTAAATGCAAAAAAAAACAAATGCACGAAAAATTGATCACAGTATCGCCACCTATCCGTATCATTTGAAATTACAATCGTCCTCAAAATATACCCTCAATAATGGATTTCGGAAAGTCCTCAAACTATGCCTTCAACATGTGATTACTTTGAGGACCGACCTCAAAGTATGCAAATGTCTCCAAAGTATTCGCTGGATCGATATCTCGACCTCGAAAGATGCGGTGTACATAGATATATATATATATATATATATATATATATATATATATATATATATATATATATATATATATATTTAAATATACCTATTTTGTAGGGGTTTTTTTTCAGGTCAAAATATTAATTAAAGAACTAAACCAATGTTCAAATCATTTTAATTAATAGCGCTTATTTTAATTTTCAACATTTTTGTCTTCATCAGAAATTAATAATTATCCCTATAAGAAATCATAAACATAAGTAAGTAACATAAGCAAATGAACAAGATATTCATAGATATAAACATATTTTTACTTACAATTTAAACAGAAATTAGTGTGACCATATGTATGTAGTAAAAGATGCATATTACATCAAAAATTTTTTTTTAAATATTAAAAAGTACCCATTCTTGTACAAAAGACTAAAAATATGTAAATGTGATATCCAACAGATAAAACAATATATAAAAACATTTTTTTAAAACATTAAAACTTAAAAATTTAGTTTAAAAACGTTAAAAATAAATAAAATTCGTATCACATTGTATCACATGTTGAAAAGTATTTATAATAAGATAAAACTTAATTAAACAAGAACAATCAATTGTTTTTACTTAAAACTAGTTACAAATTTATTATACAAACATGAAAAAAGAAATAAAATTACTAGTGTTTCAATGAAAGAAAAGCACTAGTATTACAAACTTAATTATATTTATTACATCTATGGAAAACAAAAATCTTATCTATGTTAAATGTCAATTTTAAGTACAAGGTAACCTAGAAAGAAATTTTTTTAAAAATTTTTAAAAAGAGAGAAAAAAAGGAACAAAAACCATCAAAATCAAACAAAACATATACCTAATCAAACAAAAATGAAAAAAGTTAAAATTAATAGAAAAACCAAAAAATGGCATACAATACAAGCAAAAAGAAACGTGGAAAGAAGAAGAAAGAGGAAAAAAGAAAATTTATTTAATTAAATTTAGATATGATTCTTTGAGGTGATTAAGATTTTCTCTAGAGTTAAGACATTTAGGTTCTTTTAAGATATGTAACGATTCACTAAGTAATCTTTTTTTTAAAATAGGCTGAAAATCTAAAATTTCAACATCACCATATTCAACTTCGTGACCAGTCTGTTGTATATGGGTACGAAGTGCAGTAACTTCATTTTTAGCATATTTATGACTGTTGATTCTCTTTTGCAAGTATTGTTTAGATTGCCCTAAGTAAGAATAATCACAAGAACATTTAAGTTTATAAATAACGTTAGAACATTTCATCTTATCAGTTTTATTTTTCAATTTAGAAAAAAAAAATTTTAGTAGTATACTTATTTTTGTTTATCATTTTTATATTATGTCCAGAAACAACTCTTTTCATTTTTTCAGATAAAATAGGTATATACGGGAATGAAAAATATATTTGATCATCATAAGAGTAATTGGAATTATCTGCAACAGCCAAACTTTTACTATTTTTATTATGTCCATAAAGTATACTTTTGAGTCTATTATTTATAGTGTTTTTAAGAAAATTAATGGGATAACCATTTAATAAGAAAATATTGTAAACTTTGTTGAGTATTTGATTTCTATATTTAAAATTAGTGAATTTAATTGCCCGGTCTAAAATAGCAGTAATAACATTACGTTTATGTTCAATAGAGGAATTAGAATTGTAGTTCAAATATCTAGCAGACCAGGTAGGTTTAGTATACCATATGGTTTCAACTTTATTATGTTTGTTAACCAAAATTTTTATATCTAAAAAACTAATTTCTCTATTTTGATTTTCAAGTTCATAAGAAAATTGTAATCTATCATGAAAAGAATTAAAGCTATTGCATAAAGTTTCAATTTTATCCGAAGGTATTGCTGTAATGATGTCATCAACATATCTTTTAAAAAAAGGAATCTCATAATCTACATTTTTCAAAACAGACTCTTGTAGTTCGTTCATAATAATATCAGCCAAAACAACAGATAGAGATGAACCCATAGGTGCTCCATAAATTTGTGAATAAAATTGATTTTTAAACTGGAAATATGACGTATTGCAACAAAATTTCAAACCATCAATAAAATCGTCCTTCTCAATATTAGTGTATTTTTTTATTTCTTCCCATTTATTAGTGATAATCTCAATAGTAGTATCGATAGGTATGTTAGTAAACAATGATTTAACATCAAGTGAAATTAATTTATATTTATTAGGTATATGAAAATCTTTAATAAATTCATGGAATTCCCAAGAGTCTCTCACGGTATTATTATTAGCAGTAATATTTTTTAAAATATCAGAGAAAAATTTTGACAATTTTTGTTGTGGGCTATTATATGAAGCAACTATAGGTCTGACAGGATTATTTACTTTATGTAATTTTATCAACCCGTAAATTTGTGGAGGAGTACTATTATGCACTTTAAGTTGGTTACTCAAATTTTGATCAATATAACCCATTTCATAAAATTTTTGAATAATGTTATTGTTTCTGTTCTGGAAAATATTAGTGGGGTCTTTATGTATTTTAAGATATGTTTCACCATCATTTAACAGCTCATACATTTTATTATCATAATCTACTTTATCAATCAATACGGTTTTATTAGTTTTATCAGCACGAATCACTTTGATATTTTCATTCTCCTTAAAAAACTTCCTTGCATCAGAAACATCCTTAATTAGAGAACCATTATATTTATTATTCAAAAAGTTGTTTTTTTTCATGTTATCCTTGTACTGATTAACATTATATATAAATTTATTTCTAATTAAGTTTTTTTCATTTTCATCTAGGTTGTCAATACCATATTCAAATGAAATAATCATATCATTGATAGGTAGATTATTATTATTATAGGGTAAATTGAAATTTGATCCAAGTTTTAATAAATTGTTAATATTATCTGGTATCTTGTTTGAGGTTAAATTAACAACAAAATTCTCCTCATTGTGTTTAAGAGGGTTAAATTCAATATCTATTGGTAGCTTACAATTATATTTGTTATTATATTTAGAAACATGGTTATTATTTATTATTAAATTTCTATTTTTATTATTATTATAGTTATCTACTATCTGTTTAGAACTATTGATACAATTATTAATATATTGATTTTCATTAACCATGGCTTCAGACTTCAATTTATTAAATTTATTAATGACAACATTAAATGATTTATAATAAGTAAATTGATAAATAGAACTTTCAATGAAAAAAACTTGTTGTAAATCAGATATAGTGAGATATTGTTTTAGCAAACTATGACATTCATTAATACAATTTTTGTTATTTTTTAAATTACTAATTAAATAATTTTAAGTACAAGCTATTAAATCTGTTAATTTCAGAAACCTTTAGTAATTTAAAAAATAACAAAAATTGTATTAATGAATGTCATAGTTTGCTAAAACAATATCTCACTATATCTGATTTACAACAAGTTTTTTTCATTGAAAGTTCTATTTATCAATTTACTTATTATAAATCATTTAATGTTGTCATTAATAAATTTAATAAATTGAAGTCTGAAGCCATGGTTAATGAAAATCAATATATTAATAATTGTATCAATAGTTCTAAACAGATAGTAGATAACTATAATAATAATAAAAATAGAAATTTAATAATAAATAATAACCATGTTTCTAAATATAATAACAAATATAATTGTAAGCTACCAATAGATATTGAATTTAACCCTCTTAAACACAATGAGGAGAATTTTGTTGTTAATTTAACCTCAAACAAGATACCAGATAATATTAACAATTTATTAAAACTTGGATCAAATTTCAATTTACCCTATAATAATAATAATCTACCTATCAATGATATGATTATTTCATTTGAATATGGTATTGACAACCTAGATGAAAATGAAAAAAACTTAATTAGAAATAAATTTATATATAATGTTAATCAGTACAAGGATAACATGAAAAAAAACAACTTTTTGAATAATAAATATAATGGTTCTCTAATTAAGGATGTTTCTGATGCAAGGAAGTTTTTTAAGGAGAATGAAAATATCAAAGTGATTCGTGCTGATAAAACTAATAAAACCGTATTGATTGATAAAGTAGATTATGATAATAAAATGTATGAGCTGTTAAATGATGGTGAAACATATCTTAAAATACATAAAGACCCCACTAATATTTTCCAGAA
Source organism: Sialis fuliginosa (assembly GCA_961205875.1). NCBI lineage: Eukaryota > Metazoa > Arthropoda > Insecta > Megaloptera > Sialidae > Sialis > Sialis fuliginosa. The sequence continues at coordinate 3,571,677 of OY540822.1, read as the reverse complement.
CAGAAACAATAACATTATTCAAAAATTTTATGAAATGGGTTATATTGATCAAAATTTGAGTAACCAACTTAAAGTGCATAATAGTACTCCTCCACAAATTTACGGGTTGATAAAATTACATAAAGTAAATAATCCTGTCAGACCTATAGTTGCTTCATATAATAGCCCACAACAAAAATTGTCAAAATTTTTCTCTGATATTTTAAAAAATATTACTGCTAATAATAATACCGTGAGAGACTCTTGGGAATTCCATGAATTTATTAAAGATTTTCATATACCTAATAAATATAAATTAATTTCACTTGATGTTAAATCATTGTTTACTAACATACCTATCGATACTACTATTGAGATTATCACTAATAAATGGGAAGAAATAAAAAAATACACTAATATTGAGAAGGACGATTTTATTGATGGTTTGAAATTTTGTTGCAATACGTCATATTTCCAGTTTAAAAATCAATTTTATTCACAAATTTATGGAGCACCTATGGGTTCATCTCTATCTGTTGTTTTGGCTGATATTATTATGAACGAACTACAAGAGTCTGTTTTGAAAAATGTAGATTATGAGATTCCTTTTTTTAAAAGATATGTTGATGACATCATTACAGCAATACCTTCGGATAAAATTGAAACTTTATGCAATAGCTTTAATTCTTTTCATGATAGATTACAATTTTCTTATGAACTTGAAAATCAAAATAGAGAAATTAGTTTTTTAGATATAAAAATTTTGGTTAACAAACATAATAAAGTTGAAACCATATGGTATACTAAACCTACCTGGTCTGCTAGATATTTGAACTACAATTCTAATTCCTCTATTGAACATAAACGTAATGTTATTACTGCTATTTTAGACCGGGCAATTAAATTCACTAATTTTAAATATAGAAATCAAATACTCAACAAAGTTTACAATATTTTCTTATTAAATGGTTATCCCATTAATTTTCTTAAAAACACTATAAATAATAGACTCAAAAGTATACTTTATGGACATAATAAAAATAGTAAAAGTTTGGCTGTTGCAGATAATTCCAATTACTCTTATGATGATCAAATATATTTTTCATTCCCGTATATACCTATTTTATCTGAAAAAATGAAAAGAGTTGTTTCTGGACATAATATAAAAATGATAAACAAAAATAAGTATACTACTAAAATTTTTTTTTCTAAATTGAAAAATAAAACTGATAAGATGAAATGTTCTAACGTTATTTATAAACTTAAATGTTCTTGTGATTATTCTTACTTAGGGCAATCTAAACAATACTTGCAAAAGAGAATCAACAGTCATAAATATGCTAAAAATGAAGTTACTGCACTTCGTACCCATATACAACAGACTGGTCACGAAGTTGAATATGGTGATGTTGAAATTTTAGATTTTCAGCCTATTTTAAAAAAAAGATTACTTAGTGAATCGTTACATATCTTAAAAGAACCTAAATGTCTTAACTCTAGAGAAAATCTTAATCACCTCAAAGAATCATATCTAAATTTAATTAAATAAATTTTCTTTTTTCCTCTTTCTTCTTCTTTCCACGTTTCTTTTTGCTTGTATTGTATGCCATTTTTTGGTTTTTCTATTAATTTTAACTTTTTTCATTTTTGTTTGATTAGGTATATGTTTTGTTTGATTTTGATGGTTTTTGTTCCTTTTTTTCTCTCTTTTTAAAAATTTTTAAAAAAATTTCTTTCTAGGTTACCTTGTACTTAAAATTGACATTTAACATAGATAAGATTTTTGTTTTCCATAGATGTAATAAATATAATTAAGTTTGTAATACTAGTGCTTTTCTTTCATTGAAACACTAGTAATTTTATTTCTTTTTTCATGTTTGTATAATAAATTTGTAACTAGTTTTAAGTAAAAACAATTGATTGTTCTTGTTTAATTAAGTTTTATCTTATTATAAATACTTTTCAACATGTGATACAATGTGATACGAATTTTATTTATTTTTAACGTTTTTAAACTAAATTTTTAAGTTTTAATGTTTTAAAAAAATGTTTTTATATATTGTTTTATCTGTTGGATATCACATTTACATATTTTTAGTCTTTTGTACAAGAATGGGTACTTTTTAATATTTAAAAAAAAATTTTTGATGTAATATGCATCTTTTACTACATACATATGGTCACACTAATTTCTGTTTAAATTGTAAGTAAAAATATGTTTATATCTATGAATATCTTGTTCATTTGCTTATGTTACTTACTTATGTTTATGATTTCTTATAGGGATAATTATTAATTTCTGATGAAGACAAAAATGTTGAAAATTAAAATAAGCGCTATTAATTAAAATGATTTGAACATTGGTTTAGTTCTTTAATTAATATTTTGACCTGAAAAAAAACCCCTACAAAATAGGTATATTTAAATAATATCAAGATGGTCATATATATGAATACTAATATATATATATATATATATATATTTAAATATACCTATTTTGTAGGGGTTTTTTTTTAGGTCAAAATATTAATTAAAGAACTAAACCAATGTTCAAATCATTTTAATTAATAGCGCTTATTTTAATTTTCAACATTTTTGTCTTCATCAGAAATTAATAATTATCCCTATAAGAAATCATAAACATAAGTAAGTAACATAAGCAAATGAACAAGATATTCATAGATATAAACATATTTTTTTTACTTACAATTTAAACAGTAATTAGTGTGACCATATGTATGTAGTAAAAGATGCATATTACATCAAAAAATTTTTTTTTAAATATTAAAAAGTACCCATTCTTGTACAAAAGACTAAAAATATGTAAATGTGATATCCAACAGATAAAACAATATATAAAAACAATTTCTTTAAAACATTAAAACTTAAAAATTTAGTTTAAAAACGTTAAAAATAAATAAATTCGTATCACATTGTATCACATGTTGAAAAGTATTTATACTAAGATAAAACTTAATTAAACAAGAACCATCAATTGTTTTTACTTAAAACTAGTTACAAATTTATTATACAAACATGAAAAAAGAAATAAAATTACTAGTGTTTCAATGAAAGAAAAGCACTAGTATTACAAACTTAATTATATTTATTACATCTATGGAAAACAAAAATCTTATCTATGTTAAATGTCAATTTTAAGTACAAGGTAACCTAGAAAGAATTTTTTAAAAATTTTAAAAAGAGAGAAAAAAAGGGAACAAAAACCAACAAAATCAAACTAAAACATATACCTAATCAAACAAAAATGAAAAAAGTTAAAATTAATAGAAAAACCAAAAAATGGCATACAATACAAGCAAAAAGAAACGTGGAAAGAAGAAGAAAGAGGAAAAAAGAAAATTTATTTAATTAAATTTAGATATGATTCTTTGAGGTGATTAAGATTTTCTCTAGAGTTAAGACATTTAGGTTCTTTTAAGATATGTAACGATTCACTAAGTAATCTTTTTTTTAAAATAGGCTGAAAATCTAAAATTTCAACATCACCATATTCAACTTCGTGACCAGTCTGTTGTATATGGGTACGAAGTGCAGTAACTTCATTTTTAGCATATTTATGACTGTTGATTCTCTTTTGCAAGTATTGTTTAGATTGCCCTAAGTAAGAATAATCACAAGAACATTTAAGTTTATAAATAACGTTAGAACATTTCATCTTATCAGTTTTATTTTTTAATTTAGAAAAAAAAATTTTTGTAGTATACTTATTTTTGTTTATCATTTTTATATTATGTCCAGAAACAACTCTTTTCATTTTTTCAGATAAAATAGGTATATACGGGAATGAAAAATATATTTGATCATCATAAGAGTAATTGGAATTTTCTGCAACAGCCAAACTTTTACTATTTTTATTATGTCCATAAAGTATACTTTTGAGTCTATTATTTATAGTGTTTTTAAGAAAATTAATGGGATAACCATTTAATAAGAAAATATTGTAAACTTTGTTGAGTATTTGACTTCTATATTTAAAATTAGTGAATTTAATTGCCCGGTCTAAAATAGCAGTAATAACATTACGTTTATGTTCAATAGAGGAATTAGAATTGTAGTTCAAATATCTAGCAGACCAGGTAGGTTTAGTATACCATATGGTTTCAACTTTATTATGTTTGTTAACCAAAATTTTTATATCTAAAAAACTAATTTCTCTATTTTGATTTTCAAGTTCATAAGAAAATTGTAATCTATCATGAAAAGAATTAAAGCTATTGCATAAAGTTTCAATTTTATCCGAAGGTATTGCTGTAATGATGTCATCAACATATCTTTTAAAAAAAGGAATCTCATAATCTACATTTTTCAAAACAGACTCTTGTAGTTCGTTCATAATAATATCAGCCAAAACAACAGATAGAGATGAACCCATAGGTGCTCCATAAATTTGTGAATAAAATTGATTTTTAAACTGGAAATATGACGTATTGCAACAAAATTTTAAACCATCAATAAAATCGTCCTTCTCAATATTAGTGTATTTTTTTATTTCTTCCCATTTATTAGTGATAATCTCAATAGTAGTATCGATAGGTATGTTAGTAAACAATGATTTAACATCAAGTGAAATTAATTTATATTTATTAGGTATATGAAAATCTTTAATAAATTCATGGAATTCCCAAGAGTCTCTCACGGTATTATTATTAGCAGTAATATTTTTTAAAATATCAGAGAAAAATTTTGACAATTTTTGTTGTGGGCTATTATATGAAGCAACTATAGGTCTGACAGGATTATTTACTTTATGTAATTTTATCAACCCGTAAATTTGTGGAGGAGTACTATTATGCACTTTAAGTTGGTTACTCAAATTTTGATCAATATAACCCATTTCATAAAATTTTTGAATAATGTTATTGTTTCTGTTCTGGAAAATATTAGTGGGGTCTTTATGTATTTTAAGATATGTTTCACCATCATTTAACAGCTCATACATTTTATTATCATAATCTACTTTATCAATCAATACGGTTTTATTAGTTTTATCAGCACGAATCACTTTGATATTTTCATTCTCCTTAAAAAACTTCCTTGCATCAGAAACATCCTTAATTAGAGAACAATTATATTTATTATTCAAAAAATTGTTTTTTTTCATGTTATCCTTGTACTGATTAACATTATATATAAATTTATTTCTAATTAAGTTTTTTTCATTTTCATCTAGGTTGTCAATACCATATTCAAATGAAATAATCATATCATTGATAGGTAGATTATTATTATTATAGGGTAAATTGAAATTTGATCCAAGTTTTAATAAATTGTTAATATTATCAGGTATCTTGTTAGAGGTTAAATTAACAACAAAATTCTCCTCATTGTGTTTAAGAGGGTTAAATTCAATATCTATTGGTAGCTTACAATTATATTTGTTATTATATTTAGAAACATGGTTATTACTTATTATTAAATTTCTATTTTTATTATTATTATAGTTATCTACTATCTGTTTAGAACTATTGATACAATTATTAATATATTGATTTTCATTAACCATGGCTTCAGACTTCAATTTATTAAATTTATTAATGACAACATTAAATGATTTATAATAAGTAAATTGATAAATAGAACTTTCAATGAAAAAAACTTGTTGTAAATCAGATATAGTGAGATATTGTTTTAGCAAACTATGACATTCATTAATACAATTTTTGTTATTTTTTAAATTACTAAAGGTTTCTGAAATTAACAGATTTAATAGCTTGTACTTAAAATTATTTAAAATATTGTTATATCTATGTTTATTGCTATTATTACTTAAAGAAATAAAGTTTTTTTTATTATCAAATTTACTATTCATAAATTTAGGAAAAAGATTATTCTTTTTACAACTTATAAGGAAAAATTTTTTTATATCTAGTCTTGCCTTTGTACTATATAATTTTCTTACTTGTTTCATTCTATCTTGGATGTCTTCATTTTTATATTTGTTGAGTAGAGAGTTCATATTACACTTATCATCCCCAGTGTTTTTTATATTAGTATTCATATATATGACCATCTTGATATTATTTAAATATACCTATTTTGTAGGGGTTTTTTTTTAGGTCAAAATATTAATTAAAGAACTAAACCAATGTTCAAATCATTTTAATTAATAGCGCTTATTTTAATTTTCAACATTTTTGTCTTCATCAGAAATTAATAATTATCCCTATAAGAAATCATAAACATAAGTAAGTAACATAAGCAAATGAACAAGATATTCATAGATATAAACATATTTTTTTTACTTACAATTTAAACAGTAATTAGTGTGACCATATGTATGTAGTAAAAGATGCATATTACATCAAAAAATTTTTTTTTAAATATTAAAAAGTACCCATTCTTGTACAAAAGACTAAAAATATGTAAATGTGATATCCAACAGATAAAACAATATATAAAAACAATTTCTTTAAAACATTAAAACTTAAAAATTTAGTTTAAAAACGTTAAAAATAAATAAATTCGTATCACATTGTATCACATGTTGAAAAGTATTTATACTAAGATAAAACTTAATTAAACAAGAACCATCAATTGTTTTTACTTAAAACTAGTTACAAATTTATTATACAAACATGAAAAAAGAAATAAAATTACTAGTGTTTCAATGAAAGAAAAGCACTAGTATTACAAACTTAATTATATTTATTACATCTATGGAAAACAAAAATCTTATCTATGTTAAATGTCAATTTTAAGTACAAGGTAACCTAGAAAGAATTTTTTAAAAATTTTAAAAAGAGAGAAAAAAAGGGAACAAAAACCAACAAAATCAAACTAAAACATATACCTAATCAAACAAAAATGAAAAAAGTTAAAATTAATAGAAAAACCAAAAAATGGCATACAATACAAGCAAAAAGAAACGTGGAAAGAAGAAGAAAGAGGAAAAAAGAAAATTTATTTAATTAAATTTAGATATGATTCTTTGAGGTGATTAAGATTTTCTCTAGAGTTAAGACATTTAGGTTCTTTTAAGATATGTAACGATTCACTAAGTAATCTTTTTTTTAAAATAGGCTGAAAATCTAAAATTTCAACATCACCATATTCAACTTCGTGACCAGTCTGTTGTATATGGGTACGAAGTGCAGTAACTTCATTTTTAGCATATTTATGACTGTTGATTCTCTTTTGCAAGTATTGTTTAGATTGCCCTAAGTAAGAATAATCACAAGAACATTTAAGTTTATAAATAACGTTAGAACATTTCATCTTATCAGTTTTATTTTTTAATTTAGAAAAAAAAATTTTTGTAGTATACTTATTTTTGTTTATCATTTTTATATTATGTCCAGAAACAACTCTTTTCATTTTTTCAGATAAAATAGGTATATACGGGAATGAAAAATATATTTGATCATCATAAGAGTAATTGGAATTTTCTGCAACAGCCAAACTTTTACTATTTTTATTATGTCCATAAAGTATACTTTTGAGTCTATTATTTATAGTGTTTTTAAGAAAATTAATGGGATAACCATTTAATAAGAAAATATTGTAAACTTTGTTGAGTATTTGACTTCTATATTTAAAATTAGTGAATTTAATTGCCCGGTCTAAAATAGCAGTAATAACATTACGTTTATGTTCAATAGAGGAATTAGAATTGTAGTTCAAATATCTAGCAGACCAGGTAGGTTTAGTATACCATATGGTTTCAACTTTATTATGTTTGTTAACCAAAATTTTTATATCTAAAAAACTAATTTCTCTATTTTGATTTTCAAGTTCATAAGAAAATTGTAATCTATCATGAAAAGAATTAAAGCTATTGCATAAAGTTTCAATTTTATCCGAAGGTATTGCTGTAATGATGTCATCAACATATCTTTTAAAAAAAGGAATCTCATAATCTACATTTTTCAAAACAGACTCTTGTAGTTCGTTCATAATAATATCAGCCAAAACAACAGATAGAGATGAACCCATAGGTGCTCCATAAATTTGTGAATAAAATTGATTTTTAAACTGGAAATATGACGTATTGCAACAAAATTTTAAACCATCAATAAAATCGTCCTTCTCAATATTAGTGTATTTTTTTATTTCTTCCCATTTATTAGTGATAATCTCAATAGTAGTATCGATAGGTATGTTAGTAAACAATGATTTAACATCAAGTGAAATTAATTTATATTTATTAGGTATATGAAAATCTTTAATAAATTCATGGAATTCCCAAGAGTCTCTCACGGTATTATTATTAGCAGTAATATTTTTTAAAATATCAGAGAAAAATTTTGACAATTTTTGTTGTGGGCTATTATATGAAGCAACTATAGGTCTGACAGGATTATTTACTTTATGTAATTTTATCAACCCGTAAATTTGTGGAGGAGTACTATTATGCACTTTAAGTTGGTTACTCAAATTTTGATCAATATAACCCATTTCATAAAATTTTTGAATAATGTTATTGTTTCTGTTCTGGAAAATATTAGTGGGGTCTTTATGTATTTTAAGATATGTTTCACCATCATTTAACAGCTCATACATTTTATTATCATAATCTACTTTATCAATCAATACGGTTTTATTAGTTTTATCAGCACGAATCACTTTGATATTTTCATTCTCCTTAAAAAACTTCCTTGCATCAGAAACATCCTTAATTAGAGAACAATTATATTTATTATTCAAAAAATTGTTTTTTTTTCCATGTTATCCTTGTACTGATTAACATTATATATAAATTTATTTCTAATTAAGTTTTTTTCATTTTCATCTAGGTTGTCAATACCATATTCAAATGAAATAATCATATCATTGATAGGTAGATTATTATTATTATAGGGTAAATTGAAATTTGATCCAAGTTTTAATAAATTGTTAATATTATCAGGTATCTTGTTAGAGGTTAAATTAACAACAAAATTCTCCTCATTGTGTTTAAGAGGGTTAAATTCAATATCTATTGGTAGCTTACAATTATATTTGTTATTATATTTAGAAACATGGTTATTACTTATTATTAAATTTCTATTTTTATTATTATTATAGTTATCTACTATCTGTTTAGAACTATTGATACAATTATTAATATATTGATTTTCATTAACCATGGCTTCAGACTTCAATTTATTAAATTTATTAATGACAACATTAAATGATTTATAATAAGTAAATTGATAAATAGAACTTTCAATGAAAAAAACTTGTTGTAAATCAGATATAGTGAGATATTGTTTTAGCAAACTATGACATTCATTAATACAATTTTTGTTATTTTTTAAATTACTAAAGGTTTCTGAAATTAACAGATTTAATAGCTTGTACTTAAAATTATTTAAAATATTGTTATATCTATGTTTATTGCTATTATTACTTAAAGAAATAAAGTTTTTTTTATTATCAAATTTACTATTCATAAATTTAGGAAAAAGATTATTCTTTTTACAACTTATAAGGAAAAATTTTTTTATATCTAGTCTTGCCTTTGTACTATATAATTTTCTTACTTGTTTCATTCTATCTTGGATGTCTTCATTTTTATATTTGTTGAGTAGAGAGTTCATATTACACTTATCATCCCCAGTGTTTTTTATATTAGTATTCATATATATGACCATCTTGATATTATTTAAATATACCTATTTTGTAGGGGTTTTTTTTTAGGTCAAAATATTAATTAAAGAACTAAACCAATGTTCAAATCATTTTAATTAATAGCGCTTATTTTAATTTTCAACATTTTTGTCTTCATCAGAAATTAATAATTATCCCTATAAGAAATCATAAACATAAGTAAGTAACATAAGCAAATGAACAAGATATTCATAGATATAAACATATTTTTTTTACTTACAATTTAAACAGTAATTAGTGTGACCATATGTATGTAGTAAAAGATGCATATTACATCAAAAAATTTTTTTTTAAATATTAAAAAGTACCCATTCTTGTACAAAAGACTAAAAATATGTAAATGTGATATCCAACAGATAAAACAATATATAAAAACAATTTCTTTAAAACATTAAAACTTAAAAATTTAGTTTAAAAACGTTAAAAATAAATAAATTCGTATCACATTGTATCACATGTTGAAAAGTATTTATACTAAGATAAAACTTAATTAAACAAGAACCATCAATTGTTTTTACTTAAAACTAGTTACAAATTTATTATACAAACATGAAAAAAGAAATAAAATTACTAGTGTTTCAATGAAAGAAAAGCACTAGTATTACAAACTTAATTATATTTATTACATCTATGGAAAACAAAAATCTTATCTATGTTAAATGTCAATTTTAAGTACAAGGTAACCTAGAAAGAATTTTTTAAAAATTTTAAAAAGAGAGAAAAAAAGGGAACAAAAACCAACAAAATCAAACTAAAACATATACCTAATCAAACAAAAATGAAAAAAGTTAAAATTAATAGAAAAACCAAAAAATGGCATACAATACAAGCAAAAAGAAACGTGGAAAGAAGAAGAAAGAGGAAAAAAGAAAATTTATTTAATTAAATTTAGATATGATTCTTTGAGGTGATTAAGATTTTCTCTAGAGTTAAGACATTTAGGTTCTTTTAAGATATGTAACGATTCACTAAGTAATCTTTTTTTTAAAATAGGCTGAAAATCTAAAATTTCAACATCACCATATTCAACTTCGTGACCAGTCTGTTGTATATGGGTACGAAGTGCAGTAACTTCATTTTTAGCATATTTATGACTGTTGATTCTCTTTTGCAAGTATTGTTTAGATTGCCCTAAGTAAGAATAATCACAAGAACATTTAAGTTTATAAATAACGTTAGAACATTTCATCTTATCAGTTTTATTTTTTAATTTAGAAAAAAAAATTTTTGTAGTATACTTATTTTTGTTTATCATTTTTATATTATGTCCAGAAACAACTCTTTTCATTTTTTCAGATAAAATAGGTATATACGGGAATGAAAAATATATTTGATCATCATAAGAGTAATTGGAATTTTCTGCAACAGCCAAACTTTTACTATTTTTATTATGTCCATAAAGTATACTTTTGAGTCTATTATTTATAGTGTTTTTAAGAAAATTAATGGGATAACCATTTAATAAGAAAATATTGTAAACTTTGTTGAGTATTTGACTTCTATATTTAAAATTAGTGAATTTAATTGCCCGGTCTAAAATAGCAGTAATAACATTACGTTTATGTTCAATAGAGGAATTAGAATTGTAGTTCAAATATCTAGCAGACCAGGTAGGTTTAGTATACCATATGGTTTCAACTTTATTATGTTTGTTAACCAAAATTTTTATATCTAAAAAACTAATTTCTCTATTTTGATTTTCAAGTTCATAAGAAAATTGTAATCTATCATGAAAAGAATTAAAGCTATTGCATAAAGTTTCAATTTTATCCGAAGGTATTGCTGTAATGATGTCATCAACATATCTTTTAAAAAAAGGAATCTCATAATCTACATTTTTCAAAACAGACTCTTGTAGTTCGTTCATAATAATATCAGCCAAAACAACAGATAGAGATGAACCCATAGGTGCTCCATAAATTTGTGAATAAAATTGATTTTTAAACTGGAAATATGACGTATTGCAACAAAATTTTAAACCATCAATAAAATCGTCCTTCTCAATATTAGTGTATTTTTTTATTTCTTCCCATTTATTAGTGATAATCTCAATAGTAGTATCGATAGGTATGTTAGTAAACAATGATTTAACATCAAGTGAAATTAATTTATATTTATTAGGTATATGAAAATCTTTAATAAATTCATGGAATTCCCAAGAGTCTCTCACGGTATTATTATTAGCAGTAATATTTTTTAAAATATCAGAGAAAAATTTTGACAATTTTTGTTGTGGGCTATTATATGAAGCAACTATAGGTCTGACAGGATTATTTACTTTATGTAATTTTATCAACCCGTAAATTTGTGGAGGAGTACTATTATGCACTTTAAGTTGGTTACTCAAATTTTGATCAATATAACCCATTTCATAAAATTTTTGAATAATGTTATTGTTTCTGTTCTGGAAAATATTAGTGGGGTCTTTATGTATTTTAAGATATGTTTCACCATCATTTAACAGCTCATACATTTTATTATCATAATCTACTTTATCAATCAATACGGTTTTATTAGTTTTATCAGCACGAATCACTTTGATATTTTCATTCTCCTTAAAAAACTTCCTTGCATCAGAAACATCCTTAATTAGAGAACAATTATATTTATTATTCAAAAAATTGTTTTTTTTCATGTTATCCTTGTACTGATTAACATTATATATAAATTTATTTCTAATTAAGTTTTTTTCATTTTCATCTAGGTTGTCAATACCATATTCAAATGAAATAATCATATCATTGATAGGTAGATTATTATTATTATAGGGTAAATTGAAATTTGATCCAAGTTTTAATAAATTGTTAATATTATCAGGTATCTTGTTAGAGGTTAAATTAACAACAAAATTCTCCTCATTGTGTTTAAGAGGGTTAAATTCAATATCTATTGGTAGCTTACAATTATATTTGTTATTATATTTAGAAACATGGTTATTACTTATTATTAAATTTCTATTTTTATTATTATTATAGTTATCTACTATCTGTTTAGAACTATTGATACAATTATTAATATATTGATTTTCATTAACCATGGCTTCAGACTTCAATTTATTAAATTTATTAATGACAACATTAAATGATTTATAATAAGTAAATTGATAAATAGAACTTTCAATGAAAAAAACTTGTTGTAAATCAGATATAGTGAGATATTGTTTTAGCAAACTATGACATTCATTAATACAATTTTTGTTATTTTTTAAATTACTAAAGGTTTCTGAAATTAACAGATTTAATAGCTTGTACTTAAAATTATTTAAAATATTGTTATATCTATGTTTATTGCTATTATTACTTAAAGAAATAAAGTTTTTTTTATTATCAAATTTACTATTCATAAATTTAGGAAAAAGATTATTCTTTTTACAACTTATAAGGAAAAATTTTTTTATATCTAGTCTTGCCTTTGTACTATATAATTTTCTTACTTGTTTCATTCTATCTTGGATGTCTTCATTTTTATATTTGTTGAGTAGAGAGTTCATATTACACTTATCATCCCCAGTGTTTTTTATATTAGTATTCATATATATGACCATCTTGATATTATTTAAATATACCTATTTTGTAGGGGTTTTTTTTTAGGTCAAAATATTAATTAAAGAACTAAACCAATGTTCAAATCATTTTAATTAATAGCGCTTATTTTAATTTTCAACATTTTTGTCTTCATCAGAAATTAATAATTATCCCTATAAGAAATCATAAACATAAGTAAGTAACATAAGCAAATGAACAAGATATTCATAGATATAAACATATTTTTTTTACTTACAATTTAAATTATTATTATTATTATTATAATTAATATTTTGACCTAAAAAAAAAACCCCTACAAAATAGGTATATTTAAATAATATCAAGATGGTCATATATATGAATACTAATATAAAAAACACTGGGGATGATAAGTGTAATATGAACTCTCTACTCAACAAATATAAAAATGAAGACATCCAAGATAGAATGAAACAAGTAAGAAAATTATATAGTACAAAGGCAAGACTAGATATAAAAAAATTTTTCCTTATAAGTTGTAAAAAGAATAATCTTTTTCCTAAATTTATGAATAGTAAATTTGATAATAAAAAAAACTTTATTTCTTTAAGTAATAATAGCAATAAACATAGATATAACAATATTTTAAATAATTTTAAGTACAAGCTATTAAATCTGTTAATTTCAGAAACCTTTAGTAATTTAAAAAATAACAAAAATTGTATTAATGAATGTCATAGTTTGCTAAAACAATATCTCACTATATCTGATTTACAACAAGTTTTTTTCATTGAAAGTTCTATTTATCAATTTACTTATTATAAATCATTTAATGTTGTCATTAATAAATTTAATAAATTGAAGTCTGAAGCCATGGTTAATGAAAATCAATATATTAATAATTGTATCAATAGTTCTAAACAGATAGTAGATAACTATAATAATAATAAAAATAGAAATTTAATAATAAGTAATAACCATGTTTCTAAATATAATAACAAATATAATTGTAAGCTACCAATAGATATTGAATTTAACCCTCTTAAACACAATGAGGAGAATTTTGTTGTTAATTTAACCTCTAACAAGATACCTGATAATATTAACAATTTATTAAAACTTGGATCAAATTTCAATTTACCCTATAATAATAATAATCTACCTATCAATGATATGATTATTTCATTTGAATATGGTATTGACAACCTAGATGAAAATGAAAAAAACTTAATTAGAAATAAATTTATATATAATGTTAATCAGTACAAGGATAACATGAAAAAAAACAATTTTTTGAATAATAAATATAATTGTTCTCTAATTAAGGATGTTTCTGATGCAAGGAAGTTTTTTAAGGAGAATGAAAATATCAAAGTGATTCGTGCTGATAAAACTAATAAAACCGTATTGATTGATAAAGTAGATTATGATAATAAAATGTATGAGCTGTTAAATGATGGTGAAACATATCTTAAAATACATAAAGACCCCACTAATATTTTCCAGAACAGAAACAATAACATTATTCAAAAATTTTATGAAATGGGTTATATTGATCAAAATTTGAGTAACCAACTTAAAGTGCATAATAGTACTCCTCCACAAATTTACGGGTTGATAAAATTACATAAAGTAAATAATCCTGTCAGACCTATAGTTGCTTCATATAATAGCCCACAACAAAAATTGTCAAAATTTTTCTCTGATATTTTAAAAAATATTACTGCTAATAATAATACCGTGAGAGACTCTTGGGAATTCCATGAATTTATTAAAGATTTTCATATACCTAATAAATATAAATTAATTTCACTTGATGTTAAATCATTGTTTACTAACATACCTATCGATACTACTATTGAGATTATCACTAATAAATGGGAAGAAATAAAAAAATACACTAATATTGAGAAGGACGATTTTATTGATGGTTTAAAATTTTGTTGCAATACGTCATATTTCCAGTTTAAAAATCAATTTTATTCACAAATTTATGGAGCACCTATGGGTTCATCTCTATCTGTTGTTTTGGCTGATATTATTATGAACGAACTACAAGAGTCTGTTTTGAAAAATGTAGATTATGAGATTCCTTTTTTTAAAAGATATGTTGATGACATCATTACAGCAATACCTTCGGATAAAATTGAAACTTTATGCAATAGCTTTAATTCTTTTCATGATAGATTACAATTTTCTTATGAACTTGAAAATCAAAATAGAGAAATTAGTTTTTTAGATATAAAAATTTTGGTTAACAAACATAATAAAGTTGAAACCATATGGTATACTAAACCTACCTGGTCTGCTAGATATTTGAACTACAATTCTAATTCCTCTATTGAACATAAACGTAATGTTATTACTGCTATTTTAGACCGGGCAATTAAATTCACTAATTTTAAATATAGAAGTCAAATACTCAACAAAGTTTACAATATTTTCTTATTAAATGGTTATCCCATTAATTTTCTTAAAAACACTATAAATAATAGACTCAAAAGTATACTTTATGGACATAATAAAAATAGTAAAAGTTTGGCTGTTGCAGAAAATTCCAATTACTCTTATGATGATCAAATATATTTTTCATTCCCGTATATACCTATTTTATCTGAAAAAATGAAAAGAGTTGTTTCTGGACATAATATAAAAATGATAAACAAAAATAAGTATACTACAAAAATTTTTTTTTCTAAATTAAAAAATAAAACTGATAAGATGAAATGTTCTAACGTTATTTATAAACTTAAATGTTCTTGTGATTATTCTTACTTAGGGCAATCTAAACAATACTTGCAAAAGAGAATCAACAGTCATAAATATGCTAAAAATGAAGTTACTGCACTTCGTACCCATATACAACAGACTGGTCACGAAGTTGAATATGGTGATGTTGAAATTTTAGATTTTCAGCCTATTTTAAAAAAAAGATTACTTAGTGAATCGTTACATATCTTAAAAGAACCTAAATGTCTTAACTCTAGAGAAAATCTTAATCACCTCAAAGAATCATATCTAAATTTAATTAAATAAATTTTCTTTTTTCCTCTTTCTTCTTCTTTCCACGTTTCTTTTTGCTTGTATTGTATGCCATTTTTTGGTTTTTCTATTAATTTTAACTTTTTTCATTTTTGTTTGATTAGGTATATGTTTTAGTTTGATTTTGTTGGTTTTTGTTCCCTTTTTTTCTCTCTTTTTAAAATTTTTAAAAAATTCTTTCTAGGTTACCTTGTACTTAAAATTGACATTTAACATAGATAAGATTTTTGTTTTCCATAGATGTAATAAATATAATTAAGTTTGTAATACTAGTGCTTTTCTTTCATTGAAACACTAGTAATTTTATTTCTTTTTTCATGTTTGTATAATAAATTTGTAACTAGTTTTAAGTAAAAACAATTGATGGTTCTTGTTTAATTAAGTTTTATCTTAGTATAAATACTTTTCAACATGTGATACAATGTGATACGAATTTATTTATTTTTAACGTTTTTAAACTAAATTTTTAAGTTTTAATGTTTTAAAGAAATTGTTTTTATATATTGTTTTATCTGTTGGATATCACATTTACATATTTTTAGTCTTTTGTACAAGAATGGGTACTTTTTAATATTTAAAAAAAAATTTTTTGATGTAATATGCATCTTTTACTACATACATATGGTCACACTAATTACTGTTTAAATTGTAAGTAAAAAAAATATGTTTATATCTATGAATATCTTGTTCATTTGCTTATGTTACTTACTTATGTTTATGATTTCTTATAGGGATAATTATTAATTTCTGATGAAGACAAAAATGTTGAAAATTAAAATAAGCGCTATTAATTAAAATGATTTGAACATTGGTTTAGTTCTTTAATTAATATTTTGACCTAAAAAAAAACCCCTACAAAATAGGTATATTTAAATAATATCAAGATGGTCATATATATGAATACTAATATAAAAAACACTGGGGATGATAAGTGTAATATGAACTCTCTACTCAACAAATATAAAAATGAAGACATCCAAGATAGAATGAAACAAGTAAGAAAATTATATAGTACAAAGGCAAGACTAGATATAAAAAAATTTTTCCTTATAAGTTGTAAAAAGAATAATCTTTTTCCTAAATTTATGAATAGTAAATTTGATAATAAAAAAAACTTTATTTCTTTAAGTAATAATAGCAATAAACATAGATATAACAATATTTTAAATAATTTTAAGTACAAGCTATTAAATCTGTTAATTTCAGAAACCTTTAGTAATTTAAAAAATAACAAAAATTGTATTAATGAATGTCATAGTTTGCTAAAACAATATCTCACTATATCTGATTTACAACAAGTTTTTTTCATTGAAAGTTCTATTTATCAATTTACTTATTATAAATCATTTAATGTTGTCATTAATAAATTTAATAAATTGAAGTCTGAAGCCATGGTTAATGAAAATCAATATATTAATAATTGTATCAATAGTTCTAAACAGATAGTAGATAACTATAATAATAATAAAAATAGAAATTTAATAATAAGTAATAACCATGTTTCTAAATATAATAACAAATATAATTGTAAGCTACCAATAGATATTGAATTTAACCCTCTTAAACACAATGAGGAGAATTTTGTTGTTAATTTAACCTCTAACAAGATACCTGATAATATTAACAATTTATTAAAACTTGGATCAAATTTCAATTTACCCTATAATAATAATAATCTACCTATCAATGATATGATTATTTCATTTGAATATGGTATTGACAACCTAGATGAAAATGAAAAAAACTTAATTAGAAATAAATTTATATATAATGTTAATCAGTACAAGGATAACATGAAAAAAAACAATTTTTTGAATAATAAATATAATTGTTCTCTAATTAAGGATGTTTCTGATGCAAGGAAGTTTTTTAAGGAGAATGAAAATATCAAAGTGATTCGTGCTGATAAAACTAATAAAACCGTATTGATTGATAAAGTAGATTATGATAATAAAATGTATGAGCTGTTAAATGATGGTGAAACATATCTTAAAATACATAAAGACCCCACTAATATTTTCCAGAACAGAAACAATAACATTATTCAAAAATTTTATGAAATGGGTTATATTGATCAAAATTTGAGTAACCAACTTAAAGTGCATAATAGTACTCCTCCACAAATTTACGGGTTGATAAAATTACATAAAGTAAATAATCCTGTCAGACCTATAGTTGCTTCATATAATAGCCCACAACAAAAATTGTCAAAATTTTTCTCTGATATTTTAAAAAATATTACTGCTAATAATAATACCGTGAGAGACTCTTGGGAATTCCATGAATTTATTAAAGATTTTCATATACCTAATAAATATAAATTAATTTCACTTGATGTTAAATCATTGTTTACTAACATACCTATCGATACTACTATTGAGATTATCACTAATAAATGGGAAGAAATAAAAAAATACACTAATATTGAGAAGGACGATTTTATTGATGGTTTAAAATTTTGTTGCAATACGTCATATTTCCAGTTTAAAAATCAATTTTATTCACAAATTTATGGAGCACCTATGGGTTCATCTCTATCTGTTGTTTTGGCTGATATTATTATGAACGAACTACAAGAGTCTGTTTTGAAAAATGTAGATTATGAGATTCCTTTTTTTAAAAGATATGTTGATGACATCATTACAGCAATACCTTCGGATAAAATTGAAACTTTATGCAATAGCTTTAATTCTTTTCATGATAGATTACAATTTTCTTATGAACTTGAAAATCAAAATAGAGAAATTAGTTTTTTAGATATAAAAATTTTGGTTAACAAACATAATAAAGTTGAAACCATATGGTATACTAAACCTACCTGGTCTGCTAGATATTTGAACTACAATTCTAATTCCTCTATTGAACATAAACGTAATGTTATTACTGCTATTTTAGACCGGGCAATTAAATTCACTAATTTTAAATATAGAAGTCAAATACTCAACAAAGTTTACAATATTTTCTTATTAAATGGTTATCCCATTAATTTTCTTAAAAACACTATAAATAATAGACTCAAAAGTATACTTTATGGACATAATAAAAATAGTAAAAGTTTGGCTGTTGCAGAAAATTCCAATTACTCTTATGATGATCAAATATATTTTTCATTCCCGTATATACCTATTTTATCTGAAAAAATGAAAAGAGTTGTTTCTGGACATAATATAAAAATGATAAACAAAAATAAGTATACTACAAAAATTTTTTTTTCTAAATTAAAAAATAAAACTGATAAGATGAAATGTTCTAACGTTATTTATAAACTTAAATGTTCTTGTGATTATTCTTACTTAGGGCAATCTAAACAATACTTGCAAAAGAGAATCAACAGTCATAAATATGCTAAAAATGAAGTTACTGCACTTCGTACCCATATACAACAGACTGGTCACGAAGTTGAATATGGTGATGTTGAAATTTTAGATTTTCAGCCTATTTTAAAAAAAAGATTACTTAGTGAATCGTTACATATCTTAAAAGAACCTAAATGTCTTAACTCTAGAGAAAATCTTAATCACCTCAAAGAATCATATCTAAATTTAATTAAATAAATTTTCTTTTTTCCTCTTTCTTCTTCTTTCCACGTTTCTTTTTGCTTGTATTGTATGCCATTTTTTGGTTTTTCTATTAATTTTAACTTTTTTCATTTTTGTTTGATTAGGTATATGTTTTAGTTTGATTTTGTTGGTTTTTGTTCCCTTTTTTTCTCTCTTTTTAAAATTTTTAAAAAATTCTTTCTAGGTTACCTTGTACTTAAAATTGACATTTAACATAGATAAGATTTTTGTTTTCCATAGATGTAATAAATATAATTAAGTTTGTAATACTAGTGCTTTTCTTTCATTGAAACACTAGTAATTTTATTTCTTTTTTCATGTTTGTATAATAAATTTGTAACTAGTTTTAAGTAAAAACAATTGATGGTTCTTGTTTAATTAAGTTTTATCTTAGTATAAATACTTTTCAACATGTGATACAATGTGATACGAATTTATTTATTTTTAACGTTTTTAAACTAAATTTTTAAGTTTTAATGTTTTAAAGAAATTGTTTTTATATATTGTTTTATCTGTTGGATATCACATTTACATATTTTTAGTCTTTTGTACAAGAATGGGTACTTTTTAATATTTAAAAAAAAATTTTTTGATGTAATATGCATCTTTTACTACATACATATGGTCACACTAATTACTGTTTAAATTGTAAGTAAAAAAAATATGTTTATATCTATGAATATCTTGTTCATTTGCTTATGTTACTTACTTATGTTTATGATTTCTTATAGGGATAATTATTAATTTCTGATGAAGACAAAAATGTTGAAAATTAAAATAAGCGCTATTAATTAAAATGATTTGAACATTGGTTTAGTTCTTTAATTAATATTTTGACCTAAAAAAAAACCCCTACAAAATAGGTATATTTAAATAATATCAAGATGGTCATATATATGAATACTAATATATATATATATATATATATATATATATTTCCATTTAAAAAAATGAAGTTGACCTCAAAATGACCTTAAAACATACACTCAAGTTAATTTTTTTACATTCATTAGTTTTCCTCCTCCTAACCCTGCAACTTTTGTACCAAACATTTTCTCTGAAATTCTTTAGTTTTCGAAATATTTACTTGTCTCAATTTAAATAGACCACCCGGTATATCATAGTATTTTCATAAAAATGTAAAACCATGAATTGATCTGACTACTAACAATAAGTTTATTTTGGCATTTTTGTACTACATAAATATCAACCATTTACATGATATTATTTGTATAGACAAATTCTTAATTTAAGTGCAATAAATTAGATACTATTATTTACATAATATACTACTTACGGAATTTTTCTCATCCAATTTGGCATAACCAGTGTTACAGTGAAATTATGTTGTTTATATCATATATTAATCAACTAATATATGTTTATATGTTCACGTATACATATGTTAAAAATATGTCATAAAATATCATCTAAAAGTTGGTAGTAAACAATACAAATAATTTATTTTTATTTATAACTTTATAATAATACAACAATACTGTACTGTTCTTTTAAATAAACCACAACTTTATAGGTTATACAGAGAGAGCGTTTACATGCATCCACCATCCGTGTTCGCTATTTAACTAACCTAACTTCATGTTAGTGCCACCATCATACATACAATGTTCTTATGTTGGTACTACCAATGCTGGACACTACAAATATTTAGTACAAAAATATAATAATTAACAATTAATAATATTTGTATTGTTGACACGTAATATCCGAAGTGCTGTCTTGTATCAGTCGTTGACATCGGGTATTAGATATTGCTTTTTAGTACAGCCAGGCGGTGCTCATATACTCGTTGCTTTGTATGTTTCTTATTTCGATGGGTAGGTAGTTAGAGTTCAGGAACGAGGAAGACCATGTGTCTCTGTTTAAAAGCCTTCGACATTTTTGGGATCCGGATAGGGTTTAACATTGACGATCTGGAGTCGTAGGAATATTGGACAGGAGTTTGATGTTCGGGACTTTGAATTCAGGAAACAGTTCTGCGGATGTGAAGTATCTAGTTTTTTTTAAAGATTATAGGATAAGTAGTTTTTGTACACGACAGAGTGGATCCAAAATAGACCCATAAGTACCACCCCAGGCTGATTCCGTAGATAATCCTGACCATTTTTTATTTGTTGCTTATAATATTTTCTTCGACATTTTCATTTTTAAATATTTCATATTCTATTACTGCTGAACATAAAAATAGTGACAGAAAGGCTGTAAAAAATAAAAATAAATCTTGAATGAATTCTTTAATTACTTACTAAAAACATTTTTCAAATTGTTTACTGTGTATCTTCTTACCGTCCATTTTAACTTTTCTTGGCAGTAAGTTAATAATAATAATCTAGCCTTCAGTTCGTCTTTATAATCATGTGGTTTAAAATGTTTGCTACATATCCGTTTGTTAGCAGAATTCTATTTATCTATACTTGAGCAAATTCCGCCAAAGAACATTGTTGGTTACACATCTTATGTTAAACACTGTAATTTATAATAATAAAATATAAAAATATAGTTTTAAAACTCAGTACACCTATCAATAACAACTTACAATGAATCAGCTTCACTAATAGTAATAACAATAAATATACAGGATGGGGCAATAGTGTGTGGAAGTTCGATAGCTCGTAGACCATAACAGTTAAAAAAATATTCTAATGCAGATGTAAACTGTGGGTAAATGCGCATACATAGAAATTATTTTCAAATATACAGGGTGCTACAAAAAAGTGTGGCACGAATTATGTTTTTCATTGAAAAAATATCGTTTTTAAAAAAATCTTTATTTGTTATAATTCTATATAATGCTTATAGCTAGATGGTATACTTGAGAATGAATTCTTATAGAAGAGGATAACAGTTTGCATGATTTTACTCCGTCATCATTTTCTATAATTCTCTGAATGTAATACAATACTTTTGTACGCCGGATAAGGCGATGATAAAAATGTGTTAAATTCATAAGTGTTATACATATGATTAAATAGTTATTCATAATTAAATTAAGTACAATACAATATAATATCTTAAACTATTGGTTATTGAAATATATGTTTATCTTATATAATAGATAGTTCATTTCATGACTCCTCCCACCAAAGTCTGAGACATCGGCCAATGAAATTGAACTTTAGGCGATGTGGAAGCATTATAGCTGACTGGTGCACAATTTTCATTTTTCATTTCTTCATTTTTGGTTTTACGTTTTCTTCGAATAATAATTGTAGTGATTATTATTGTAATAAGTATCCCAATTATAGTGTATGTAGAATAATTCATTTTATTTTCTCTGACTTCTAACAACTCTATTGCTTTTCTTGTTTGTTGATGAAAATCGTTAAGTTTTTGTAGAGTTAGAGTTTTGGAAATATTTCTTACTTGAAGTTGCGAAAAAACAGTAGGTATGATAAAAATGTCGTCCCACGAAAGTGTTGATTTGCTTGTATATTTTATGTTGTTAATTTCTATACTGCAGTTTTGGAAATGTATTAATAAATTTCCTATGATGGTCTTTTGTTCCATTTCACATGTCGTTTGAATTTCTTGGGGGTGCTGTGTTGCAATCAGTAAATAGTTTTGTTCGATTGTTTCTATAAATTCCACATCTTCGGTTTCGATCAGAGAACAGTTAGCTGTTGATTTCTGTATTAGTTTTGTAATGCAATGTTCATTTTCTAACGATTTAAGATGTTTACTTTCACAGAAATATTGATTCTCTATAAGGTTACATGGTTTCGTCATATACTGATAGCTTATCTCGTTCAAGATAATATAAGGAGTAGGAATTTTAATTGTATAAGTATTGTTTATAGGTAGGTTTCTAATATGATAATAATTAAATTGTTCATTAAGGAAATTAGGAATTAATATTACAAATATGATATTTGTTTGATTGTAATATGCTTGTAGTTCTAATAATTCGTATATATGTTCACTAGAAACTAGATTGATATTTTGATTGTTAAAATATTGATAGATTTGTTTTAATTCCGCCGGATGTAATATTTGTTTAGGAATTACATTGAGTTTGGCTAAAACTATAGATTCACTTATATCTTTAAGATGTATAGTAAGTAGATCTATATTGTAAATAATTTTATCAATATATTGATTATACATAACTTGTGCTTTTGCAAAAATTACTTTATTTAATAGTTCGTTTCGGAAATGATCAAAATATTTTTCAATGGCTAATTGTTGTTTTGTGGATTTCTATCCGTTGACTGCCTGCGATTTGCAGCATTAACCTGAAATTTACGTTTTGGTTTTAACTTATAGTACGGGAGGCAGCGTTGCAAATCACACAATCATTTCAGGTCGATAAATTCACATCAAAACCTGTTGTTTATGATTAGGCAATGAAGGATTCTAAAGTCAGCAGGTCCAGTAACGGTGGACCGGGTGGTGAGAAATTGTTGATTATGTAAAAAAAAAAAATCCAAAAGTCATTTCAGGTCGTCTGAAAATTTGTACACCGATAGTTCAAATAATAATAATAATTATAAAAATAGTCAGCAGGATAGATAATAGTGGATTATATGTCAGCAGCCTGATTAAAAAAAGTTAACTCACATTTTTTTTCACAAACCCCATTGAGTGAGATGTCATTTGATAGGTCTTCTAAAATGCAACAAAAAATGTTATATGACATTTTGATTTTAACCCTTCAGTCACGATATATTTGCGTTCAAAGTCGTGATCAGAGCGTCCCCTCCCTCTATTTTCTAAACTATCAATATAAAAAATCTGAAAAAATTCGAGAATGTAGCTTTTAATTAGTACTTTCACAGAAAATTATAACGAACACTGTCAAAATTATTTTGGACCCCCCTCCTGTAGACTGAACTTACATTTTTTTTCATTTAACCCATTGAGTGGGATGTCATTAGATAGGTCTCTTAAAATGAAACAAAAAATGTTAAATGATCTTTTGATTTTAACTCTTCAGTCACGGCATATTTGCATATAAATGTCGTTATCAGAGCGTCCCCCCCCCTAATTTCGAAACTATCAATTAAATTAATCTGAAAAAATCAGAATGTAGCTTTTAATTAGTACTTTCACTGAAAATTATAACGAACACTGTCAATAAAATTTTGGACCCCCTAATTTCTGATGACAGCAACGAGGACACCGAATATGAATCAGACACATCTGAAGATTCTGATGATAACGAAGAGAATGGTTGTGATTATTAAAGCTTTTTTGTCATAAATTATATCATTTTTTGTTAAAAATTAAATAAATGTAATTTAAAACATATTTTATTTTATATCCGAACAGTTATATTAAATTCTCATTTTCTTATAACATAGAATCGCATGTACGTTAGAAATAGATCGCAACGACAACTTTTATGACTAAATTAATTGTTAGTCGTTTAAAATTATTCATAAATATAATTTACATAATATATTTGATAAAAAAGAGCATCAGCACAATATTAAAAAGGGGTAAAGTTGTCAGCAAGTCGAGTGATAGAAGATAGTCTAGATATGCTATATAAAAACACATAAAAATGAATATTTTTGTTATTAAATTGATATCAGGCAGCTTGAAATTAATTATAGAGGATATTTAAATAGTATATTTGATGAAAAAAAGGTCAGCAGAATATTTAAAGGGGGTAAAGTTGTCAGCTGAATAATACATTTGGTTGTTCTATATTATAGTCAAATGCCTGGTTTGCACCTACAATCCCCCTGCTGACGATCTTTCCCCTGTCGGATTACCTGCTGACTTTTTTTTTCTTATTTTTTTAACATAAATAACGACCTGTATAAGTTTCATCCGACTTAAAATCAAATGAAATTAATTTTTTTTAATCAGGTCTATTTAGGCTGGGAACGCGCTGATCACGACTTTGAACGCAAATATATCGTGATTGAAGGGTTAAAATCAAAAGGTCATATAACATTTTTTGTTGCATTTTAGAAGACCTATCAAATGACATCCCACTCAATGGGGTTTGTGAAAAAAAATGTGAGTTAAATAAAATTATTTATTTGTTGGCAATTTTCTAAATTATTACATTTAATAGGTTGTTCAAACATGAAAGTTTTTGAGGTTTCATTTAAATTTACAATTTCAATTCTAGATTGCCAATTTTTAGATTTATAAATGCCTTCGTTGACAAATAAATTTGGTTGTATATTAGTTTTGGGTATAAAAATATCTCCGTTTTCTATGTCTACAGGTGCGTTAATTGTTAACTTACTGCGCGGATTTATTTCTAATATCCCTGTTGTGTGATTTGGTTTGTAAAGAATAGGTATACAAACTTTGTCTGTTATTAGTTTTTGGTTGCCATAGTCAATATGAGCTTTTATTTGTCTTAATATGTCTGAACCTATTAGTCCGTCAAAATATGAATGAAAATTAAAAAGATAAAAATTTAATGGTTTTTCATTTTGTAATTCTATTAAATTGTCAATTGTTGTTTGTTTGTCTATTTGTTTTGAAATGAATACGGTTGTTATAGTTATTGGTTTAACTGTGTAAATATATTTTTCAGAAATTAATTTTGGGTTAATGAATGATGTACAGCTTCCTGTATCAATCAAAAATTTTAATGGAGGACCGTTTGAATTAGAAATATGAATATATGGTAGTTTTGTTATTAGTTTACTGTCTAAGTTTAAGAACCCGACTGCTGGTGTAAGGCTATTTTCCGAAAATTTTCTTCATCTATTTCGTTTGTTTCGAAATCATCATTTATATGTGGATCTAAATTTTGAAAATGTTTATGTGAATTAATATCTAGTTGATAGCTAGAGTATTCTTGTTCTGATTCATCGTTTAAAGCAGAGTTATATTCGATATACTCGTTTTCAAAATCAGGATGGGTTATTTCAGGATTTTCACAATTAAATAATTCTTTTGAATGGAAATTTGGAGGACCTGTTGATTTGAAGAATTGGGTATTTGTTTGAGGTATTGGTCTATATCTATTAGTGTTACCACTATTTGTGTCCATTGGAGTAGGACGATATATAGGTTTCGATTGTTGTGGATGTTGTGATTGTTGAATTGGACGATTATTGAAGAAAGGTTGGGATTGTTGAGGACGATTAACATTTGAATTAAATCTTAATTGTTGTGGATGATTGATTTGAGTATTTGGAATATATGATCGATAATTATTTTGATTATACGATCGATTACTATTTTGATTATACGATTGATAATTATTTGGGTTATACGATCGAATATTCGAATTTTGTGAAAATTGTCTGTAATTCGAATTTTGAGGTGTAGGGTGATTGTATGTTCTGTTGTGTGGTGTGTGACTAATATTTTGTGTATTATTGAATTTTGGTGTATTCCTAACATAATACGTATTTTGTTCTTGTATCGAGAAACTGAATGCTTCCGCCAATGAAGTTGGTCGCATTGCTCTTATAGTACTACCTAACGGTTCTTTTAATCCTGTCAGATACGTATTAAGGCACATTTCTTGATAAAGTTTATGTTTGGCTGATATAACGTTTACATCAGTTTCGTGAATGTTAATTAGGTTTGTCATTGTTGAGAAAAGTTCAATAATTTTATTATAGAAGGTTTCTACAGTTTCATTTGTTTGCTTTAGTGTATGTAAATCTCTGATAAGGGAAGTTTCGTTACGCTTATCTGAATAATGTAAGATTAAATTTCTTTTTATTTCTGACCACAGTACCGGAGTACCGTACATATTTAAAACTTCGTTTGCTTCATTAATTATTTTATTTCTTATAGCCCTAGTTATAAATTTTACATAATTATTGTCTGAATTAGGTATTATATCTAGTATTTCCTGTACGTTATTTATGAAATCGTACAGTAATCTTGGATTACCATTGAATGTAGGCAAATCTTTTATTGCATCTGGTATTCTTAAATTATTAAAAATATCTAGTGGCGTTGCTGCCATATTTACTTTAATTTTATTTATTTGTTCTTTTGAAATTGTTAGTTTTATATTTTCAATATTTGACTTATTACTAGCGAAACTCAAGTTTTTAACAACTGGCGATAAACCTTCGCCGGTGTTAATGTTTTGTTCTTGTACTATCGATAAACCGTCGTCAGTATTTGAACTCAAAGCATTTACAGTATTACAACTTTTGGATTTTTTAATTTTTGGGTAAGGATATTTAGACATGAACGAAACAAAAAAATCAATATAGACTTACCACATAGCCCAAATGTAGAATACCATCGTCCGAACCCACTGCCTGCCCGATGTTCCTTCGGGTTGAATAGTGTTCTCCTATTCCGGATTCGTCACCAAATATTCTTGTGGAGTACGTTGGTTCTTAGTGCGAAGAATTAGAATTCACCCATCGACAGCTGATTTACTGAATCTCTTCACTAATACTGTTTTGTATTAACAATTTCCGAACTTTCAACTTTTAACAATAAACCGTTGTTAAGGCTGTTTTTTCGCGATTCACTTAATCTTACTGTTTGGATATCAACGAATCTTTTTGTATCCTACCGACTGCGCCAATTATGTTTTTCATTGAAAAAATATCCTTTTTAAAAAAATCTTTATTTGTTATAATTCTATATAATGCTTACAGCTAGATGGTATACTTGAGAATGTTTCTTATAGAAGAGGATAACAGTTTGCATGATTTTACTCCGTCATCATTTTCTATAATTCTCTGAATGTAATACAATACTTTTGTACGCCGGATAAGGCGATGATAAAAATGTGTTAAATTCATAAGTGTTATACATATGATTAAATAGTTATTCATAATTAAATTAAGTACAATACAATATAATATCTTAAACTATTGGTTATTGAAATATATGTTTATCTTATATAATAGATAGTTCATTTCATGACTCGTGCTAATGTAAATTCTTCACTGAACCAGTTAGTGTCAAAATTCTGGAAAGAAGAAGACCTACCATCACAGAAATTCGAACATCCAGACGACCAAAGATGTGAAGAAATCTACCAACAAACTGTACAGCGAGAACTTTTAGGCAGGTATGTAGTGAAATTGCCATTCCAATTAGATACCTCTAAATTGGGAGACTCGTACCAGATGGCCCTTAAACGATTCAATTCATTTGAAAGGTTTCCGATGTTTAAAGAGCTATATGGTGCAGTCATGCAATCTTACATCGAAGAAGGTTATATGTCACCGATAGATCAAAGTTGTTTAGAAGTTCCGAACTATTTTACCCCACACTTTGGTGTAATTCAACCGCGCAGTACTTCAACACCGTTGCGTTGCGTGTATGACGCAAGTGCGAAAACCAGCACACAGGTATCCCTCAACGATCTACTATATACCGGGCCTAAGTTACAAGCCGATGTTTTTAATTTCTTTTTAAATTTTCACTTATTCAAGATAGCTTTCACCGCAGATATCCGGCAAATGTATCTACGCATTAGTATGCACCAAGAACATCGAAAATACCAACAGATTCTTTGGCGCTTCACCAAAACCGACCCAATTACCATTTATCAACTCAACACTGTAACTTTTGGCGTAAAATCGTCATCATTTCTAGCGTTGCGTACTCTCCGACAACTAGCACAAGATGAAGCCGAAAACTATCCTTTAGCAGCTCATATTGTCCAACATGATTTCTATATGGATGATTTAGTCACCAGTGTCGACAGTTTAGCTGAGGGGGCATTTCACGTGAAGCGGACAACGAAAAAAAGTGAGGTTCTGAAATTCGTTCATATTACGTATATTAGTACTTCTAGAGGATATGATCATGTACACATAATATTTTTTTTATTTGACGTTTAGGCAGGCCAATCTTGTAAAATATGGTCATCCTAGACTAACATAAACCGTGTGCCATTATTTTCAATAATTTTTTTATTGCAGAAACTATCAGCCCATCAAACTCCATTTTTCTGATCAACGGAGCTGTTGAAATTACAGAAATGAGTTCCTTATTGATAATGATTAAATATTTGCTGATAGCTGGATGTTGTCCTTTTCTGACACCTCCTTCGTGTTTTGGCTCTTCAATAGATAATGCAATTTACAGTATATGTAGTTTCTAAACTAATTGAAAGGGGTGTAAAAGTAGATGAAGTTAATAAAAAAGGAGAAACACCATTACAGCGCGCTGTTAATATAAATTTCCCATTAACTATGGCAGAGTTATTAAATGAAAATCCAGATGTAAATATAACTAATGCAAACGGTGACACACCTTTACATTGTGCTATTAAAAATGTTTACACAGATATAGCGACTCTATTATTAGAGAAAGATGTTGATTTAGACATAGCAGATACATACTCTGGTAACACACCACTACACTGTGCTGTAGAAAAAAGTAACCTAAACATTGTGGATGAACTAATAAAAAAAGGTGCTAATGTAAACAGTGTAAATAATTATAATAACACACCCCTGCACTTTGCTGTATCTAGGAACAACATAGACATTGTTGTAGAGTTATTAAAAAATGGTGCAAATGTGGACGTTGTTAATAACCACTAAGACACACCACTGCATCATGCTGTTTCTAGCAACAACTTAAAGATTGTGATAGAACTATTAAAAAAAAAATGCAAATGTAAATAGTGTTAATATTTGGGGTAAAACACCACTACATCTTGGTTTTAGAGATGTAGATGTTCACCTAGAAAAAGCAAAGGAATTGTTAAATAGAGGTGCAGATGTAAATATTGTTGAAGATGATGGTGACTCGTTACTACATTGTGTTATTAATTGGGTCGATTATAAAATTCAATAATATAATAATTAGAGATTGGAAAAATAATTGTTATTTTCAATGAAATAGTTACCAGTTTAATTTTTTTTTCGGAAAATAGTTGATGTTGACGCCGATACCTTTTCAGTTGGATTGAATTTTGAACTTGGCGCGTTACGCGATACCACGGAGAGATAACGCTAACGTGCGCTCGCAAACACGGCAAAAACGTTGAGTCAGTATCTGACGAGTATCTTAGCAGGGTCCTACCTGGACCGGTGGGATATATTGTCGCACATTTGAATACCAAATTAAAATTACCAAATTCGACGGCGAACCAGGTCCGTCAACCACAGCCACCTTTTGCTCGACGATTCACTCAAAGTCACAGTTGAATACCGTTGTATTGTTAACAACCGTGTTGGTAAATATCACTGACCTAGTTGGTAAACAACACCAAGAACGATTCCTATTAGACAGTGGGAGTCAAGAGCACTTTTTGACAGCAGAATGTGCCAGAAGGCTAAATTTAGACATTCAACCCTGTAGGTCATCGATAAAAGGAATTGGATTTAGCGAGAGTGGAGGTCGAGGAAGAACTACAACCGTGGTTTCATCCCGATTTGATCCCAAGATCCATTATCAGTTGGACTTTTTGATTGTGAACCAGATTTCGCAAAAATTACCTGAAGTTTATATCGAACGCGAATCATGTACTCATTTGTTAGACTTGAACTTAGCAGATAAAACCTTTGACCAACCAGGACCCCTAGATGGGATCATTGGAGCGGCGCTATTCCCCCTGGTAATAGGGAATAAGAAGGTTTCCGGATCACCACATTGCCCCATTGCAGTAGAAACGTCCTTCGGTTTTGTTGTAATGGGCCATGCCCCTACCACCAGGCAATTCAAATCTTACCAGTCTTTTTATACTAATGTAAATTCTTCACTGAACCAGTTAGTGTCAAAATTCTGAAAAAAAGAAGACCTACCATCACAGAAATTCGAACATCCAGACGACCAAAGATGTGAAGAAATCTACCAACAAACTGTACAGCGAGAACTTTTAGGCAGGTATGTAGTGAAATTGCCATTCCAATTAGATACCTCTAAATTGGGAGACTCGTACCAGATGGCCCTTAAACGATTCAATTCATTTGAAAGGTTTCCGATGTTTAAAGAGCTATATGGTGCAGTCATGCAATCTTACATCGAAGAAGGTTATATGTCACCGATAGATCAAAGTTGTTTAGAAGTTCCGAACTATTTTACCCCACACTTTGGTGTAATTCAACCGCGCAGTACTTCAACACCGTTGCGTTGCGTGTATGACGCAAGTGCGAAAACCAGCACACAGGTATCCCTCAACGATCTACTATATACCGGGCCTAAGTTACAAGCCGATGTTTTTAATTTCTTTTTAAATTTTTACTTATTCAAGATAGCTTTCACCGCAGATATCCGGCAAATGTATCTACGCATTAGTATGCACCAAGAACATCGAAAATACCAACAGATTCTTTGGCGCTTCACCAAAACCGACCCAATTACCATTTATCAACTCAACACTGTAACTTTTGGCGTAAAATCGTCATCATTTCTAGCGTTGCGTACTCTCCGACAACTAGCACAAGATGAAGCCGAAAACTATCCTTTAGCAGCTCATATTGTCCAACATGATTTCTATATGGATGATTTAGTCACCAGTGTCGACAGTTTAGCTGAGGGGGCATTTCACGTGAAGCGGACAACGAAAAAAAGTGAGGTTCTGAAATTCGTTCATATTACGTATATTAGTACTTCTAGAGGATATGATCATGTACACATAATATTTTTTTTATTTGACGTTTAGGCAGGCCAATCTTGTAAAATATGGTCATCCTAGACTAACATAAACCGTGTGCCATTATTTTCAATAATTTTTTTATTGCAGAAACTATCAGCCCATCAAACTCCATTTTTCTGATCAACGGAGCTGTTGAAATTACAGAAATGAGTTCCTTATTGATAATGATTAAATATTTGCTGATAGCTGGATGTTGTCCTTTTCTGACACCTCCTTCGTGTTTTGGCTCTTCAATAGATAATGCAATTTACAGTATATGTAGTTTCTAAACTAATTGAAAGGGGTGTAAAAGTAGATGAAGTTAATAAAAAAGGAGAAACACCATTACAGCGCGCTGTTAATATAAATTTCCCATTAACTATGGCAGAGTTATTAAATGAAAATCCAGATGTAAATATAACTAATGCAAACGGTGACACACCTTTACATTGTGCTATTAAAAATGTTTACACAGATATAGCGACTCTATTATTAGAGAAAGATGTTGATTTAGACATAGCAGATACATACTCTGGTAACACACCACTACATTGTGCTGTAGAAAAAAGTAACCTAGATATTGTGGATGAACTAATAAAAAAAGGTGCTAATGTAAACAGTGTAAATAATTATAACAACACACCCCTGCACTTTGCTGTATCTAGGAACAACATAGACATTGTTGTAGAGTTATTAAAAAATGGTGCAAATGTGGACGTTGTTAATAACCACGAAGACACACCACTGCATCATGCTGTTTCTAGCAACAACTTAAAGATTGTGATAGAACTATTAAAAAAAAATGCAAATGTAAGTAGTGTTAATATTTGGGGTAAAACACCACTACATCTTGGTTTTAGAGATGTAGATGTTCACCTAGAAATAGCAAAGGAATTGTTAAATAGAGGTGCAGATGTAAATATTGTTGAAGATGATGGTGACTCGTTACTACATTGTGTTATTAATTGGGTCGATTATAAAATTCAATAATACAATAAATAGAAATTGGAAAAATAGTCGTTATTTTCAATGAAATAGTTACCAGTTGAATTTTTTTTTTCGGAAAATAGTTGATAAATAGTTTTTTTTATGATTTAATAATAGTTAGTGCAAACGCAGAAGTAAAAAGTGTTGCAAATGGTTTTTAAATAGTTGCAAATAGTTGATTTCAAATTGTGTTCAATCAATACTACTGTAGTTTTCTAAAAACGGTGGAGATATGCAATAAAAATTACAATAAATGCATTTTTACGCAATAGTTGAAAAACTATTTTTTCAATCTCTAATAATAAATATACATTTTCTGGCATGCTAAAAATGTTAACAATTTTTTATTCTAATGAAAATAATTTGAACTGAGATATTAAAGAGTTTGCGTTTCAATAAAATTAAAAATATACGTGTAAGATATCAATGTGCCACATTGATTAAGTGTTTCTAAGGGAGTTAAATTTATAATTACTATTAAAATAACCGCAATTATTAAATTAATAATATGTGTTTTTTTACCACAAATGGAATTAGGCCACTTTCAAAATCAACAATTACGTTTGTTATTAATTTAAAAGAACTCAACTCCATTTGTAGTTAGTTAAAATGCTTCAAATTGAAAAAAAATTTATATTATTTCTTTATAACTCTTAAAAAAATTATACAATTCAGGAAATCTAAGTATGTATACAGGTGATTTTTAAGTCTTGAGATTGTTTAATATCTGGAAAACTATGGATTTTTAGGGAAAATATTTGGTACAAAAGTTTCCGGATTTAGAGGGGTAAAATCAATGGAGTTAACAATTTCGACCTTCAATGGAGGTATGAAGGTCATTTTGGGGTCAACAATTTTTTTTCAAAGGAAATCTATTTATTTTTTTAAAGATTCGTATTTTGCAGAAAAAAAGAATTAACTTTTGTCTGAAAAGTTTTATAAAAAATTTCAATTTTAACATATTTTTTTAAATTTTGTAACATTAAAAAAAAATTTTTTGCTTTAAAAATTTATGAAATTATTAAAAAATTATTTTTATAAACTGCATTTTTCCTCAAACATTTAAGATAATAATTTCAAAATTTTTTTTATGTAAATGTTTTTTTTTAATTACGTTAAAATTGAAATTAAAAAAAAACTTTTCAAACAAAAGTTATTTCGATTTTTTTGCAAAATACAAATCTGCAAAAAAATAACTAAGTTTTTATTTAAAAAAAATTTACTGACCCCAAAATGACCTTAAAACCTCCACTCAAGGTCAAAATTGTTACCTTCATTGGGTTTGCCCCGCCAAATCCTAAAATTTTTGTACCAAACATTTTCCATAGAAAGCTTTCGTTTTCCAGCTATTGTGATAAATAAAACAACATTATTAATAATGAAGTGGAGTTAGGCCACTTTCAAAATAAACTTTTTAACTTGAAATGAATTGTGAAAATTAATGTGTTAAAAAAATTTTTTTCCTTTGAAAATATTTAACCAAAAATGTTTTTTTATGATAGTTTACTTCTAATTATACACGTTATTACAGTCAACAAAAAAAATTTGAAAAATGGAGTTAGGCCACTTTCAAAATCAACGGCTCATATGTCAAATTATAATTTGCAAGAATGTGTATGTGTTTATTATTATTAACTATAAAAAAAATATACATACAAACCTTGGATTTTTTATTTTCCTGATGTAACAAAAAAAAAATGCTTACCCATTTACACCGTATTAATTAAGCTAGTTGATTATATAATTTATATAAAATGATCCAGCCTTTATTATTGAAACTAGCTTGCCAAATAAAATAATAAATATATAAAAAATAAAATTATAAATGCTAAATTTTGTGTTGTATATTACTTCCATGTTCCGAAGGAAATGGAAGTATTGTAATACCGTCGAAAAATCATGTCCATTATCTCGGACATACTGGCTCATTCATAATTATTATTATCAAGCCGGTAAACTGGCCAATAAGGTACAAAGAGTTAAAATTGTGGGACTTGAATAGAGTGAATACATTTGCAATAAACATTACATTTAGCACAAGCTGGTTGCATTGAAGGTTTTTTAGGTTTCCGTAGAAAACTAGGAATACTTATAGTTTCGCTATGTCCGTCCGTCCGTCCTCAAAAATTTTAAACCGATTAATAGGGCTCAGATGTGAAAACTTTGAGTGTCAAACCCAAAAAACTGACCATTGGTTACAAAAAACTGACTTTTACTGATTTTACTGACCAGTTTTGACCCCTGTAATTGTCAAACAGCTGGAGAAATCTGTCTAATTGGCCTCGTTGGTCACTTATGATAAATGGTGAATAAATGTTATGTATCGCATAGATACCGTGTACTTTTGCAGAAATCGGGCATGAGAGCTGCGGTCACATTAGGCTGCTTTACCAGCCGCTGGTTGCTGGCGCTGCTAGTAGCACCAGCAACCAGCGACTGGTATTGGTTCACACTACTTTTTACATTCAGCTGGTTTACCAGCGTTGCTAACTGTAGTAACCATAGTAAAGCCGCGGTCACATTAGGGTGCTTTACCAGCCGCTGGTTGCTGGTGCTACTAGCAGCGCCAGCAACCAGCGGCTGGTATTGGTTCACACTACTTTTTACATTCAGCTGGTTTACCAGCGCTGTTAACTGTAGTAACCATAGTAAAGCTGCGGTCACATTAGGCTGCTTTACCAGCCGCTGGTTGCTGGCGCTGCTAGTAGCACCAGCAACCAGCGACTGGTATTGGTTCACACTACTTTTTACATTCAGCTGGTTTACCAGCGTTGCTAACTGTAGTAACCATAGTAAAGCCGCGGTCACATTAGGGTGCTTTACCAGCCGCTGGTTGCTGGTGCTACTAGCAGCGCCAGCAACCAGCGGTTGGTATGGGTTCACACTACTTTTTACATTCAGCTGGTTTACCAGCGTTGCTAACTGTAGTAACCATAGTAAAGCCGCGGTCACATTAGGGTGCTTTACCAGCCGCTGGTTGCTGGAACTTGGAGCTGGCGTAGGAGATGATATTGCGTTGTCCTGCTGGTCCTTCTTGGTAGAGGACGGCGGTGACGCCTTCTTGGCTGGCGTCCGTTTGCAGGATCAGTGTCGCCTCGGGGTCGGGGCGATGTGGAACCAATGGTTTGTTGAATGCACTCTTGATTTTCTGGAACGCTTGCTGAACCTCGGTTGTCCAAGTCCATTTCGTCTTGGTCCCCAGGAGGTTGGTCAGGGGCGTTGCTAAGTCCGCGAAGTGGTCCACGTACTCGCGAAGCCAGTTGCACAGGCCTAGGAAGCCGCGGAGTTTCTTCTTGCTTCGTGGTGGTGGAAAAGCTTGGATCTGTTTGACGTGGTGGTCCTGCGGCCGGTTGATTTCGCTGGTGACGACGTGTCCGAGGTAGTCGATGGAACGTTGACCCAGACGGCATTTTTCCGGTGCACAGACGAGTCCGTGTAGGCGTAGGCGCTCGAAAACCTTGCGTAAGTGCGTAAGATGTTCTTCATATGAGTTAGAGTAGATGATGACGTCATCGAGGTAAACCAGGCAGAAGTTGCGTAGATACCCGGCGAGGACGTGTTGGCTCATGAGTCGCTGGAAGGTCCCTGGGGCTCCCTTGAGTCCAAATAGCATGACGCGAAACTCGTAGCTTCCTCCACTGGGTGTGCTGAAGGCGGTAAGGTGCTGCGACGTCGGGTCCATAGGTATCTGCCAATACCCGGGATTCAGGTCCAGTTTGGAGAATATTCGCGCGGTGCCGAGATCCTTGAGCGTCTCGTGTATCCGGGGTAGCGTCGTGACCTCATCTTGTGTAATCTTGTTCAGCTTACGGTAGTCTACGCAGAAGCGGGGATCGCCGTCCTTATTGTTGACGATGACCACCGGAAAGCTGTATGGTGAGCGACTGGGAACGATGACTCCGCTGGCGAGCATCTCCTCGACTTGTCGCTCGATCAGACGTCTCTTCTCCTCGGAATAGCGGTATGGCGGCGACCTGGCGGGCGTTGAAGACGTGAGGCTGATCTGGTGCACCGCGGAGCGTGTGGGTTCTCGGGGCGGCTGGAACAGATCTGGGAAGTCTTCGAGCAGGTGCTTGGCGTGGTCGCTGAGTTCTGGCGTGAACCCTGGACGTCGGGTAGTGCGACGTCAAGGTCCTGTGTAGGCGGCGTGGTCCAATGAAGGGTCTGGCGGGTTTCTCGGCCGAAGTACACGCATTGGCGGGCGAAGTCCAGGATGGCTTCATGCGTCTCGAACCACGGAAGTCCCAGAATGATGTCCTCCAGGAGTTCGTCCATGGCGAGCACGTCCAGGTGTTACTCGGCTCGTCTCATCGTGAGGTTGACGGGGTGTGGGCCGGTGGCGATGGCGGTTAGTCCTCGGCGAACGAGCTGGATTTCTTGGTGTTGTGTTGCGTGATCGGTGATAAACCGCGAGTGGATAAAATTGTGGGTGGCAGCTGAGTCTAGGAGAGCGTAGACGACGCGGCCACGAAGTGTCACCTTTACGCGTGGTAGTTCTGTTATGCCGTCGGTGATGTGCGTTGCCCGGCTCCCGACGTGGAGGGCCCTGGCTCTGGAGTCGCGTCGGTTCTTCTTCCGGGCCGGTGCCAGTTTTCCGTCCCCGACGGACGATTTCTGAGCACGGGGCAGTCGCGGTGGTAGTGCCGTTGTGGGCAGTGTTGACATTGGGGTAGCTGATGCGCAGGTCTAGGTGGGGCCCGCGCGGCTGGTGCAGCTTGCGGTTCTTTCTGGAGGTCCCGTTCTATGCTGCCGGCGAGGTTTACCAGGTCCTCGATGGTGGCAGGCTTCGCGACTCTCAGGAACGGCCGCAGGTTCGGTTTGACCAATTCTATTAGGAATTGGATTATCTCGTCGTCTTCTTTCGGATATAGACGGTGGAAAATTTTGATTTTCTTCATGAGAAAGACTTCGCATGATTCTTGAGGCCGTTGGCGCTGGCCATATAGCTGGGCGATAAGATGCGCGGTTATCTCGGGTCCGGAGAATTTATGTCCCAGGAGCTTCCTGAAGTCGGCCCAAGAGATGTGGAGGTTTTTGTACGGCCTCCACCACTGTTCGGCAGCATCCTTCAGGTGCGGCTGGATGGTGTGGACCCATCGGTCCTCGGGAACGGTAAGTTTGCGTAGGTAGGTCTCGCAGTTCGTGATATACTTGGCGGGATCCTCGGCGGCATCTCCGCGAAATGTTGGTGGCTCGGGGCCGGATTGTGCCAACAATTTGGAGAGTAGTATTTGTATGTGCGCTGTCCCCATGGTGATGGTTTCAGCTTCGCTAGTAGTTGGGCGCCACTGGGTGTTGTCCACTCCCAGAAGTGGTTGTGTCGCCGTCTGGTCCGTCGTTTCCTCTGCTCCCATTGTCGTTGTTTCGGAGGCTGGTTGCCTCCTCTTCGGCATACTCTCGGGTCGTGCGTCGAACTCACTCTTGAGGTTCACCGGCCCCACGTTGGGCGCCACTTGACACAAAAACGCGTTGTACGCGCGTTCAGGTGTACTAGTGGGAGCGTGGGTAGGTGAGTGCAGGCAACAATAGACAGACGGTGTATTTTGTAGTTATATTTATTGAGCATATATATCCATATAATAATAAGCGTCGCGGCGGCGACGGTGATGTTCGTGCGGCTGAGCTGCGTGGGCGGCAGCTGGGCGTCGCGGATGGATGATAGCTGCGGGGCCTCGGCGTGGCTGGGCCTTGGCGAAGGGACGGCGGATACTCGGCAGGGTTGGTCCTTAGCAGAGCTGGTCCATGGCAGGGCGGTTCCTTGGCAGGCTGGTCCTTGGCGGAGTTGATCCTTGGTGGCGGCGGCTGAACAATCAGGGCTAGCCTGAGCTGTCAGCTGAGAGAGTCTGGAGGAGTCTCTGTCTTTGTTGTGAAAAACACGAGGTTATATACCCCGTTCTTCATCCCTTCTCTAGGTAGGGTGGTGCGCGTTGAGAGAGTAGGGGTATGTACGTGTGAGTCTGTGTGCGTGCGTTGACAGGGTAGGTGTGAGTCATCGGTGACGAACGTTTCTTATAGCGCTTGACCTACTTAGGAAAAACCCAGGCGGCAAGGTGTAATAAATGTTGTCAATGGAAATGCCGCCGACGTAGTTAAGCAGCTTGGCGACGCATCTGATGACCGTCCGATGGATAATTGTGGGAAAGTACAAAAATGCACCAGGGTTGACCAACATGTTGTGTTCAGGGTTGTATCAAGCAAAAAAAAAATCGGTTCAATTTCCCATTTATATCGCTATGCTGATGACGTTGAAAGCTATCGTAAAAATGCTTTTAAGTCATGATTGGACTCCCGATGACTCTAAAATGAAATTAAAAATAATTAGAATTTTTTATTTATTCTATTTGAAATTATTATTTCAGATACAGTTTCGAAGGTCAGAATCTCATTATTTCGAATATGATTTCAGATATGAAACATCTTAACATAACTATTTGAAATACTTCTGGACAAAGTGACGATGATTTTTCCGCGAATGGAGACGAAATATCTAGGGCAAAATTGACTCCTTTATAATAAACTTCATCAGCAAATCGAATTTAATTCTCTTGAAAATAGCCAAGATAACATATGTATGTACATATGTCTCTCGTGTTCAAAGTCTTACCTTACTCTGTGAATGTCATTCTGTAAGGCGATGTTCGAGAAGGGTTGATTGTAAATTACGTAGATGTTAGAAAGTAACACAAAAACACTAAGATTGTCAATAATTTAGATGTAGAGAAACTACAGAACATGTGTATTGTATAGAGTATTTTAGTGATTAGACTGTCTTGTATTAAAATAAATATGAGACCAGAGAGCTAAGACTGCATTGGCCTAATGCAAATATTTGGTATAAAAAAACAGATGTATACAAATTATTATAATTTAATTTGTATTTGTCTTTTATAACGTAGATACTAAAAAAAAAATGAATTATTGTTTATTTGATTGTCTTGATCATAATAAATATAACTGTTGTAACGCAAATTAGGTTTCAATAGGAAGAATGAAGCGGGAGGTGGGGAGAGAGCGACAGGCGAGAAATGCAAGTAGTAGTGTTTCCGCTGTGCGGTGTGAAGGATCTTTATCTGTTTTAGGTTGCGAGAGGTTCCGAACCGGTGACGAAAATCCCTACAGGCCCGTGGCAGCCCAGGTGGTTACGAACCCAAGGCACCTGAACAGTAAAGAGAGATAAAAAGACCGATCCTAGGTAACGAGAGCGTTACAAATTGGCGCCCGAACACAAACATTTACTCGACAGCAGTAACAAGTAAGTGACACCTATGTATTAAAAATAGCAGATAAATGAAAATTAAATATAAAAATATACTATACTGTGTTTATAAAATCTTATCGTACGTAAGGGCGATATAACTAAAGCCGTTATAAAATTTAAGTACGTACGAGAATCAGTAAGAAAATATAAATTACTTTGATCAATTAAATGTTTATTTACAATTAAAAATACATATACATATGGTTTAAAGCAATTTAGTAAAATTGATATTTATAAAATAAAAAATAAAGAAAACGTTTATTTTAATGTTATATTGTGATATATTATATATTGTTAGTTTATTATTATTATTATTAGTTTATTTAGGAAGATAAGATAGTTATATATTTATTCATATATGGGACGTTCTATGTCAAACGGAACAAGGCTCTGCCCAAAATTCATGTTGATGGATTTGAGTGATCTTGGGCTTAAAATGTTCGTTATTGATCCATCTTTATGGGATAGTGTTTTTCGCTAACATTTTATTCCAACATCTCGAATTTTCTCTGATTTCTGGCCGTCATATTGAGCCGCCATTTCGAAATTTTCCAAAAGGCCACACTACCCCATAAAGAGGGATCAATAACGAACATTTTAAGCCTAAGATCACTCAAATCCATCAACATGAATTTTGGGCAGAGCCTTGTTCCGTTTGACAAAGAATGTCCCACATATATATTATAAAGGCTATATTGGTACATTGTTTACGATTATTCTTTTGAAAATTATTTATTTATATTGTTATATTATTAAATCTGGTTTATTAACGTATTATTACTATCTCCTATTAGTGTAGACTTTATATTATTATTGGTATATGTTATGTTATTTAGTATCGTCGTTCAAGTTATTTATTTATAATATATTATTTATAGTGGTAATATTAAGTACTTCAAGGTCTTGTTATTTATATCGGTAAAATTAGCAGGTATTGTTTTGTTTCGGTATTTCATTAGATTCTTAGTCTGATATAAGTAAATACCTATATTATACATAATTATTTTATCCGAAATTAATTCATATTCGAGATTTTAGTAGCTTGGGATTCATTACACGTTCTATTGCACAGTTTGAGAAACTAGAAATAGATATATCATGCCGACCGGGCGATCCCCACAGCAGCATGACACGGAGGGAGCTTACGCTTTGCCACCGTCTTCTCCCTCAGGAACGGATGTTTCCTGGACTAGATCGGGAAATACATTGCGAAGACAGACTCCGGTTCGAGCCCGGAACCAATCAAGCAACCCCTCTTTAGGCTCAATTCCGAGACAAACTAATTTAAATCAATTGTTACCCAAAACATTACCGCGCCCTCGAACGTGAAATCAAATACCGACAGACACGGTACATTCCAGGCCTACCTCTCAAATGTCGAATTCAAACCCTGCAGACTTTCTTCCAAATTTATCTATTCCTCCCCCACCTATTGAAAACAACAATATCTGGCAATGACTCGCC
This sequence comes from Sialis fuliginosa, assembly GCA_961205875.1. NCBI lineage: Eukaryota > Metazoa > Arthropoda > Insecta > Megaloptera > Sialidae > Sialis > Sialis fuliginosa. The sequence goes on along the minus strand of OY540822.1, from coordinate 3,529,764 downwards.
TAATTGTTTTGAGTTACCGAAATTTTCCGGTAATGCTAACAAAAATGTAGTCGAATTCTTAAGAGATTTGGAAAAACAATTTCTGTTGCGCCACATAAATGAAAATGATCAATTAATTGTAGCTTTAGAATGCCTATCAGGGCAAGCCCGACAATGGGCTAATGTATTTGCTATTCATTCTCAAAATTTCACGGCCTTCAAAGATAAGTTATTAGAAGAATATTGGGGCACTTCCCATCAACGCGTTATTAAATTAGAGTTATATGAGAAAAACTAACAAAGTAGACAGTATGTCCCAATACGCACTAAATTTATTTTAAAAATCACAACAATTGATACCCCCCATGGCGGAGAGAGAATTTGTAGAAATATTGCAATCACACTTCCCAATTCCAATCCAGAGAGCGTTGATTACTGCTCGTTGTTTGAATTTTAGTGAATTCTATTCCTTACTTAAAGACCTAGAGTGGAAATGAGAATGATAAATCGAAATGATACTTCTATTCGCGCTAAGTCAAATTTTTCAGTAAGACCCCCGGAAATCGGTAAAGTAGAGAAAAAGTTTGGGAAACCACGGGTGGTATCAGCGGGAGAGTGTATCGAAACGGTAGATGATCCGGTGGAAACAGGAGAAGATTTAAACTAGATTCGAATACTCAGGAGTGTCCGATGGGTGTTCTAGAAATGTCTCAGGATACAAATTACTATTCTATTTATACCAAATTCCCGGAAACGAATTGTACTTATTCGGACTAAGTGGTAGATTTTACCCCTGCCAATATCCCTCCGAAACCATCTTATTTAAAAATTTCCCTTTAATCTTGTCATACTCTCGCACTGCTTGATACTGGCTCTGAAGTGACGTGTATCCGGGAAACGTTTATGCAATTCTTAAAGGGCAAAGGGAAATTTTTGACACTTCCTGTTTCAAAAACACGAATTATGAGTGCCACCTCTCATAAAAGTAAATTGATTAAAACTCAAGTGTGGTTAACATTTTTCATAGAGGAACAGGTTTATGAGGTAGTGGCTTTGGTAGTACCGGAGCTTAATTGTGAAATACTTTTAGGTATGGACTTTTTATATCGTTATAAGGGCCCCATATCTACGGGAGATAAATCGGTAATTCTTTGTCCAAATGGGCTGTCTCACCACATTAATATGTGGCACCTAGCGAAATGGTCATGGTGACGAAGGGTCCAGCTATGGATGAAAATCAGGGCCCAATGAATTTAGTCCAAAGTCCGAACGTAACTTGTCTATTAAAAAACGAGCGCGAACCAAATAGTTGCCCTACCACTAGTACTGTCCTAAACTTTTCCGAAACCACGGAAAATCCATAACTTCCTGTACTTCGTGCACAATTAGAATACCGACCGATCAGACTGTACATAGCCTAACAATTGATAAAATAAATAGCAAACTTGACTCAATTCCAAATTTAGATAAGGAACACCGAGAAAGCTTGTGTGCGTTATTATACCAATATAGAGATATATTTAGTAATCGACCTGGTTTAAACAATAAGTACGTTCATCCTCTGAATCTAAGCGATTATTCTCCTTTTATGGGCCGCATCTACTCTATTCCTTTTGCCCATCGAGCAAAAGTAGCCTCCCATTAGTCTCAGATGGAGCAATGGGGGATCATCGAAAGGTCAAATACCTGTTATATAAACCCCCTTGTTACCGTCATTAAGGGAGACGGGAGTGTACGCATCTGTTTAGATGCTCGAGAATTAAATAAAAGGTTGGTCGAAGACCAGGAGAGAGTGCATAAGCCCGAGGAGATTTAACAGAGATTCGAAAAGATCTCATTTATTTCGACGATTGACTTAGTTCAATCATATTGACAAGTTCCGTTAAGGCCAGAGGACCGAAAGTACACGGGTTTTCTATTTAACGGCAAAACCTATCATTTTAAGGTTATGCCATTTGGGATAAAAACTGCAGTGGATGGCTTTACTCGGTGTATGGATAAGGTGTTAGGTAACGAGATTTCTGATTTTACGACCGCTTATATTGATGATTTGTTGACAATATCTGGTTCATTTGACAATCATATCAAACAGCTCCAAAAACTTTTCCAGAAATTAAAAGAAGCCAATATGACGTTAAATTGGAACAAATCATCATTTTGCTGTAAAAAAGCGCAATTCTTAGGCTACCTACTATCACCGGCCGGTATTATCCCAGATCGAAAAAGAACCAACGCCATTTTCACTTCCTAGACCAAAAAATATAAAGCAATTACAAAAGTTTCTAGGGTTGTGCAACTATGACCGACGGTTTATTTGGGGTTACAGTATGCTAGTCCAACCGTTATACACGCTCTTAAAGAAAAACGTTCCATGGGTTTGGACTGAAGCTCATGATCAAGCTTTTGACAAAATAAAATTGGCCTTTTCCCATATTACTTTGCTGACTCACCCATTAGCTGACAAAGAATATTATATTTCTACCGACAGATCTTCTTATTGTTTGGGTGCTGTTCTTTTCCAATACAATGAGCAAAATCAGCGCCAGATTTTAGCTTACGCTAGTCGAACGTTAAGTTTCGCGGAGATTAACTATTCTGCTACCGAGCGAGAAGCCTTAGCCGTGGTTTGAGTATTAAAAATTGGCGTGTCTATGTATTAGGCTCGCGCGTTATTTTAGTCACTTTATGAAAAATTGTCCGGTATTCAATGCGCGAATTTTACGTTGGGTTCTCGCCCTGCAAGAGTATAATTTGACGGTACAATACTGTCCGGGCCATCAGAATAAAATAACCGATTTTTTGTCAAGACCATTTGACCTTCCCCGGACATAGATGGTCAAGGTAATAAGCTATTTTCGGTAGCCAGCTCCTTAGAATTTTTTTAAAAAATTCCCACTAATCTGAAACAACAGTTAAAGGTTATCAGTCAGTACCAAGCAGAAGATGATTGGTTAAAAAGTAAAAAGTCCAAACCAAAGTCCTTACCTTCTATCCTTCATAACGAAGAATCTGTTAATCTATCGCATTACGTCAGTAAAAACAATATTATATTTTTTCGGCATAATATAAATCAGAATTGGAAAGTTTGTCTTCCTGAGATACTGATAGACTTGGTAATACGCGCAATTCATGAAACGTACGGACATATGGGCCTGAAGAAACGCTAGCACTAATTAGGGAATAGTTATTTTTTCCATTTATACAAACGCGAGTAAGGAGAATAGTAAACACCTGTATATTATGTTTAAAAATTAAAACTCCTACCCACTATTTGCGAAGCGAATTACATCCTATTGTACCCAACTCTGAAAACGACCTGTTGGCATTGAACTTATTCAGTCCTCTCCTCCGAGCTCCTGGTGGGGTTAAATATATATTAGTTCTGTTAAACGTTTTCACTAAATATGTTTCTCTATATGCGATAAAGCGAGCCAATAGCTCAGTCATTCTAGCCAAGCTGAATAACGATTACTTAGGTAAATTTCCGAAACCAAATAGAATATTATCAGACCATGGTTCTCAATTTACGTCATCAGTCTGGATTGATGGTTTAAAATTGCTGAACATTAACCCCATTTTCTCTTCTATTCGGCATCCCCAAAGCAATCCGAGTGAACGCGTAATGCGAGAATTGGGCCGTTTATTGCGCACATATTGTCATAAAAAGCATACTCTTTGGTCTTCCATGCTCCCAGCAATACAGATTTGGTTAAATTATACCTATCATGAAAGCATCGGCACCACCCCAACTCAATTACAATGCGACGAAACTCCATACCAACCGATTAGAGAAATTATTGATTTCCCACCCTCCCCACCTATATCGAAAGAACAAAAAATACAAAAATCAAAATTACACCACAAACGTTAGAAAACAAAAATACGACAAGACAATAAAACCGAAAACTCTCCAACGCGGTCAACTGATACTGCTAAGAACAAACCCGGTTAGTTCAAAAGCCGACCAGGAAGCAAAGAAACTATTCCTTCTATATGAAGGCCCCTTTCGCGCAAAAATTTGTTTGGGTTCATCGGCATATTTACTGGAAGACCCAGTAACATTAAAGGAGAAAGGGATCCACAATATAAAAAATCTGCGAATAGTCCCAGCAGCATAAAGAAAAAACGTTTTAACGAGAAATAGCCTCTCTTCCTCGCTAAAACGTTGGGGGGGGGGGGGGCTATTGTAACGCAAATTAAGTTTTTCAATAGGAATAAAGAAACGGGAGGTGGGGAGAGAGCGACAGGCGAGAAATGCAAGTAGTAGTGTTTCCGCTGTGCGGTGTGAAGGATCTTTATCTGTTTTAGGTTGCGAGAGGTTCCGAACCGGTGACGAAAATCCCTACAGGCCCGTGGCAGCCCAGGTGGTTACGAACCCAAGGCACCTGAACAGTAAAGAGAGATAGAAAAACCGATACTAGGTAACGAGAGCGTTACACTGTATATTTATTTACTCATTCCTGGACTCGCAACTTACACTAAAATGGGTTAAAAATAAAATATTTAAAATTGACAAAATGATAAAATAAATAACAGTAGTAGGTAGATTCTTGTATACCTACTGAACAAGCGGTGTCAATTCTGGCATTTATTATTATCATCAGTGATACTACTATCATGATCATAATTGTTTTTATCATTATCCATATTGATGTTATTGTCGTTATATTTATTATTACCACAATTATGAGAATTGTCCGTAGCAATTATACCACCATGAATAGCATATATTGGTTTATGATAACTAAAATATGTTTCATAAACCCCACAATGAATGTTATTCATATTAGTAAAAATTACATCAATTTGTGTATTTCAATTTGACGTAATAATATCCGATGGTAATGCTGATAGTAATTTGTATTTACCCAAAAAATCGATCAAGTAATTTGTCTTTTCATCTACGTGATTTATTATGTTGAAATTAAAATCACTTATATAATTTTCTATATGTTAACTTACTTTCCGATTTATGTAAATTTCCAAAAAAATTAATAAAAATAATTTGCATGTATATTTTTTGAATTTTCTGTCATTAACGATTAAAGGTGCTGGTAAGTAAAATAATAATTATAAAATATTTGTCATTAATTAAATGTTCTGTTCACAATTTGTATTTATCAGAAAAATTTTGTTCGTTAACTTACTTTCCGAGGCCAATGTATAATTTTAAAACAAATCTATTTAGTATTTTCAATTTTCTGCGGCCTTTGGAACACTTCCAACTTACGATGTTATTCAAGGAATCGGAACCCTAATTTCTGAAAATGTTTTAGCAAAATGAAAAAATAAATAATTCATAAAATAAAATTGTATTTTATTCCAAAAAACATTTTAACATTGTAAAAAAACACGTGAAATTAATAAAAAATAAGTCAATGACTAAGCCAAGCCTGTTTTACATTGCAAAGTATATTTGAGCCGTTGATTTTGAAAGTGGTCTAACTCCATTTATGTTTAAACTGAGATATTAAAGAGTTTGCGTTTCAATAAAATTAAAAATATACGTGTAAGATATCAATGTGCCACATTGATTAAGTGTTTCTAAGGTAGTTAAATTTATAATTACTATTAAAATAACCCCAATTATTAAATGAATAATATGTGGTTTTTTACCACAAATGGAGTTAGGCCACTTTCAAAATCAACAATTACATTTGTTATTAATTTAAAAGAACTCAACTCCATCTGTAGTTAGTTAAAATGCTTCAAATTGAAAAAAAAAAACTCATTTTAATTTATATTATTTTTTTATAGCTCTTAAAAAAATTATACAATTCAGGAAATCTAAGTATGTATACAGGCTGATTTTTAAGTCTTGAGATTGTTTAATATCTGGAAAACTATGGATTTTTAAGGAAAATATTTGGTACCAAAGTTTCAGGATTTAGAGGGGCAAAATCAATGGAGTTAACAATTTCGACCTTGAGTGGAGGTTTGAAGGTCATTTTGGGGTCAACAAATTTTTTTTCAAAGGAAATCTATTTATTTTTTTAAAGATTCGTATTTTGCAGAAAAAAAGAAATCACTTTTGTCTGAAAAGTTTTATAAAAAATTTCAATTTTTAACCGACTGTAATCTGCGTCCTTTATCCATTGCAGGCGTACGACGTTTCGGGCAGTGCTCACTGTCCATCTTCAGGTACTGGTTTACTTCTGAGATTGTAGCGCTTTATATACGCTTTGTCACGGTCCGGTGATTTGTGCTGGGTGACCAGCTTGTCATGGTTCGTTGGTTTATGCCTGGCGGTAGGTTTCTTGATAGATCTAATCACAGGTAACCATGCCGTCGGAAGTCTCTGGCTGTCATCTCGTTTATTCATAGAGTAGTTAGAATGTTTTTCTATTTCTATGGCTTCCATTATAATCCGTGGATATGTTTGGTCACTGGTCGTTATTTTACTCGTGTTTCCAAAATCTATCTTGTGTCCTGTTTCTGCTGCATGTTGGGCCAATGTATTGGTTTTCTGCTTTTTGTTAACTGCCAGAATATGTTCTTTTATTCTTGATGATATGCGGCGTCCTGTTTGTCCTATATACACTTGTTCACATTCATTGCATATATGTATATATATTTATATATATGTTCATTTTTTAGCGATGTTCACGGATAATTTCGTATTGCGTGGACCGATTTTGATAATTTTTTGTTGGTTTGAAAGAGAATACTCTCCAGGTGGTCCTTTTGTAAATTTTGTCAGGATCTGATGATATAGTCGGAAGATATACAACAAAACACCTCGAAAATTCCGCGATTTTACATTTCTAGTTATCTATGGAAAAATAAAAAGCAAAAGCTTTTACTAATTTTTAGTGATAAACCTTTCTAATGTGGAATTTTTATTACTGATATAACATATGGAGTGTAAGATCTTTCAATCAAGGTACAAACGATTAAAATCGGTTAAGTAATTATTATAATAAATACAAATAACATTTAAATTTTGACAGGTGTCTTGTGTATTTGGCAAATGACAGTTTCTTTATTTTTTTGAATATTAGATTATTTATTTAATGTAATAATACGCTTTTTCTAATAATTATTGTCTAAATGTATATTAATAATAATAATTTTATTAATTCCTTGGATTATATTATATCTTTACATATTGAATAAGTCAATACATAATAAGAATATATTACATTATGACTAAAATAATGATAAATAATAATTCAAATTAAATATGACAGGTAGGTTTTAGATCTAGTAAAATACAGTTTTAAAGAATTAATAATAAATTTTATAATAACCTCTGTCTATTCATATTTGTTTTAGTAGTTATATATAAATATTTTTTGAATTTTATTTTATATTTAATGAAAGAGCTCTTAACCTTTGCATTTCGGAAAGTGATTTTTCATCGTGTGGTTTATTTAAAAATTTATTTGGCTCTAAATCACAAAACGCTAATCCTTTCAAACTCTTTATCCGACTTATGTCCGGTATTATAAATGAGTTCGCAAAATTTGATAGCTTGCAAGCACTCTCAAATGGGGTATTAATTATGTATTAGTATCTAAGGATTAGCTATGGAATTTAGAGTAGTGACACTTCAACTAATTGTAACACAGTTGGCATCTATCACCATACAAAATAATTTTCATAATATTACCACTGTTTTAATACCGTTGGTATTTACCTACTACAACGCGTGCGCGAAATTTGTCAAAGTCTTCAACAAACTCCAAAAGAACTCATATAAGTTTGATATCGCATTTGAGAGTGCTTGCAAGCTAGCAAATTTGCTAGATTCTTTATAATATCGGACATTAGAGAGACATATGCTTGGCCTTTGGCAAACACTTTTTTTCCATGATTAATTACGGCTTTATCTAATGTAGTTCCTTGTAACTAAAAAATGAAAAATAAAATTAACTTAAAAAAAAAGTTGAACCGACTTCAAAAATAAAGCACAAAAAAGTATGAAATAATATTTAAAGAAAATTAATATCATCTACTAAATGCAATAGTTTTTAAGTAAATAATTATTTACAATAAGATCAATTTATATATTCTTCTATTAATTAATTTTTAAATAATATTTTCTTTTCGATCTTAATGAAAATGAGTACTTAACATGTAAGGAATGTAAGGATTTATTTATAAAATATTAAAAGTTAACTACATAATCAAAATTACGATACATTTTTTGATGTCGGGGCGCAAATTTCTACAATATAATTTCGGAAAAGAAGTTATAATAATAACTATAAAATAAGTAAATTTCGTAATTAAAATACAATAGGTACACTTACTAAAGAAAAAAGGAACTATCGTTGTCGTTCTTAAAACAATACTACGTTTAACGTATAGTATCAATAGATCTAAAAATATAAATGACAAATTACACAAATGCAAAACAATATTTTGTATTATCTACAAAGAAAATCAATACTTACGTTATTTTAGATAATAATTATTTATAGGTACCTATAACGAAAAAAATCGAAATTCGTTTTTTAATTAAATCAATTGAGAAAACAAACTAATTCCTCACAATAAGTAACACTAGTTGAAAGTAAACATATCAAGTAATAATATAAGCTATAAGATTTCATTACTATATATGTTTTATATTAGTAAAATATATTTTTATTTTAGTAAAATAATGACGTTACTTTTTAATTTTTCAAAAGGTATCTACATATAAATGTATATGTTCAGTGGCGTAGTAAGAAAAATGTTCGGGGGGGGGGGGGGGGGGGGGGGTTAAGCTCGGTGCTCCGAAAATATGCGAAATTATTTTACAATTTTTAATCAAATGATTTCAAAATTTTATCTTATGACTAAAAAAAAAAGGTCGCACAATTAAAATTTGAAGGCCTTTTTTTTTTAAGTCATGTTTACAGTTAAATATATTCAATCATTTCAATATTATTATAATTATTTCGCATACTTTAAGATCATTGAATATTTCGGGGGGGGGGGGGGGGGGGTTATAATCACAAAAAAGGTCATTCAATTCAAAATTGTAATAATAATTTCATATATTTTAAAAACATAAAATATTTCGGGGGGGGGGGGGGGTTCGACCCCAAAACCCCCCCGTTCCTACGCCACTGTATATGTTCATAAACAAATGGGGTGAAAATAATTTCTTCTTCGTACTATCCAAAGGATGAGAGGAATATGTGTACATGTGATCTTTTCTGAAATTAAAATCTAATCAATACCACGCGCACTCAAAAAAATTTAATTAAATTACCATAATTTTATAATAATAAAGAAAAAATAGTACTTATATAAATTTGCGCCCTACATCAAAAAATGTATCGTAATTTTGATTATGTAGTTAACTTTTAATATTTTATAAATTAATCCTTACATTACTTACATGTTAAGTAATGATCGAAAAGAAAGTATTATTTAAAAATTAAAATAGAAGAATATATAAATTGATCTTATTGTAAATAATTATTTACTTAAAAACTATTGCATTTAATAGATGATATTAATTTTCTTTAAATATTATTTCATACTTTTTTGTGCTTTATTTTTGAAGTCGGTTCAACCTTTTTTTTAAAGTTAATTTTAACATATTTTTTTTAATTTTGTAACATTAAAAAAAAATTGTTTGCTTTAAAAATTTATGAAATTATAAAAAAAGTATTTTTTTAAACTGCATTTTTCCTCAAACATTTAATATAATAATTTCAAAATTTTTGATCACAAAAAAATTTTTTTGATGAAAATTTTTTTTTAAAATTACGTTAAAATTGAAATTAAAAAAAACTTTTTTTTTTCAAACAAAAGTTATTTCAATTTTTTTGTAAAATACAAATCTGCAAAAAAATAACTAAGTTTCTATTTAAAAAAAGTTTGCTAACCCCAAAATGACCTTAAAACCTCCACTCAAAGTCAAAATTGTTACCTTCATTGGGTTTGCCCCGCCAAATCCTAAAACTTTTGTACCAAACATTTTCCATAGAAAGCTTTCGTTTTCCAGCTATTGTGATAAAAAAAAAAACATTATTAATAATGAAGTGGAGGCCACTTTCAAAATAAACTTTTTAACTTGAAATTAATTGTGAAAATTAATGTGTTCAAAAAATTTGTTTCCTTTGAATATATTTAACCAAAAATTGTTTTTTATGATAGTTTACTTCTAATTATACACGTTACTACAGCCAACAAAAAAAATTTAAAAACTGGAGTTAGGCCACTTTCAAAATCAACGGCTCATTTAGTCTAAATAATTTGCATAAAATATGTAGAAAACTCAACCAAAAAATAAATGGGGGGTTCGGGTATAAAAATTAGATAAATTGACCAATAACAAAATATGTAGTACATATCTAAAGATGGCGCTAATCAATATTAATATGTTTAACTTGTTTAATCATTGATTAAATATAACATACTTATAAATATAATATAGTTTAATTATATTTCTTTTACAACAGTTGTATCTTTACTTATATTGTCCATTAAACAAATAATTCTTTATTAAATCGATTTAATAATCAAAGTCCAGAAATAAGTTTTTATTTATTTAAATCAAAGCCTTTATTATTTCATGTTTTTTTCTCCAGTAATGAACAACCTAAAAACAGTGATGGACACTTGCTAATGTTTACAAAATGATAAATATACTACGATACAAAAGTTATAAAATAAATATAATATAATATAATATATATTTCGGTTATATGACTCCATTAATACGTAGTTTTTCTATATAATGCTATATATTAATCCCAGAGGGAATAATGACGAGGGAATAGAGGGTATAATGGTCATTATACCCTCTTGTGCACCAATCACAATTTCTCAAATTAAATAATACCATGGAAACAAAATACATACTAATATTATAAATGCGAAAGTGATTCTGTCTATCTCTTTGTCTGTTTGTTACCTTTTCACGGCTAAACCGTTGAACCGATCTTGATGAAATTTGGCAGTGAGATAGCTTGCACCCCGAGGACGGACATAGGATACTTCGTATCTCGAAAATTCAACCTCTAAGTAATTTCAAGGGGGTGGAAATTTTTTATTTTTTTTAGTAATTAATATTTTACCCCCCGTAACATATGAAGGGTTGTAGTTGGTTTTATTCGATTCGGCGGGAAAAATACTACGGAGGCGGGGGATTTAGAGGGAAAAACAAACCTCTATCTCGCATAGGAGTCGAGATATTTACGATTTTGTATAATGAAAGAAAACTGAAAATAAGAAAAATGTAATATTTTACCCCCTGTCATATATGAAGGGTTGTAATTGGTTACATTCGATCTGGTGGGAAAAATACTACGATAGAGGGGTTATTATGGGGACAAAACAACCCCTTATCTTTCATAGGAGTCGAGACTTACATTATAAATGCTAAAACCACAATTGTAACAAATCCTGTGAGTAGTAAAACTGTACCTAAAAATACCGGTTTCAGCCTCCACTGCCTAGACCAAGCTTGTCCAATCCGCGGCCCGCGGGCCTCATGCGGCCCTCGTGAACCCTTGGTGCGGCCCGCGAGCATAATTTATGTATTATTTATATATGTATATATTTATAGTAAAATTAGGAATTGAAATTGACGCGACCAAAAAAAAAAAAAAAGGTCCTCAGTTTTATATCTGCGGCCCTAAGTAAACCAAATTAAATAAAAATTTTGCTATGCGGCCCGGGAGGTTCAAAAGGTTGGACACCTATGGCCTAGACTATTAATGTTAATTACATTTTTTAATTTTAATTTTAATTACAAACTATTATTGTGTATTTATTTTAAATAATAGTAATTCATTCAAAGTTCAAAATAATTTTAATAACTTAATAATAAATGCATTTGTAATAAATAGGGTAAGTGGGAGGAAATGGGTGTGAGGGGTAATTGGGTGGTATTTTTAGAAATATTTCCATTTGCTTGATATGCACTAGAGATGTAACAAATGTATAAATGTGTGTATTGGTTCTGAATCTTTATGGCAAAAATATATTTGACTTTTTGCTGCATCCAAAAAGTACAATACATTTTTTTAGGTATAACCTTTTTAAAAATTTCGAAACATGTTTTTTACATTGTCCGGCATTACAATAAAAACTTGTATGAAGCTATATTAACATCCTTACTTTTTTACAAATCCCGATAGTGGGGTGGTGGAGGCTAGACAATTTTACCCCCCCCCCCCCCCCTATAAAGAATAGGGTGGTTATTTTAAAATTCACACAAACATGATTTTATCTTAATTTATAAAAAGTATAAACTTATTTTTGTAATAATCATAAAATGTTACTTTTCATTCGGAAACATTTACACTTTAAAAGTGTTTAGTTACCACAGCAACTCTTCTTGCAAGTTTTGCCACTGTTCTTGTATTCTTCCTCCTGGTACCTCGTCCCAGTGCAACTGCATGGTCCATAAGCGTTTTACTAAAAGTTTCAAAAGTAATGTAACAGGTGCTAAGAAACCTAATGGATCAAATAATCTTGCCACGGCGGACAAAACATTCCGTTTCGTGCAAGATTTGGTTTCTGATAAAACGCTAAATGCAAATACATCAACCTGAGGGTACCATAGAAGACCCAAAACTACTCGAATCAAAACTGATAACTTTTGGAGATCGTTGGTCCTCTGGTATATCCTTCAACAGATTTTCCGAATTGACTGCCCATTTCGTGAGCTGGAATTGCCCCGTTTGGAACAACCCGTTTAACTGAGCATAGGTTGACTTTGCCTCAGGGGTATTTCACGTGAAGTGGACAACGAAAAAAAAGTATTTTGAATCGAAAATTTACTGTTCTTTTTGATTTTTAAATCAAATTCCAAATTTGAACTTTATTTCTAGTGTTAAACCGGAAGTAAATATTTCAAATAAAATTTTTAATAACTTCGACCATTTTAATTTCAATTTTTTTTACTTCAAAATAAAGCTTAATATATATAAATTTTACCATAAAAATTTCAGAATGGGATCTAAATTAGTTAGGAGCTACATTAATTAGAGTACGTACATGTCGCACTGAGCGAGGTACCTGGCGCTTGCTAAAGTTGACTGCTTTGTGCAAAAAAGCACATACATAGTAAAATTGCTGTGAAGTCACCTATTTATGTATGAATTATGAATACATACATATTCTGAACTAGTTTTACACTTGATACCTATATATTTAATAATGATTTACAGCTAAATGAAACAAGATTGTATCAAAAGAAAAATATTTTATTTTATAATTTTTACAATTTTTTTATTACAATCAACACTGGTTCGTTTTATAACTATGCCTTCAGTAGTTGGAACAAATTAGTGGTACTTTTTTGTCCCTGGAATAGTGACTGACGATTGAAACCGTGGTTGGAGAAAAACTCTTTGGCGTTCAATATCATCTTTGGAGCAGTAGTAAATGGCTGTTTGAGTTAAATTTGAATTCGCCCATTCATACAATCGCGTTATAATTGCTCTACTTGGAGGTAACTGCAAGCTTGCACGTGTCGCTAAACGTTTGAGGTTCCCTCCAAGACCATCACATGGCCCTTTTCTGTGAGAGGTTGCGTGAAAATGAAACTGCATCTGTATTAAAGTCTTGTTTATAATAAAATAGATTTGTAAAATTGAATCTATTTTTAAAATGTTGTGAGGCACCATCTGTGATATAGATAATTTTTGATACAACTATTGCTTTTTCTAAAAGATGCTCGTGTAGTATTTTTTGGAAAGCGTAGATTGTAGCTGTATCATGCTTTAAATCATCTGAAATCATAACAATGCTACCGTGTTTTATTTCACTTTCATTTCTATAATAAAAGACCGACGTTAATAGTGTTGCCTGCCCATTATTCCAGTGAAAAGATTGAGCTGCGTCTAAACTATAATTTTCTGCAAAATTGCATTGTATTATGATTTTATCTTCATTAATGTTCTCCTTAAGCCATTTAAAATAAAGTGCTTGTTCTTCTGCAATATAGGCATGGGGTTTTAATTTATCCAAAGCGTCACACAAACTATCTACGAAATCATCAGATGAAAGTAGTTGAGTAGATATCGTAAAGCGGTCTGTGTCAACCCATTTTTCAAACTGCACATTTGTCACTTGATTGTCATCAAATATAATTTTTAAATTATCACGAATCGCATTCAAGCCAGGACACGATTTACAACATTCTGTTGGCGATGTCTTAGAAGTCGTTAAATGGCATGTCAATGTTGGATTAGGACACATTATCTTGCGAAGGCAATCTTTATAAGATGAAAGTTCCATGGCAGTTCTAGCAGTAAGATTGGCGATGTCTCATCCACTCAACATCAGCTTGACATTTTGATGGTAAACACAAACACACACCATATGTGTTCCAGAATCGCCAGCGAGAATACATTGTTTGGGTCTTAGGGTAAAAAATTTTGTTAAACCTACCTGAACATTTGGATATTCACCTTTAAACTTCTGATAAAGTTCGTCAATGTTGCACATTAGAAGTTGTTTTTGGACGTGTGTTATTTTTCCATCATGTAATTTAAGGGATACAAAAACTTTTTTACCAGGCATGATGCGACTAATGTCTTCTCGAAGATAAAAGGATTTCACCAAGTTCTCTGTATCGATGGATAATTTACGGCCACCTCGTGGATTGGGAGATGATAAAATACCGAACAGATCTACTAATTGCTTTGCTTTTCTCGCTTGTCGTCTAGAAGTTTTAAATTCTTCTGCAAGTTTATTTTCACTCCACGATTTAGGTGCTATGGTCAGAATCATTGTCTTCATAGAAGTAGATGTAGACGGATCATTACATTTCTCCTTTAATTGCTTCAAAATTTCTTGGTCTTGGTCTTGGTCAATTTGGGTGAAACTATGTTTATCTTCGGGAATGAACGGTACATCTTGGGAGTTTTGCGGGATTTCAATTGATGATTGACTACTCTGCGCGAGATTTTCATTAACTATCGGAGATGTTTCGACCAACATTTGTTTCCTGCAGGATGCACACACATACACATTTGAGGAACAATTCCATTTTTCAACTAAACTTTTAGAAATTTTTCTTATACCTTTAAACTTTCGGTGAGCTGGCAAATTAAATGGATTAACACACCGATCACCATAACAAATCAATAAAAATTATTAACGAACGTAACTCAGTAAGAGGTTAGAAAAACAACAAAAAAAATAACTGAAAACAAGCGTGGCTTGGTGCCATACTTCTATCCTTTTCTATTATTCGCTATGGTCAGTGACCACTCTGCCACATATCGGATAAAATTTGAATCCTTCTAAATTCCAAACAGCCATTTGAAAATTTTAAATACAATATAAAAATTATGTAAATAAGCAATTAAAATTGTTAAAATGCAATCAAGAATAAAAGAATAACTATAACGTTGTGCTGTACCAAATTGTAACAGTAATTCATTCAATAAAAAAAATATTTTTCATCAAAAAACGCAGCTGTCAAAGAAATATAGGTGAAAAATTTAAACTTTACCTCCATTACAATGGGAAATAGCGCCGCTCCAATGATCCCATCTAGGGGTCCTGGTTGGTCAAAGGTATCATCTGCTAAGTTCAAGTCTAACAAATGAGTACATGATTCGCGTTCGATATAAACTTCAGGAAATTTTTGCGAAATCTGGTTCACAATCAAAAAGTCCAACTGATAATGGATCTTTGGATCAAATCGGGATGAAACCACGGTTGTAGTTCTTCCTCGACCTCCACTCTCGCTAAATCCAATTCCTTGTATCGATGACCTACAGGGTTGAATGTCTAAATTTAGCCTTCTGGCACATTCTGCTGTCAGAAAGTGCCCTTGACTCCCACTGTCTAATAGAAATCGTGTTTGGTGTTGTTTACCAACTAGGTCAGTGATATTTACCAACACGGTTGATAACAATACAACGGTATTCAACTGCGACTTTGGGTGAATCGTCGAGCAAAAGGTAGCTGTGGTTGACGGACCTGGTTCGCCGTCGAATTTGGTAATTTTAATTTGGTATTCAAATGTGCGACAATATATCCCACCGGTCCAGGTCAGACTCTGCTAAGATACTCGTCAGATACTGACTCAACGTTTTTGCCGTGTTTGCGAGCGCACGTTAGCGTTATCTCTCCGTGGTATCGCGTAAAGCGCCAAGTTCAAAATTCAATCCAACTGAAAAGGTATCGGCGTCAACATCAACTATTTTCTGAAAAAAAAAATTCAACTAGTAACTATTTCATTGAAAATAACGACTATTTTTCCAATCTCTATTTATTATATTATTGAATTTTATAATCGACCCAATTAATAACACAATGTAGTAACGAGTCACCATCATCTTCAACAATATTTACATCTGCACCTCTATTTAACAATTCCTTTGCTATTTCTAGGTGAACATCTACATCTCTAAAAGCAACATGTAGTGGTGTTTTACCCCAAATATTAACACTATTTACATTTGCATTTTTTTTAATAGTTCTATCACAATCTTTAAGTTGTTGCTAGAAACAGCATGATGCAGTGGTGTGTCTTCGTGGTTATTAACAACGTTCACATTTGCACCATTTTTAATAACTCTACAACAATGTCTATGTTGTTCCTAGATACAGCAAAGTGCAGGGGTGTGTTGTTATAATTATTTACACTGTTTACATTAGCACCTTTTTTTATTAGTTCATCCACAATATCTAGGTTACTTTTTTCTACAGCACAATGTAGTGGTGTGTTACCAGAGTATGTATCTGCTATGTCTAAATCAACATCTTTCTCTAATAATAGAGTCGCTATATCTGTGTAACCATTTTTAATAGCACAATGTAAAGGTGTGTCACCGTTTGCATTAGTTATATTTACATATTGATTTCCATTTAATAACTCGGCCATAGTTATTGGGAAATTTATATTAACAGCGCGCTGTAATGGTGTTTCTCCTTTTTTATTAACTTCATCTACTTTTACACCCCTTTCAATTAGTTTAGAAACTACTTATACTGTAAATTGCATTATCTATTGAAGAGCCAAAACACGAAGGAGGTGTCAGAAAAGGACAACATCCAGCTATCAGCAAATATTTAATCATTATCATTAAGGAACTCATTTCTGTAATTTCAACAGCTCCGTTGATCAGAAGAATGGAGTTTGATGGGCTGATAGTTTCTGCAATAAAAAAATTATTGAAAATAATGGCACACGTTTTATGTTAGTCTAGGATGACCATATTTTACAAGATTCGCCTGCCTAAACGTCAAATAAAAAAAATATTATGTGTACATGATCATATCCTCTAGAAGTACTTATATACCTAATATGAACGAATTTCAGAACCTCATTTTTTTTTCGTTGTCCGCTTCACGTGAAATGCCCCCTCAGCTGAACTGTCGACACTGGTGACTAAATCATCCATATAGAAGTCATGTTGGACAATATTAGCTGCCAAAGGATAGTTTCCGGCTTCATCTTGTGCTAGTTGTCGGAGAGTAC
Source organism: Sialis fuliginosa (assembly GCA_961205875.1). Lineage (NCBI taxonomy): Eukaryota > Metazoa > Arthropoda > Insecta > Megaloptera > Sialidae > Sialis > Sialis fuliginosa. The sequence goes on along the minus strand of OY540822.1, from coordinate 3,512,393 downwards.
GCAATGCTAGAAATGGTGATGATTTTACGCCAAAAGTTACAGTAATGAGTTGATAAATGGTGATTACGTCGGTTTTGGTGAAGCGCCAAAGAATCTGTTGGTATTTTCGATGTTCTTGGTGCATACTTATGCGTAGATACATTTGCCGGATATCGGCGGTGAAAGCTATCTTGAATAAGCGAAAATTTAAAAAGATATTAAAAACATCGGCTTGTAACTGAGTGATACCTGTGTGCTGGTTTTCACACTTGCGTCAAACACGCAACGCAACGGTGTTGAAGTACTGCGCGGTTGAACTACACCAAAGTGTGGGGTAAAATAGTTCGGAACTTCTAAACAACTTTGATCTATCGGTGACATATAACCTTCTTCGATGTAAGATTGCATGACTGCACCACATTGCTCCTTAAACATCGGAAACCTTTCAAATTTCTTTTCTAATGAATTGAATCGTTTAAGGGCCATCTGGTACGAGTCTCCCAATTTAGAGGTATCTAATTGGAATGGAAATTTCACTACATACCTGCCTGAAGGTTCTCGCTGTACAGTTTGTTGGTAGATTTCTTCACATCTTTGGTCGTCTGGATGTTCGAATTTCTGTGATGGTAGTTCTTCTTCTTCCCAGAATTTTGACACTAACTGGTTCAGTGAAGAATTTACATTAGTATAAAAAGACTGGTAAGTTTTGAATTGCCTGGTGGTGGGGGCATGGCCCATTACAACAAAACCGAAGGACGTTTCTACTGCAATGGGGCAATGTGGTGATCCGGGAACCTTCTTATTACCTATTACCATGGGGAATAGCGCCGCTCCAATGATCCCATCTAGGGGTCCTGGTTGGTCAAAGGTATCATCTGCTAAGTTCAAGTCTAACAAATGAGTACATGATTCGCGTTCGATATAAACTTCAGGAAATTTTTGCGAAATCTGGTTCACAATCAAAAAGTCCAACTGATAATGGATCTTTGGATCAAATCGGGATGAAACCATGGTTGTAGTTCTTCCTCGACCTCCACTCTCGCTAAATCCAATTCCTTGTATCGATGACCTACAGGATTGAATGTCTAAATTTAGCCTTCTGGCACATTCTGCTGTCAGAAAGTGCCCTTGACTCCCACTGTCTAATAGGAATCGTGCTTGGTGTTGTTTACCAACTAGGTCAGTGATATTTACCAACACAGTTGATAACAATACAACGGTATTCAACTGCGACTTTGGGTGAATCGTCGAGCAAAAGGTAACTGTGGTTGACGGACCTGGTTCGCCGTCGAATTTGGTAATTTTAATTTGGTATTCAAATGTGCGACAATATATCACACCGGTCCAGGTCAAACCCTGCTAAGATACTCGTCAGATACTGACTCAACGTTTTTGCCGTGTTTGAGAGCGCACGTTAGCGTTATCTCTCCGTGGTATCGCGTAACGCGCCAAGTTCAAAATTCAATCCAACTGAAAAGGTATCGGCGTCAACATCAACTATTTTTCGAAAAAAATTCAACTAGTAACTATTTCATTGAAAATAACGACTATTTTTCCAATCTCTATTTATTATATTATTGAATTTTATAATCGAACCAATTAATAACAAAATGTAGTAACGAGTCACCATCATCTTCAACAATATTTACATCTGCACCTCTATTTAACAATTCCTTTGCTATTTCTAGGTGAACATCAACATCTCTAAAAGCAAGATGTAGTGGTGTTTTACCCCAAATATTAACACTATTTACATTTGCATTTTTTTTAATAGTTCTATCACAATCTTTAAGTTGTTGCTAGAAACAGCATGATGCAGTGGTGTGTCTTCGTGGTTATTAACAACGTCCACATTTGCTCCATTCTTTAATAACTCTACAACAATGTCTATGTTGTTCCTAGATACAGCAAAGTGCAGGGGTGTGTTATTATAATTATTTACACTGTTTACATTAGCACCTTTTTTTATTAGTTCATCCACAATGTCTAGGTTACTTTTTTCTACAGCACAGTGTAGTGGTGTGTTACCAGAGTATGTATCTGCTAGGTCTAAATCAACATCTTTCTCTAATAATAGAGTCGCTATATCTGTGTAAACATTTTTAATAGCACAATGTAAAGCTGTATCACCGTTTGCATTAGTTATATTTATATATGGATTTCCATTTAATAACTCTGCCATAGTTATTAAGTTCAAAATTCAATCCAACTGAAAAGGTATCGGCGTCAACATCAACTATTTTCTAAAAAAAAATTCAACTAGTAACTATTTCATTGAAAATAACAATTATTTTTCCAATCTCTATTTATTATATTATTGAATTTTATAATCGACCCAATTAATAACACAATGTAGTAACGAGTCACCATCATCTTCAACAATATTTACATCTGCACCTCTATTTAACAATTCCTTTGCTATTTCTAGGTGAACATCTACATCTCTAAAAGCAACATGTAGTGGTGTTTTACCCCAAATATTAACACTATTTACATTTGCATTTTTTGTAATAGTTCTATCACAATCTTTAAGTTGTTGCTAGAAACAGCATGATGCAGTGGTGTGTCTTCGTGGTTATTAACAACGTTCACATTTGCACCATTTTTATTAACTCTACAACAATGTCTATGTTGTTCCTAGATACAGCAAAGTGCAGGGGTGTGTTGTTATAATTATTTACACTGTTTACATTAGCACCTTTTTTTATTAGTTCATCCACAATATCTAGGTTACTTTTTTCTACAGCACAATGTAGTGGAGTGTTACCAGAGTATGTATCTGCTATGTCTAAATCAACATCTTTCTCTAATAATAGAGTCGCTATATCTGTGTAACCATTTTTAATAGCACAATGTAAAGGTGTGTCACCGTTTGCATTAGTTATATTTACATATGGATTTCCATTTAATAACTCGGCCATAGTTATTGGGAAATTTATATTAACAGCGCGCTGTAATGGTGTTTCTCCTTTTTTATTAACTTCATCTACTTTTACACCCCTTTCAATTAGTTTAGAAACTACTTATACTGTAAATTGCATTATCTATTGAAGAGCCAAAACACGAAGGAGGTGTCAGAAAAGGACAACATCCAGCTATCAGCAAATATTTAATCATTATCATTAAGGAACTCATTTCTGTAATTTCAACAGCTCCGTTGATCAGAAGAATGGAGTTTGATGGGCTGATAGTTTCTGCAATAAAAAAATTATTGAAAATAATGGCACACGTTTTATGTTAGTCTAGGATGACCATATTTTACAAGATTCGCCTGCCTAAACGTCAAATAAAAAAAATATTATGTGTACATGATCATATCTTCTAGAAGTACTAATATACCTAATATGAACGAATTTCAGAACCTCACTTTTTTTCGTTGTCCGCTTCACGTGAAATGCCCCCTCAGCTAAACTGTCGACACTGGTGACTAAATCATCCATATAGAAGTCATGTTGGACAATATTAGCTGCCAAAGGATAGTTTCCGGCTTCTTCTTGTGCTAGTTGTCGGAGAGTACGCAATGCTAGAAATGGTGATGATTTTACGCCAAAAGTTACAGTAATGAGTTGATAAATGGTGATTACGTCGGTTTTGGTGAAGCGCCAAAGAATCTGTTGGTATTTTCGATGTTCTTGGTGCATACATATGCGTAGATACATTTGCCGGATATCGGCGGTGAAAGCTATCTTGAATAAGCGAAAATTTAAAAAGATATTAAAAACATCGGCTTGTAACTGAGTGATACCTGTGTGCTGGTTTTCACACTTGCGTCAAACACGCAACGCAACGGTTTTGAAGTACTGCGCGGTTGAACTACACCAAAGTGTGGGGTAAAATAGTTCGGAACTTCTAAACAACTTTGATCTATCGGTGACATATAACCTTCTTCGATATAAGATTGCATGACTGCACCACATTGCTCCTTAAACATCGGAAACCTTTCAAATTTCTTTTCTAATGAATTGAATCGTTTAAGGGCCAACTGGTACGAGTCTCCCAATTTAGAGGTATCTAATTGGAATGGCAATTTCACTACATACCTGCCTGAAGGTTCTCGCTGTACAGTTTGTTGGTAGATTTCTTCACATATTTGGTCGTCTGGATGTTCGAATTTCTGTGATGGTAGTTCTTCTTCTTCCCAGAATTTTGACACTAACTGGTTCAGTGAAGAATTTACATTAGTATAAAAAGACTGGTAAGTTTTGAATTGCCTGGTGGTGGGGGCATGGCCCATTACAACAAAACCGAAGGACGTTTCTACTGCAATGGGGCAATGTGGTGATCCGGGAACCTTCTTATTCCCTATTACCATGGGGAATAGCGCCGCTCCAATGATCCCATCTAGGGGTCCTGGTTGGTCAAAGGTATCATCTGCTAAGTTCAAGTCTAACAAATGAGTACATGATTCGCGTTCGATATAAACTTCAGGAAATTTTTGCGAAATCTGGTTCACAATCAAAAAGTCCAACTGATAATGGATCTTTGGATCAAATCGGGATGAAACCACGGTTGTAGTTCTTCCTCGACCTCCACTCTCGCTAAATCCAATTCCTTGTATCGATGACCTACAGGATTGAATGTCTAAATTTAGCCTTCTGGCACATTCTGCTGTCAGAAAGTGCCCTTGACTCCCACTGTCTAATAGGAATCGTGCTTGGTGTTGTTTACCAACTAGGTCAGTGATATTTACCAACACAGTTGATAACAATACAACGGTATTCAACTGCGACTTTGGGTGAATCGTCGAGCAAAAGGTAACTGTGGTTGACGGACCTGGTTCGCCGTCGAATTTGGTAATTTTAATTTGGTATTCAAATGTGCGACAATATATCACACCGGTCCAGGTCAAACCCTGCTAAGATTCTCGTCAGATACTGACTCAACGTTTTTGCCGTGTTTGAGAGCGCACGTTAGCGTTATCTTTCCGTGGTATCGCGTAACGCGCCAAGTTCAAAATTCAATCCAACTGAAAAGGTATCGGCGTCAACATCAACTATTTTCCGAAAAAAAATTCAACTAGTAACTATTTCATTGAAAATAACATTTATTTTTCCAATCTCTATTTATTATATTATTGAATTTTATAATCGACCCAATTAATAACAAAATGTAGTAACGAGTCACCATCATCTTCAACAATATTTACATCTGCACCTCTATTTAACAATTCCTTTGCTATTTCTAGGTGAACATCAACATCTCTAAAAGCAAGATGTAGTGGTGTTTTACCCCAAATATTAACACTATTTACATTTGCATTTTTTTTAATAGTTCTATCACAATCTTTAAGTTGTTGCTAGAAACAGCATGATGAAGTGGTGTGTCTTCGTGGTTATTAACAACGTCCACATTTGCACCATTCTTTAATAACTCTACAACAATGTCTATGTTGTTCCTAGATACAGCAAAGTGCAGGAGTGTATTATTATATATATTTACACTGTTTACATTAGCACCTTTTTTTTATTAGTTCATCCACAATGTCTAGGTTACTTTTTTCTACAGCACAGTGTAGTGGTGTGTTACCAGAGTATGTATCTGCTATGTCTAAATCAACATCTTTCTCTAATAATAGAGTCGCTATATCTGTGTAAACATTTTTAATAGCACAATGTAAAGGTGTATCATCGTTTGCATTAGTTATATTTATATATGGATTTCCATTTAATAACTCTGCCATAGTTATTAAGTTCAAAATTCAATCCAACTTGAAAAGGTATCGGCGTCAACATCAACTATTTTCTGAAAAAAAAATTCAACTAGTAACTATTTCATTGAAAATAACAATTATTTTTCCAATCTCTATTTAATATATTATTGAATTTTATAATCGATCCAATTAATAACACAATGTAGTAACGAGTCACCATCATCTTCAACAATATTTACATCTGCACCTCTATTTAACAATTCCTTTGCTATTTCTAGGTGAACATCAACATCTCTAAAAGCAAGATGTAGTGGTGTCTTACCCCAAATATTAACACTATTTACATTTGCATTTTTTTTAATAGTTCTATCACAATCTTTAAGTTGTTGCTAGAAACAGCATGATGCAGTGGTGTGTCTTCGTGGTTATTAACAACGTCCACATTTGCTCCATTCTTTAATAACTCTACAACAATGTCTATGTTGTTCCTAGATACAGCAAAGTGCGGGGGTGTGTTATTATAATTATTTACACTGTTTACATTAGCACCTTTTTTTATTAGTTCATCCACAATGTCTAGGTTACTTTTTTCTACAGCACAGTGTAGTGGTGTGTTACCAGAGTATTTATCTGCTAGGTCTAAATCAACATCTTTCTCTAATAATAGAGTCGCTATATCTGTGTAAACATTTTTAATAGCACAATGTAAAGCTGTATCACCGTTTGCATTAGTTATATTTATATATGGATTTCCATTTAATAACTCTGCCATAGTTATTAAGTTCAAAATTCAATCCAACTGAAAAGGTATCGGCGTCAACATCAACTATTTTCTAAAAAAAAAATTCAACTAGTAACTATTTCATTGAAAATAACGACTATTTTTCCAATCTCTATTTATTATATTATTGAATTTTATAATCGACCCAATTAATAACACAATGTAGTAACGAGTCACCATCATCTTCAACAATATTTACATCTGCACCTCTATTTAACAATTCCTTTGCTATTTCTAGGTGAACATCTACATCTCTAAAAGCAACATGTAGTGGTGTTTTACCCCAAATATTAACACTATTTACATTTGCATTTTTTTTAATAGTTCTATCACAATCTTTAAGTTGTTGCTAGAAATAGCATGATGCAGTGGTGTGTCTTCGTGGTTATTAACAACGTTCACATTTGCACCATTTTTAATAACTCTACAACAATGTCTATGTTGTTCCTAGATACAGCAAAGTGCAGGGGTGTGTTGTTATAATTATTTACACTGTTTACATTAGCACCTTTTTTTATTAGTTCATCCACAATATCTAGGTTACTTTTTTCTACAGCACAATGTAGTGGTGTGTTACCAGAGTATGTATCTGCTATGTCTAAATCAACATCTTTCTCTAATAATAGAGTCGCTATATCTGTGTAACCATTTTTAATAGCACAATGTAAAGGTGTGTCACCGTTTGCATTAGTTATATTTACATATTGATTTCCATTTAATAACTCGGCCATAGTTATTGGGAAATTTATATTAACAGCGCGCTGTAATGGTGTTTCTCCTTTTTTATTAACTTCATCTACTTTTACACCCCTTTCAATTAGTTTAGAAACTACTTATACTGTAAATTGCATTATCTATTGAAGAGCCAAAACACGAAGGAGGTGTCAGAAAAGGACAACATCCAGCTATCAGCAAATATTTAATCATTATCATTAAGGAACTCATTTATTATGCGTAGATACATTTGCCGGATATCGGCGGTGAAAGCTATCTTGAATAAGCGAAAATTTAAAAAGATATTAAAAACATCGGCTTGTAACTGAGTGATACCTGTGTGCTGGTTTTCACACTTGCGTCAAACACGCAACGCAACGGTGTTGAAGTACTGCGCGGTTGAACTACACCAAAGTGTGGGGTAAAATAGTTCGGAACTTCTAAACAACTTTGATCTATCGGTGACATATAACCTTCTTCGATGTAAGATTGCATGACTGCACCACATTGCTCCTTAAACATCGGAAACCTTTCAAATTTCTTTTCTAATGAATTGAATCGTTTAAGGGCCAACTGGTACGAGTCTTCCAATTTAGAGGTATCTAATTGGAATGGCAATTTCACTACATACCTGCCTGAAGGTTCTCGCTGTACAGTTTGTTGGTAGATTTCTTCACATCTTTGGTCGTCTGGATGTTCGAATTTCTGTGATGGTAGTTCTTCTTCTTCCCAGAATTTTGACACTAACTGGTTCAGTGAAGAATTTACATTAGTATAAAAAGACTGGTAAGGTTTGAATTGCCTGGTGGTGGGGGCATGGCCCATTACAACAAAACCGAAGGACGTTTCTACTGCAATGGGGCAATGTGGTGATCCGGGAACCTTCTTATTCCCTATTACCATGGGGAATAGCGCCGCTCCAATGATCCCATCTAGGGGTCCTGGTTGGTCAAAGGTATCATCTGCTAAGTTCAAGTCTAACAAATGAGTACATGATTCGCGTTCGATATAAACTTCAGGAAATTTTTGCGAAATCTGGTTCACAATCAAAAAGTCCAACTGATAATGGATCTTTGGATCAAATCGGGATGAAACCACGGTTGTAGTTCTTCCTCGACCTCCACTCTCGCTAAATCCAATTCCTTGTATCGATGACCTACAGGATTGAATGTCTAAATTTAGCCTTCTGGCACATTCTGCTGTCAGAAAGTGCCCTTGACTCCCACTGTCTAATAGGAATCGTGCTTGGTGTTGTTTACCAACTAGGTCAGTGATATTTATCAACACAGTTGATAACAATACAACGGTATTCAACTGCGACTTTGGGTGAATCGTCGAGCAAAAGGTAGCTGTGGTTGACAGACCTGGTTCGCCGTCGAATTTGGTAATTTTAATTTGGTATTCAAATGTGCGACAATATATCACACCGGTCCAGGTCAAACCCTGCTAAGATACTCGTCAGATACTGACTCAACGTTTTTGCCGTGTTTGAGAGCGCACGTTAACGTTATCTCTCCGTGGTATCGCGTAACGCGCCAAGTTCAAAATTCAGTCCAACTGAAAAGGTATCGGCGTCAACATCAACTATTTTCCGAAAAAAAAAATTCAACTGCGACTTTGGGTAAATCGTCGAGCAAAAGGTAGCTGTGGTTGACGGACCTGGTTCGCCGTCGTCGCTCTGTCGAGTCTTGACCGCAGAAGTATTACTCGCTGTCCTTGTATGTACAAGTTTTAGGCGTGGGGTACTGGGGTGCGGTGTAGAATTTTGCGAATCCGAACGTCTGAGCGTAAGGCTGCATTTGCATTTGGAGTAGATATCGTTCCTGCTTCTTTGGCTCGAACCTTAATGATGCCAAATAAATCCTCTACAACGTTAATTTCCCGGAAACTGAGAATGAATTCAGGATTTAATCGGAGTTCTAGATCGTTGACGGCTACAATTAGTCTTAATAATTCCTTTTTGTGTCGTCCAAAGATTCACACCTCGCTTTAAATGTACTTTACGAAATAGGGTCGTTGTATTCTTGTGTCAAATCAGATATTGCTTGAAGGCGTTCCCAATAGGTGGTCTTTTTTGCTTTTAATAAAGCGAGTTGATGACCTAGCTCCTCTGCCATCTTGAATCCAAAGGAAGTACAAGCTCTAACTAGGTTTAAACTTATTCGTACAAACTACTTGCACTCTGGTTCACGAGCGAAATAATTTCCCAAAAATCAAATAAGGTATTTTCCAAGCCAATATTCTTATAAATGATTACACAAAATATTATATTAACTGCGGTAGCAATTAAATAATCGGAGGTAACAACAAACAAAAATCCTAAATGGTATGATAATGAAACAAATAATTTGAACGTTGATTGTAAACGTACTAAATTTATTTCTTGATAATTGCACAAAACTAAAATGAAAATGGTATTTTTCAAACTAATATTTTCAATAATAACTGCAACAAATGTGATATTCAATGCAAATCTGTTAATATAAACATAATTTCCAATAAAATTCAAAATGCCAATGTAAACGCACCAGACACCATAACGAATGTAAACGTGGTGGATGTTAACAAAGATATCTAAAACAATGTGCGCGGGTCGGACCGCGACAAACATACGGTAAGTGTATGCCACTGAGAGAGATAGCGTTATGTGTTCTCGTAAACAGTTATTATTTTCAAATATATATTATATTTTTGAACGATAAATTAAATGTTTTACGGGTATTTTGTAAACATCAAATTTAAAACAACAATGATATGATACGTCGCCCCAATAATGATATTGTCCCAGGACTGTGATATTTCCAAAATTAATAAACAAAAAAGGTAGGCTTTTTCGCGGTAGACGTTCGTTATCTTCAACAGGTAGCCATAGAATTTGCCCTCTTGTTAGCAAAATATGATATTTGTTTTGTTTTACCGATTTTATAACTAGGTAGGTAAGTTTTAAAGGTAATTTCGGTATACAATATAAACATATGTGCCCTAACAATGAAGATTTCAAAATGCCGGTACAAAATGGCTGCCGTTCTTAAATTTTGAGTGAAAATAAGGTAAAAATTTGGACAAAATGTCCAGATCCGGCTCGAATGAGACCAAAATGTTGGCGCCCTTCTGGACTTCGTGGTACAATTAGTGGACTGTATAATTTAGGTACTGGTTGGAGAAACGACATGGATATTAAAGTACACAAAAAAAGACTCACCCTTTTGTCTTCTCCGGCGGGGTTTGCCCAGCCACTATCCCTGTAAAAGGAAGGTTTTAAAGGACAAGGAACGTAACGGGTTTTACCTCCTAGATCGGACTGCCAGATGATTTTCCTTGTGCACACCAATGTCGTACTCCTTTTGATATGACACTTTTTAACTTTAAAATGCCGGTTACTTTCACTCACATATTTTGGTAATTTATTTTTTAGGTAATTTATTTTAGGTAATAAAATTTGGTAATTTTAATTTGGTATTCAAATGTGCGACAATATATCTCACCGGTCCAGGTCAGACCCGGCTAAGATACTAGTCCGATACTGACTCAACGTTTCTGCCGTGTTTGCAAATGCACGTTAGCGCTATCTCTCCGTGGTATCGCGTAACGCGCCAAGTTAAAAATTCAATCTAAAAGGTGTCGGTGTCAACAATTATAAATAAAAATATTAATGGAGTATACAAAAAAATCAAAATAAAATTCTATATATCAAATAATGCGATATCTAATAATAGTCATATAATGTTGGTTATCATAGGGAGGGGTCCTCCGTATGACATACAGCCAGGTGACGTAGAATAATATCCTGTCGTGTCGGGGACTACACGACAGTTATAGTTCGAATGAAAGAAAATAAATAACTAAATTGCTTATCTGAATCGTGGACGCAGTTCCAGGCTCCTGGGTTCCGTTAATTAAGATCGTGTGAGCATGGATCTCGGACCACCATTTACCAAGTTCCCTCGTATCAATTTTGCCACGCAGATCCAATAATTAGTTTTAATATGTAATTAATTTGGGTGGAAATGTTATCTTTGTGGTCAATTCTGTACTAGGACTGACCCTTTGTTGGCCACGATCTTCAAAAACAATTTTTGCGTTCTACGCTATCGCGTATCTATTTTCAATCTGATCTTTCTCGAATAATCTATTAACTACATTTAACCTTTCCCCACGAAATTAAATAAAACTGTCATAGCCGTAGCTTCTCTATCCTCCACGGATATACATAACAAATTATTAAAATTATCAGATATAATATATATAAAAACTATATATTTACTTGAAAATACATCGCGGAGTACCATACGATAATATTTTAAACTAGAGAAAAAGAATAAACGCTGTAATAATATAATTAAAAATAAATCAAAAATAAAAATTTAATTGCTGAATTTAATAACCAAGGGTTACGCGCATTGAGTGTAATACTTGTATCGGTGCGTTCCAGTCTTATCTTCATGATGGGTAATAAATCGCAAGTGTATTATTATTGTAAATATAAAGTTTGTAGTTTTAAAATAAATTATGTTAAAAAAAAAAATGTCATGACATGTCTCACCCATTTGTATGAAAATCCATTTATCTTCATGTTTTCTTCATATATCCACTGATTGAGATGTACACCCTGACATGCCACACGTCCTGGTAAACAATTCTTTTGTTCTTTTTTGGATCGTCGTGTTAACATATAACCGGGTGCGTATAAGTTTGGATCTCGCTTCCTTATCATGTCGATAATAATTTATTTAAATCCTTTGTATGTATATAAGTGCAGACTTAAAAAAAAAAACGTTATAAATTCCCCCTTTTTCTCCCGCGCGAATTTCTATCCGAAATTCGGCGGAAACGGCTTCAGGTCCTTGACGTGCCACACCCCTTTTGATTGGTCGTAATTATCCGTTAATTCGTAGGTCAGCGCCGTTAGTTTGAGCTTGATGCGTAGTGGACCTACGAATTTTGGCGCTAGGCCAGCGGAAAGTTTTTGGTCGAGTCGGAGAGGACATAATTCCTTTTCATGACCGATTCCCCGACGTCAAATTGGAGTAGGCGACGTCGCAGATTGTAGACGCGTTCATGTTTTCGGTGAGCCTCTTCTAATTGGCGCTTCGCAAAGGCGAAGGTCCTTATCTCTCTAAATATCTGGCCACGCTTTTCTGGGTCTTCTTCCTCGATCTCCAACTCTGGTCGGTGTTGTTGTTCACCAAAACTTTTCCCATTTAGAACTTGTTGATGTCCAAACGTGGTGAAGTATGGCGTGTCTCTCAGTACGTCGTGGCGTGTAGTTCGCAAGGCACATGCGAACTTAGCGAGGTGTTCGTCCCATTTTTCTGGTTCCCGCCCTTGATGCAGGAACGGATCATTGTCTTCACTACACGGTTGACCCTTTCTACCGGGTTCGCTTGTGGATTGTAGTTCGCCGTGTAGAGAGACTTTACACCATACGTCTGTAAGAGAGCCTTGAATTCATTGCTCTTGAACTGCACCCCATTGTCGCAGATCAAGTACTGAGACACGCCAAACAGCAAGAACACGTCTTCTTCGAGCTTCTTTAAGATGGGCTTCGTTTTGGCCGAACACAGAAGGAAGATCAAGAGAGTAGTCGGCCATGACCATGATATAACAGTTTCCTTGTGATGAGCGAGGAAGGGGACCCATTAAATCAATACTAACGAAAAATAACTAATAAGTCCTACTGGCCTTACTTGGCTGGGTTTCTGCTCAGCGCACACGTGGCAGTTACGCATGTAACGAGCAATGTCCGTTCGCATTTTCGGCCAGTAGTATTGCACCAAACGATGGTAGGACTTATTTACGCCCAAGTGACCTGCCGTGGGCTCGTCGTGGCACTCAAAGAGCGCATCCTTCCTGCACTCTTTTGGGAGTACGATTTTCTAGGAACTATTGCCTATTAGACCTCGAGTGTAGACCTGTTTCATAAGCTGGGAGCCTTCGATCCTCCAACTTGTCGTTTTACGAGGAGACTTCTCGGTCTTGTCATAAACGCGTTGGTACCATTTGTCAGTCGGAGTCACCGGGACATTCATCAAGTCTATTGGAACCGCTCGTGACAAGGTATCAGGAACGAAGTGGTCTTTCCCTTTTCGGTGCACAATGGAATATTGTTGCAATCGTATGGCCCATCTCGCCAATCTCCCTACTGTATCTTTGAAGTTATTCAACCAAATCAAGGAGTGGTGATCCGTAATCACCGTAAACATCGCCCCCTTCAGGTACGGGCGGAACTTCTCGATGGCCCATATAACGGCTAAACACTCCTTTTCTGTGGTAGAATAGTTTCTCTCTGCCTTGTTCAACGAACGGCTCGCATACCCTATGACATGCTCTCCATCTGCCAGCTGTTGGGACAAAACTGCGCCGAGTCCGTAATCACTCGCGTCCGTCTGCAGTACGAACGGGAGGTCAAAATTAGGGCGAGTTAATACCGGAGCTGAAACAAACGCGCTCTTTAGAGTCTTAAGAGCCTCCTCGCATTCATCTGTCCAGCACCACTGCTTTGATTTTCGCAAGAGTTCGGTTAATGGCGCTATAGTCGTCGAGAAGTCGGTGATAAAACGGCGGTACCAGCTCGCCATGCCTATAAGCCGACGCACTTCGGATACATTACGTGGTGACGGGATGTTGAGAATCGCTGACACTTTTTCAGTGTTGACGTGCAGACCATTCTGGTCTACCACGTATCCTAGGTAGCGGAGCTCTGGGCGGCAGAATTGACATTTATCCTTACTCAGGGACAGATTAACTGCCATCAACCAAGCGAAAACTTTCTCCAAGATTTTCAGGTGGTGTTCGAAAGTTTGTGTACGTCAGTTTTCACCATGACGGTGGAAAGCAGTACCGTTCTCTTTCTTGGTGTAGCTACGTTTATGGTTGCGCAGAACGATGCGGTAGCTGACGGCCCAGGAACGGCCTCCTTATCGACTTTACCGCTTGTTGGCACCGGAGAGGATGGTAGAGTCGTGTCCTGAGAGCCAGTTCCTTTGTAGAAGTGCAGCAGGGTGTGATGCTTGTAGTGGCAGATGCGACATATCACCGCACTTTTACAATCAGTTACCCGGTGCGGCCCAAGGCAATTTAAGCACAAATTTCTGTCTTTCGCCAACTTGTAGCGCTCCGCAGATGTTTTCGCTGAGAACTTGGGGCACTTGAAGACTGGGTGGGCTCCATTCTAGCAGATGACACAGTTCTCAGTTGCTTCACCTTGAATCAGGAAGACTTGAGATCGTGTCGATGCTGCCTTTGAACTATGCATGGTAGCTGGGGCCTTCGTCAGGGCCTGCATCCGACTATTTATTCTCTCTTGTTCCCTTACAAAATGTATAATTTCAACGTAGCCAGGGATTTGAGCTTCTACGCATATTTTCGAAGAGCAACTTGATCCTGTGGTCTAGTTTCATCAATGCTAAATAAGAGAGCATGAAATCGGCCAGGTCCGGCAGGTTCAAACGTCGTAACGCGTTGACGGCAACGTCGAACTTTTCCATAAAGGCGGTCAAATTGACGTTGGTCGTCCTAAAATTCAGTATTTGTTCAAAATATGTTTGCCAGGATGCGTGGGTCTTGATATTTTGCCACGAGGACATACCAAATGAGTGGTTAATTCTCCCCTATAGGAGGTAGACCTGTGCTAACTGCTAATGCCTTCCCACTTAACTTGCCGACTAAATAGTGAACCTTATCTATTGGTGTCAAATCTGTGTTCTCATGTATTAGACTACAGAAGCACTCATAGAAGATCGGCCACTCCTTCGGGTCTCCTGTAAAACCAGTTAGCTCAATCTTAGGAAGTCTCACCACTGGCTTGTTCGGAGTCACCTCTACAGGGGTGACACGTTCCTCGTCATTTGATTTTATGAGTGTTTCGGCTAATATTTGAGTGCTGACACACAATTCGTCAAATGCTTCCACGGCTTGAAAGTTAATCTCGGCATTAGGATCTATTCGTACCTTCAGTAAGTCGATGTCATCTACTGCTTTGTAGTGTTTCCTCAAGAGCTCTCAGCCGTATCTCAAAGTTCATCAACTCCGCTGGCTCAGTGCTTGCTTTCACTCCTGCATCGTACATCAATTGTACGCGTCTAAAGTACCTCTGTTGCGTAGAGGTTGCCACCTTCAACAGTTCTTCTTTGGTAGCCATGGTATCGTGTTTAATGATTTTAATTTTGTCAAAGTTTCCAAAACAAGGCAATCAAAAGGTCGCTGCGTCCCTATGTAATATACCTAAATTAATCAAACTTTATTCAAAACTAACCAAAACGTTCCAAAGAAAACTAACCTTACTAAAATTTAAATATTAGAAATAATCAAAAGGTCGCTGCGTCCCTCTGTAATTACTCCTAACCAAACTAACTTCGAAATATTAGAGATAATCAAAAGGTCGCTGTGTGCCTCTGTAATTACTCTAACCAAACTTTTCAACAAATCAGTGGTAATCAAAAGGTCGCTGTGTCCCTCTGTAATTACCTTAACTAATTGAACTAAACTCAAGGTCGGCAGTGCTAAATCAATCATGTACATATGTTACGCAATAATCAAATTATGACATGCCAAGCCAATAAATTAATCCACAAATATCTGCGTGATCCTGAATCCGGCTCGAAGGACCAAATTTAAATGATAGCGCCCTTCCTGATGGGGTATGGGGCTAAACAGTTTATTTGAGCTTTCTAAACTCTCGAAGGACCAGCAGGTGCCTTTTTTTGTATGAATGTTAATATATAAATTTTGTACTCACCGAGAATGCTGTTCTGGGCTCGTAGCCTGGATAAAGGATAGCTATGGGGTAAGCGGGATTGCGGGTTATCTAGTACGGGTAGCGACCAGCCGCTCGGTGTGTGCTGCTAAATACGCTGGTGATCCAAAAAAATAACACACAAAAACATACACATGCACAAAACTAATAACTTTGAAACAAAGAGTTTTTATTCCGATATTAAATAACAAACAAAACTAAATCAGTGATTTTAAAAATACTAATTTGCGGTTTTTCTAAACAGTGAAGCTCTGCTGTCTTCACCGGAGCTCAGTGAATGAGAGACTGAAATTAATTAAAACAGATCTTGTCCAAAAGGGACCAAATTAATTTTATTGGCTTTTCATTCAAAATTGCTGTAAAAGTTAAATAACTCTTACAGTGACATCTAACTGCCGCGACCGGCAGCACTGACAACCCGAGCTCAGAACCTTAGCAATTTAACCTTTAAGATGGCTTAAGTAATTCCAACACTCGCCACAAATAATAATAAATTTAATGTATGTATAAATATTCAAATACAGTGACACGCCACTGAACGGAATACAAAGTATTTTGTTTTTATGAGAATTGAGACGCCCCTGAAACAAAATACATAGTATTCTGTAAAATGCATTTTTGTACCCAAATACCACATCGTAAGGATGCACTAATCGAAGCGGTCAATAACAACAAGCGACCCTCCGCTAGAAGTCTCTCAAAAGGTTGTTTATTGCATCCGCATGTGCACAACGGTCATAGCACGAGCGACTTACGATGCTTGCAGCCACCAAGACACACGCACACACCTACCCCCGCAGCACACCGTATCTACACACTATGTAGTGCGTAACATTGCATTTGTTTTAAACTGCGGTAGGTCATTTCCGAGAATTTAGACATGACGTCACGGGCACAGGACTATCCTCCGACTGAACATACTCCCTCTGCACCCTGCGCGCCCCGGAGAAGCCAGGGAATTTTTGTATAAAAGCTGGAGGATTTTTAAAACAAATCAGACGATCCCAAAGTCTCAAACGAGCCAGTTCAGTTTTTTTGATATTTCCCTGACTGGTTCACGTGATATATATCTGATTCAGATAATCTGCGATCGACATCTCTGGTAACCGCTGCGGCCCGCTGTGAAACAGAGATTAGATCCAGAAGTGATATTGAGTTCTGACCCGCTCAGAACGAACAAATCTGCGATCGACATCTCTGGTAACCGCTGCGGCCCGCTGTGAAACAGAGATTAGATCCAGAAGCGATATTGAGTTCTGACCCGCTCAGAACGAACAAATCTGCGATAGACGTCTCTGGTAACCGCTGCGGCCCGCTGTGAAACAGAGACTAGATACAGAATCGATATTTAGTTCTGACCCGTTCAGAACGCCCCAATCTATATCGACATCTCTGGTAACCGCTGCGGCCCGCTGTGAAACAGAGACTAGATATAGAAACGACATCCATACTCCGGCCACCCGCGGAAGGCATCACCAGGTCCGGCCCCGCTGTCCACACGCCGACGATCCGCCCGCGGACGCCGTCGCCCGGCCCGTCCAGGACACGTCGCCAGCCGCCGTCATCCACGGACGCTCCTTCAGGCCCACCTGGGAATTCCCTCGCCCCGACATCATCACCGACGCGTATGTCAAAGAGGAAACGCCCCCGCAAACGCCCCGACGGTGGACGCATATACCGTCACGGCGGACGTCGTCACCGCGAGAGACCCCGCTTGATCTGGTCAGCTGACCGGCTCGCTCGCACGCCCGACCGCCCAGGCGTCGCCGCCCAAACGTCGACGCCGTCCCGGCGCCCCCCCCTGGAAGTTCCGCCAACCCCCGGCGCTTCTCTCACGAAAGCCGACCTGCGCCCACGCCGCCCGCGTCCGGCAGTCCCGCGGACTCCGTCGCCTCTGGGCTCTCCAACACCGGGCGTCCCACCAACACCTGGTGCATTCCTGACTGTGGAAGATCACCAACCGGCCCTGTCCAGGTATCTCCCTCGGCCGTCCCCGGTACCGCCCCTCATCTCGCCGATCCGGGACGGGTTACCATCACCTGGTGCCCTCCTGGCGCCAGCCGAGACGCGGAACCGACTTCGGTGCGCCCGCTCCCGAGGAACCCCCAGGGACCTGTTCGGCACCCAGGGAACGATCCCGTGGCCCAACCGAGTCACCCCTATTACGTGCCCCCCACGGCCACCAAGCTATCGCCGCCGGATTCTTAAGAAGATATCGTTAATGCGTCAGCTATTCGGGTAGTGAGCGAATAAACAAACCTTCTCAGACAATATACATATGTACTTTTATTCTTTTATTACTTTGGTTTGTGCGCGGTCCCCTTAGACCCTCACTTTTGTGAAAAAAAACATTACTTTATTGTGGACATAATTATTGGTAGTTATTTAATTTCTAGAGACATTATCAGACATAGTTGTTAGTACTTTGTTTTTTTATTTTTTTTCCCTTCGCATTAATAGTATATACATATATAGATATATTTTTTTTTTATTTTTTTTTATTTTATTAATTATTTTTTTTTTATATTACTTATTTCATTATTGATATTATCTGTATATTTTAATTTTTTATTTTTTAATTCTTAGTAGTTTATTTTTATTTTTATTTTTTTTTGTTTAAGGTAGATATGTATGTACTTATCCTCACATACAAATAAATGATTCCACAGGATTGTTTGTTTTCTTTGTCTAACAAGTTAAATAGAACAAGGATGTGTATGTAAATAAATACACTCCCTTTTTTTAACTAAGAAAAGGTAGGGAGCTTGTAAATTCGGACGGCGCGTTTTTTTTCTCTCTCTCTACCTGACGTATATCGACCACGCTGCGTCTCAGTCGGTCGTATAAGCCAACACAGTATATGAGGATAGAGTACACACACACGCTCACATACATACATATATATAGAATTTAAGAAAATGACCATTTTATGTTATTTTGTTTTGCTTAGAGGTTTTACTATTTATGGTTTATTAATAAATAATGTTATAACATATATACACATACACGCATAAAATTTTATTTTATGTTTATTTTTTTCTTCGAGGTTTTTGGTCATTTGTTGAATAGAAAAAAAGATAAGATAAAAAAAATAAAGAAATAGTTATATAAGATATAACTACTTCTATATACTCATATATACATATATATACACTGCTTGTCACAATTAGTGGGACACTTTTTCAATGTAACACAGTTTTGGTAAAAATTGTCTTATTAATATGAAAATTCATACAAATCATAAGTGTGGTGTTGTTTCAAAGCCCAAAGAGTAAAAACTTTGTGCGTGCATCGATAGCGGGTGTACAACCCTTGGAGGTGTGAAAAATGGAAAGGGACAATTTCAAGTATTGAAAAAAAAGTTTAAAAACTGTTTATTCCAAGATAATGATAAAATTCACATTAATTTTTATACGTAGAACTTATTTGAACCCTAAAGGTATAAACTATTTTTTTAAATCAATATTTAATTCTATTTACCATCTGTTATCATCCCCTAAATTTAGGCTATTAGAAATATAGGAAAAAATGAAAGAAATTTTAAAAATCTTCAAGGGTTGTTAGAAATAATCACAATAAATATAAATTTACAATTTCAATAAAATCCAGTAATTTTCAACCACTTTTCTACCCTTTAATATTCAACCCCCTGTGTATTACAATTCATTCGAACAACGTAGGTAAAGATACATTTTTGAAATGTACAAAATAGGTAGTAAACTGTATATACAACGGTACTGTATGTTAAAAAACACAAATCAATTATAAGGGTAGGCATCAACCCTTAAATACTAAACCGCCCCAAATAGTAGGGTAGAATATTAAATTTAAGTGTGAATTTATAAGAAATCAATTAATGGTCTTATTTGAGGATTTTTGTGAAAATTTTGTGCACCACAATTCACCCCTACGGATGTAACTACCCTAAATTAAAAAAATATACACTTTTTTTAGAACATCGTATCTAAAAATTCAGTGGAATTTTTTTGTCATCCTTTCGTAATATAAAAGGCCGACATTTGA
Organism: Sialis fuliginosa; assembly: GCA_961205875.1. Lineage (NCBI taxonomy): Eukaryota > Metazoa > Arthropoda > Insecta > Megaloptera > Sialidae > Sialis > Sialis fuliginosa. The sequence goes on along the minus strand of OY540822.1, from coordinate 3,492,491 downwards.
TCTTTCTACACCGGTAAAATTAAAACAATACACTATCAGGAACTACCCTTAAATTCTAATTTCTTAAAAATAAAATAAATTTTATTTCAATTAATATTAAAAATAAAAAAAAATTTAGGGGATGATAACAGATGGTAAATAGAATTAAATATTGATTTAAAAAAATAGTTTATACCTTTAGGGTTCAAATAAGTTCTACGTATAAAAATTAATGTGAATTTTATCATTATCTTGGAATAAACAGTTTTTAAACTTTTTTTTCAATACTTGAAATTGTCCCTTTCCATTTTTCACACCTCCAAGGGTTGTACACCCGCTATCGATGCACGCACAAAGTTTTTACTCTTTGGGCTTTGAAACAACACCACACTTATGATTTGTATGAATTTTCATATTAATAAGACAATTTTTACCAAAACTGTGTTACATTGAAAAAGTGTCCCACTAATTGTGACAAGCAGTGTAATATATATATAGCTATAACTACTCTTAGGTTAAGTCGATCGCTGTAATTATTTTGTTATTCTCTGATATAATAAAACAAAACACAAACAAGTCTCTTCCTCTCTCTCTTTCTTAGTTGAATCCGACCCGAATCGTTCAACAGATTTAATTATCATGAAAGATGTTAAATTTATATTTATTAAAATGAAGGTCGTGTGTACACAGAATGCATAAAGATATTAAAATATTATAAAGTACAATTCAATTTATTTCACGTAGATATTATTAAGTGCCAAAAGTATTGATATAACCGATCTTGTCGATAAGCAATAAACAAATCAAATTTTATTATGTTACATTAATTAAAATATTTCTCAGGTTTATACACGTCGAGCCTATAGGTGCTTAGAGCTGATTATAAAAAAGTTCATTACCAAAAATCTGTATAAAATTGATGTGCACAAAAATTATAATTTTAGACAAATGAAAAATGAACGAAAATGACTTACGTCACATAGAAACATAAGATTATATTGTTAAATAAAATGAAATAAAAGACCAGATACGTACTAAGTGATAATTTTAGCCCGTATAGTTTATTTTTTTAAATTCATCAAATTATAAACAAGGTTTCTGTATAGTGTATGTGAATTTGTTATTTTAACACTACGGGTCTAAAATATCACTTAATACGTATCTGAATTTTTTCATTTTATTAAATTTAATCATATCATATTTGTAAGGCCCAGAGAAAAATTATGGTAACCAAAATTGTACGGTACGAAGGGGGCTATCATATAGCGATAATCATTTTTGTCCACGGGGAGGCGCTTCGGAAATATCAAGGTCATCTTAATTTTTTAAAATGAATTTGGTACGTTTTTGTTCATAATATGATAGAGGAGATGAAAACAAGTTCTGAACTCATCACACAAGATCATTGAACAAGATTTAAAGTGAAGAAAAAACGATTAAAAAATACATTTTTTTATTAAAAATTTACATTTAAAGAAGATGTTCGAAGTGGTGCCCATCATTATTATTAGTTGAAATTTCACACAGTTGTTTAAACACTCAGTATGAATGACATACTAATGTTCAGATTTTTTGACCATCTCGTTTTTAAGAAAATGAAAGTCCAGTTGTAAATACATGACGTTGAATGGCAGTTGATAAAAATTGATTGTTAAAAGATAGAAAAATGATAAAAATCAATTTAAAAAACAGTAAGATTGTTTTGAAAAATAAATATATTGTAAATTATACATTTATGTAACTATTTAAACAAGAATTACACATTTTGACCGCACCATTATTAAGAAAACAGTAAAAGAAACATGAAAAATGTATGAAATTATGTATAAATATTTGAAATTAATGCGTAACATGGCAACGGCGCTGGCATTGTAAAATGACAAGTAATGACAAATACATGAGTGCAAGTGAGAAAGACAAGTCGTAGTTTTGGCAACCGATAACTGCGTCTTACCCCACCGCCTTCCCCTCAAACGTAACTTCCCAACCTCCTTATTAAAAAAATGTATTTTTTAATCGTTTTTTCTTCACTCTTGTTCAATGATCTTGTGTGATGAATTCAGAACTTGTTTTCAGCTCCTCTATCATATTATGGAATAAAAAGTACCGAATCAATTTAAACAAATGAAGATGACCTTGATATCTCCAAAGCGCCTCCCCCTGGATAAAAATGATTATCGCTATATGATAGCCCCCTTCGTACCGTATAATTTTGGTTACACTAATTTTTCTCTGGGCCTTATAGATTCGAAGATATTTAAGGTGGTAATAGTTACTGCCTATCCCTGTATATCTAAATTCAATAATGAAATAAACCCTTAGAGTATATATGTATGTACAATCAAAAATATGTAAAATTAATTTTGTTTTTAATGCTGCGTTACTTATTTAATTAGATATATACATACATATAGGATTAAATAAGTCTAGTTGCAACCTTATTATAAAAATCAGTATACTGAGATGTAAATGTACACCCGGCACATGCGAAAATTAGCGCACTTTAGGGATCTTTAAACAAAACACTTCAAAATAGACCACTTAGCTTGCGGAGTACGTCTCCCTGTTGTCCAGGTCGGCTAGGATGGACCTCCACTCCCTAGCCAAATCACCTCCGTAGACTCCGACAGAATAAATCCCCTCGAGGGTGAAATCCGGTCGGACCTCCAATTCCGGATTTTCTAACTTTCCTGCCTTCTGTCCATCCAAATGCCTATTATCGCCTTGCACTGTATGTTCTCCGCGCTCGCCTGTACCAGACTTTCCTCTCAAAATTTATTTTCCAACGTGTTGTCGTGTTAACGCATAACCGGGCGCGTACAAGTTTGGATCTCGCTTCCTTATCATGTCGATAATAATGTATTAAAGTATTTAAATCTTTTTATGTTATAAAGTCAGACTTAAAAAAAACATTTTAGTCACCCCAATGAAAAAAATTTCGGCTGCAAAAACATTTTATTTAAAGTCGTCATTTGAACACCGTGATCATCTAGTGACATTGCTTTAAATTTTCCCATAGCACCTTTTATCATCAGCATTAACAGTTTGGAAATTTTGGCAATTTGATTGTAAAAGTAAGAGGCAACAGGACTCACATTAAAAAAGTATCCCAAAGGAAACATACAACTACTACGTCCACGCCGTTGTTTCTGGGTAATGCTAAAAGTAGTTTGAGCTATTAGGTGCAACTTTTTTTCAGATATTTGAGTTCGTTGATTAATCTTACAGCGCCCTCCACCAAGAGAAGAAAGCATTTTTAAGAAAAATTTTTCCTACTAAAGATACTCATTTTTTTACGTAGACTACGAATATGCAATAAAAAATATAGGTTTCCATTTAAAAAATCAAAGTTGACCTTGATTTGACCTTGAAAATGGTTTGAAGGTCAACCGCAAGGTCACCATTGTTTGACCCCCTTGAAACCAAGTAACTTTTGTTTGAAACGATTTTCTCAATTTCGCTTACTTTTCGAGATATTTGACTGCGTTGATTAAAATGACTCACCCTGTATATATATCTTAAGGCGCGGTTACATCAAGCGCGCTGCGCCGCGTTGCGCTGCGCCGAGCAGATCGGCGAAACGCGGCGCGGCGTAAAACAAAAAAATTGTGTTCGTGCTAAACTACGGGATAGGTCAATCTACAATAGTGTTTTTGTAGGTTCCATGATTAGTTCGTCATGAATTGCGATAAAACTGTTAATTAATTAAACATTCTCAAATACATTAATATCTTGATCTGTACACATCGATTTCTTAGTATACTTTAGAATGACACCATTTTGTCATTTTGTCATCTACAATACTGCAATTCAAAATTTCAGTTAAAAGTTCTTCAACCCGTTTAAACTGAACGCGCACGAACGTGCATTTTTCTTTGATGTACCGACTCCGAGCGGATCGTAAATGTACGCGCACGAACATGCGCGTTTGTGCGCGTTTTACCGTTCAAATCAGACAAGCATAAACATTTTGCGTGTTCGGCGCAGTTTGGTGCAACGCGGCGCGCTTGATGTAACCGCACCTTTATGGTATACACTCGTGTACGTCTTGCCCGAATTATTTAATATTTAAATCATCCGCCGCCGCCTGACTTTATATATCATATTTCCAATTCGATTGTAGTAATAGAATTAAAGTCTTTGCTCTCTGCTTCTGCGGACTGGACATAACCATAAATGTATTTTTTCTTCAACGCATAGTAGTAGTTACAATGTTCATTGAGAATGTTGGAGATTCATAGTCATCTTTTGTGCCGTCATATCTTGCAACAATTTTTGTTGCAGTCACAAATAAATCGTAATATTTTTGCTGTAACGCATCAAATAAGTTTATAATATCTTTATTTCTATTAATATTTTTGCTAATTCACGCATTTTTCGTAACGCTACATTTATAAAATGTTTATCTCGATGGATTTTTATATAACGCGCAACAAAAGCGCAAATAAGCGAGTCTTTCTTAGCTACGAAAGATTTTACATCAGCCCGCATCCGAAGAAATACTTTTTCACGCAATTTCTGGCCTATTTTTAAATTTCTTACTAATAAGTTTTGTGCTTCAGCCTGTACATGCGTTTTTAGTTTTGCAGGGTTTTCTATGCATGTTTTATTGTGTTTCCATGAAAACATCCCTGAATAGTACCCCAAGCAATTACATAAGGTAACAAATTCAGTGCATTTTATTTTTTTACTGGCTTCGAGCACTTTGTAGAATTTATTAAATTGCCTTTTTTTCGAAAAGAAGAAATTAAATTTCTTCTTGATTTAGATTTTACGGGCAAAGAAAAAAATTTATGAACATCAGGTTCACATGAATGATTTCTTCTTAAATGTCTTGCAAAATTAAGAACTAATGTTTCACGATAAAATCAAAAGTATTTTTGACGAATTTGTTTATTTTGTTTTGTAACACTGCAGGATGCAGACTGAAGTAGCACTGACATACATATTTGAATCAGAATACTGATATTCAATAATGGAGTCCGGCTACAAATAAAATTGTTTGTTTTTAATCAAATGTACTGAAAATGTATAAGATTTAATTATTATCAATGTCAAGTAGTAAATTTGTAACTTAATAATTAGGGATTAAATAAAGTAGAGATATTTGAATGTTTAAATTTATCAATAATTTGCAATTACAATTAACTAGAAAATCTTAATATGTATTACCTTTGTATTTTCATCGTTTTCTATAAACAAATTGGGATAGTAATATTCCGTAAAGGAGTCCCACTACAAATAAAATGGTTTGTCTTATATATGTACCTATGTATTATTATAAAAAAATGAATTGAAAATTAGATTTTATTCAAAATAATAAGTAAGAGTTAATGTTTTATTTATTTTTTGTAATAATTAAAATTTCATGATTTTATTGAGTAAGAAAATCATATTGTCAGCATACAAGCAAAACGCACTAACATTAGTCAAAAAAATTGATTTTGATAAAATCAAGTTTGAAATTTTTCATGATTTGTATCTATATATTTTTATTAAATATTCAAGGGATATACTAGAATATCAGTTAGATTAACTACATATGTAGGTATTTTCACATTAAATATCTGACAGTTTTATAAAAAAGTTTTTTACATTAATATGACTAATATGTAGAGATTGGAAAAATAGTTTTTCAGCTATTGCGAAAAATGCAACGATTGTAATTTTTATTACATATCTCCATCGATTTCAGAAAACTGGTTTGATTGAACCCAATTTGAAATCAACTATTTGCAACTATTTTACCTTTCCAACTATTTTAAAACTATTTGCCTTTTTTTATCCAACGTTAAAAATTTTGTATTGAAAAAAAGTCATAAAGACAAAGTTTGAAATAATTCTAATTATTATTGTTTTTTTTCACAAAAAAATAAATTATTATACATGTTTATAGATAATAAACATAATATATATTTATTGTGATTTCCTAATAAGTTTGAGTTTTATTCATATAATTCTTTGTAGAATTTTTTAGTTTTAAATATTTTTATAAATACATTTTATCTATTATACAGATATTTTTAATAGATATTTATGTTGTGTTTTTACATATTTATTTCATAAAATTTATTTTTAGTTTCTAAAATCTATCTAGAATCGACCATAACATGTTTTCCCCGAAAATTTCGGATTTGACGCTTTTTACGTACATACGTTGATTTCACTAATTTATTGATAAAATCGAAAAAAAATTTATTATTGTAAAAAAATGGTAACTATTTCACAATTATTTTGATAAAAAAACTATTTTACAGAAAAAAAATCAACTATATAGTAACTTTTTCATTTAAAATAACAACTATTTTTACAATCTCTACTAATATGACTAGCCGATAGAGCGGAAATAATAGTACGTCTGGTACGTAAAAAGAACTGATGAATCGCTGAAAATAACGCAGTCAAAACAAATAGAAAAAGTATTAAAGAAATTTAACATGAGTGAATGTAAAGGGATCTCAACACCAATGGAAGTAGGTTTTCAAATAGAACAACAGTCAGATAAAGAAATAATAAATGTGCCTTATAGAGAATTAATAGCAGGTAGTTTGATGTATCTGGCAACAACTACGAGACCAGATTTAATGTATTCAATATCATATTTAAGCAGAGTACTTGATAAACCAACTATGGATATATGGAAAGCAGCTAAAAGAGTATTGAGATATCTAAAAGAAACACAAAATTTGGGTTTAACCTATAAAAAGTGTCATAACAAACTGGAAGCCTATTCGGATGCTGACTGGGCAGGTGATAAAATAGATCGGAAGAGTGTTAGCGGATCAATAATATTCTACGGAGGAAATGCAGTTTCATGGTTTTCGAAGAAACAAAACTGTGTGGCATTATCAACTGCTGAAGCAGAATACGTAGCTGCAGCATCATCAGTACAAGAGCTAATTAATATACAAGGAGTATTATCAGAATTTCAAGAAAAAGAAGATACAGTACTTTATGTCGATAATCAAAGTGCTATAGCAATGATAAAAACATTTGAAAATTTAAGAAGAAGCAAACATATAGATATAAGAAAATTTTTTATTAAAGACTTAGTTAATAAAAATATTATTAAAGTAGATTGTATTTGTTCAGAAAAAAACATTGCAGATATGTTAACAAAATCTTTGTGTAAAGATAAATAATTTAATTTTCTTCTGTAGGCTTTCGTGGCCGTTGTCCATAGTAGCCTAGGCCACAGAGTCTACAGAAAACCTACACATACAGACCGATACCTTCACGCGGACTCACACCATCATCCTTCGCAGAAACAGGGCGTCATCAATACCCTAATACACAGAGCGAAACAGATCAGTGAACCTGCACATTTGGAAGAAGAACTTAATCACCTACGTATGGCCCTAAAGAAAAATGGATACTCCAAAACCTCCATCGAGAGAGTTATACGAAAAGAACAACAAGACAAGGAAAAAAAAAGAAATACACACAGCGACCGCTTACCTACCATACGTCCAAGGTTGCACCGACAAAATTGCCTGAGAAAACATGAAGTAAAAACAGTTTTCAAAGCTCATAGAAAGCTAGCATCGCACTTCCCAAAAGCCCGAGGTGAACACCAGCAACTCCAAGGCCCGGGCGTATACAGCATACCATGCACGTGCGGGAAAGTTTATGTCGGCCAAAGTGGCAGACACATCAGCACGAGACTTAAGGAGCACATCAGCCAAACCAAACACCAACACTGGGAAAAGTCGGCAGTGGCAGAACACCAAACCCACACAGGACATACCATTAAATTCGAGGACACAAAAATACGCGCTAGGGAATCAAGATTTTGGCCCAGACTGTATAAGGAAGCCATCGAGATTCAAAAGCATCCCGACAACTTCAACCGCGACAAGGGGATTGAACTAGCGAAGGCGTGGTTACCAGTCATCCGGAACGTCACGCATGACCACAGACAACACAGGTATATAAGGACCGACACAGGATGAAGACACCAGTTTCAGAATCACTTCTGAAGAAGACTCCGACATGAGAGTCAAAACGTCAAGTGTAAAAATACGACAACGTGGACAACAGCCCGAAAAGTTAGCTACTATAAATTATTTAAGTTTAAGAAAGAAGCAGGAGTTTATTAGCACATTATGTAGATATAATGTAAAACGATTGATAAATTTTAGAAATTTGTAATCGAGGAGGAGTGTTAGAATTTGAGATTTGTAAAAGTTAATTGTAGTAACGGTTTATGGGAGTGGCTAATGTTTAAACTGAGCAAGTCCAAATCAGTCTGCATAATATAGCATTAGAGATAAGTTCGTTGTTAATCGAATGTGTATAATAGTAATAAATAAGTGTATAATAAAAGAATAAATAAAGTTTATAATAACTAATACTAAAACACAGCACTGTGTTGATTTATAAAAATGCGATCTAAAACGAGTGCTATTTGGACATATTTTATAATAGTCGACAAAGATACCGCAAATTATAAACTGTGTGAAAAAACTTTTTCACGCAAAGGCGGTGGCACCACATCTTTAAAACTTCATCTTAAATCAAAGCATAAAGATCAGCACCAAGAATTACTTAAACTTGAAGAAAATGCTGAAAAATCACAAACGTCACAACAGTGTACCCCTTTACAAGAAGTAAAAAACAGATTTCTTTAAAGGATTCACTAAACAGGCACTGGGATGATTCTACTTTAAAACAAAAAGAAATTGATCGATTAATAGCAGAAATGCTTGCCTTACAAAATTTGCCCTTTAATTTTGTGGAAGGTGTTGGGTTCCATCGACTAATACAAGCGGTATTGCCTCGCTATCATTTAAGAGGTCGACAATTTTTTACTGATTTGCTATGTGATGATTTGTATAATAATATGTAAACGAAAATACAAGGGCTCTTGAAACAATTCGATAAAATATATATCGTTTACTGTCGATGTTTGGTCGGAGCCGAGTGGAAAGGTGTCGTTACTTAGCTTAACTGCTCATACCGTCACAAAAGAGTTTGAAAGAGTAACCATAATACTTAAGTGTGAAGAGATAGAAGGACGTCATACTGGCGATGTAATTGCAAATAACGATGCTTGAAGACTGGGACTTGGGTGCAGAGTCCGTTCATTGTATTTTACGTGACAGAGGGTCAAATATGATAAAAGTTATGAATTTGTCAAATTTTAATGATGCTGATTGTACAATCCACCAAATTCAATTATGCATTCGGTCAGGCATAGAAAGTGAAAAGTTTCTTTCGCAATTGATTTCAAAGTGCAAAAAATTGCAACCCATTTCAATCATTCATTAGTTGGTCAGGACGAATTAAAAAAACTTCAAACAGAGATACTTAACCAACCTACACTACATATAATCCAGGATTGTTTCACAAGGTAGATATTATTTTTTAAAGTAATATAGGTGTTCCGCAAAGAGTATATTAAGCCGCAGGAGTATGATTCTACTCTTTATACTGAACAATATTTGTAAGAGAAACCGAAGTATTTTCGCAAATTTCCGAAACAACAGTCATTCAATACCCCTGTCACTCAACGTACCATTTCCTCGGTTTTGTTAGATAATAAGTTTTTAGGAAGAAATGTAAGTAGTGTTTGATAACACGAAGGTATTCTATTTTTATTGTGTTTTTAGGGTTCCATATCCATGAAAAAATATACAAGCATGATATAAAAACCAAAGAAAATTTTTAAGCAAAAATGATTTAATTTTAACAGAACAATCAAAAACGTTTTGTGCTTTTCATTACACGTTGAATCATATTTATTATGATATTGTAAAACTAAAAGTTTATATTCAAAATATTTAGAAACTGCACCAAACTGTTTCTGTGTGTTCTGTTTTCTGGAATTATGGCAAAATATAAACAATTGAGTGAAGCGAAGAAAATTGAGATCGTGACATTACTATCGACGGGAATGTCAATGCGGGCTATAAGTCGAAAAGTTAATTGTAATCATGCAACCGTATCTCGACTTAATAAAAAAATAAGTGAAACTAGTGATGTTTCCAGAAAGAAAGGAACTGGTAGAAAAAAGAAGACAACAGAGGCTGATAATCGTCTTCTGAAGAGGATATGTATGAAAGACAGGTTTTAATCTGCTGTAGACATTCGCTCTGAGTTCCAAGAAAACACAGGAATATCAGTAAGTGTCCATACTATTCGCCGTCGTCTTCGGGAATTCAATTTACTGGCCCGGCGTCCCGCCAAAAAACCCTTTTTAACCCAAACAATGAAGAAAAAAAGATTTGAATGGGCTAAAAATAAAGAAAATTGGACTGTAGAACATTGGAAAAGAGTCATGTTCTCAGACGAGAGTAAATTTAATTTAATGGGGTCCGACGGCATGCAGTATGTGAGACGTAGACCTGGGGAACGCCTGAAGGAGGAATGTCTGCGAAGAACTGTGAAGTTCCCAGCTAGTAAAATGGTATGGGGATGTTTTTCCTACTATGGAGTTGGAGAGTTGGTCTTCGTAGATGGTAACCTGAATGCGGCAGGGTACAAAAAAATCATCGAAGAAAATTTGGTACCTTCTATGGAGCAGCATTTAACTAATAATCAGGAATTTATTTTCCAAGACGATTCTGCGCCATGCCACCGAGCGAGAAGTGTAAGATATATTTTTTTTATACATAATTTTATTATTCACAAAAATACATACAATTGTTTATATTTTTCTATTGAATCTTTGCAGAATATAAAGTTATTAGAAGATTTGAATATTACGACCCTCGACTGGCCAGGTAACAGCCCAGATTTAAATCCGATAGAAAATTTATAGAAGGTGATGAGTCAAAAATTGCAGACAACAAAGCCAAAGAATATTGTAGAACTTCAAAGAAGTATAAAAAGGGTTTGGGATGAAGAAATAACAACGGATCTTATACACAACCTGATTGAGTCTATGCCACGTCGTATAAAAGCCGTCATAAAAGCCAAGGGGGGTCCAACAAAATATTAAAAATTTTAATATTATAATTTTAAATAATATTAATTATTATAGAAATGTTTTTGTTCATTTTGTTTTGTTATTTCAAATATAGTTATATTTTAAAAATAAATATATTATTTCAGCAAAAATAGTGTTTTTTTTAAAACAAGTAAATCAGTACCTATAAATGTTTAAATATCATAAAAATATTATTACATTCACATCTTCAATTGATTCATAATATAAAATAACAATTTTGTTAGTTCCACCAATTTTAGAGGAAAAATAAGAAAAAAATCATAATTTTTTAAGTGGTGCAGTTTCTATGCTCGCTACTATACTATATACCTATTTTTTGAAAATTTTATTTATATATTGTGGATATTTTAAAATTAATAATGATATGCATTAATTTAATATTAATAAATGTTTTAATATTTGTTGTTAGATAAAGAACAATGTTAATCAGGCGTTTTAAAGAAAAAAATATTTTATACAATAGAAAAACATATAGTTAACGCAGAATTACCCTTAATCCTCCGTTAACTTTGTTAATCAGCATTTGTGCAATCTAGCATTAATGATTTTAATTTAACATGGAAATGTTTTGATATAATTTGATATTTTTCAGGTGGAAAACCACATATTATATGATTAAAAGGATTATAAAAATTAAAGATGCATTAATATTGTACGCAAGCAAACATGACATACCAGTGTTTTCTCTAGATGGATGGTCAAATTTAAAAAAATGTGTTATAAAATTGTATTAATAGCATGCTATGAAAATTAGCATTACATAAGAAAATAACATGTTGGTATAGAAAATTAATGAAAATAAAGGTAATTAATAATTCCAATACTTCAAATAAGACTTTTAATAACATATTATGATAACAATGTACTGAGGTGTAATTTGTAGCCCCTAGATTGAATATTTTTGTATGTTTTAATAGTTTAAAATATAAATCTTCAAGACATTTTATTTTATCTTCAAAATACGGATATTAGATAAGAACAAAATCAGAGTATCATAAAAATTTTCACATATGTAGTACTTATATTACATTAGACATGTGCAAAAGTTCTCATAAATTGGGGATATGGAAAAAAAATTATAGCTGTTTTATTTTGATATGATAAATTACTATGTATCATATTTTCACTTATTATTAACCGTTTTTTTCTTGAACATTTACATATTGTGTATCTCTGTATAGCATGTACAGTCACCTGCAGATCTCGTCTGGCACCCTAAAGGCCATAATCGCTTACAAAAGATTTCAAATTTAAAGACAAACATCATCGGTTATCTTTTTCTAGGGCGGAGCTTACACTTACAGTTATAACATTTTAAATAAAAACAATAAATATACTTCCATTTCAAATAATGATTTATTATTACAAATTTTGCTTTTGTTACCTAATTTCTTATATTTATTATAGTTATTTACTTATGTATATTTTAAATCTAATATGTATGTATCTACAATTTATATTGGATTTGAATATTATTTTATACATTTTAACAATTAAATATTAATATATTATTTTTTGCTATTACATTTTACGTTTTACACATCATATTTTTCGAGATAAGCGGTAAAAGATACAAAAATAACCTAGGTAGAGTTAATTAATTAATTGTATAAACAATCAATTTTTATAAAAATTGTGTAGTGTGTAATATACAATAAAATAACTCTAAAACTACTGAACCGATTTTAATGCGGCTTTCACCAATAGATAAATAATTGTTCGGAGCAGTTTTTTGGCTATTATTTTTTTAATGTTGCTGCTTCTATAAAACAACTGTATTTGTAAAAAAAAATCAACAAGAAGATTTCAATGCCACTATTTGCCATATTGATAAATTTTACATTTTGCTTTTTATGGCCACAATCGATTATATAAGTCTTTGGAAACACATACAAACAGTTTTACAAAAATAAAGGTTTTGCAAAAAATTGTATTGTGAATCATAAAGAAGCATGATTCCATTTTTAATAATTTAATTAAACAAAAACAATTGAAGATATCAGGTCCTAATTTTCAGTTAATGTTCTGTACTACAAAATGTTTATTTTCCAGGGATATCAACTTAAAAAACGTTAAACTTGTGTGTTTTCAGCCATTTTTATCAGCGTAACGGATAAACAAATGATTTTTTTTTTTAATTTCAAAATTTTACATGAATTTTTTTTTGTATAATACTTATTTAGACCGCTATTTACCAAAAATCAGAAAATCTTAAGAATTTTGCAAATGAACCATGGATAACTCCTGTCGCGGACAACCAAAATCGGATCAAACTTAGGCTATTATTCTACACTTGTAACAAATGCTGCTAGTATTAAAACTGTACCTAAAAATAATCTGTTTTAGCCTCCACAGCCTGGACTATTAAAGTTGTAGAGAACATTATTTTCTATAATTTATGTTCTATTCTTTTTTTGTATCTTTTATGAATTGACCAAAAATAATAATTTAGTTTTATTTAAAATTAACTTTAATAATATGAAATCTATATACAAGTTATCTATGAAAATAAAATCATTTATTGCTTCCTCGCAATATCGAAGATACGAGAAACTATATGATCGTTTCAAATTGAGACAAAAAAAAACTTCTCCAATTTCAAAATTTTAAATTGATTTATCCGTTTCACGCCAAGACAAACACTTTTCGTTCCGTGTCTGTCTGTCTGTCCGTATGTCCGTCCGTCCGTCCGTCCGTCTGTCCCCTGAATCCTTGTCACACGCATAACTCATGAACCACTGAACCGATATTATTGAAACTTGGTCGGACGGTTGGGTTTGGTTTGAGGACGGTCCCATTTAAAAATCATCAAAATCGTAAGTAAGGGGGAGGGGTGACACCCCAAAATATTTCTTTTTTCAAGATATCTCAAGAACGGCACATGTTACGAGAAAATTTTATAGAATATTTTTTGTAGAGCATTAAATTTCCTATAATATGGGTCTACAATGTTTGTTGTAAAATATTCCCTTACAAAGATTTATCTCAATTTATTTTAAAAATTCGTGTTTTGTTTTTCTAAATTGATATTTGATTGGATATATTAAATGTCATTCTGACGTTTTAAATGTCATTTTGGCGTTTTAAATGTCACTTTGACGTTTTAAATGTCATTTTGACATTTGCATAAATTTAGATTTAGATTGAAATTGTCAAAAAATTAAAAATATATGAAAAAATATTCAGGTGCGTTTTATGAAAAATTTCGAACTAAGATTTTTTAGTAAAATTTGTATAAAAATTAAATGGTTAACCAATGCCAGGCAATTTATCTGAACACTATCGGTTTTAGTGAATTTATCACGAGGAAGCACTGTGCATTTACTTGGCAGATGTTTTATTATAACTGTCAATTAAATAGATGTATAAATAAATAAGAAGCCATTGACAAAACAACATTTTTTTAAGCATTAAAATTATTATACCAATTTATAATAAAAAAATAAAAACATTTGAAATAAAATCACATAATAGAATTAAAATATATCTCGAACATTAACAAAAACAACAATTAAAGTAATGTAGTTTATATTCAATTTCTTAGCAGAAAGTATTAACTAATGTAATTTTCATCTGTATCATGATGTATAAAAAAGTCTTGTGTCGACCAGGGTAGTTTATTTGCAATAATAATTTGCGTTTCTTGTAATATAAATATAAGCAATAAAATGACTACCTTTGCAATAACACATGCGTTAATTTTAACCCACTCGTAGGTATACATAAAAAATATAAAAATTTCAAATTCCTTTTTTATAGTCATTAGGCATTATAATGACTATAAAATGGCTATCACTGGACTTTCATTGTCGTTTGTTAACGACTACAGATCGGCACATAGCCATCAAGTCGAAAATAATCAGAATGGGTTCAGAGAAGGTTAAAATGGATATTGCCATCAAAATCCGAAATTGAAAAAATTGGTTTCACAATACTAACTTCAAATTTGAGAGGGGGGTAGACAAAACAAGTTTTGAAGTTCGAAGCAAAAGAATTGTAGTATATTAAATTAAGAAATTTTTATTTGATTTGCTATAGTTTTACATATGTTGTTTCTTATGGAGTATGACCCCTATGATCCCACCCCCTTTATTTAAATTACTTTAAATTTATAAGTTTTTTAAGGGGAGCATAACATTAAACGAATATCATTCGCCGTTCAGTGGGGTGGGGCTTACATACTCCTACCCCCCTTCAAAACGTTTTAATCTTCACCTTATCCATATTAATGAGACATATAATTTTATATCAAGTTTAATATATTTAAATACTAAAATTCGTAATATCAAATATTTATTGCCACAAAATTTACTTATACAATTTTCAATAGATTGCATAATAATTTAATTTTAATCGCACAAATATATATGAGTACTATAAACGAAGAGTAGTTCTTTATCTAGCAAATGAATTTCAAAATATCTGTCTTTGTTTGATTCATGGAGAAATGATTTAAATATTATAATAATCAAATGGGAGGAGCCTACTAGTTTGTGATAAACGAAAATGAATACAAATTGCAAGACCATTAATGCAGGTGACTGTACATTATGAACAACTGAATTATGATCATTTTGATAGAAAATTTTGATTTTAAAATCAAACGGTTGTTAAGATATTTTATTCCTATTTGATCAATGTTATCGTTCTTATTGAAAGTAGTAACCATTTTTTTTAATTTCCCATCGGGACTCTCCATAAAATATTCTTAAGTTTTTAAAAAATATGTTTTTCATTATTATTTAGGTTTATACCCGTTTACAGATACGCTTAAAACTTTTCTTTCGGGATTTTCAAACAAGGGTAGTAGATACATTAGTGACTGCATATGAAAAAGTCCCCATACATTAAAGCTATAGAACAAAAGTTACAGCTGTTTTTATAAATACGATGTGGTATAAATTACGATCTATGTATATTTAAAAAAAAAACTTAAGAATATTTTATGGAGAGTCCCGATGGGAAATTAAAAAAATTGGTTACTACTTTCAATAAGAACGATAACATTGATCAAATAGGAATAAAATTCAGTTTCAATTTTTGAGAAAATCACCCATAATAAAATTTACAGTTAACACATTACATAGATATCTATTTATCACACCGTAACTTTATTAACTTTTGTCCTATGGCTTCAATGTATGGGGACTTTTTCAGATGCACTCACTAATGTATCTACTACGCTTGTTTGAAAATCCCCATTAATTGATACCCTGAAAGAAAAGTTATAAGCGTATCTGTAAACGGGTATAAAATACATAACAAAATATATTTTTATAAAATCGAATTAAACAAATAAATTTATATCTTAACAACCGTTTGATTTAGAAATCAAAATTTTCTATCAAAATGATCATAATTTAGTTGTTCATAATGTACATGCTATACAGAGATACACAATATGTAATTGTCCAAATAAAAAACGGTTAATAATAAGTGAAAATATGATACATAGTAATTTATCATATCAAAATAAAACAGCTATAATTTTTTTCCACATCCCCAATTTATGAGGACTTTTGCACATGTCTAATGTAATATAAGTACTACATATGTGCAAATTTTTATGATACTCTGATTTTGTTCTTATCTAATATCCGTATTTTGAAGATAAAATAAAATGTCTTGAAGATTTATATTTTAAACAATTAAAACATACAAAAATATTCAATCTAGGGGCTACAAATTACACCTCAGTACATTGTTATCATAATATGTTATTAAAAGTCTTATTTGAAGTATTGGAATTATTAATTACCTTTATTTTCATTAATTTTCTATACCAACATGTTATTTTCTTATGTAATGCTAATTTTCATAGCATGCTATTTATACGATTTTATAAATTAAAATTTGTTTTTTTCTGACATTTTAGAAAAGAAATATCTAACTAAAATTTACACATCAAATGTTGTACGTTACATAAAAAATTGTAAAATTTTATTCTCTACAAATTTTATAGAGGACATTTGTCTCGATTATCAGTTTTAATAGCTCAAAAATCCATTTAAACATATTTTTTTGATTAAACGCACTTAGTTTTCAGATTCACGGCGATTTTTCAGCAATTTATGTAGATACGTTGGAGAAAATTTTGAAATAAAGTTAATTGTTAATTGTTATTGTAAGTCTCGGTATCTTTATTTGTCTTGAAGTTATTCAATAAAAACTAAATTAAATTTCAAACGGCTGTAATTTTTTTTCCACAAGGCCTATGGATGTGTACAGACGTACTATTATGTATACTATATGGGTACCAAATTTCATCAACCGTTCTCGTGGTAGAGCGCGGAGAAAGTATGGCTATATGTATATTTGCAAACGGTATGACGCACTCTATGGCAATTTACTATTTGCATATGACTATTTCTACGTGAAAAAATTACAGGACAAAAATTAAAGAGTAGCAAATAATCTATAAGGTGTGTCATTCGGATATATTAAAAAAACATGTTTAATCAATTTTAATCACATTTAGTAGAACGAGAAACATAGCGATTTATGAAAAATTACCATTCTTGTTAACAGATGTGGCGCCACTGTCAATTCTTATTCGGTCCCAGTTTTATAAAACAAAAAAGAATCGCGCGGACACCAATTTTCTTGATATCATCCAATATTCGTTGATTTTGGCTTCCCATTACACGGAAAATATAAAATTTAGTAAAAAATAATTTATTGTTTATTATTCAAAATTTTATGGCGAATCTATTTTTAATTATTTTTTTTTAATTTGAAGGTTTGCATATCAAATAGGAGCTATCAAGAGATCCTGCGGTAGTATGAATAGAAGTTTTTCTAGCAAAAAAATAATAGAAAACATGTTTGTAGCCTAAAAATATTTATAATTTTACTATTTAGTCATATTTATAACATAAGTACACATAAAACTTTAAAAAGGGTGCATTTTATAATAAAATATTTTTTGTTTCGATTTTTTAATTTTTGACGTACCTATTGTTAAATGTAGGTCAATTTAACACATTTTTTCTCTCTTTTCTACTCAATATGTCCAATGCTTATTTTAGTAGAACCATTAAATAACTTTGCAAAAGCTTAGGAGTAGATTTTGAACACAAAATTGAACAAGAATGGTAATTTTTCATAAATTACTATATTTGTCGTTCTACTAAATGTGATTAAAATTGATTAAACATTATTAATTTTTGTCCTGTAATTTTTTCACGTAGAAATAGTCATATGCAAATAGTAAATTGCCATAGAATGCGTCATACCGTTTGCAAATATATAGCCATACTTTCTCCGCGCTCTACCACGAGAACGGTTGTTTTTTGAAAAAAATGGAGAGTACCTTTTTTCTTAAAAATTTAATAATACACCATTTATACAATAACCCCCATTGACCTCCGAGTCACAGTAAGCGAGATATTAGCTAATAACCGTTTTTCGTCACGTTAGACCTTCAATATCTCGCAACGCCGTCACGATATCGTTGGGGACTTTTTACACGTTATTTATAACACTTTAACGAAGGTGTATACAAAAATTCAGCTAACTGCTATTTTTTCCCAGATTGGGTGTATTAATATCTAAAATTACTGGACTATCAGAACCATTGCATATTTGAAATAAAAATTTCAACCAAAAAATGTTTGGTTGTTAGGGGGTAATCGAATAGTAATATTTATTTGTTATTTTAGCGAGGCCTTCAAGGATATTTGAAGATTAACATCATTTTTTTAAATAGGAACCTATATATTTTATTTAGTAATCTTATTCTACGTAAAGAAACACGAATCTTTCATTGAAAATTTTTTTTTTAACGACCTAAACTTTATAAGATATCTAACAAAATAATTTCGAGCTTTTGAACATTCAAGATTTTTTTACTCAGAAATCACCAACTTTAGAGAAAAAGTACAAAATACAAAAAATGTTTATTCTGGTCTACTGAAACTTATTCTAGAATTTTTATTAAAATTTCGTTTTTTTTTTTGTTTTTGCTAAAATAAAATAAATAGAATAAGTTTTTTAAAGTTTTTTAATTTAAAAAATAACTCTCCAAGCTTTATTATACCAAAATAAACATTTTTTATATCTCGTTCTTTTTTTCTAAAGTTTATGGTTTTTGAGCAAAAAATTCTTGAAAGTTCATTATCTCGAATTATTTTGTTAGATATCTTGGATAGGTTAGGTTGTTCAAAAAAAAGTTTACAATGAAATAAACTGTAACACTTTAAATGCCCCACCCTGTATATGCAATATCTACGTACTTAGACCCTAGGTACAAACTTAAATTTTTTTCAGAAATTGTAAAGGAACAGGTTAAGTCAGAGATGTTGTTATTGTTAATTGGTTTGACGAAAGGACAGCAACAAAACAGTGCTCCCTCTTCTCAAAAAAAGCCAAAAATAGACGTACAACCTCCAACAAATACCATAAGTTCTAATGACTCTAATCGTTATTCAGAAATCCAAAGTAGCTTAATGAATATTTTGAATACAAGTAATGAAAATCAAATCTCAAGAAGTGATAACGACCAGATAGTATTGATGAAAGCATTACATCTGATTTCAATAAAGAGAAGAAGCTGCCACTAAACGAAGATCTACTTTTATGGTGAACTTAAAATACCAAATGTTTGGCCCTATTGTCAGACAATATCTTTCGGCACCAGCTGGAAGTGTACCAAGCATGGGCGCTGGGAGGGAGGTGCAAGGAGGTGAACTTGCACCCCCTGGAAAAAAACAAAAAACAAAAAAATTAAGAAATACAATTTTTATTTTTAAATTCAGGTCAGAATATAAAAGTGAGGACCTTCTTTTTGTCGTGTCAAGTTCACTCTATAATTTTATAAATTTAAATAAAGTTAGATAAGGAAAAATAAAAACTGAAGACCTTTTTTTTTTAGTCATGCAATGCGAAATTTATTACAGAATTTTTTTTTTTTATAATTATTTTATATGTAATTTAATTTTATATATCTAGATGCACCTCCCTGAGAGAAATTCTGCCGGCGCCCATGGTACCAAGCGAACAGTTGTTTAGTGCTGCGGGGTTAATTTACGTTCCATTAAGAAACAGATTAAGTGGTGAAAAAGCAGCACGATTACTTTTTTTAAAGTACAATTTACCTCTTGTAAATTTTGATTATTCCCTAAAAACATACATGTCAAAAATGAACCAAGTTTCATTACAATACAAAACTCAAAAATTGACAGGAACAGAAATTCTGAAATTTTTGAAATATTATTAGCACATTTTTTGGTTTTAACTTAGCAAGTTTATTATATTAAATATTAAATTTATTTCCTAAAACGGAGCGATTATTAATTCATTGATAACGCCTAATTTATGAATTTGTTTAGCTAAATATCAAATATAAAAAGTTGCCAAGTTAAAGTGAAAATGTTATGATAATGACAATATATACACATTTCAGAATTTCTGTTGCTTTAATTTTTGGAGTTTGATATTATTGTTTACGCCACCCCTAGTTTAAGTTAGAATTATACGCCAGAGAGCGTGACATGCGCGAGAATATACGCGCGTGAATTAGTATGTAAGTCACCGAAGTACCGAAATATACCTTTAACCAAAAACCCGCGTTATAAAATGAAAAAAAAGGTGTGATTAAATTTATAATATTAAGGTATTTTTTTGGACTAAAGATCAATACGTGTTCTGTATAAAGTGATTTGGAACAACTGGAGACCGCACGTGTGTCCAAAGACGAGCTTCAATTTGAAATATTCCCAGATATATATCCCTTTATCCACCATTTTAACCATATTCCAGAGAGTGGCAAATCCACGGACAACAAATCACAGGTCAGTAAAAAGATTTCATTTTTATACAGAGCACAAAAATATACAGTCTGCTCACCGAAGGTTTACGCCAAATCATCTGTTCCTTATCGAACCGGATTAAACCTATATATTTATACTGGTCAATGTCCAAGGAATGCATTGTTGTGAATTTAATCATACATATATTAACATTGTTGAAAATACATGTTAAAACCAAAACCAAATTTCTTGTTGAAACGTTGTAACGACGTTATCTTTCAAATTAAATTTAATTACCCATTAATTTTAAGTACACAATTAAACATTGATTTGAAAAGAGATAATCACGAATTTTATTATTATTTTAATTTAAGTAAATATCGTTTAGTGAACATAAATGTGTATTAATTTTATGACAAATGATATCTTAAAATACTCTATATATTTTGTAATAAATTGTATTAAAAGGTACAGTCACCTGCATTAATGGTCTTGCAATTTGTATTCATTTTCGTTTATCACAAACTAGTAGGCTCCTCCCATTTGATTATTATAATATTTAAATCATTTCTCCATGAATCAAACAAAGACAGATATTTTGAAATTCATTTGCTAGATAAAGAACTACTCTTCGTTTATAGTACTCATATATATTTGTGCGATTAAAATTAAATTATTATGCAATCTATTGAAAATTGTATAAGTAAATTTTGTGGCAATAAATATTTGATATTACGAATTTTAGTATTTAAATATATTAAACTTGATATAAAATTATATGTCTCATTAATATGGATAAGGTGAAGATTAAAACGTTTTGAAGGGGGGTAGGAGTATGTAAGCCCCACCCCACTGAACGGCGAATGATATTCGTTTAATGTTATGCTCCCCTTAAAAAACTTATAAATTTAAAGTAATTTAAATAAAGGGGGTGGGATCATAGGGGTCATACTCCATAAGAAACAACATATGTAAAACTATAGCAAATCAAATAAAAATTTCTTAATTTAATATACTACAATTCTTTTGCTTCGAACTTCAAAACTTGTTTTGTCTACCCCCCTCTCAAATTTGAAGTTAGTATTGTGAAACCAATTTTTTCAATTTCGGATTTTGATGGCAATATCCATTTTAACCTTCTCTGAACCCATTCTGATTATTTTCGACTTGATGGCTATGTGCCGATCTGTAGTCGTTAACAAACGACAATGAAAGTCCAGTGATAGCCATTTTATAGTCATTATAATGCCTAATGACTATAAAAAAGGAATTTGAAATTTTTATATTTTTTATGTATACCTACGAGTGGGTTAAAATTAACGCATGTGTTATTGCAAAGGTAGTCATTTTATTGCTTATATTTATATTACAAGAAACGCAAATTATTATTGCAAATAAACTACCCTGGTCGACACAAGACTTTTTTATACATCATGATACAGATGAAAATTACATTAGTTAATACTTTCTGCTAAGAAATTGAATATAAACTACATTACTTTAATTGTTGTTTTTGTTAATGTTCGAGATATATTTTAATTCTATTATGTGATTTTATTTCAAATGTTTTTATTTTTTTATTATAAATTGGTATAATAATTTTAATGCTTAAAAAAATGTTGTTTTGTCAATGGCTTCTTATTTATTTATACATCTATTTAATTGACAGTTATAATAAAACATCTGCCAAGTAAATGCACAGTGCTTCCTCGTGATAAATTCACTAAAACCGATAGTGTTCAGATAAATTGCCTGGCATTGGTTAACCATTTAATTTTTATACAAATTTTACTAAAAAATCTTAGTTCGAAATTTTTCATAAAACGCACCTGAATATTTTTTCATATATTTTTAATTTTTTGACAATTTCAATCTAAATCTAAATTTATGCAAATGTCAAAATGACATTTAAAACGTCAAAGTGACATTTAAAACGCCAAAATGACATTTAAAACGTCAGAATGACATTTAATATATCCAATCAAATATCAATTTAGAAAAACAAAACACGAATTTTTAAAATAAATTGAGATAAATCTTTGTAAGGGAATATTTTACAACAAACATTGTAGACCCATATTATAGGAAATTTAATGCTCTACAAAAAATATTCTATAAAATTTTCTCGTAACATGTGCCGTTCTTGAGATATCTTGAAAAAAGAAATATTTTGGGGTGTCACCCCTCCCCCTTACTTACGATTTTGATGATTTTTAAATGGGACCGTCCTCAAACCAAACCCAACCGTCCGACCAAGTTTCAATAATATCGGTTCAGTGGTTCATGAGTTATGCGTGTGACAAGGATTCAGGGGACAGACGGACGGACGGACGGACGGACATACGGACAGACAGACAGACACGGAACGAAAAGTGTTTGTCTTGGCGTGAAACGGATAAATCAATTTAAAATTTTGAAATTGGAGAAGTTTTTTTTTGTCTCAATTTGAAACGATCATATAGTTTCTCGTATCTTCGATATTGCGAGGAAGCAATAAATGATTTTATTTTCATAGATAACTTGTATATAGATTTCATATTATTAAAGTTAATTTTAAATAAAACTAAATTATTATTTTTGGTCAATTCATAAAAGATACAAAAAAAGAATAGAACATAAATTATAGAAAATAATGTTCTCTACAACTTTAATAGTCCAGGCTGTGGAGGCTAAAACAGATTATTTTTAGGTACAGTTTTAATACTAGCAGAATTTGTTACAAGTGTAGAATAATAGCCTAAGTTTGATCCGATTTTGGTTGTCCGCGACAGGAGTTATCCATGGTTCATTTGCAAAATTCTTAAGATTTTCTGATTTTTGGTAAATAGCGGTCTAAATAAGTATTATACAAAAAAAAATTCATGTAAAATTTTGAAATTAAAAAAAAAAATCATTTGTTTATCCGTTACGCTGATAAAAATGGCTGAAAACACACAAGTTTAACGTTTTTTAAGTTGATATCCCTGGAAAATAAACATTTTGTAGTACAGAACATTAACTGAAAATTAGGACCTGATATCTTCAATTGTTTTTGTTTAATTAAATTATTAAAAATGGAATCATGCTTCTTTATGATTCACAATACAATTTTTTGCAAAACCTTTATTTTTGTAAAACTGTTTGTATGTGTTTCCAAAGACTTATATAATCGATTGTGGCCATAAAAAGCAAAATGTAAAATTTATCAATATGGCAAATAGTGGCATTGAAATCTTCTTGTTGATTTTTTTTTACAAATACAGTTGTTTTATAGAAGCAGCAACATTAAAAAAATAATAGCCAAAAAACTGCTCCGAACAATTATTTATCTATTGGTGAAAGCCGCATTAAAATCGGTTCAGTAGTTTTAGAGTTATTTTATTGTATATTACACACTACACAATTTTTATAAAAATTGATTGTTTATACAATTAATTAATTAACTCTACCTAGGTTATTTTTGTATCTTTTACCGCTTATCTCGAAAAATATGATGTGTAAAACGTAAAATGTAATAGCAAAAAATAATATATTAATATTTAATTGTTAAAATGTATAAAATAATATTCAAATCCAATATAAATTGTAGATACATACATATTAGATTTAAAATATACATAAGTAAATAACTATAATAAATATAAGAAATTAGGTAACAAAAGCAAAATTTGTAATAATAAATCATTATTTGAAATGGAAGTATATTTATTGTTTTTATTTAAAATGTTATAACTGTAAGTGTAAGCTCCGCCCTAGAAAAAGATAACCGATGATGTTTGTCTTTAAATTTGAAATCTTTTGTAAGCGATTATGGCCTTTAGGGTGCCAGACGAGATCTGCAGGTGACTGTACTCTGTTATTATAACAATATTTCATTATATTAGAGTTAATAAGTTAATTAGTATACATTTTGCGCATTCTTACTTAAGTTACAAAACCGTAAATAATATTTATTTACAAATAAGTTCGTTTTGTTTATACATATTATATAGACTTATATGTATAAATTAACCATTGTAGTGTTTATTGTCAGACAACAGAACCGTACTTAGGATTGAGATATATTTATTTTATGTTTTTTGTTGATTTAAATTAACGTATTATTATAAATTTTCAGACCTTTATGATTGAATATTATTGGGCAATTTTTCAACCTTTAACCAAACCGACTGCGTATATTTATATTGAAAATTGCTTATATTTATACCTACCCTGAATTTATAGTTGCGTGGATATTTGAATTACATTAACATTTGTTTGCCTTGTTTTTTAATCAAAATTAAAAATGACTGAAAGTAAGTCACCGGCCCAATTGAAATTAGATAGATTATTGGCAAAACGTGAAAATATTTTTAGACGTATACAATTATGTTTTGATGCCGGACAAGAATTAGAGTTAGATAGGGAAAGTGACACTAAATTAAGAAATTTCAAAGTGAGATATTGTAGATTGTCTGATAGCATTTCGGATTATAGAAAGACTGTCCAAGATATAGTTGTTATAAAGCAAGAGCTTAAACCAAACGAAGCTCCAAATTATGATAGCATAAATTCCGTTGAAGATCTATGTGATCATATCGAATTAATGGCAAGTGAATTTATTAAAACCGATAATCGTTCAGTAATCCGAAATGAGTCAGTCCAAAACAAGCCGCGAATTAACTTACCGAAAATTGAACTAGTAAAATTCGATGGTTCGGATTTGACGTTATGGCCGATATTTTATGAGAATTTTTTACAAGTCGTTCATGGACAACCAGACTTTTCTGATGCAGAGAAGTTACAGTATTTGTTAGGTAGCGTCACGGGAAAGGCATTAAAAACTTGTAGCTCCGTGGAGGCAACTCCAAATAATTATAATATTATATGGAAACTTTTAGAGGATACTTATCATGATAAAAGATATCTCTCGAGTTTATATTTAGACCGTTTATTAAACTACCGTACCGTTGTTACTAATAAGGCTACTACTTTGCAATCATTTTTAGAAATTTTCGATACCAACTTATCGGCGTTGAAACGCTTAAACGTACCTAATCTGGCGGATTATATTGTAACACATATAGCTATGTCAAAACTACCACAAGACACGATTAACGCATTTGAATTAGTCCGTAACAGTGAAGAATTACCAAATTATGATGAACTAATTCAATTTATACGTCGACAAAATAAAGTTCCAGTGAAACTAGATAAGCCGCCCAGTTCTGGTAAAAATATTAAGACATTTGTTACGAATAGCCCCGATATTCATAAAAATTGTATTGCATGTCGTAAAGTCGTACATTTATTAAAAGATTGCCAGACCTTTAAAAATATGTCTCAAGACGATAAATCTAAATTAATTAAAACAAATCGT
Organism: Sialis fuliginosa; assembly: GCA_961205875.1. Taxonomy (NCBI): domain Eukaryota; kingdom Metazoa; phylum Arthropoda; class Insecta; order Megaloptera; family Sialidae; genus Sialis; species Sialis fuliginosa. The sequence continues at coordinate 3,466,474 of OY540822.1, read as the reverse complement.
TTATGTTTAAATTGTTTCTCTTGTAAACATTTATCATTCCAATGTCCATCCAAATTTCACTGTCTCAAATGTAAAGGGAAACATCACACTTTATTACATAAAGATATTATTAACCCCGAGGAAAATAAAGTTGTCGAAAAGCCCACCGAATGTACACAAAGTTTGTGCACCAAAATTGATACAGTTAAATTTAATGATAAACGACAAATAGTTTTACTGAGTACAGCTCTGGTGAAAGTAAAAGATAGGTGGAATAAACAACATTCGCTTCGATTTTTAATTGATAGCGGTTCTATGTCCAACTTATTAACACTTAATAGTTGTAAAAGATTAGGTTTAAATTTTACAAAATTAAATGCCAATGTAACCGGAATCGGTGGTACATTACAACCTTTGAGAGGTCGAACAAATTTGACCATTGTTTCGTATATTAACCCCAACAGCAAATTTACAATTGAAACGTTATTGATAGATCAAGTATCGAATTTCCTACCAGACTCTCAAATAGATGTAAACGCCTTACATCATATAAATAATTTACCACTAGCCGATCCATCATTTCATACCCCAGGGGAGATACATGGAATATTAGGTGCATCTGTTTTTGTAGATATTTTAGGTTCGCACCGAGTAAACGGAGAAACTGGAACTCCTACAGCAGTCCAAACTGCGTTAGGTTATATTATTATGGGTCCAGCGACTCCACTAAACAATTCGTTAGCTAGCCAAAGTTTTTGCAGTTTTTTAAACCTAGATTCGTTTGTTGAGAATCTATGGGAACTGGAAAATACCATACCTACCACACATTCTAACTATGACGAAATATGCGAACATTTATTCAGTCAATCCGTGACTAGAGATTCGAATGGACGTTATACCGTTTGTTTACCTTTTAAGGACGACCCCGCAAAATTAGGCGACTCCTATTCTGTAGCCAAGAAACGTTTTCTCTCTTTAGAGAAACGATTAAAGGTTTCGCCCGAACTATATAAAACTTATAGTTCTATAATACAGGATTATCTCGACCAAGGGCATATGACATTAATTCCAGAATCACTTATAGACGTTCCTCAATCGTACTATATTCCACACCATTGTGTTTTTAAGTCTTCGTCTACTAGTACACCGTGTCGTATAGTTTTTGACGGTAGTGCGAAATCAGATAGTGGAGTATCATTGAATGATATATTATTCACCGGTCCGAAGTTGCAGAACGACGTGTTCACAGTATTATTAAATTTTCGTTTACATGCTATTGCTATGACCGCGGACGTTAAACAAATGTATCGTCAAGTAAATATAATAAAGAGCCATCGACCTTTCCAAAGAATTCTTTGGAGATTTGCTCCAAACGAACCGATCGCAATTTATGAAGTGAATACTATACTTTTTGGGTTAAGACCGTCGCCTTTTTTAAGCTTGCGCACTGTGAAACAATTATCTCTTGATGAATCACAATCATACCCACAGTCTCTAGTATATGTTGATCGTGACATGTACATGGATGACCTAATATGCAGCGTACCAAACGTAAAAACAGCCCTTTCGGTTCATCACGACATAATAAAATTATTCCAAGCAGGTGGGTTCGAAATGTTGAAATGGATGTCCAACTCCAATGACCTATTGACCAAAATTCCGGCTTCACTTCAACATCCCAAATTGTTAGAGTTCGAGAAAAATAGTACAAAGGTTTTAGGTTTACAATGGAACCCTGTAAGCGATAACTTCAGTTTCAAAACTGACTTTAAAATAGCAGCCTGTACTAAACGAACTATGTTATCTTTGTTAGCAAGAATATTTGACCCATGCGGATTTTTAGTTCCCGTATTACTGTATTTAAAATTGTTAATTAAGAACCTATGGTTATTACATATAGATTGGGACCAACCGGCACCCAAAGAAATAGCACTTTTATGGACAAAATTTCAAACCGAAATTGAGAAATTAAATAAAGTCGAAATACCGAGACATGTATTAAATTTTGAAAATACGTGTCTAGAAATTATCGGGTTCGCCGATGCTAGTAGTGTAGGTTATGCAGCAGTCATTTATATTCGATGTACGAATCCAACAGGTCAAACGAATGTAAATTTCCTATGCGCGCAAGCAAAGGTCGCCCCAATGTCACAGATAACTTTACCTCGTCTAGAATTATCCGCTGCCTTGTTATTAGCTAAATTAATAGAGCGCGTTCGAAATACTTACATATCTAGAAAGAATATTAGCAATATTTACGCCTTTTCAGATTCAATGATCACTTTGAGTTGGATCCATTCATCCCCTCATAAATGGAAAACATTTATCTCTAACCGAGTAACCAAAATTCAAAATTGTTTACCACCATCCCATTGGTACTTTGTAACTGGCAAACAAAATGTTGCTGATTGTGGTTCAAGAGGACTTACACCCTCTGGATTAATCAATCATCCAACTTGGTTCTCTGGTCCTTCTTGGTTATTGCTACCCCGTTCACAATGGCCAATAAGGACGTTTTGTAATGATACCGACGAAATAGATAGTAAGGAAGAATCAGTATTGATAGTTTCGAATGTAATAATCTCACCATTGTATAGTTTGATAGAATACTTTTCGTCGTGGTCGAAATTACTCAATGCAACCGTGTTTGTTTTGAGATTTACCAAAATATTACCTCGTAACGATCGAATTGTAAAACCCGAACTAGACAAGGCTGAAATCACATTAATTCGAGCCGTCCAACAAAAACATTTTTGTAAAGAATTTAATATATTATCGGAAAATAAATTACTCCAATCAAACTTACGTCGTCTAAATCCGTTTGTGGATAATGGCATTATTCGTGTTGGTGGACGATTATCTAATGCGAATATACATTTTGACCATAAGCACCCGATATTATTACCAAAATCAGATCCATTTGTTAATTTATTAATTGATTATACGCATAAAAAACATTGTCACACCGGAGCTCATTTAATACAAGCAATATTGCGACAAAAATATTGGATTCTAGGTTCTCGCGACGTTATTCGGAAACAAATATGGAAATGCAACCATTGTTACAAATTACACCCAAAACCCAATTATCCTAAGATGTCTGATCTACCGTTAGAACGTGTCAATCAGTGTAAAGCCTTTTTATCCACGGGTGTTGATTTTACTGGAGCTTTTCATATAACTTTAGGCCGCCGACGAGGAAGCAAATCCCAAAAGGCCTACGTATGCCTTTTTATATGTTTGGCAACTAAAGCCGTTCACTTGGAATTGGCCGCAGATTTGTCAACTGATTCCTTTTTAGCAGCTTTAAAGCGTTTTCTCTCACGTCGTGGTAATTGTAATACCTTATTCTCTGATTGCGGTACCAATTTTATAGGCGCGAAAACCAAATTAGATGAAATACATACATTTACTACTTCGCGTGAATATAAAGAAGCTTTTCAACGCGAATTGAATATTCAAAATATTGATTGGAAATTTAATGTACCTAGTGCTCCACATTTTGGTGGAATCTGGGAAGCTAATATTAAAAGTGTGAAATCACATTTAACTAAAGTAATCGGAAGACAAATTCTTACTTATGAAGAATTGAATACCATTTTAATCCAAATCGAAGCTCTACTTAATTCAAGGCCACTTTGTATTCTAAGTAGTGATCCAAATGACCCTGTTGCACTCACCCCCTCACATTATCTGAACAGTTCCCCTTTAAATTCACTACCCGCAGAAAATTTAGAGCAAGAACCAATTAATCGTTTAAGTCGATATAAATTATTAGATGCGATGTTACAGCACTATTGGAAACGATGGCGTTTAGAATATCTTTCCACGTTACAAATACGTCAAAAGTGGAATTCCGATTGTAACCCCCCAAAAATAGGAACCATAGTTATTATTATACAAGATAATATACCCCCTCTTCAATGGCCGTTGGCTATTATTGAAGAGCTATATCCCGGCAAGGACGGAATAATCCGTATAGCAAAGGTAAAAACTAAAAACAGTTCTTACCTTAGACCGGTGGTAAAACTTTGCCCGCTTCCAAGTCAATAATTGCTATTTTGATTTATGTATAAATAGGTTAACTAGCGTTAGTAATTAGATTAGAATATTTAATTATTTTTTGTACCCAAGAATGAATTTGTCATAAAATTAAGGAGTTTTTTACCGACATTTTTTTTTTTTTTTTTTTTTTTACGCTGAATTAACATTCATTTTCCGAATTCTGAAATTTTTGAAATATTATTAGCACATTTTTTGGTTTTAACTTAGCAAGTTTATTATATTAAATATTAAATTTATTTCCTAAAACGGAGCGATTATTAATTCATTGATAACGCCTAATTTATGAATTTGTTTAGCTAAATATCAAATATAAAAAGTTGCCAAGTTAAAGTGAAAATGTTATGATAATGACAATATATACACATTTCAGAATTTCTGTTGCTTTAATTTTTGGAGTTTGATATTATTGTTTACGCCACCCCTAGTTTAAGTTAGAATTATACGCCAGAGAGCGTGACATGCGCGAGAATATACGCGCGTGAATTAGTATGTAAGTCACCGAAGTACCGAAATATACCTTTAACCAAAAACCCGCGTTATAAAATGAAAAAAAAGGTGTGATTAAATTTATAATATTAAGGTATTTTTTTGGACTAAAGATCAATACGTGTTCTGTATAAAGTGATTTGGAACAACTGGAGACCGCACGTGTGTCCAAAGACGAGCTTCAATTTGAAATATTCCCAGATATATATCCCTTTATCCACCATTTTAACCATATTCCAGAGAGTGGCAAATCCACGGACAACAAATCACAGGTCAGTAAAAAGATTTCATTTTTATACAGAGCACAAAAATATACAGTCTGCTCACCGAAGGTTTACGCCAAATCAATTATAATGAAACTTATAGTACAGGCAAATTAGACAAAAAATCGATCTGAAAAGAACATAATTCTTAGATCTATTTTTTTTGTTTTAAATCACTTTGTTATATATATATAATTTAAGAATCCAATGAGTCCCGAGTTTTAAGGCTGTTGCGTATGTGAATATTGGAGGGGGAAAGGTTGCGCACGGATACCTTTTATATTGTTGATGATTTTCTTTAATAACACATTAAAGACTGTCTTAATTTTAAATATTATACACCTAATATCTATTTTAGGGTTCCGTAGAAAACTAGGAACCCTTCTAGTTTCGCTCTGTCTGCCCGTCTGTCCGTCCGTACGTTTATATAAATTTTATACCGATTTAGATAAAATTTGGTATACTAACGTAGATTGATAACTCAAAAACAAAAATGATGAAATTTTGAAAAAAAAATTATTGGACCCCCTTCCAATAGACTGAAAAATAAATTCAATTTTTTTTCACTTACCCCATCAAGTGGGGTGTCCTTAGATAGGTCTTCTAAAATGCAACAAAAAATGTCAAATGACCTTTTGATTTTAACCCTTCAGTCACGATATATTTGCTTTTCAATGTCATTGTTAGAGCGTCTCCACCAATCTAATTTCTAAACTCTTGATTCAAAAAATCTGAAAAAAATCTAGAATGTAGCTTTTAATTAGTACTTTCACTGAAAATTATAACGAATACTGTCAAAAAATTCTTTGGACCCCCCTCCCATAGACTGAAAAGCGTACTTACATTATGTTTGTACATTTGATCGAACATGTCCATTTTACCCCACTTTTCCCTCCATAATTCTAATAATTTTACATAATGCCAACATTATTTTACAAAATATACTCACTAACATAAAGGCAACCTATAAAATAATCCGATAAATCTTTATTTATAAAAACTTAAATATTCCCAATTTTTTGTCATGGAGTTAGTCGTTTTGTCTTTTGAGTTATATCATTTTGTATAACTATATAAAGATACCATCTGCTACAATTTTCATAAAAAGGTTTTTGTTTGAAAACCCTTAGTTTTTGAATAATATTAACAAATATACTGAGATACACAATTTATAAAGCTCAAAAACTCTCTTTAGTAATGAATAATTCAGATAACCTCTGATTGTTATAACCAAAATATTTTTTTATGGGTGCAACAGTATCCCCTAAACATATCCCCATATGAACAAAAATAAATATAACCCACTAGAAAGAGCTAACAATTTTTTAAAGCATTGGCAATACGCGGCCGTTCAAAGCTGTTTTTGGAGGGGTTCTCCTCCTTCATAATTAAAAAAAATAGAATGGTTACATTCTATGAGACATATATTATCCGATTTTCATCAAATTTGTTTGTAGAACACGATAAGCCGGTAAGTGATCAAAATCAAAACTAGCTTCATCGCTTATTTGACGCGCCCTACTTTAAATTAAAATACCGGCTAAAGTTCCCCAGTCCCGACTAGGGACTCTTCGGTTTCTTAAAGATAAAGTACTTCTGAAGCCATTTCAGGAGGTATTTCTAATCTTTTCATTTTTTCCTTAATAAAACCTAATTTTAATGCACACGTGTCCATTTTATGTAAATAAATATTTACCGTTACAAAATAATTAATTTTACCTTACTATTTATTTTTTTGTCATTTTATAACCCCCAGTCCTCTTCCCAACATTAATTTTGACCTCATTAATTACTTAATGTTCGTTATAAACTATTTAGTACAGGGACATTCATTATTTTCATACATTTGATCTAACATATCCTTTTTACCCCACTTTCCCCTAAACGCAACAACTTCTGACCTCGGGACTCATTGAATTCTTTAATGAGAAATACTATTGGATACATTTCCGAAATAAAATTGAATCTAATAATTAAGTTTTAGTTAAATGCAAATTTGCCTGTACTATTGGCACTGTTTTAGATTTAAATTATGAGTATTTTGGCCATATTTTTCACATTTACGTTTTTACCGATTACCGGATATCAATATTTTATAAATATTAAGGATATACAGGGTGGGGCATTTAAAGTGCTACAGTTAATTATCTCAGAACCATTGCATATTTAAAAAAAAAATTCAACCAAAAAATGTTTGGTTGTGAGGGGGTAATAGAATTGTAATATTTATTTGTTATTTAAACGTGACCTTCAAGGATATTTGAAGGTCAACATCATTTTTTTAAATAGGAAGCTATATTTTTTATTTAGTGAAAAAACACAAAACTTTCATTGTAAGCTTTTTTTTGAACAACCTAACCTTTCCAACAAAATAATTCGAGATAATTAACTTTCAAGAATTTTTTGCTCAAAAACCATAAACTTTAGAAAAAAAGTACAAGATACCAAAAATGTTTATTTTGTTCTAATGAAACTTGGAGAATTATTCTAGATATTTTTTAACATTTCGTACTTTTTTTTGTTTTTGCTAAAATAAAATAAATAGAAAAAGTTTTTTAAAGTTTTAAAATTTTTTAAAATAATTCTCCACGCTTTATTAGACCAAAATAAATATTTTGTGTATCCTGTACTTTTTTTCTAAAGTTTGTGGTTTCTGAGTAAAAAATTCTTGAAAGTTCAAAATCTCGAATTATTTTGTTAGATACCTTGGAAACCTTGGGTTGTTCAAAAAAAAAGTTTTCAATGAATGATTCGTGATTTTTCACGTAGAATAAGATTACTAAATAAAAACTATAGGTTCCTATTTAAAAAAATGATGTTGACCTTCAAATATCCTTGAATGCCACGTTAAAATATCAAATAAATATTACTATTCGATTACCCCCTTACAACCAAAATTTTTTGGTTGAAACATTTTTTTCAAATATGCAATTGTTCTGAGATAATCAACTGTAACACTTTAAATGCCCCACCCTGTATGTAAGGTATCACGAAACGGTGGCAAATACATGACAATTAGAGAGAATGTTCTCATTAACATTCTGATGCACTAAACAAAATATTAAATTGGTTGTTTATGCTATTTAGGAAATATACCTTTTGTACACGGGGCACATACGTACAGTAGGCATCATTTAAAAACAGTGTAGAATAAAGTTGCCCTATGCTGATCCACGATGGCAACTCTATTTCAACTGTTTTTTTAATTAAAATGTCTACTGTACGTACATATGTGTCCCGTGTATGAAATGTGTCAATCTTCCCCTACTAAATTTAATATGTGTTCTTATGGAAAATAGATGTTTTTCAACATTTCTTAAGTAAAAAAACATTGATAAAACGGTCATGATTTATTAATTTTTGAGGGACCTATAGTATTCGATAACTATGTATTGCAGATACTATGAAAATATAATAATTAATAAATAGATTACCCTAATACACTTATATTTATGACACCCATTGGTCGATTGTCATCAAATTAAACTGTTTTAGAGTTAAGTGTCTATAGATTATGATTCAGTAATGACAGTAATCAAATATCAACAAATATTTCTAATTTAGTACATTTAATTAAACATGAGTTCAATACTGGGTTATGATTCAAGACTGGTGCCAGTACCTTATTTGAATACCATAACGTATGATATACAACATCTCTACATATACATATGTACAATAATTTGTTGTCAAGTTCTTTGTCAAATAAACAATGTATAAAGTTATAAATATTTTTTATATTTTTGTCCTGTTTTCCCTTGAAGGTAATTCGTTGTAGTTTTTTAACAGCAGGGCTGTAGAGCAGGGGTGTGCTGCCAAACATTTACAAACCGGCTCGCTATATAAAAAAAAAACATGCCTTACGCATAATTTTCAATGCCATGTTGCAGTTTCTGACAATAGCAACCGAATATGCACTCATAACTAACTAATAGTACACACTTTACTCACATTGCCTGCTGCTGATCAAATCATATAAAACATGAGACTTGCACATCTGCAATGGCTGGAGATATAATACATAAGTAACGAAAAAAGATTTTAAAATAGAAAAAATGCACTTTTAAAGCTATTTTTTTATTCTTAAATTTTTAGGAACACAAATTTTAAAACGATTGGCAGAATTGAGGAAAAGAGTAAAACACGGTATGTAGCGTATGCATTACAAAAGTTTTATCGATAGAGCGTGGAGCCGAACCGAAACCAACAGATACTGCGTGAAAACGAAAACATAAAAATGGTCTGAACTTTTATTCGCGGAATAATTTAACAACTGGCTCGCCGATTTTCAAAAATCTTAACAACCGGCTCGCTCGAGCCGGTGCGAAACGGCTCCAGCACAACCCTGCTGTAGAGTCGGTAGAAAAGTACCGACACCGTTAATTAAATAATGTTTTTCACACACTTATTATTTGATAAAATAACAAAAGTGTATTGCAACTTTTGCTCTGTTAATAATTTATAGGAGCGGGAGGGGTTCTGACAATAATTTTCATTGATAAGAAATATTATTAAATTTCATCCCTTAAAATGCCGTAACTAATACTGTATAATATGAATCCTGTATTTTTTACCCTCTTTGTGGACTCGGAGGTAGCTACTCAGGGCTATACCGAATGGACACCGCTTGTTTAGTAGGTATTAGAGATGGGGAAAATGAGTCTTTTTAGTGACTCGAGTCATTTGAATCAATTCAGTAATAAGAATCATTCTTACTGATTCGTTCAGTGAGTCGTTCACTTATAGAATATGCAAAAAGAAAAATTGAAGACCTTTTTTTAGCTTACAAACTGTATTAAATTTCTGCTAGAACATTAAAAAAAAGTCAAAATCAAATAATTAATAATTGATTACTTTTTTTTCTCTTAACTTAAAAAACTTGAAAATTTAAAAACTTAAAATTTCTATACTTTTTTTACTCACATAAAAAATTTGTTTATATATCTATTGTAATTATTGTACAATATTATACGAATCTCTTCTTTTATATTTTACAATATAATAAAAAAAAAGAACGATTCTTTTTTAAAATACTGACTCGAGTCGATTCGTTCACCGAAAAGAATGTTCCAAAAGAACGAATCATTCATGAATTACACATAGTAGGTATACAAGAATCTACCTACTACTATCCTGTTATTTATTTTATCATTTTGTCAATTTTAATTATTTTATTTTTAACCCATTCTAGTGTTAGTTGCGAGTCCAGGAATGGGTAAATAAATATACAGTTATATTTTTATAATCAAGACAATCAAATAAACAATAATTAAAAAAATAAAATAAGTATCTACATGTTATTAAAAAAGATAAATACGAATTAAATTATAATAATTTGTACACCTTTTTTTAAACTAAATATTTAGATTAGGCCAATGCAGTCTTAGCTCTCTGGCCTCATATTTATTTTAATACATGACAATCTAATCACTAAAATATACTACACCTGTTCTTTAGTCTCTCTACATATAAATAAAGGCAATCTCAGTGTTCTTGTGTTTCTTTGTAACATCTACATAATCTACAAGCATCCCTCCTCGAACTTCGCCTTGCAGAACGACAGTCACAAAGTAAGGTAAGACTTTAAACACGAGATATTTTACGATACCTTGCAACGTCATCAGCATGACGATATAAATGGGAAATTGAACCATGTCGAAAATTTTGCCATTTACGAAAATCACACCAAAACTTATATAAAATATCTTAAGGAGTTTGTTCTAGTAAGTATGAGTCAAGTGTAGGTATACATATAAAGCAATGTGAATTAATGATAAGAACGATCTAATACTCGGTATTATAAAGAATTTGCTTGGTTGCAAATGCAAATTAGCTTCCAGCTAACGCTATCTGCTACGTGTCAAATTGTAATGAAATTGCTCGATATTTTAAAACAGTGGTAATAAATGTGTAATGTAAATGCTATGCATTTTATGAGGTACACTTGGTAGCACTTATTTTAAGTCGCTAATTTCTACTTAATACACATGCGTCAAAGCCATTATATGTTTAATTTCATTCGCTACATCTGAGAGTGGTTGTCATTTATATTTAATACCTAGTAGATAGCGTTAGCTGGGAGATAATTTGCATTTGCAACCAAGCAAATTATTTATAATAGCGGACATCAAAATTTAAAATGAATGAGACCATAACAAAAATGAAATGTTCTAAAAAATTTGGTATCTCTGTTCTAGTTACGGTCACGGAACAGAGAATATGAGCGGAACGTACATACTTGGAGGTAGTTCATAGCAACGCACAATGAGGTTGTATGTCAGTCAGCGCATTATGGTATTTATTAAAACACATTAATAAGAATTTATTTTAAAAAGTAAAAGTTTGAATTTAAGGCGTTCCATAACTAGATTTTTTAATCGGGGAGGGGGGTCGATAAGCCCATTGTTAAAACGGTTATTACCTACTTATTTACTTATTTGTATAAGGTAGCCGAGCAATAATTAAAACACTGAATAATAATGGATTTATTATATCAATTTATTACAGCACAAAAACCACACTTAGATGTTTACTTATTTTGTAATTGTCGTGTATACCGAGAACCGCTCCGCAAGTGTCCATTCCATCCAACCGACTCTTGTTGAATTCCTTCCTTATCCCGTTCCCCTCGAACCCGTCCGTCACAGTCTGTCATTTGACCCTTTCCCGGTCGATTGTTAGTCATTTCGCTTACAGCTCGGCCACGCTGCTCTTGTAGCCGTCCTCGGCTCGCTATGACAGTCGCTGGTTCTTCGTCTTCATCTTCTCCGTCGGAGTCTACTTCCTCAATAGGTAGTTCACACCACCTCTTCATTCTGTCTGAACTGAATACTTGTGTAAATGGTCGTTGGCTTCGTGGTGCCCCGGGAATGTCTTTGAGTACATAACGGTCGTTCGGTAGAACTGTCGATACTACGTATGGCCCTTTGTATTTCGGGGTTAACTTTTTCGATTCTCCTGTTGCAACTGCTTCCCTTTCGATCAGTACCAGATCATCTTCCTGGTATGCTGTAGGCCGCCTTCTTCCAGCATCGTATCTCAACTTCTGTTTGTCTTGGATGTTGTCTATTCTATCTTTTGCTTCTAATCGTATCTGTAGCGTCTCCGTTTCTTCCTCATCCGCCCTCTGGAGAGCCAACAACACCTTGTTCCTGAGCGCATTTCTTGGTGAATAGGCGAATAGCAACTCATGCGGCGATCGATTGATAGTCTTATTACGTGTTGAATTCATACTCCACTGGATCTGACTGATATAAACGTCCCAGTCCTTTTCACCCCCTCCTGTCAGAGTCTTCACTGCTCTCAATATTGTTCTATTCTGTCGTTCGCACTGGCCATTTGCCCTCGGAGTGGCTGTTGCATTTTGCACACGAGTAATGTCGTTCTCTTGACAGTACTCTATAAATTCTCTGGACGTGAAAGATGTCCCTTTGTCGGTTATCACTCGTGTCGGTGCCCCAAATACGTTAACTAGTTCGGTCATAAATCGACACACTGGTTGTGTTTTCGTGTTTCTCACTGCTTTTATCATAGTGAACTTCGTGAAACCATCCACTGCAACCAAAATATGAGTGTTTCCTTGCGAACTCTTGATAAACGGACCCAGGTGATCCAAATGTACAGTATGGAAAGGTACGGGTACTTTTTCGATCACATGGAGTTCTCCTTCCTTCCGCCCTCCCTTTACCTTGTAATACGCACATTCTATGCATGCAACTATATAGTTCTTCACGTACCGTCGCATTCGTGGGAACCAATAGTACTGACTTAGCGTTTCGATTGTCTTCTCCTCTCCATGGTGGCCCATGTCGTCATGGCTTTGCTTCACTATGCGCCATCTGACCTCCCGTGGTACTGCCCACTTCATTGTTGCACCTACTTTTCTGCAAATTTTCCCTCGACTCATTGCATAATCCGTATGCACCTGTTTCTCTTCATTATCCCTTGGTTGTCGCTCTAGGATTTCGTGTATTTTCTTCAAATTCGCGTCTTGCAATTGCATTGTCAATAGCCAATCTTCGTTACTGATTTGTACTGTCAACACATCAAGTGACGCAATTTCGGGACTTCGTGCTCTTTCCTGTGGTTGGCGACTGAGCGCATCTACATGCCTCATCCTCTCATTTGGTCTATGTTCAACCTCAAAATTAAATTCTTGTAGGCGTAGAACCCATCTCCCTACTCGTGGAATTATATCTCTCTTTTTGATCGTATCTTTCAAAGCATTACAGTCCGTAACCACTTTAAACATTCTCCCCAACAAATAAACTCTGAATCGCTCTACAGCCTCCACTACTGCCATCGATTCTAACTCGTAGCTATGATACTTTTTCTCCGTATCACTTGTTTGTCGACTATAATAGGCTACAGGCTTTGTTGTACCGTCTGCCTCTCGTTGCATAAGTATCCCTGATAACCCATTCTTGCTAGCGTCGGTATGTACTTCATGTTCTGCTTTCTGGTCAAATAATACTAAAATTGGTCGCTGTATTAACTTTTCTCGTAAGCAGTTGAATGCTTCCTCCTGTATACTCGCCCAAACAAATGGTACCTCTCGTTTCGTTAACTGCGTTAACGGTTCTGCTATCTTCGCAAAGTTTTCGATGAACTTTCTGAAGTAGCTGGTCAACCCTATAAATTGACGTAATTCATGTACATCAGTTGGTCTTCTAAATTGTTCCACAGCTTGAATTTTTCCTTCTCCTGGTCGTATCCCCTGTCCCGTAACTTCATGGCCTAGGTATTCGATTCTTTCCTTGAAAAACTTACACTTTCCCGGTCGCAATGTCAAGTTTGACTCCCTCAGAATCTTGAATACTTGTTCTAACTTTTCTAGTCCTTCTTCGATCGTTTTACTTGGTATCAGTAGGTCATCCATATATACTAGAACATCTCCAAAACGTAAACGACCCATCACCTTGTTCATCAGCCTCTGGAACACAGCCGGAGCATTGACAAGTCCGAAAGGCATCTTACAAAATTGGTAATGACCGTCTGGAGTCACAAAAGCTGTTAGGTATCTTGAATCTTTCTCAACTGGTACCTGATAATACCCGCTCGCCATGTCGAGTGTAGTAAAGTACTTGTTTCCCGCCAGTTGATCTAACTGCTCAGCTATCAACGGCATCGGATACTTGTCCTTCTGTGTTACTTTGTTTAGCTTCCGATAATCTATACACATTCGGTATTCTTCATTTCGCTTCTTCACTAGGATTGCCGGACTTGCGTAGTCAGATGTAGACTCTTCTACTATTCCTGCATCTAACAACTCTTCCACAATTTCTCGCATCTTCTCTTTCTGGCTAATAGCTAGTCGATACGGTCTGTATACTATCGGTGCTGTCGATGTTAATTTTATATCCATCTCTGTTACTGCAGTACTTCCTAACTCTCTCATAGTCAATGAAAATACATCTCGATATGTTGCTATCATATTCTGCAAAGATATCTTCTCTTCTTCTGAAATATCTTCGTTCACTTGAATATCATCTTTGTTTATTTCACGCATTTCATTCTTCTCATGCTCATTTACATCTTCAATGTTTATCTCACAAATTTCTTTCTTCTCTGGCTCAATCACATTTTCAATCTTTGTTGTTTCCACTTGGTTAACTTCTATTGGTTTCTGACTGAATTCCAAGACATCACCCACCTTGGTGTACACTACATGGGATAGTTCAGTGAAGGTCCTTCCGATTAGTACATCTGTCTGCTGTGCGTCATCTGGGACAATCCTGACGGGCACTTCTTCCCCTTTGACTTTGTCGACAGTTACTTCGGCTGTTACTAACCCTGGTGAAACTATCTTAAAATTCTGAGAGCCAAAACCTCTCAACTCTACTTCTTCTTTCTGTACTGGGATTCCGGACTTGATAATACATGTCGCCTTCATCGTACAAACGGAACTCCCTGTATCGATCATCGCTTGATACGGCTGACCATCTATCAGTACCGTCTTCAAATATTTGCCGATGGCTGACCCCTTTGTATGAATTTGTTGGACTTCCTTAACCTCTGTCCGCTTCGGACAGTCTCTCATGAAATGTCCTACTACTCCACACTTTCTACACCGTTCGTCTCTAGGTTCAGTGCAGTTCAAAGCGATATGCCCATATTTTGCACATCTGTAACATTTTGGTCCAATCTTTTGAGCATTAGGTATTTGCTCTTGACTTTTCCTGTCATTAATTTGCTTCTTTGGTTCCTCACACCGTGTTGTATTCTTAATGCGATTTATTCGTGATTGATCAACTCTATCTATTCTTTTTAGATCATGCATCAATTCATCTAAATCATAATGTTCTTTCACAAGCATTGTATGGCACAAATCTTTAGACCAAAGCCCAGTAAGTAACTGTTCTTTTATTTCTTCTTCACTCAGGTCCAGAACTTTGCATAGCTTTATCTTCTCGTGAAAATACGAATCTATTGTTTCATTTTTCCCCTGCACTCTTCCTTTCATTCTGTCCCACCTTTCTGTGACGCTCATTTCAGCCGTAAACGTTCTGTTGAATGCCTTCTGGAACGCTTCCCACGTCTGAAGTTCATCACTCCTGGCCGCGTACCAGTGTTTCGCTGGACCAGTTAAACTCATCCTCGCCGTTTCTAATGTCATTTCCGGAGGCCATCAATGCAACATCATCATGCTCCTAACATTTCTTAACCACTCTTTAGCTTCTCCCGCTGACTCGCCGTTACACTGACCGATCGCTTTCGACAAATCAGGCATAATGTGAAAAGACGTAGAAAATCCCGCTGTATTTTCCATTTGATTCACTGTCTTTTCCCGCATAAATAACTCACGTTTGCGCTCAAACAACTCCCGCTCACGTCGCAAAATGTCACGTTCACGATTTAACAACTCGCTTTCTACGTTATTCGGTGCAGCATTTCGGTCGTTTTCCTGAAATACTTGTCCCATTGTATTGTTCAAATTATAGTTCGTGGACATCGCGATTGGCACATCTCCCCCATAACTTTGTCCAATACCTTCCGAACTCAACGCACGAAACATTTTACACGTAAAATTGTTTGACATGCACTGTTTGTGATCGTGGACACCCAACCTTACGCGCACTACAGCACACAGCTAGAATCGCAACACTCTGGCGCGCCCACTCATACACACGCTCGCTACAATACCTCTATCGCACTCACCGCACGATTGTATTTTAGCCAACACAACTGCAACCGTCTATTGCACACTGTCACTGTCTCTCACAGATCTTCCCGTCTACCTGTCTCTCTCACGATCTGCACACGCGGTTTCTTAATACACACAATGTCCGTTTTTGCGCGCAATTTTCGTTTTAATTATTGTCTTTTTTTTTCTATTGTCACTTTTATCACATATGATATCTTCCACACTTGTGATCCCGAACGATATCCCGTCTGATATCTTCTTATGATCGCATCTGATATCCTATGTTCCCGCCAAAACTTTCTGTCTTACCACACAAGACACTGAAATTTTTGTCATACATCCCACCGCTGCACTATAAGGTAGCCGAGCAATAATTAAAACACTGAATAATAATGGATTTATTATATCAATTTATTACAGCACAAAAACCACACTTAGATGTTTACTTATTTTGTAATTGTCGTGTATACCGAGAACCGCTCCGCAAGCGTCCATTCCATCCAACCGACTCTTGTTGAATTCCTTCCTTATCCCGTTCCCCTCGAACCCGTCCGTCACAGTCTGTCATTTGACCCTTTCCCGGTCGATTGTTAGTCATTTCGCTTACATTTGTTTTTATGAAACATTTTGACTTATTTTACAAAATGTGCTTGCCTTATTAAAAATATCACACCTCGCCACTGTCATCTGGTACAATTCAGGTTATTTATTACTTTTGGAAAGTTAGCAAATTATAGCTCTTATAGTATATGGTTAAATTAAACTTATTGATGTTTTCGTATGACACAAGAAAGATTTTTTCAAATGACAGTAAAATTAAAAGTAGCTTCCTTTTGTTAAATATTTTTACACCTAACCGCTTTCCTACAATAAAATGGCAAAAAAAGGGTTCGACAAAAAAATGTACCAATAATGGTTGCAGTAAAAATTATTTTTTAAACTGAAAAAATACAAAAAATGACTTTAATAATACTTTAAGCTTAAAAATTAAGTGATTTTTATCAAATTATTTTTATTGGCCAGGTGTCATCTTCCATGGAATGACCCTTTAGATACTTTATGCCTATACTCTATTTGATATTTTCAAAATAACTTCCTTTGCCGGAGTCCTTATCAAATGTTTGTTGGAAAAGTTAATCGGAATCGGTGTTTTCTCACATACACTCACTTTGAATTTTCTCAGAATTGAAATCAAACCTATTTTCGTTTGAAGTTTTCCCATCCGAGCTCCTAACATAGTTGTAAAATAAATTAAGTAAAAGATAATAAAAATATTACAAACAAAAAATGACTCACCAATACATTTTCTAGGACCTTCGCCAAACGGCATATACCAGAAATTATTCCATGTCTTATTCTCTGGTAAAAATCTATCCGGGTCAAACCTATCTGGATCTGGAAATATCTCAGAATTGTGATGCATTGCGTAGATAGGGATTATAAGAAAAGTACCCTTTTCAATAACTAAGCCTGTATTAGGCATTGTGTATTCCTTTGAACATGTACGGTGCAATCCATCCGTAACTGGATATTTTCTAAGTGTTTCTAAGAACGTAATATTTTTTAATAGAATATTTGAATATTCAAATTTATGATGAATCTTTTTATTTTGATCTAAATGACATAATTTCGACTCAAGGTAGTTTTTCTGCCTAGGCTCGCGTAGCTCTGACCTAGGACTCAGTTTTAATAAAGCTTAATATAAATTCGATCAATAAAAACAATTAACATTTTTTCTGTTATAAAATGCTCTAAAATTTTACTTATTTTATATTGTATTTTAATTTATTATGGCAAATAAATAATATTTCATCAACTGACTTTAAAATTTTAGTCTATTTTCTTAAAAACAGGGAGGGAATTTATTTATACATGACGATCATAAATGGTTAGTCGTAAAGAGTTAGGTCAAAAATATTCACTATAAAAGAATCGAATGGTGATATTGTTATTTCCATTATGCAGAAAAATGTCATTTTCACAAAAATTTTCAAAAAATAAATATATTTTTTTACTTTGATGAGCAATAACTCTAAACTGGAAACACGCCTAGCAATATCGCTAATACTGAAAAATATGTTTGTTAATTACCTATGAAACTGGCTCATTGTGGTTGCTCTAGTTATGTTACTTTGGAAGTTATGAGATAATCTTTATTTGTAAGTACTACTGTGAAGGAACTTTTTTAACACCCTCTAGCAGGCTGTTGAAGATAGACCCCCCTTTCCCGTACAATTTTTTACAATGAGCCAAGGAATCAGTTCCTGTTTACGCCACCCCTAGTTTTAAGTTAAGAGTTATACGCTAGAGAGCGTGACATGCACCATGATTATACGCGCGTGAATTAGTAAGTAAGTACCAAAATATACTTCTACCGTAACCCACGATATAAAAGTATAATTATTATTAAACCCATACCCAAAAATTGTAGTGTATAATAACCAAATCAAAGTAAGTGTGATCAAATTTACAATAGTTAAGTTTTTGAACTAAAGACCACTAAGTGCTCTGTGTAAAGTTACTAAGAACAACTGAAGACTGCACGTGTGTCCAAGGACGAGCTACAATCCGAAATAGTCCCAGATATATGTACATATATGCCGGGTGGACCATTTAACCTTCAATGGAGAATAACTCGACCGGTAAGTGAAATAATAATAAAAGTTTTATACAAAAGTTGTTGGGCAAAGAGTACGACCATGACTTTGAGTTTGACCTTGACCTTGACGGTAGGGGTTATTTGAAGGTCAAATCAAATTTTTCAAATGGAAACGCCTATTTTCGACCACGGATTCGGAAAGAACGGGAAATTTTACAATATGATATGTATGATTGATATGGTCAAATATCATATTTTAAGGTCATTTCAAGGTCAAAAGGAACTGTACGTGATTTCATACGAAAATCGTATCTGTATACGGGGATTTTGTTGTCGTTGGAAACAGAATAAAGTGTAATTTTGATACGAAAACAATTGAATTTTTCAGTGTGCATATAATTCATTAAAGTGATCTCTTAGTATCAATAAGCAGTTATCTGGTGTAATTAAAATAGGAGAACTCGTGGTCGAAAATAGGCGTTTCCATTTGAAAAATTTGATTTGGCCTTCAAATAACCCCTACCGTCAAGGTCAAGGTCAAACTCAAAGTCATGGTCGTACGTACCCCTCTTTGCCCAACAACTTTTGTATAAAACTTTTATTATTATTTCACTTACCGGTCGAGTTATTCTTCATTAAAGGTTAAAATGGTCCACCCGGTATTATATAGGGTGGGGCATTTAAAGTGTTACAGTTGATTATCTCAGAACCATCGCATATTTGAAAAAAATATTTCAACCAAAAATGTTTGGTTGTAAGGGGGTAATCGAATAGTAATATTTATTTGCTATTTTAACGTGGCCTTCAAGGATATTTGAAGGTCAACATCATTTTTTTAAATAGGAACCTATAGTTTTTATTTAGTAATATTATTCTACGTGAAAAAACACGAATCTTTCATTGAAAACTTTTTTTTGAACAACCCAAGCTTTCCAAGGTATCTAACAAAATAATTCGAGATTTTGAAATTTCAAGAATTTTTTACTCAGAAACCACAAACTTTAGAAAAAAGTACAGGATACACAAAATATAAATAAATATAATAAAAAATAATAAATATATAATAAAATATAATATAATAAAAAAATATAAAATAAAGAGTGGAGAATTATTTAAAAAAATTTAAAAACTTTTAAAAACTTTTTCTATTTATTTTATTTTAGCAAAAACAAAAAAAGTACGAAATGTTAAAAAAAATTTAGAATATTTCTCCAAGTTTCATTAGACCAAAATAAACATTTTTTGTATCTTGTACTTTTTTTCTAAAGTTTATGGTTTCTGAGTAAAAAATTCTTGAAAATTCAAAATCTCGAATTATTTTGTAAGATACCTTGGAAAACTTGGGTTGTTCAAAAAAAAGTTTTCAATGAAAGATTCGTATTTTTTCACGTAAAATAAGATTACTTAATAAAAACTATAGGTTCCTATTTAAAAAAATGATGTTGACCTTCAAATATCCTTGAATGCCACGTTAAAATAGCAAATAAATATTACTATTCGATTTCCCCCTTACAACCAAACATTTTTTGGTTGAAACATTTTTTTCAAATATGCAATTGTTCTGAGATAATCAACTGTAACACTTTAAATGCCCCACCCTGTATACCGGGTGTTCCAGACCACTATGTTTTACGTCCTAACTATTGAAGATCGAGTTTTATGATAAAACATTTACTATATATATCGACCCTAAAGAATTTCAGGACAATATTTTCAACCCCCTAAAACTCCCCCTTGGGGGGTAGTTTTAGGGGTAGTTTCTCAGCAAAATCAAATGGAATGGTACAACTAAAAGTAGATAATTTTACAGATCATAAAAAAGTAAGAAACTTTTGTAAACAAATTTTTTTCATACATTCAATTGTTTAGAAAATATGGTGCCTTGTTTCCAAATTTTAGGGTTTAACTAAAATTGCTCTAGTTTCGTTAAATATTAATGAAATTTTATTTTTAAAATTTGTTTTAGTAGAAATAATGAACTTTCTAATGATGTATGATTATTATACGCGACATATCAAAAATGCAAAACTTCAATTGGGGATAATACATAATTTTTAAATTATCTCTTTATATTATCTTACAAAATATATTTAAATTAACAACTTTTGATAAGAAAATTTAAAATTATATTTATTTTCTTTTTTTTAATAAAATTTAAAATTTTCTTATCAAAAGTTGTTAATGTAAATATATTTTGTAAGATAAAGTACTAATTGATATATCATTCCATTTAAAATTTTTGAATTATCTGCAATTGAAGTTTTGCATTTTTGATATGTCGCGTATGACACTTTAAATTATCCAAATCTCAAATAATCATAGAAATTTCATTACTTCTACTTTCAAATAATAAATTTAAAAATAACATTTCATTAATATTTAATGAAACTACAGCAATTTTAATAAAACCCTAAAATTTGGAAACAAGGCGCCATATTTTCTAAACAATTGAATGTATGAAAAAATTTTTTTTACAAAAGTTTCTTACTTTTTTATGATCTTTAAAATTATCTACTTTTAGATATACCATTCCATTTGATTTTGCTGATAAACGGGCATGTACCCCACAAACTACCCCCAAAGAGGAGTTTTAGGGGGTTGAAAACATTTTCCTGAAATTCTTTAGCGTCGATATACAGGGTGAGTCATTTTAATCAACACAGTCAAATATCTCGAAAAGTAAGCGAAATTGAGAAAAACGTTTCAAACAAAAGTTGCTTGGTTTCAAGGGGGACAAACAGTGGTGACTTTGCGGTTGACCTTCAAATCATTTTCAAGGTCAAATCAAGGTCAACTTTGATTTTTTAAATGGAAACCTATATTTTTTATTGCTTATTCGTATTCTACGTGAAAAAATGAGTATCTTTAGTAGGAAAAAATTTTCTTAAAAATGCTTTCTTCTCTTGGTGGAGGGCGCTGTAAGATTTATCAACGAACTCAAATATCTGAAAAAAAGTTGCACCTAATAGCTCAAACTACTTTTAGCATTACCCAGAAACAACGGCGTGGACGTAGTAGTTGTGTTTCTTTTGGGGTGCTTTTTTAAAGTAAGAGGCAAGAGGACTCTCATTAAAAAAGCATCCCAAAGGAAACATACAACTACTACGTCCACGCCGTTGTTTCTGGGTAATGCTAAAAGTAGTTTGAGCTATTAGGTGCAACTTTTTTTCAGATATTTGAGTTCGTTGATAAATCTTACAGCTCCCTCCACCAAGAGAAGAAAGCATTTTTAAGAACAATTTTTCCTACTAAAGATACTCATTTTTTCACATAGAATACGAATATGCAATAAACAATATAGGTTTCCATTTAAAAAATCAAAGTTGACCTTGATTTGACCTTGAAAATGGTTTGAAGGTCAACCACAAGGTCACAATTGTTTGGCCCCCTTGAAACCAAGCAACTTTTGTTTGAAAGGTTTTTCTCAATTTCGCTTACTTTTCGAGATATTTGACTGCGTTGATTAAAATGACTCATCCTGTATATAGTAAATTTTTTATCATAAAACTCTATCTTCAATAGTTTGGGCGTAAAACATAGTGGACTGGTGATCTGGAACACCCGATATATCCCTTTATCCTCAATTTATCCATATTTCAGAAAGTGGCAAAATTCAAGGATACCAAATCACAGGTCAGTCAATTATTTTCATTATTATATAAAGCACAAAAATATACAGTCTGCTCACCGAAGGTTTACGCCAAATCAGTGTATCCCAAACCGAACCAGCCTGTGTAATTATTTGTTTTATTGCATATCTACCTAATAATACATTTTCTAAATAATCCATTTCTTGAATTGAATCATATGTAATGTTTCCACCACTTTTAGCAAGTATTTCATCAATTTCCTTTTGAACTTTATGTTGTATTTCTGGCTGAAGTGAAAGTTCATACAAACAAAACATCATAGTTGAAGATGATGTTTCGAAACCGGCAACGAAAAACATAAAGCATTGTGCGTATACGTCAGTCATTGTAAAAGATTCATTATCTTAAAAATATAAATATATTTATTTGATTTTTTAATCTCTAATCAAACTATAGTACTCACTCGCACTATCGACTTCCTTAATATCATTAACAAAACCATGATCTTCCTTTTCATCAAATTCCACAACACCTTTATTTTTTAACTGTATCATTAGCTGCAAGAAATCATTTCTTGTAATACCATTATCTTCTCTATATTTAACCGACTGATCGATGACATTGATAAAGAAGTCTCTAGTTTCTTTACTAGTTATCGTCCGTTTAAAAAAGTTTGAAAGAAACGGTGCCGAATTTAACAATGTTTTCTGAATAAGCTTGAACAATGATACATTGAATACATTTTTGCCGTGTTTACGAAACTCAGCATCTGGATTCATTAGAGAGTTGCAGTGTATACCAAATGCTACAGATCCAATTATATCTGTTGTAAACCTTGCTACATATTCCTTTATCTGTAAATAAATTATTATACCTATGTATATGAAATTAATTATACATACAGGGTGGGGCATTTAAAGTGTTACAGATTATTATCTCAAAACTATCGCATATTTGAAAAAAAATGTTCAACCAAAAAATGTTTGGTTGTAAGGGGGTAATCGAATAGTAATATTTATTTGCTATTTTAACGTGGCCTTCAAGGATATATGAAGGTCAACATCATTTTTTTAAATAGGGACCTATAGTTTTTACTTAGTAATCTTATTCTATGTGAAAAACACGAATCTTTCATTGAAAACTTTTTTTTAAACAACCTAAGCTTTCCTAGGTATTTAACAAAATAATTCGAGATTTTGAACTTTCAAGAATTTTTTACTCAGAAACCATCAACTTTAGAAAAAAAAGTACAAGGAGAAAAAAGAATTTTTTAAAAAAATTAAAAAACTTTTTAAAATTTTTTGTATTTTTTTATTTTAGTAAAAACAAAAAAAAAGTACGAAATATTAAAAAAATTCTAGAAAAATTCTCCAAGTTTCATTAGACCAAAATAAACATTATTTGTATTTAGTACTTTTTTCTAAAGTTTATGGTTTCTGAGTAAAAAATTCTTGAAAGTTCAAAATCTCGAAATATTTTTTAGATACCTTGGAAAGCTTAGGTTGTTAAAAAAAAATGTCCTGGAAGTTGCACCAGCCAAATCAGCCCAATCAAATAAAAGTACTTGGGGTTTTTCTTACTTTTTTTTTACTAATTTATTACCACTAAAGATATTTTATTACCATTTCCGGTATCGAGTTACAGCCGTGTGATCTAGATTCGTCCGTAAGCTATACCAGCCATAGTGTTTCATGTGTTCATTTTATGCGTTCAGAATGAAACCTATGCCATTTTTTATTACTTTTTTTTTACTCTCGAACGAAACCAAGAAAACAAAAAAAAAAAAAAATTTCAACCCTTAAACCAAAATATTAACTTTTAAGACAAAAATCATTAGAAAGCGTTAAATAATAACTATATAATAAATTTAATATATCAATTATCTAGAACAGTGGTTCCCAAACATCTTTTGTCGCTGAACTCCTACAGGTTTTTTCATATTTTGAAGGACACTTATCCTAAAAATAATTTTTTTTACCGATTTCAATTATTTCAAATAAAAAAAATACTTAAAACATCCAAAATCAATTTAATACCCCAGTCCAATCAACTAAAATGTATCCATACAAGTTGTTTTATACCTAGATAATAACATTATAATAGAAATAACCGTTTAGCGATAGCTAATAATTTTTTTTACCGATTTTACTCATTTCAAATAAAAATATAAATCTTTAAAAATTCTAAAACAATTTATTACCCCAGCCCAATCAACTTAAATGTATCCATACATGTTGTTTTATATCTAGATAATAATATTATAATAGAAATAACAGTTTGGTGATGGCCAGTATTTTTTTTACCGATTTAAATTATTTCAACTAAAAAAAATCCTTAAAACGTCCAATACAATTTATTACCCCCAGCCCAATCAACTTAAATGTATCCATACATGTTGTTTTATATCTAGATAATAATATTTTAGTAGAAATAACTGTTTGGTGATGGCCAATAATTTTTTTTACCGATTTAAATTATTTCAACTAAAAAAAATCCTTAAAACGTCCAACACAATTAATTACCCACAGCCCAATCAACTAAAATGTATCCATACATGTTGTTTTATATCAAGATAATAATATTATAAAAGAAATAATAGTTTGGTGATGGCTAGTAATTTCTTTTACCGATTTCAAAAAAATCCTAAAAACGTCCAAATTATTTATTACCCCCAGCCCAATCAACTAAAATGTATCCATGTATGTTGTTTTATACCTACATAATAATATAATAACAGAAATAACAGTGTAGCCATGGCCAATTATTTTTTTTTTCGAATTAAATTATTTTAACTAAAAAAAATCCTTAAAACGTCCAATACAATTTATTACCCCCAGCCCAATCAACTAAAATGTATCCATGCATGTTGTCTTATATCTAGATAATAATATTATAATAGAAATAACTGTTTGGTGATGGCCAGTAATTTTTTTTACCGATTTTACTCATTTCAAATAAAAACAAAAATCTTAAAAAATTCTAAAACAATTTATTACCCCAGCCCAATCAACTTAAATGTATCCATACATGTTGTTTTATATCTAGATAAAAATATTATAATAGAAATAACAGTTTGGTGATGGCCTATAATTTTGTTTTACCGATTTCAATTATTTCAAATAAAAAAAATCCTTAAAACGTCCAAATTATTTATTACCCCCAGCACAATCAACTAAAATGTATCCATGTATGTTGTTTTATACCTTGATAATAATATAATAACAGAAATAACAGTTAAGCCATGGCCAATAATTTTTTTTTACCGATTTCAATTATTTCAACTAAAAAAAATCCTTAAAACGTCCAACACAATTTATTACCCCCAGCCCAATTAACTAAAATGTATCCATGCATGTTGTTTTATATCTAGATAATAATATTAAAATAGAAATAACAGTTTGGTGATGGCCAGTAATTTTTTTTACTGATTTCAATTATTTCAAATAAAAAAAATCCTTAAAACGTCTAAATTATTTATTACTCCCGGCACAATCAACTAAAATGTATCCATATATGTTGTTTTATACCTAGATAATAATATAATAACAGAAATAACAGTTTAGCCATGGCCAATATTTTTTTTTTACCGATTTAAATTATTTCAACTAAAAAAAATCTTTAAAACGCCCAACACAATTTATTACCCCCAGCCCAATCAACTAAAATGTATCCATGCATGTTGTTTTATATCTAGATAATAATATTATAATATAACTAACAGTTTGGTGATGGCCAGTAATTTTTTTTACCGATTTTAATTATTTCAAATAAAAAAAAAAATCCTTAAAACGTCCAAATTATTTATTACCCCTCAACTTAAATGTATCCATGCACGTTGTTTTATATCTAGATAATAATATTATAATAGAAATAACAGTTTGGTGATGGCCAGTAATTTTTTTTACTGATTTCAATTATTTCTAATAAAAAAAATCCTTAAAACGTCCAAATTATTTATTACTCCCAGCACAATCAACTAAAATGTATCCATATATGTTGTTTTATACCTTGATAATAATATAATAACAGAAATAACAGTTTAGCCATGGCCAATATTTTCCTTATATGGCCAATATATCCTTAAAACGTCCAACACAATTTATTACCCCCAGCCCAATCAACTAAAATGTATCCATGCATGTTGTTTTAAATCTAGATAATAATATTTTAATAGAAATAACAGTCTGGTGATGGCCAATAATTTTTTTTACCGATTTTAATTATTTCAAATTAAAAAAATCCTTAAAACGTCCAAATTATTTATTACTGGCCATCACCAAACTGTTATTTCTATTATAATATTATTATCTAGATATAAAACAACATGCATGGATACATTTTAGTTGATTGGGCTGGGGGTAATGAAATGTGTTGTACGTTTTAAGGATTTTTTTTATTTGAAATAATTAAAATCGGTAAAAAAAATTACTGGCCATAACCAAATTGTTATTTCTATTATAATATTATTATCTAGATATAAAACAACATGCATGGATACATTTTAGTTGATTGGGCTGGGGGTAATAAAATGTGTTGTACGTTTTAAGGATTTTTTTTATTTGAAATAATTAAAATCGGTAAAAAAAATTACTGGCCATCGCCAAACTGTTAGTTCTATTATAATATTATTATCTAGATATAAAACAACATGCATGGATATATTTTAGTTGATTGGGCTGTGGGTAATAAATGGTGTTGGACGTTTTAAGGATTTTTTTTATTTGAAATAATTGAAATCGGTAAAAAAAATTATTGGCCATCACCAAACTGTTATTTCTATTATAATATTATTATCTAGATATAAAACAACGTGCATGAATACATTTTAGTTAATTGTGCTGGGAGTAATAAATAATTTGGACGTTTTAAGGATTTTTTTTATTTGAAATAATTGAAATCGGTAAAAAAAATTATTGGCCATCACCAAACTGTTATTTCTATTATAATATTATTATCTAGATATAAAACAACGTGCATGGATACATTTTAGTTGATTGTGCTGGGGGTAATAAATAATTTGGACGTTTTAAGGATCTTTTTTATTTGAAATAATTGAAATCGGTAAAAAAAATTCCTGGCCATCACCAAACTGTTAGTTCTATTATAATATTATTATCTGGATATAAAACAACATGTATAGATACATTTTAGTTGATTGGGCTGTGGGTAATAAATTGTGTTGGACGTTTTAAGGATTTTTTTTAGTTGAAATATTTTAAATCGGTAAAAAAAAATACTGGCAATCACTAAACTGTTATTTCTATTATAATATTATTATCTAGATATAAAACAACATGTATGGTTACATTTAAGTTGATTAAGCTGGTGGTAATAAATAATTTGGACGTTTTAAGGATTTTTTTTATTTGAAATAATTGAAATCGGTAAAAAAAATTATTGGCCATCACCAAACTGTTATTTCTATTATAATATTATTATCTAGATATAAAACAACGTGCATGAATACATTTTACTTAATTGTACTGGGGGTAATAAATAATTTGGACGTTTTAAGGATTTTTTTTATTTGAAATAATTGAAATCGGTAAAAAAAATTATTGGCCATCACCAAACTGTTATTTCTATTATAATATTATTATCTAGATATAAAACAACGTGCATGGATATATTTTAGTTGATTGTGCTGGGGGTAATAAATAATTTGGACGTTTTAAGGATCTTTTTTATTTGAAATAATTGAAATCGGTAAAAAAAATTCCTGGCCATCACCAAACTGGTAGTTCTATTATAATATTATTATCTTGATATAAAACAACATGTATGGATACATTTTACTTAATTGTACTGGGGGTAATAAATAATTTGGACGTTTTAAGGATTTTTTTTATTTGAAATAATTGAAATCGGTAAAAAAAATTATTGGCCATCACCAAACTGTTATTTCTATTATAATATTATTATCTAGATATAAAACAACGTGCATGGATATATTTTAGTTGATTGTGCTGGGGGTAATAAATAATTTGGACGTTTTAAGGATCTTTTTTAGTTGAAATAATTGAAATCGGTAAAAAAAATACTGGCCATCACCAAACTGTTATTTCTAATATAATATTATTATCTAGATATAAAACAACATGTATGGATACATTTAAGTTGATTGGGCTGGGGGTAATAAATTTTATTGGACGTTTTAAGAATTTTTTTAAGTTGAAATAATTTAAATCGGTAAAAAAAATTATTGGCCATCACCAAACAGTTATTTCTATTATAATATTATTATCTAGATATAAAACAACATGTATGGATACATTTAAGTTGATTGGGCTGGGGGTAATAAATTGTTTTGGACGTTTTAAGAATTTTTTTTTAGTTGAAATAATTGAAATTGGTAAAAAAAATTACGGGCCACCACCAAACTGTTATTTCCATTATAATATTATTATCTAGATATAAAACAACATGTATGGATACATTTAAGTTGATTGGGCTGGGGTAATAAATTGTTTTAGAATTTTTAAAGATTTTTATTTTTATTTGAAATGAATAAAATCGGTAAAAAAATTATTAGCTATCGCTAAACGGTAATTTCTATTATAATGATATTATCTAGGTATAAAACAACTTGTATGGATACATTTTAGTTGATTGGACTGGGGTAATAAATTGATTTTGGATGTTTTAAGTATTTTTTTTATTTGAAATAATTGAAATCGGTAAAAAAAAATATTTTTAGGATAAGTGTCCTTCAAAATATGAAAAAACCTGTAGGAGTTCAGCGACAAAAGATGTTTGGGAACCACTGTTCTAGATAATTGATATATTAAATTTATTATATAGTTATTATTTAACGCTTTCTAATGTTTTTTGTCTTAAAAGTTAATATTTTGGTTTAAGGGTTGAAAATTTTTTTTTTTTTGTTTTCTTGGTTTCGTTCGAGAGTAAAAAAAAAGTAATAAAAAATGGCATAGGTTTCATTCTGAACGCATAAAGTGAACACATGAAACACTATGGCTGGTGTAGCTTACGGACGAATCTAGATCACACGGCTGTAACTCGATACCGGAAATGGTAATAAAATATCTTTAGTGGTAATAAATTAGTAAAAAAAAGTAAGAAAAACCCCAAGTACTTTTATTTGATTGGGCTGATTTGGCTGGTGCAACTTCCAGGACATTAAAAAAAAAGTTTTCAATGAAAGATTCGTGTTTTTTCACATAGAATAAGATTACTTAGTAAAAACTATAGGTTCCTATTTAAAAAAATGATGTTAACCTTCAAATATCCATAAAGGCCAAGTTAAAGTAGCAAATAAATATTACTATCCGATTACCCACTTACAATCAAACATTTTTTGGTTGAAACTTTTTTTTCAAATATGTTATGGTTCTGAGATAATAATCTGTAATACTTTAAATGCCCCAGCCTGTATCTACTATATATAACGAAGTGTCCTCACTCACTCACTGATAATCATTTTTTTGACCATTTCCACTCATCGGAGAACCTTGAAATTTGGTATATACATTCCTTGTGGGTAAAAAATAACAACTAGTGGGCCTTTTTTGAATAAGTTTATAAATGGGGTAACAAGCGGGCCCCAATTTAAAAAAAAAAAAGTTACAATTTTTTTATTATTATTTTTATATTCCTTGGGCGATATAATGTAAGGTTCAAATTTCAGGATTAAAAAAAAATGAAAAAAAAAAACAAACAAAAAAGTTTTGATGTAAAAAACTATCAAAACGAAAATCGATTTTAGATTTATTTATTTTTTTTAAATACTTTGGTTAATTGACAACCATGAACCCGTGTCTGATTTTAGAAAAAGATATGTTAAAGAGGAAAAAATAAACAAAATACGTTTACATATAATGCACTTTAAGCATCTACTAAATTAATTGCAAATGTCGTAACTATGGATACGTTATACAGGGTGGCGCAACGAAAACAAAACGGTCGCGTTTTTGGTCAGTTAAAATAAGATTTTGTAAAAACGCTCGAACACGTCGATTTTGCTTTCAAGGGGGACATCTTTTGCAATAAAATTTTTGCAAGAATCTTTTCAACCCTCTACGCTATGAGCACAACCCTTAAAATTTTAAATAGCATGATAGGGCAAGTGATACCTCATTTGAAAGGTTTTTTCATTCTAAATAAGGTGCTTTTTGTTTTTTTCAAATCTGTTTAATTTTAGTCAATTTATTTACATTTTTAATTCCATGAATGCATTTATTTTCTGATCAACAAAACAAACATTCAGAACTAAAATTCAAAACAAAGTAAGCTTATTTTCTTATCAGATAATTCACAAAAATTTACTAACATCCAAAACTTTAATTAATTCAATAAATGTTCAAATTGAGCTCCGCTAGCTTTCATACAAAAATACAAGTTATGCTCAAAATTATTTCTCACTTGTTGAAACGTTTGGAGAGTAAGTTGGCGACATTCCTCGATAATAAGCCTACTTTGTTTTGAATTTTAGTTGTAAATTATTGTTTTGTTGATCAGAAAATAAATGCTTTCATTGAACTACAAATGTAAATAACTTGACTAAAATTCAACAGATTTGAAAATGAATGTTTGTTTTGTTGATCAGAAAATAAATGCATTCATGGAATTAAAAATGTAAATAAATTGACTAAAATTAAACAGATTTGAAAAAAACAAAAAGCACCTTATTTAGAATGAAAAAACCTTTCAAATGAGGTATCACTTGCCCTATCATGCTATTTAAAATTTTAAGGGTTGTGCTCATAACGCAAAGGGTTGAAAAGATTCTTGCAAAAATTTTATTGCAAAAGATGTCCCCCTTGAAAGCAAAATCGACGTGTTCGAGCGTTTTTACAAAATCTTATTTTAACTGACCAAAAACACGACCGTTTCGTTTTCGTTGCGCCTCCCTGTATTTTATTGATTATTTTTAAATGTCAGTCATTTAAAATTTTGAAGTAAATGTGTTTAATATCAACAATAAAATATAACAAAAAAGAAAAATAAAGAACATAACGAATGAAAAAATATGCACATCTATAAAGTAATAAATAATTAAAATGTTCCTACATAAATTTGTCAAAAAAAATTGAAGACAAACAATCACAGCATTCGAATGACTAACATTCGGCATAACATAGGTAAATACATTAAAATTTAAAACTTAAATTTATTGATATATCAATATTTTTACCTACATAAGTATTTTATTATATTAATTTGTAATCATAAATATTAGAAGAATTTATTTAATTAATAATTAACATTGTCGTAATTTTAAATGATATTTTTTTAATTGTTGTTTGAATTTGTACATCTGTACGATCTGTCTCTGTAATCTGAACATCGTGCATCTAAAAGTGACAAAGTTAATTCAATTTACAACTATATTTGATTTAAGGTTCATCAATTTTAATACGAAATGTAGGTATATAATATTAATAAATAAATATATAATTGTTAATTGTAATTAATTGTACAAAGGATTTACGAGACAAGTTAATAATATAGAGACACTGAATTAACTTAGATGACTTTTTGAAAGACACGAGCATAAAAACCAAAATGAAATTATTTTTAATATTCATAAAATGTTATTTCAAACTATGTAAGCCATGTAAGTATACACAACACATCCATACTAATATTATAAATGCGAAAGTGTGTTTGTCTGTCTGTCTGTTTGTTACCTTTTCACGGCTAAACCGCTGAACCGATCTTGATGAAATTTGGCAGTGAGATAGCTTGCATCCCGAGGACGGACATAGGCTATTTCGTATCTCAAAAATTCAACCCCTAAGAAATTGCATGGGGGTGGAATTTTTTTTTTTTTAGTAATTAATATTTTACCCCCCGATACATATGAAGGGTTGTAAGTGGTTTTATTCGATTCGGCGGGAAAAATACCACGGGGGCAGGGGTTTTAGGGGGAAAAACAACCTTCTATTTCTCATAGGAGCCGAGATATTTACGATTTTGTATAATGAAAGAGAACTAAAAATAAGAAAAATTTAATATTTTACCCCCTGTCACATATGAAGGGTTGTAATTAGTTTCATTCGATCCGGCGGAAAAAATATCATGGGGATGAGGGTTTCGGAATCCACGCGAGCAAAGCCGCGGGTAGCAGCTAGTATTAGTATAAGTAAGTATTGTTAAGCGGATTTTTTCGAATTCTGGATTTTGATGAAATTATCCATTGTGACCTTCCCTTAATCCATTCTGGCTGTTTTTGCCATGATCTGTGTATCGATCTTTCTGTAGAGGCTGTAACTCAAATACGACAAATCGTAGAAGGATGAAATTTAATATTTAAGATTAATTTTTGTCTGGGAAGAAAACCTCCTATTTTTGAAAACGATCTTTCAACCAGATACGGATGTTTACTGACGTCGATTTTTGAATTTTTCGAATTACTTTGAAACAGTGCAAATTAGAGAAAAATTGTCATATTATTGTAGGCAATATTATTATCTATTACATGTTCTTTTGATTAAAAAAAAATCATTTGATACATGTTGTAGAGAATATTATTATCTATAATTTATGACTCATTAATTTTACTCTTTCTTTTATTAGTTTGAAATCTTTTTCAATAAAATTAGAAACATATACTGTTCATTCTCAGTGTTACGTAAAAGAAAGTCCCGTGGCTTCCATGACAGATATTGTATCAGGGAGGCGGTTTAATTGTTTATAATTATACCAAAAATTGTAACAAATAATTAGTGGTTATAAACTTGTATATGAGTATATATTATTTACTTCAATATCTTCATTCGCTTCCGCTAATGGCGCTAAAGTAGACTCTAGTTCATTTCCACATTCGATAAATGTTTGAAACATCATTTTAATTTTACTAGAGGTAAATGTGGGAGGTAACTTATGTCTAAGTGTTCTCCATTTTTGTCCGGTTGCAAAAAACATATGCTCTGCAAATGGATCTTCTTTATTAATTTTTGCCATCTTAAATCGATCTTGGAAGTGATTGAAATCTTTGACCATTATGTTTTTTATACATTCTAAATCCTAAAACACACTTCAATTAAAAAAGATAAGAATACGTTATGTCCATAACTACTGAAAACAACGATTCTTTTTTACTGATCCATATTTTCATTGAACTACTAAATTATTATTAATAATAATATCCGCTTAGAATTAATAAGTGATTCTCAAGGAATTTCAAAGAATCTAAATTCATTAATCAGTTTTTTAAATCTTCAAAGAAAACAAATATATTTATTACATATAAATAAAAAATAAAAACAACTTGATTATCTAAACGTCAGAAATTATATATTATTGAGAAAATTTATAAACGCATGCTTTCGATTCACAGAATCGTCAGGCTAAAATATAATAAATAACAATTAAATATAATTAATATAATGAACAATATTGATATTTTAAAATAAAAATTAAGAAATATATGTACCTATTAAGAAAGAACAAAATGTGATTTTTTTACTTTGTCTTTTAATATAAAATTTAATTTGGATAACTACAAAAACGATTTAAAAAACAATGTGTTATGTATCTCTATAAATGTGTTAACCACATGTAAACATGGAAGATCTTACGTGACGTTATGCGTAGAACAATGTCAAATTGAAACTCGGGAATGCCATATATGAAATAATTGTATCATGCTATGTATGTAATTTATTTGTGTTATTTGCATACATGCTACGTACATAAAATTATCTACGTCTTACCTTGACAATCAAAACTGGTCTCACTATCATATATAAACCTATATAAGGCCCTTTGATGTTTTTATATAATCTTGTAATCAACTGCTCTATAAGTCCCTTACCGGCAAATGTAAATCCTATATTACCGAAAGGGAACGTAGGAGGTTCTATAACATCGACTCCTTTTCTACTCCAATATTGATAACAGTATTGGAAATATGCATATATTGTAATTAGGAATATTCCCAATAAAACTGTTAACACGTATACTATATTATTTGTTGTAAAAAACTCCATGATCTATAAATAAATATTCAAATATTAGATAAAAACCACACAAATGTAGCTGATATCTAGTTAGACCAGTGGTTCTTAACCTTTTTGAAGTCATGGAACACTTTTGATTATAAAAAAAATTGCGGAGTACTATCTTGCTGAATCATTAAGGTCTTTAAACAAACAATAAAAATATGCAGAACGTATTTTTTTATTAAAAACTATACCTAACGCATTAATTTCCAGTCAAATATACATTCATAAAAGCCTAATCAACATAATTCGAAAACAGTAACACTTGTCAAAATTTTTATCAAATTTAATGTGATACTTGAGCTTATCGATCTTTGCAGATTTTACATAGAAATGTCAGGCCTAATGCTACTCTCATTTCTTTACCAATATTCCCAAGTCTTTCACTTTTTTAGTTTAAATGTTCGTAAATGTTGAAACCCCCAGTTCAATATGATGTTGAAAACTCTAGCAAAATTGTCTACTTTTATGGAAAGAATTGGGTACTCAGCTTGCACAAAAATCCAAGTTCAGAAAATTTTAATACGATCCGTTGACAAACTAACTGTTTTTCTTCATGCAATGAAAATTCGTAATTCGACATAGGTATTAACTGCAGCAAAAGGATTTCGAATCCAATCGTAATTTTCTGTATTTAGAGAAGGAAAGTAATGTACAATATTTTCTTCTAATAATGAACACGTGTTTAATGTTTTTCTATGTACTACGTGTGTGCAAAGTTTCAAGAATATCGGCGAGTAGCACTTGGGTAGGTTTACTTGTGAGAAATAGCGAGTAGAATTAAAATAAGGCAGTCGTTATCACAGTGTCTTGAAGACAAGATTTATTTTAAAAAGTTCTAAAAGTTCAAATCTATAAACCTTTTGTGATTATTTCTGCCCCTTAATGCTGTAATTCACGTTAAGGCCTACAGGCACTGTGGTAATAAAATAGATATAGGTTTAGGCTAAGTGTTTTGTATTATTAAATTAGTGAATACCTATATAAAAGTTAAGGTTTAGTGTAATTATTGAAACTCTATCGATATACATAAGTGTAAGTTAATAGAAAATTATTATTTATCCTTAATATATATAAAACTCAACGTCTCTCTGTCTGTCTGTCTGTCCGTTAGTGCGCTTATCACTCGAGAACCACTTATCCGATTTATATGTTTTTTTTTAATTCATAGGTACATTCTCTGGCCAGGTTATAGGCTATATTTTGTTACGTTAGGTAACATAACAATTAAGCAGTGACGATAATAGTAAATCAGTATTTTTTGTTCGTCGCATTCGTCTTGAACTAGACAATGAATGAAAAACATTCAGTATACACGGTTAGAAATGTTAACTTGGGCCAAGAAATTCTTGTCCTTAATTTATATTAAGCTCAACGTCTCTCTGTCTGTCTGTCTGTCCGTTAGTGCGCTTACAACTCAAGAACCACTTATCCAATTTTTGTGTTTTTTTTTTAATTCATAGATATGCTATCTGACCAGGTTATAGGTTATATTTTGTTACGTTAGGTAACATAAGGAATAAGCAGTGAAGATAATAATAAATCAAGTTGGAAAAAATTTTGCCGTCGGCGCGCTGTTTTACAATACGCTGCCTAAACCGTTCAATATTGAACAAAATAATGTATTAAAGAATTGTGTAGAATCAAAAGATCTACAATAAAGTCCGCGACACCATATATCTAACTTTTGTATTTAAGCCACAATGACTGCTTTTATGTTACAAAGAAAATTAAAAATATTTGGGTTCTGTTTACGTGGACTTATGACCTGCAAAACATTAATCCTTATCAAAATAAATGATTTCATCGTCATAATTTGCCCTTTACAGCATCCAATTTGGTCGTATAGTTTAGAAAATATCGAAATATATGTTATACGGGAACATATTATTCGTGCGATGGTGACCCGTGCCGCGGCGTACGGCGAGGGAGCGTACTAACTAGACGCTTGGCAGAAGGAACAGGCCGGTACTCTTTTGATTGTCAATTGTTTATTTTGTTTTCAATAATTAACTTTTAAATTTAAATAGAACAAAAATTATTTTTACTTTTTGTTCTGATTCGCTTTTGTTAGGTAGGTAATTTAAGTGTTGTTTGGTTTTTATTAAAAAAATATATAATCGTATTTTACTTAATTCAACTATATATTTTTTAAATCCTAAACAATAATTCCGTAGTCCACGCGAGCGAAGCCGCGCGGGCCCAGCTAGTAAATATATAATTGTAATAATCTCTGTATTGATGTGCATTTTTGGATCCTGAGGTCTATTCCAACCTTCCAATTAAAGGTAAATTAAACCATCCTGATTATAATAAATATAACACTGTTACAGTAGATGAAACCTGTGAACGGTGCAAACAGAGTCTTTTTTCCATTTAATTAACATGGGAAAAATTACTTTTTTACTTACGCTCAAGGGTCGATCCACACTATCGTGCCGGTCCTGGTCCGGGCTCGCTCCAGTCAAATATTCAGTATAGTAATTACTGTATTGGAGTGTGACTGGAGCGAGACCGGCACGATACCTATAGTGTGGATGCTTTCATTGTTTATTGTTTATTTATATTTGTTTGGAGCGAGACCGAACCGGGACCGGCACGATAGTGTGGATCGACCCTAAATAGCTCGTTAAAAAAAAAAATTTTTTAATTTCTCACAGCAATATTTCGTAGGGAATTAAATTTCTTATAGAAAAGACCCTGAGTACTCAATTCATAGACCCAATATTTTTAAAGATATGTTCATTTAAACATTATCGTAAAATTAGGAATTTTCCAAAAAAATTTCTACCCTTATATATTTAATCGAATCATCCTTCATTTAATATTTTACACACGATGGGGTAAGTGGAGGAAAATGGGTGGTATCTTTTTGGAATTTAATCCTACCGGCATATTTCAGTTCAAAAGTGTTGTCACAGATACGGCCAATTAATTAATATGTGGGCCCAACATGTCCAACTGAGCCCCCCCCCACCCCCTAGTGACCACTAAAGTGGCCATGTCGGTCCTGTAAAGGTTAAAAATTGAAATGTTAGTACTTACTTGTTTTTGTACTCAAATTCGCTTTCTACTCTTGCTTTTAATGCAAAAAATAAAAAAAACAGTTCACCACCCAGATTAGTTTAATATACTAATCATCTATGTATATTGTATATATATTGTGTTTCGTGAATTTATTATTGCTATTTATGTTGTTATTTATATGTATTTGTGCTACTATATTATCTATTTTTGTTAACTCATATCTAGTACCTACTTTTATTGATATTCTTTTTATTGCTTGTATTCATATTATATGACTGTAATTTGTGGTATAAACTGTTAAATTCTTTGTATCAGTGGCGTAGTAACGGGGGGGGATCGACCCCCCCCCCCCCGAAATATTCAATGTTCTTAAAAAAACGTATGTTTTGAGAAAACATCAGTTCAAAATACCTTCAAAAAATTTAACTCATATGTATTTATCCCCCCCCCCCCCCGAAAATTTTTCTTACTGCTTTGTATTATTTGACATATGTATAATAATAAGTTGAGTGTGTGGCGTAATGCGAGGTTTACACGGGTCGACCGTGTAAATGGCAATTCGGCTAGGCCGCAGATGACTTAAATCGCAAGCGCCAAAGGAGACCAGCTTTCGACTTTCGCCGCATGCGGCGGGTGACTAAAATCGGTCGTGTAAAGCTGAGAATAATCAGCCGCATGCGATTTTTATCGCGCGTAGAACATCTGTTCTGCTCAATATTAAAAAAAAAATGAACAAATCGCATGCGATTTTTATCGACTCGTGTAAATGGTGTTGCTGTGCGGCCTTGTGAGGCGATTTGGTAGGTTACTAGCCGCACGGCGGAAATCGACCCTTGTAAATACACCGTAACACATGAAGCTTGCATGTATTTATGTATAAAAATTTTTAGGTGTCAACGAAAAAAAATAAAAAAGGTCTTCATTTACATCTCAGGGTTTATAATAATTAAAATCTAGTCACCGTACGAGGGTCGCAGCCGAAGACTGAGACCCGAGTAAATTTGAGTATTTGACGCGATTGTGTTTATAATATAATAGTAGTGACGTTAAAATATAATTAACAACAATTTAATTGTGTAAACGTTAGAATTTATTGAAGAGAAAACTAAATGCAAGCATTCAATTCACAGAATATTATTGAGAAAATGACATCTTTATCAAATTTGTGTTACCTTCTAAAAGCCTGAAGATGATTATGTGAATCGAAAGCTTGCATTTACTTTTCTCTTCAATAAATTCTGTCGTTTACATAATTAAGTTGTTATTATATTTTTTATAATATGCAATGGTTTAACTGAAAAATTTTTTCCCGAGACCGTGGACCCTTAAAAAAATTTGGAAAATTTTTGTCTCGCGGCTTTTCTTATGATTGCGCGATAACCGTAGCTCAAAAAAATGTTCTACTGAAAAATCTAAAAACTAGAAACTTGAAGCTTTAAAATTTTTTTTTTCATCTCGATACGACCATTTTTTACATTTTACAACTCTTCAAAAAAAACACAAAATTTGTTTTAATGTTTCGGATAAATGTATCTAGTTTTAGAATTTTTAGATTATTATTATTATTATAATATTATTATATTTATTACATGCAAAATTGTATTCTTGATAGCCCGAATAACGAGATTAGGCTCATCTGGGCAAAATAAATAAAATTATTAAAAATATAAATACATATTTGTACCCCCATCATTGTAAAAAATAAAGGTAAGAACATACCTTCATACTATAATAAAATGTTGCTTAATTTAGGAAAATCAACCCTATTCTTTTTTTGTGGAATATTATTGTGTAAAGCCGGACAAAGTGAAAAACACGGATCGAAATTTAAAAAAAATTATGCCGATAAAAAAATTTACTATAATTATTTGAGCGATTTTTAACCAGCCATTTTCTAGACCAATTTCTTTACTGATTTCTAAGGGTTTCAAAATGTAAATATCCTTTTAAATTGGTCACTTTTCAACTATAGTCAATACTTTTCTTATCGCCAACATAATAAAAAAAAATGATGATGTGGCGATGAAAGGGTTAAGAAATTGTTGGTGAAATATGTATTATACATTTAATTTACTATTGTATTATATAATACAACTAGCTTGTGACGATGTGAAAGTTCACCGTCACATTTACTAAGAAATAACGAGTTCTGATCCGCTTTATCAAAAATCGTCGGGCGCATTTTCGCCCGCGATCACCGACCAATGCGCGATGCGCTTGGAAGGGATGGGGTCGGATGTGGTTTAGCTAGAACAAGCTTCGATAGCAGTCTACGAAACTGACTCGACGGATGAACATGGTGCACTAGCCAAGGCCAAATGGTGCCATATTGTTCTCGCCCTTTTTTTTAACGATAAATATTATATGAAGTATGGAGAGGTTGGAGATGGGAAGTCAGTAAAGAGGATATGGAGAGGTTTATGGAGATGATTGGATGGATTTATGGAGATGACGAAAGGAGCGGCGAAGTTGTAAGGAGGAGATAGGGACACCTCGTGCACGCCAAGGTCACAAATGGTGATATAAAAATCTTTTCGTTGTAATATTAATCTTTACCCGTTTATTTTATAAAAACGAAGGCATAAAATGATGATACGGTTTATATTTTGATGATTTTATTTATTTTGACGACGGTGGTCGTTTGGAGGACGCAAGGATAACGGTGTGGAGATATTGAAAGTCACTAGAGATTCTAATCTTTTTTTTTTTTTTCGTACACGCTTTCTTTTTTTTTGTAGTCATATTGTTTTTTCTTAAGATTGATCTCACACACGTTATTCCTGCGCCCTAGTCCGTACAAAAGGTACGTTTCAGGTCCAAGAAGGACACCCTCCTTTTTTTTTTGCATACATGTATAAATTTTATATGTACTCATATGTTAACGTTTGCAAATTTGCATGACTAAGTGCAAATCATATTCTTTTATATATTTTTATTTACATCTACAATATCCAAATACTAATATTCTAGATTTTCGAAAGAGTGCGATATAGGGAGAGAGAAGGGTTATTCCCATCGCATGTTGTCACGAACGTATGGTGAAGTAAGCGACTGCCACTTTCACAAGCGTTGAGCGCCAGTTGCGCGCGCATCCACAGCGCGGCCATTTGCAATCCTTAGGTTGGATTTTGACAGATCGTTTTGCCAGGTTAAATACTCTTGAGGTTGAGTATGTGGACGACGGACGCTCGTGTGACTTTATTTTGTGCATCGATATATATTTAATTAGTTTGAATCTCTCTCTCGCTATATCTCACGGCTAACAGTGAAGTGTTTACTGTTTCGATTATTCTTAAGAATTTTTTTTTGTTCATGATAATATTAATGTGTTGTAAAATGGTTAGAGTTGATTTCGTTTGACAACGGGTACGATCATAGTTATTGTGGTTGTTTACGTTGATTTATTTTGTTTAAAAAGGCTGACAAGCCTATAATAAATTTTGATTTTAGTTAAAAAATTTTATTATTGGAAAAGACCCATATATTATTTCACCCAGACTCACAGAACGTAGCAGAAGCAGGTGGAGACCCGAGACACGATCTCTACTAGGTTATACACTTACCAGGACGGAAGCTCTCGTGGTATTGGGCATGCCAGCATACCTTTCAAAAGGCGTACTCTGTTAAAAAAGAACGACATGGATTTTGAAGGAGGCCAAGTAAACAGTTATTCCTTTTTTTTTTATACTAGTGTTGGTACAAGGTAAATTATAGTCGGGGGCGAGGGGAACTCCGACGTACTTTTTTTTTAATTTTTATAACGTTTAAATCCCTTCTGGTAGCAGAGCTTTGCTTTACTTACTTGGCGCTCTCCGAATCCTTGTTGGGGAATTTATGGATAATTTTGTTTTATCCGACACACTACTTCTACGCACCTCTAAAGCGCGGCGCAGTGTCGTGTCTCTCCGGACTGCGATAAATAGGGGTCGCGATTATTTTTTTTTTGTAATTCGATTTATTTATCTGGTTTATTTCGTTATTATAAAAACTAGCCGCTGCAGTGGTAGCAGAGCGTGGTTCTTCTAGAACTGGAAAGTGTGTAAAAGGGTTGAAAAATAGTTGGGAGTAAAAATTTAAAAATTTCTTCGAGGTGGGGTAACATTTAACAAAGTTGGTTTTAGAGAGTTTGTGTAGTTTGCATGACAGGCAGAGATTTCCGCACAACAGCTAAAGACAGAGCGAAGAGAGGACCACCTTCAAAAAGGACCCAACAGCAAGAATCCTCCACAAAAGGAAAGATGGATCAACAACGGGAAGTTTATTCAACTCCACCCGTGGTGGAATCACTACCAGGTCCGTCATTAACGACAGCATCGCCAGATGCCTGGAAAAGGGAACTGGCATTAGGAATTGCAGGCCTAGCGGGAAGACAAGATGCAAATTCAGAAACATTGGAGAGGGTCGTCAGCCAGCAGGCGGCGACCGCAGGTTTATTTGACATTCTCATAGATAAGATTCAGAACTTAAAGATTACCCCTATAGCTAACATAAATAGTAACCCTTCAGGTTCAAATGAATTTACAAATTTAAGAAAATGTGACGGGCTAGATCCGCTCCAACTATTATCGTTCATAGAACAGTTGGACGATTTACGTTCAGTCAGCACGATGGCCGAGGATCAGTTTATCCTCGGGGTCAAAAGATCGGCCATAGGCCCATTAAAACGTTGGCTAAGTCAGGCCGTGACTAATGAAGTCGATTGGAAAACTTTAAAAAAACAATTAATAACAAACTTTTTAACAATTTTAGACAGAGAGGCTCTGATAGAGCGATTTGTGACGAGGCAACAGAAACCGAGGGAAAGTCTCTCCGAGTTTCTGGATGATATCGAGACTAAGGCGTCTCTATTATGTTATGAGCGACCAGAAAGAGCACTAGTGGCACAGACATTTAACAATATTTCAAAAGAAACATTCCAGGCGATGAGGTTCGCGACACAGCCAAACACCTTCAACCAGTTTCGAGAGTTAGCAAGGCAGACCGCATCATACCACGAGAACGCAGGACAGAGGAGGTCAGGTGAGACCACGGCAATTGCCATTTTGTAACTATTGTCGCCGTCAAGGCCATTTAAGTGACACATGCTACGCCAGACGATCTGACGAGCAAAGGGCACCTACGCCCCATTTAAATACACAGAATTCAAAAAACTGAGCCCGCGGAGCCTGATCGCAGGTCTCGCTTCGAAGCGAGTGCACGGTATTCCTGCAGTAAATGATTTCATACAAAATACCAAACACAAATTTAGTTTTTTACCGTATGTTAGAGTCAGTATCGATACAGTCAAGTGTTTAAGTTTAATAGACACCGGCGCGACGCATTCTTTTATTTCACATGAATTTTGGAGCAAAACCTCCACTGAGAAAAATTTAATTTTAAGTATAAAGTTTGAGTGTAGGGCCGCAAACGGTACCGCATTAAATGTAGTAGGACAGACGAGCGAAAAATTACGTATAGGTCCATTTACGTGGATACAAGAATTTCTGGTAGTGAGAGGGTTAGATTTTGACCTGATTTTAGGCAATGATATGCTGCGAAAACGCAAAATTTCTCTAGATTTCGCATCTAACGTGATGAAGTTTAATTTCAACGAGACTACTAGTATACCATTAACATTAAAAGCAAGTAGCACTAATTTCAATAATATTTCGACGGTAGGCGAGGCGGATTTTGTCTTAGACAGTAACCAAAAAAAAGATTTAAAACATATACTCGCGATGTTCAACGAAGTTGTGACGGATAAAATTGGTAAAACCACTAATTATACTTATAAAATACGTCTGGACGATGATACACCGGTACGTCGTCCTCCTTTTCCGCTAACGCCTCCGAAGGCTTCTGAAATGCGCGAACACATTAACAAGTTATTAGACAACGGCATTATAGAACCTTCACAGAGTCCTTATGGCTCACCAGCATTTTTAATTAGCAAAAGTAACGGGAAAAAGAGACTGTGTGTGGACTATCGACTACTAAATAAAAAGATAAAGTATGATTCGTTTCCGTCTCCATCCTTGGAGCAAGCGTTTCAGGTGTTACGTGGCGCAAAGATATTTTCTACAATAGATTTAAATTCTGCCTTTTATCAAATTCCGTTGACAGATGATTCTAAGGGTA
The DNA here is from genome assembly GCA_961205875.1 of Sialis fuliginosa. Lineage (NCBI taxonomy): Eukaryota > Metazoa > Arthropoda > Insecta > Megaloptera > Sialidae > Sialis > Sialis fuliginosa. The sequence goes on along the minus strand of OY540822.1, from coordinate 3,423,242 downwards.
TCACAACATTTATAGTCCCGCAGGGAACTTATCAATTCAAGTACACACCTTTTGGTCTGTGTGTGTCACCACAGGCGTTGAACCGCATAATCTTTGATATTTTCGCCGACTTACAGTACAAATTTATTTATCCGTATCTGGACGACCTACTGATTTACTCAGACACGGTAGACGATCATTTCGAGCACTTAAAAGAAGTTTTTAGGCGCCTTAAGAAGGCCGGATTTACTGCTAACCCAGACAAAATGTCTTTATGTAAAAGTCGGATTAAATTTTTAGGCCACGTACTTTCTGCTGAAGGTATCGCGGCAAACCCGGAGAAGGTTGAGGCCGTTAAAAGTTTACCTGTACCGAAGAACTTGAAACAAGTTAGGAGTTTTCTAGGCATGGTCGGTTTCTTTGGCCGATTTATACCCGAGTTTGCGTCAGTGGCCGCTCCACTGAACAACCTCAAAAAGAAGGGAGTTCGTTTCCACATGGGGGAGGCGGAACTCACCTCATTTAACGTATTAAAAGATAGGCTTTCTCAACCACCGTTACTTATATATCCTGATTTTCAGAGAGATTTTATTGTGCAAACTGACGCATCCGACGTAGCCCTGGGGGCTGTTCTCCTCCAGGAGTTTGATGGCGTCCCTCGTCCAATCCAATATGCGAGCCGTAAACTTGACTCCGCCGAGAAGTTGTATCCAATTTACGAGCGCGAGTGCCTCGCAGCGGTTTGGGCTGTCGAGCGTTTTGCACCTTACCTGGAAATAAAACCGTTTACACTTCAGACTGATAATGCCGCACTTACCTGGCTTTTCGAACATCCCAAGCAGTTGGGTAAGATAGGACGGTGGATACTTCGACTCGGAAGGTTTAAGTTTACGGTGCAGCACATCCGTGGCACCCTTAATCCAGTGGCTGACTGCCTGAGTCGACTTTGCCACATAGAGGGGGCCGAGCGACCTCAGGTCGCGCTGTTGCATCGCGTCCCTGAGTCTTTCAACTCCATCCACGATCATCAAAAAGCAGACCCAGAAGTGGGCCTCATTGTGGACCGCATACAAGGCGGCCATAATGTTGCAGGCTACATCCTTCGCCGGGGACTGCTGATGAGGTGTGTGCGGCGAAAAAGGCTCAAGCGGATCGTGGTGCCAGCTGCGTTGAGAAGTATGCTTCTGTATTACTTCCATGACCTGGAGTCGGCCGGTCACCTCGGCGTGACGAAGACCTTCCGATCCCTCGCCAGAACCTTCTGGTGGAGAAACCACTACGCTGATGTGGTTAAGTATATACGTTCGTGTGAATCGTGTCAACGAGCGAAAGCATCGAACACGACGCCGGCCGGGTTTTTCGCTTCTACCCCGCCTACGCGTCCGTGGGAAAGAGTTTATATTGATTTTGTCGGGCCATTGTTGCGCTCAGGAAGAGGCAACCAGTATGTCCTTACGATTATCGACGGATTTTCAAAATGGGGGGAGTTAATTCCCACACGTCGAGCTACGGCCGAGGTAGTTTGTACCAGGTTAGTTGAGCAAGTTTGGTCGCGATATGGACCTCCAGCAGAGATAGTAACGGATAATGCGAAATGTTTTATGGCATCTAAATTTAAAAACATGTGCCTTACGTGGGGCATAAAACACATAACGACGACTCCGTATCGTCCTCAAGCTAATTTAGCCGAAAGATTAAACCGAGATTTAAAAGCTAATTTAATGATCGTGGTAAATCAATTAGGAAATTCCCACCGCGACTGGGACCGTTATGTGTACTATACCGCACTCTCTCATAATACTTCGATACATGATGCTATCCTTACTACCCCTGCTGAAGCGTTCCTCGGACGTATTTTGCCTTCAGCTCTTCAAAACAAATGGGACCTGCATGACATTACTGGCACTCCGGAAACGCCGTCCACGACGGACGTACAAGCTGCCTTGCAGTCAGCGCAGCAGCGCATGCGACGACTGTACAATTTAAAAAGAACTCCAGTGCGATTTCGAGTCGGTCAGATGGTGTTGCTGAAGACACATCATCAGCATCGACCTGGCGACATGGAGGCCAACAAGTTGAAATATCGGTATACTGAGCCTAGGCGTATCGTGGAATTCACTAGCCCGGTAAATGTGTTATTAGAGGATCCGGAAGTCCCAGAGAGAACGTTCAGAGCTCATGTTGATCAACTTAGGCCATACCATGTAAGAACTCCAAACTAACTAACATATTAAAAAGCTCATTTTATTTTATGCTTACGCTAAGACGTTTACGTTTTATTTTGTAAATTTGTCGTTCTCTTAGCGTCTAACAGTATATGTAGATACAGAGATATTTTCTTTTCTTAAATTTCTACGTCATTTCTTTTATAAATATTAATTCCGCGTCAAAGTAAGGGTTTTATTATAGTATTAGTGTTTTGATAGTATTTCTTTGGCTAAGTCGGTAAAGTCTCGGAAATTTGACAAATCTTGTTGTTTTTTTTTTTTGGGGTAAAACAGATTGTTTTCACCCCCTTTTCCCTCAGAAAGTTCTTCGGCTGTCAGCGCTTAGCTCCCCGAGAAGCTTTCTGAGGTGCCTTGTGTTTGTTTTGTCGTTGCCAAGGGAGTTTAACCGCTATAGGTGGGAACCCCTTTTTCTTGTAGTAAGAAATAGTAGTAGTAGAACAGGTGACGAAAATGGGCTCGGCCACGGGGCCTCACCTCTTTTCGCACCAGAGTTTTGGGAAGAGGCTGGTTTGTGACGGCTCGGTAAGGTGTCCGCCGAGTCGACAGAAACGTACAGCGGTGAATTTTAGTCAGATATAAGTTTTAATCTAGTTTATATTCTTTTAGCTTCCAATGAGTAGGATCCATTTGGAAAGATAACATTGTAAAGACACATTGTATAAAGAGAAAGAGTGAGGTATCATCATGCCGCAAGGAACTTTAAAATATAAATATAAAAATAAATTAAAGTGTTATAGTGACTTAAAGACGGAGTGCGTGAGTGACTTGGACAGGACTTTGTGTGCGGTGGTTAGTCCTTATCTTCGCCCGAAAGCAACCGCCGACATTTTCCAGCACCTGGACCGAGCAGCGCCCAGCAGAGGGAGTCTATGCCTTCCAGGATGGTGGTTTCTTCCTGGCGGTCGAACCTATCACCAGCAGGGGGAGCCTGTGACGATGTGAAAGTTCACCGTCACATTTACTAAGAAATAACGAGTTCTGATCCGCTTTATCAAAAATCGTCGGGCGCATTTTCGCCCGCGATCACCGACCAATGCGCGATGCGCTTGGAAGGGATGGGGTCGGATGTGGTTTAGCTAGAACAAGCTTCGATAGCAGTCTACGAAACTGACTCGACGGATGAACATGGTGCACTAGCCAAGGCCAAATGGTGCCATATTGTTCTCGCCCTTTTTTTTAACGATAAATATTATATGAAGTATGGAGAGGTTGGAGATGGGAAGTCAGTAAAGAGGATATGGAGAGGTTTATGGAGATGATTGGATGGATTTATGGAGATGACGAAAGGAGCGGCGAAGTTGTAAGGAGGAGATAGGGACACCTCGTGCACGCCAAGGTCACAAATGGTGATATAAAAATCTTTTCGTTGTAATATTAATCTTTACCCGTTTATTTTATAAAAACGAAGGCATAAAATGATGATACGGTTTATATTTTGATGATTTTATTTATTTTGACGACGGTGGTCGTTTGGAGGACGCAAGGATAACGGTGTGGAGATATTGAAAGTCACTAGAGATTCTAATCTTTTTTTTTTTTTTCGTACACGCTTTCTTTTTTTTTGTAGTCATATTGTTTTTTCTTAAGATTGATCTCACACACGTTATTCCTGCGCCCTAGTCCGTACAAAAGGTACGTTTCAGGTCCAAGAAGGACACCCTCCTTTTTTTTTGCATACATGTATAAATTTTATATGTACTCATATGTTAACGTTTGCAAAGTTGCATGACTAAGTGCAAATCATATTCTTTTATATATTTTTATTTACATCTACAATATCCAAATACTAATATTCTAGATTTTCGAAAGAGTGCGATATAGGGAGAGAGAAGGGTTATTCCCATCGCATGTTGTCACGAACGTATGGTGAAGTAAGCGACTGCCACTTTCACAAGCGTTGAGCGCCAGTTGCGCGCGCATCCACAGCGCGGCCATTTGCAATCCTTAGGTTGGATTTTGACAGATCGTTTTGCCAGGTTAAATACTCTTGATGTTGAGTATGTGGACGACGGACGCTCGTGTGACTTTATTTTGTGCATCGATATATATTTAATTAGTTTGAATCTCTCTCTCGCTATATCTCACGGCTGATAGTGAAGTGTTTACTGTTTCGATTATTCTTAAGAATTTTTTTTTGTTCATGATAATATTAATGTGTTGTAAAATGGTTAGAGTTGATTTCGTTTGACAACGGGTACGATCATAGTTTTTGTGGTTGTTTACGTTGATTTATTTTGTTTAAAAAGGCTGACAAGCCTATAATAAATTTTGATTTTAGTTAAAAAATTTTATTATTGGAAAAGACCCATATATTATTTCACCCAGACTCACAGCACGTAGCAGAAGCAGGTGGAGACCCGAGACACGATCTCTACTAGGTTATACACTTACCAGGACGGAAGCTCTCGTGGTATTGGGCATGCCAGCATACCTTTCAAAAGGCGTACTCTGTTAAAAAAGAACGACATGGATTTTGAAGGAGGCCAAGTAAACAGTTATTCCTTTTTTTTATACTAGTGTTGGTACAAGGTAAATTATAGTCGGGGGCGAGGGGAACTCCGACGTACTTTTTTTTTAATTTTTATAACGTTTAAATCCCTTCTGGTAGCAGAGCTTTGCTTTACTTACTTGGCGCTCTCCGAATCCTTGTTGGGGAATTTATGGATAATTTTGTTTTATCCGACACACTACTTCTACGCACCTCTAAAGCGCGGCGCAGTGTCGTGTCTCTCCGGACTGCGATAAATAGGGGTCGCGATTATTTTTTTTTTGTAATTCGATTTATTTATCTGGTTTATTTCGTTATTATAAAAACTAGCCGCTGCAAGCTGATACCCGCGGCTTCGCTCGCGTGAATTTTGAAACTAATTGCATACGTGACATGGGGTGAAATATTTTTTTTTTCTTTATTTGTTTCTTATTGACTATACATATAGGGGGTTGTTTTTCCCCCTAAAACCCCCTCCCCGTAGTATTTTTCCAGCCGGATCGATAAAGTATTGTACTTTATTTTATTATGTATAATTATTTAATCATATGTATGATACTTATTAATTTACCACATTGTTATCATCGCCTTGTCCGGCGCGAGTTACGGGACGCCCATAACACCAATAGATAAAATAAATACAAACTACAATAAGTTCAAGGGACACTATTTACCTAGAGATTAGTCATAAGTTGTTTTCGATATTTCATGTATATGTATTATTCATATTTGTAAACAAACCAAAGTTTTAACTTAAATGTATTTTGAACATGACGAATAGGAGATAACAAACCTTATAAATAAGATTCTGCAATAGTTTTAGCCAGTTAGTTCTTGTAAACATTGTTGTAAGAAGTTACTCTGTTGAATTTTAAATAAAGATTATTTTTTTTAATATCTTTTGGCCTTCGAGAAACTTAATTGGCGCAGTCGGTAGGATAGCCAATAAACGGTTATCCAGTAAAAGTGTTACGATTTAAAAAAATATTCGACGGTTTATCGAGTGATAAAATCAAAACACCTACAAATTGGGAGAGTCTACTTCAGTCGAGAGCATATCGAAGAAGGCGAGTATCAACTCCTCAAGACTCACGAACCAACAACAAACGAAGGCAACGGGAATTCCAAAGCATTGTCGCTGTTTCGGATTGCTGCAACAATCAATTCCAACGGTTCATTGGAAAGTGGTGGAACAGTCGTGCTACATCAACAATATGAAAATCGCGATATTCGCAACATACTGGTGAGTCGTATATTTTGATATTGTTTCGGATGTCCTTTAAACTACGTCCTTCCCGACTAAAATTCATAAGTAATTCGAGCAACAATAAAATTAACAACGGTTTATTGTTAAAGAACGAAGGTTCATCGTTCACAACAGGGAATAACTCATTAAATTTAAGTTCTGAAAAATTAGATAGCGAAATTATAAAAAATAATAATTTAAATTGTAATATTAATACTAAAGAAAATAAATTAAAATCTTTCAACATGTCTACGAGTCAAAATCAAAGTAACCAAGTAGCTAGTGTAGGATATTATGATAGTTTAAGAATACCAGACGCGATTAAAGATTTGCCGCATTTTGACGGAAACCCACGTTTATTATACGATTTTATTAGTAATGTAGAGGAAATATTTTCATTTATTTCATTAGACGAGACACAACCGCACGCGAGATTTTTAATTAGGGCTGTTAGAAACAAAATTGTAGGTCAAGCGAACGAAATTTTAAATCATTATGGTACCCAGCTTAACTGGACCCAAATAAAAAATAATCTTATAACGCACTATTCGGATAAAAGAAACGAAACGTCATTAATTAGGGACTTACATTTATTACAGCAAGGGCAGGATTCAATAGAAACGTTTTATGCTAAAGTAATTGAAATATTTTCAACACTTTGTAATCATATAGCTGTACACGAAAGACATAGTTTAATTATAGAATCAAAAAGAAATCTTTATGCAGAAATGAGTTTAAATACATTTTTAGTAGGATTAAAAGAGCCAATAGGGTCTACTGTTAGGGCTATGCGACCTAATACACTTACAGAAGCGTTAACATTTTGTTTAATGGAACAAAATACATATTATGTACGGAATAGACAAACACAACCTACACGTAAAGTAACAAATATACATCAACATACTTCTCAAATTAGACCACAAACTTCTAATTATTATCATCAAAGACCAACGTATAATCAATATAATGTACAAACACATAGACAAACATTACCGATTCAGAACGTCTCAAAAAATCAACCACCATTTAGACAAACATCTACATTTGACAGACCGACATTTAACAGACAAAATTTTAATAATTCACAACCCAATACATCAAAACCCAATAATTCTGTAAATAGACAATTTAATCAACCACCATATAGGCCGACATCTATGGACACCTCGAGTGGCCATACAAAACGATCACACGTAAATAACAACTTTTTTAGATCCACAGGACCACCTAATTTTGTTAGCAAAGAACTCTTTAATGTAGAACCCCCTATACCTCAATCAGACTATACTGACGAATCTGACAATCAAAATTCTCATCAAAATTTCTATCAGGATCAATTTGAACCTTATGAAATAGATAAAGAAACACCTAATTATGAGAACCAGTTAGATTATTGTACCGAAGATGTAATTGACGATTCAAATTTTCAGTCAATAGCCTCAAACGATCTATCGGATACATAGACTTAAATAACCATAGCGGAAATAAATTACCGTATGTCCACATAACGAATCAAAACGGACCCCCATTAAAATTTTTAATAGATACCGGCTCATCTGTTTCATTTATAAATCCTAAATTTGTAAATGAACACGATATTGAAACAATCAAACCAATAGAAATCAGTACAGTATTTTCAAAACACGAATTAGATAAACAGGTTACATATCCATATTTTGTAGAATTCAATAATGAAATACCGTTAAAGTTTATATTGTTTAAATTTCACGCATATTTCGACGGTTTGATAGGGCTAGATAATTTAGAACAATTAGAAGGAAAGATTAATTTTAAAACACATACTTTGGAAACTAAAAATTCGAACATTAATCTTTTTTATAAACCGAATTATATGTCACGTCTTTACGTTATTAAACCTAAAACTAAATTAATTGCTAGGCTTCCAGTAGATATTCAAAATGGCGATATATTAGTACCGGAAACAGTAATTGAAAAAGATTTAATTATAGAAGAAGGTATTTATGTAGCTAAAGAATATCATAGTAATATCACAGTTTTGAATAAATCAAATATAGAAAAGAAATTTTTAATTGAACAACCGATAAAATGTACTCTATATTCTAATTATATAGAATGTAACAATTTTAATGTAAAGCCTCCAGATCACTATTTAACCAATTCAGACATAGCAAAATTAATTAGATTAGACCATTTAAATATAGAAGAAAGAAAACAAGTAGTTAAATTATGTAGTCAATATGAGGACATATTTTTTAAAGAAGGGCAAAACTTATCTTTTACAAACCAGGTTAAACACGAAATTAAGACAAAAGACGACCTTCCTATTTATACCAAATCATATAGGTATCCGGAAATACACAAACAGGAAATTCAAAAACAAATCGACCAACTTCTTAGTCAAAACATTATACGACCTAGTTATTCACCTTGGTCCTCTCCGGTATGGATAGTTCCAAAAAAAATCGATGCTAGCGGAAAACGCAAATGGCGATTAGTTATTGATTACAGGAAGTTAAACGAAAAAACGATAGATGACAGATACCCCCTACCCAATATAACAGAAATTTTAGACAAGCTAGGAAAATGCATGTACTTTACGACATTAGATTTAGCTTCAGGGTTTCACCATATAGAGGTTAAAGAATCAAATATACCTAAAACAGCATTTACAGTAAACAACGGTCATTATGAGTATGTTAGGATGCCTTTCGGTTTAAAAAATGCACCCAGTACCTTTCAACGCGTAATGGACAACGTATTAAAAGATTTGCAAGGTAAATGTTGCTTAGTCTACATGGACGATATAATTATTTACAGCACTTCATTACAAGAGCACGTTGAAAATCTACGAAAAGTATTTGATAAGCTTAGGGAATCTAACTTTAAAATCCAATTAGACAAATCTAAATTCCTACATAAAGAAATTGCATTTTTAGGACATTTAGTCACGGATAAAGGCGTTAAACCTAATCCCGATAAGGTTAAAGCTATACTAAATTATCCAATTCCGAAAACTATAAAACAGATAAAATCATTTCTAGGATTACTCGGTTATTATCGTAAATTTATAAAAGATTTTGCGAAATTGACCAAACCACTTACTGAATGTCTAAGAAAAGATAAAGAAATACATATTAACGAACGTTATATAGAATGCTTTGAAACTTGTAAAAAATTATTATGCAATGATCCCATTTTGCAATACCCCGATTTTTCCAAACCATTTATATTAACCACGGACGCGAGTAATGTAGCCTTAGGCGCCGTTCTTTCCCAAGGTTCTATAGGAGCTGACAAACCAATTTGCTACGCATCTAGAACTCTAACACAAACAGAGCAAAATTATAGTACGATCGAGAAAGAGTTACTGGCGATAGTTTGGGCGACAAAGTATTTCAGGCCATATTTGTTCGGACGGAAATTTAAAATATTAACTGATCATAAACCACTTACTTGGCTTTTCTCATTAAAAGAACCCAATAGCAAATTAGTGAGATGGCGACTTAAGCTCGAAGAGTTTGACTACGAGATATTTTATAAAAAAGGTAAAATTAATACGAACGCGGATGCATTAAGTAGAGTAGAGTTAAACAATCATAATTCTATAAGTAACAACGCATCTAGTTCAACTGCACATTCAAATCAGGAAAATCTTAATACAGGTATCCCGATCTCAGAAAAACCAATTAACGCGTTTAACGAACAACTAATTTTGAAATTATCAAATAGAGAAAGTAATTCGCTAAAAATTCTATTTAAGACGAAAAGGAGACGCGAAATTGAAAGTCGTAAGTTTGAAGAACAAAATCTCATAAATATTTTTAAACAATTTATTAATCCGAATAAATTAACGTGTATTTTAACTGATGACACAACGTTTAAAATAATTCAAAACTTGTACGATAAATTTTTCTCCAAATACAAATTAATTAGATCTACACAACTTTCTGTTGACATAGAAAACTCGGACGAACAAGACACGATTATTAAGACATATCACAATAATTCTAATCACAGAGGCATAAATGAAACTCTTGCACATTTATCCCGCGATTATTATTTTGAAAACATGAAATCTAAAGTCACTCTTACAATTAACAACTGCGAAACATGTCATATAAATAAATATGAAAGACACCCGGTTAGACAAAAATTTGAATTGACAGAAATTCCTTGTAAACCATTTGAAATTTTACATATTGATATTTACCATATAGAAAAATTAAATATTCTCACAATATTAGACAAATTTTCAAAATTTGCTGCTGCTTATATTTTAAATAGTAGAAATAGCATACAAATTTTAGAGAACATAAAACAATACATGTCACATCACGGATTGCCAGGAAAAATAGTAACTGACAACGCGATGGAGTTCGACAATAATACTTTTAAGGAATTTTGCAAACTTTATAATGTAGTACATCATACGACAACTCCTAAATCATCTACAGGTAATTCACCCGTGGAAAGGTTTCACTCTACATTGACTGAAACATATAGAATTATAAAGAACTCGTTCCCTCATAGAACAAGTTCATCGATTCTTCAAGATTCAATAATAACCTATAACAATTCTATACATAGCGTTACACAAATGACACCTTTCGAAGTAATCAACGGACACATTTCTAAAACGAATTTATTTAATATATCAGACGATTCTACAACCGATTTACAAGATTACGTGAATAAACACCGCGAAAACTTTAAGCAACTTAAAGAAGTAGTAAAAAATAGGCTAACTACAAAACAACAAAACGTAATAGCTAAACTAAATCAAAATCGCGAAGATCCCGTTAATTTTACTCAAGACGAAATAATTTACGAACGCGATAACAGATTTACTAAAGTAGCTCCACTTTACAAAAAACATGTAGTACGGAAAAATAACAAAGTAACAGTAAAAACAGGCAAACGAAATGTTCACAAACAAAAATTAAAACGGAAACGAAAATTTCAGGGTATGGACCATGTTCATCCAAACCCACGGACAAAGACTAGAAGTTCAGGATCTAACCAGAAGCCTAGGACTTGTATCGCTTCACTTAGGAAAAGCGAGAGTAATTAAGGATTATACTAAAATATTGCATATTATTAATTTAAGTAGTTATGAAGAAAATATTAGTAATATAAAGAATAATATAATTAGGTTAGAAAAACAGGTTAGAAAGGAAAAAATTAGCAATTTAGGTAATAGTTTAAGATTGATTAATAATAAATATAATGATCTTTATAGTAAATATTTAACATTAAAACCGAATTATAAAATCAAAAGAGGATTAATTAACGGCTTAGGAACAGTAATAAAAGCAATATCTGGTAATATGGATAGTAATGATGCATATGAAATTAATAAACAAATTGAATCTATCAAATATAATGTACATGACTTAAGTAATTCATTTGATAATCAAATTAAATTAAATCACGAAATGATAGAGCGTTTTAACAACATTACTACCTATATAAACGACCAGCAAAATAATTTAGCTGATTTTATGAATAAATTACAGATTACATTATTAAATAAAGTAGATAAACAACAACTCACATTTTCTTACAATCAATTTTGTAATGAACTAATATATAGCATAGACATGATGAGAGACCATCTCAAGGATATCGGAGAAGCAATAATATTGGCAAAGTTTAATATTATTTCAAAACATATTTTACACCCAAATGAACTTAAATTTATTGAGGAATCATTTAAAAATCAATCAATTGAAATTCTATCCTCAGAACACATATATGAATTACTCGAATTACAGGCATATTACAACAAAACCAATGTAATATTTAACGTTCTTATTCCTAACAAATTCCCTCACGTTAGTGACCTATATCATATAAGAAATATTCCCATTAATAAAACCTTAATAATTCCAGTACCTAAACCCTACATGTTAATAAATAACGAAACATATCATTTATATGACAAACCATGTAGATTAGTGGAAAAAATATATTATTGTTGTTATGTCTTAATATTTATGTTTATATATGCACGTTCGTTTTAGATAAGGTAACAATGAAAAAAACAGTTTATTTTTATATTCACTATTTTAATGATATTAATCCTGTTTAACACAACATGTGACAGCTGATGCGCTTGCCGACACAATACACAGCAGAGTGGCGGGACTGCGCATGCACACCCGGCTGAGGCATGGTCTGAAAACAGAATTGCCAACTGTGGCATTTCAAATATCCAACAGTCACCCCCGCTGTTGCATGCGCACTTCCGCACCCTGATACATGGCATTATAACTTCAAAATTTTACATTTTACATTTTACAAAATTTTACATTTTACATTTTACAAAATTTAACATTTTACAACATTTTACATTAACACGCTAGGTTGCATCTACTTCGTAGATTGTACCTGTGTGTTGAGGACTGCTCTGTTTGTGGGACGTCGTGCACCTCAGCTGATGATGTGTCGCCCGGTATATCTATTGTACAGGGTGATATTAATATTTTTGGTACGTATCTTTCCTCGTGTACCTCTCCACATGCTATCAGCTGATTTGCATGGCGTTTCCACAACTTGTCTCCTACTTGTACTAAATAATATCGATACCCTATTTTTTTTTTTTATACGACCCCTGGTCCACGACACTTTTCCGGCCACACTATAATCTTTGGCCATTACGTCAGCATTATTTGATAATATCCTCTTACCTCCCCCATAATAATGTTTTTGGTTGGTTTGAGATTTATCAACATTTTTTTGTGCTGTACGTATGTTATCATTTAGTGTGCTTTTCTTTAAGCTATTCAACCTAACCCTTAATTTGCGGCCTATCAATAGTTGCGCAGGTGACGTACCGGTAGCGCTATGTATTGAGTTGCGATAATCCAATAAAAAATTTTGTATATATTTGTTGAGATTATTATCTCTAATACCATGTAGGGCTTTTTTCAAAGCATTTTTAATTATTTTTACACCACTCTCAGCTTGACCGTTTGCAGCGGGAAATCCCACTGGACTAGTAATGTGTTCAATATTATTATTTTTTAAGAAATTTTGAAATTTTTCAGAAATAAATGTTTTTCCGTTATCTGAAACAATTTGAATCGGCAACCCCCATCTAGCAAATACTGCTCTTAGAACTTCAATGGTTCTTTCGGCTGTAATAGATTTTTGCATATCTATGCACTCCAGCCATTTACTGTGCGCGTCAACAATTACTAAGAAAAAATTTGATGCAAACTGTCCGAAATCAATATGTAATCGTTTCCATGGCTCTGTTGGCCAGGGCCATGTTATTAATTTACTTTTGGTCGGGCTACTCCGAAAATTTAAGCATTGATCACATGTATTTGCTAGGTTTTCGATTTGCCTATCTATACCTGGGAACCAAATATAGCTACGTGCTGTATTTTTCATTTTAACTATCCCCAAGTGCGTTTTGTGTAGTTCTCCGAGAACTGTTTTATATAATGCACGTGGAACCACCAATCGGTATCCCCAAAATATACAACCTGACTCTAGTGAAAGCTCATTTTTTCTATTAAAAAATGGTTTAATTTCTACGTTATTGCATACTGCAGGCCACCCTGATTTAATATTTTGTACCACTTGTTGCAAAATTAAATCATTATTAGTTTCTACTTTAAATTGTTCTATAGTTATTGGTAATTCATCGTTCTCGTTAACATAATTTAAATATATATTTTCTGGTAGGTCATCCTCATTTTTTGTAACATCCATTGTAGGTGCTCGCGAGAAATAATCGGCAATATTATTTTTCGTGTTTACATATTCTATATCGAAGTTATAACCTGATAACATTAACGCGTATCTTTGTAGTCTGTTAGCTGCCATTACCGGAATACCCTTTTTAGGCCCGAAAATCGACTGTAACGGTCTATTATCAGTTACTAATATGAAATGTCGACCAAATAAATATTGATGATATTTTTTTACACCGAATACAATAGCTGCTGCTTCCAGACTTATTTGTGCATAATTTTTTTCACTAGGTAATAAACATCGAGATGCAAAAGAAATTGGACGTTCAATCCCTGAAGGGTAAATGTGAACCAAAACTGCAGCGAGGCCTTGGGCCGCTGCGTCGACTATCAATTTTACTGGTAATTCAGGGTTATAATGAGCTAATACATTATCTGACGATAACGCGGCTTTAATTTCCTCAAACGCTTGTTCTTGCTCCAAGTCCCATTCAAAAATAGACTCTTTTTTTAATAATTTATACAACGGAGCACAAATTAAACTAGCTTTAGGTATAAAGTTCCTATAATGATTAACAACCCCTAAAAAACTTTGTAATTCGCTAACGGACTTTGGCGCTGCTAAACTTTTAATAATTCGCAGTCTGTCTGGTAACGGATGCAACCCTTCTTTGTCAATCCTGTGTCCTAGGTACTCAATTGACTTTGCAAAAAATTCACATTTATCCTTACGCACTCTTAAACCAGCATTTTTCAATCGTGATAAAACCGTACGTAGACGTTCAATATGTAATTTTCGATTCTTCGCAGAAATTAAAATATCATCTAAAAAGACCTTGACCCCCGGAATGCCCGTGAATAATGCATCCATCGTTCTTTGAAAAATAGCTGGTGCAGAGGCTAACCCGTAAACTAGTCGCGTATAACGAAATAGTCCCTTTGTGGTTGACACACACGTAATTTTGCTAGATTCTTCCGACAAAACTAACTGCTGATACGCCATTGACAGATCTATTTTGGAAAATTCTTTGCCGTCATGTAGTTCCGCAAACAAATCTTCAATGCGCGGTAATGGGTACTGATCAACCACCAAATTTTGATTTACTGTTATTTTAAAATCGCCACAGATACGCACCTCCCCATTCTTTTTTAATATGGGAACTATCGGTGTCCCCCACTCACTACATTCCACGGGTACTAACACCCCCATTTTAACTAACTTGTCAATTTCGCTTTCGACTTTATTTTTTATAGCTAATGGTATTGGTCTCGGTTTGCAAAATTTTGGTACCGCGTCTTCTTTCAATTTAAGAGCAACTTTAAACGGTTTAAACGTTCCTAATTCCTCCCGAAAGACCTCCCCAAATTCTACCATTAAGTTTTCCATATCGCTTTCACCCTTAATATAGTGTAGTTCATTTGACTGCACTACCAAATCAAAAGTATGCATAAAATTTCTACCTAATATTGGTGGTCCCCCGTTTTTAATTATATAAACATCTAACATTTTATTTTGATTATTAAAATAAATATTGAACTTACATAATCCAATCGGATTGATTTTACCACCATTATAATTAGTGAAATGGACCTTTGTTCCTTCCAACCTGCAGTCCGAAAAATGTTTTTCGAAGGTCTGCAAGGCCATAGCTGAGATTGATGAACCGCTATCTATTTCAGCATCTATTACCCTGCCATTGACTGTCACCTGCACAATTATTGGCTTTAGTTCCGCATTGGTTCTAAAATGAAACAAAGAAATGGTTTCGTTATTTAAGTAATGACAATTTGTTTGTTTGTACCGATCACCTTTTGTGTTTGACCGCCCTGAAGTTGACTCCATTGTTGTGACTTGTTGCTTGCACATCTTCTTTAAATGTCCTTTAACCTTACATTTTGAACATTTGTAATTTTTAAATTTGCATTGTTCGTAGCTGTGGTTGGTATATCCACAGACCCGGCATCTACTTGTGACGTTCTCCGTCGACTTCCTTCTCGACTGGTTTATTTTGAACACCCCTGGCTCCTGCTTTATTATGGTAGGCTCGTACTGGTGTTGAATACAATCTACAGCTTGTGCTATCTTCACTGCCCGTTCCCAAGTTAAGTCCGTTTTTTCTAAAAATAATTTATCCTTGATAGCTCCTTTTTCGAACCCCATGACGAACTTGTCGCGGATTATCACAGACAAAGCTTCACCAAAATCGCAGTTAACAGCCAATGCTCGAACACGCGCTGCCCAATCTGTGCATGATTCGTGCTTTTCCTTTCTTGCTTCATAAAATTTTAATCTTTCAGCAAATCCCGACATGGTTGGAATACAATAACTGTCCAATGCTTGCACCAATGCATCATATGTCGCCACTTCCGGTTGTACCGGATATATTATATTCGTAATCAACCGAAATGTTTCTTGATGCAAATTATTTAAAAATAATGCCTTCCTTTTATGAACCACTGCTTCATCCTCCATGTCAGTTAATTCATTTATTATGAAAAATTGTTCTAATTGTCTTTTGAAAATTCCCCAGTCATCCTGCACGTGGTTGAAGATTGATATGTTACCCCACACTTTTGCCATCGTCGCCAATTGTTATGTCTTAATATTTATGTTTATATATGCACGTTCGTTTTAGATAAGGTAACAATGAAAAAAACAGTTTATTTTTATATTCACTATTTTAATGATATTAATCCTGTTTAACACAACATGTGACAGCTGATGCGCTTGCCGACACAATACACAGCAGAGTGGCGGGACTGCGCATGCACACCCGGCTGAGGCATGGTCTGAAAACAGAATTGCCAACTGTGGCATTTCAAATATCCAACAATTGTAAAACTAATGATTTAAGGAATATTAAAAATGAAAACTGTTTAACAAATTTAGTACAAAATTAATTAGCACATTGTGAAGCCACTGAGCTGATAGAACCAGACTTCATTGAAATGATAGAACCAAACTACCTGCTGATCTCAAGTGGATACCCATTGCAAGTGGATTCTACCTGTGGCATTAAGAATAAAACTATCAAAGGCACAATGTTAATACATTTTTATAATTGCACTATTACTGTCAATCAAGTTACGTATACAAGCAAAATCACCGTCGCCTGGGACAACGTAAAATTCAACTCTATTATCTTCGATGAAATAAATATAACCAGCATCCAGAAGAAATTAAGTTTCGAAAAACTCAACGAACCTGGAAAACTATAATAAAATCAAGTTAATAGAAGTAAAGAACAGGAACGACCAATACATTGAATATCCAGTCATTGTCATCATCAGTGTAGCCATACTGATAATCATCATACTCAAGATTAAAAACAAGTGCAAGAAAAAAGAAGATCCACCGTCACAACCTGAAGATAGCCAAACGAGAGCGACACCTAAATTCACATGGAGCATGTGCAATCTAAAGGAGGGAGGAGTTACGGGACGCCCATAACACCAATAGATAAAATAAATACAAACTACAATAAGTTCAAGGGACACTATTTACCTAGAGATTAGTCATAAGTTGTTTTCGATATTTCATGTATATGTATTATTCATATTTGTAAACAAACCAAAGTTTTAACTTAAATGTATTTTGAACATGACGAATAGGAGATAACAAACCTTATAAATAAGATTCTGCAATAGTTTTAGCCAGTTAGTTCTTGTAAACATTGTTGTAAGAAGTTACTCTGTTGAATTTTAAATAAAGATTATTTTTTTTAATATCTTTTGGCCTTCGAGAAACTTAATTCGCGCAAAACATATTATGTTACATTCAAAGAATTGTAGAAAACGATGACAGAGTATAAAGTCATGCAAAGTGTTATCCTCTTCTGCAAGATTATTCTCAAGCATACCATCTAGCAATAAGCATTGTACAATATTATAATAAATAAAGATTTTTTAAAAAGGATATTTTCTCAACGAAAAATATAATTCATGCTTTGGTATTTACGGCATTTGTATTGTGAATATTAGCTACATATTTAAAATTAATAGAAAATATCACAAACGTTAATTATAATCTGAAACTATTTTGACAGTTTAAATTTTACTAACCTTGTCTATAATCTTGAGTATAATAACAGTTACAATTGCTTTACAATATTTTTATAGATACTTTATCTTGTATTTCTAATGTATTTAAAGCATAAAATTAAAAAAGGCGACCTGTCAAATTTTTGTCAATAGTCTATAAAAAATTGTTTCCATAGCAATGACATTTGAAATTAATTTAGTAGATGAATTAAAATAGATAAGATGTAAGTTTGGGGCAATATTTTCACACCGTTAACATATCTTTTTCAAAAATCAGACACGGGTTCATGGTTGTCAATTAACCAAAGTATTTTTTTTAAATAAATAAATCTAATATCGATTTACCTTTTGAATGTTTTTTACATCAAAACTTTTTTTTTTTTCATTTTTTCAAAGTCTGAGATTTGAACCTTACATTATATCGCCCAAGGAATATAAAAAAAATATAAAAAAAATTGTAACTTTTTTTTTGAAAAATTGGGGGCCCCTTGTTACCCTATTTATAAACTTATTCAAAAAAGGCCCACTAGTTGTCCTATAAAACTTCCAGAGAATATATATACCAAATTTCAAGGTTCGGAATTAAGTGGAAATGGTGAAAATCCTGATAGATGAGTGAGTGAGTGAGGACACTTCGTTATATATAGTAGATTAAATTTAGTTTATAGAAAGACAAATCTTAAATAAATAAATAAATTTTAGGCATTTTTCAAACTAACATAAAAAAAAATGAAAAACATTTTTACTATCCATTTTTTGGTATGATATTTATTGACATTTTAAGAATATAAAAAAAAATTGTAAAAAAAAAATCAGAAATTCGACAATCGGTGAAGTGGGGGCTACAAAAAAAACGGTGCACCCTGGTTGACATGATTCCAGCCCTTGTAGTGATCTGAAACAAAAAAATTTGAAAAATTCTCAATCTGTAAAGATGTTGCTATCGCATTGACCTTAGCCAAAAAAAAAAAATCACAAAATGGCGTCGACATGAAAAATCTTTTTTTTTACCCCTTTTTTTTGACCTTTTCGATTTTTTTAAAAATACTCCAAATTGAAATTTTTAAAATCCCAGGTAGATGCGATAAAGAGATATATAAAAAAGATTTCCACCAAATTTCAAAGGAATCGGTGGGGTAGAACTTGAGATATCATGTCAACCACTTCAAAAAAAGTAGTTTCGAGAAAAACGCGTTTGAAGTTTGAGAAACAATTCCAGTAGAATAACTCGGATAATAATATTTAATACTCACTTTGGATTAATCGGCGATCCCAGATCCATACATTGGGCCTTCTTCTACTTCATACTCGATGTTTTGCGAAGTTCTTTCTGCTAAGCGAGCTGTTCTGCCTTCTTTTGAAGCAGCAGAAGCTCGCAGCTCAGAGCGATCAATCCGAACTTCGTTACGTCTGACAGCAAATGTATGATCTTCAGTACCAACGGTGATGCCCATAAGTCCCATCATTTTTAAGATTGGTAAATAACCTTCATTAAAAATGGCAACAGCTAAATAATTTGCAATTTGAATTGTCTGACTTCCAGCGTGAATATGCTTTGGAGCAAAAGTCCATATTAATGAATTGAGTGATTCATTATTATTTTGAGTTTCGGACCCCAAACATCGATATAATAAATCATCAGACGATAAACTTGTGTAAATGGGCTCAATTACTTTCAATACTTTTTCATCCAGAGGGGGATGTTCATGAACAAACCCTTCAAGAGTGTTCTCAGCTGCGACTTGTTGCCATTTACACCAGCTTGACGAACCAGTTGGGCAGTACATGTGTTGTGGATTCTCATCACTTGAATTTTTATGGTAATAAGTAGCCCATATTTCGTTCTTCATACTCTGCACACAGTCAGGATGCCGACGAATTGCCAGACCATAGTATAAACTCAACTCATTGATAACTTTATCTGTCAATTTACCAGCTCCTCTGCCGCCAATACCACTATTATCTTTTTTTTCTTTACGTAACCTGGCACCCATACGTTTCTGGACATGCCCAACACACTCTTTTTTTTCTACAACCGGATCATCATCATACGGGTTCATATCAAGAATACCTTTAAATGTCTTGGAGTCTCCATCTCCAAT
Source organism: Sialis fuliginosa (assembly GCA_961205875.1). Classification (NCBI taxonomy): domain Eukaryota; kingdom Metazoa; phylum Arthropoda; class Insecta; order Megaloptera; family Sialidae; genus Sialis; species Sialis fuliginosa. Next base: position 3,403,470 of record OY540822.1, on the reverse strand, counting down.
ATATTTTATGTACTTTACCCCGTGCTTCTTGACCGATCTGTTGAACATCTCGACCACAGCATCTACCTCCTTTTTCCCAGAACTTCCCCGATGATTGATGGTACATGAATCTTCATGTTCCTCATACCAATCTTGATAAGCTTGAGGATCAGATTTCTTCTTCCCTTTCCACAAGTTACAACCTTGGCAAAAACTAGATATATACAGCCAGCTATTTTGTATATTTGACGTCACAGCCATGGGCGTAGCCAGGGTGGGGTAGGGGGGGGGCGCTTGCCCCCCCCCCTTGCTTGTGGACAAAAAGTAATAAGTAAATCAGTATTATTGTTCAAACAGGGATATTTCTAGACTTCTATGATGTCCATTGGATTTTTGAACGTAAATTTATATTTTGGATCCAGAAAATCAAATGTCAAAGTTTTTTTAATCACAATCTTTTATTTTTACATGTAAACTAAAATATCAGGGAAAATTAAAAATAAAATAAAAACACCTAAAAGCAAAGGTCGCAGTGTTGGCAACAGTGAAAACTATGTTTTGTGTTAAAATAACTACCTACAAAGCATGGGCAAGGGGGGACGCTTGCCCCTCCCCCTAGCTCGTGAATTAAGAGTAACAAATGAATTGGCTAAATATTGACATTTTTAGATTCGAAAATTTAAATATCATTGTTTTTTTTATTGCAATCTCTTGTTATAGCGGGTAAACTATTATCCTTTTTATACAAAAAAAAGTTTTTTTTTATATTTCAACTATACATGTTTATTATCAATTCAAATTAGATCGATTTTTTACTTTAAATAAAAAAATTATAAATAAAAATAAAAACACCAAAATAGCAACGTAGAGTACATTTTTGTAGAGGATTTTGTCTTCAAAAAGATATGCACATACATATAAATTTAATTGATTGAAAAAAATGTGGCGAAAATAAAAGAAGAAATGAAAAAAAGAATGACTTTTCATTGTTACTTTTTGCGCACCTATCTAAAGATATAATAAATAATGAAAATGTTAATTTTTTCATAGCTCTTTTATAATTCCTCGATAATAATCAAGAACACACCAAAAAATTGATTTATTAAGTTAATGAAAATCACAGATTTTCACGAGCCAAAGTTCCAAGTTGCAAAGTAACGATAGAATTTAATTTAAGAAAAAAAGGATTTACCAAATTTTGTTTACATTAATGGCCATTTATCAGAGTCGTTCTTACACATTTCGAGGACCTAGACGCCAAAAATTTGAGGCCCATTGAAAATATTTTTATTAAAAAATTTTTTTATAAATTTTTTTAGGTAAGGTTACCATAATAATGTGAGAGCTTTTTTTGCTCACCCCTCTCTTATTATCTCGGGGTACTAGGCAAAACTGACTGATAGGATTGGGATATGCCCCGGGGCGATCAGGGCAGGTTACATTCACGAAGCCCAGAGGACCACAGGTTCTTTCCTAGGGGCTACACAATAGGTTCTACTCTATCTTAATCTAAATAATTAGTTGATTTCAGATTATTCTAACTATATAAAAAAAATTGAACTAGGAAAGGTCCCTTTGTAGTAACGCGGTGAACACTGGTTCGAAATTCGGTTTGGGAATTTATATTTTGGCTATTCGCGTTTAAACGTTAATTTTTTTAGGCAGAAAATATTATTATCGATAATGCATGTTTCTGGATTAAAATGCATATTATCATTATATCATTATCAAGTTTTAATGGTTTATTCATGAAGTTAGTTTCATTAATAAAATTTATTTTATAACAATTCTTCGTGAATAAATCATTAAATTTAACTACATAATAATATATTTTATTCCAGAAACATGCACTATAAATTAATGATACTAAAAAAAATCAAGATCCAAAATATGTATAAGAAAATAATAAAAATTAAAAAACAATTGCAAATAAAAATAAAAAAAACCAAACCGAGTTTCGAAGCAGCTAGCCAGTATACATGAAATATAACAATTTTCAAAACTAAATATCTTTATAATAATGCCCATGAGATTGAACACGTGTATTTTTATTTTTACTCTAGTTTCCTCTCCCTCCCAAAAGCTGACTAAAATCTCTCATTCATGCATCGTAATGCCCAATAGGCATGATGCCAGTAACAAAGTATCACTGAAATTATGGTTTTAAATAATGAAATAGGTTAAAAAGATTCTAAAAAATGTATTTATTTTTATAATAAAAGCGAGATTAATATGATTTTTGTTAAAATAAAAACACAAACACAAAAAAACTTCATTTTTGTTTCATTAATATCTGCACTGTTTATAAATTATTTTGTGGTTTTAAATTATCAATTTGCTCAGTTTTGTGTTACCAAAACTAAATCGAGAAACGTTAGCGATGGAACAAGGATTTATTATTGTTGACAAGTAGTCTTTACATAGGCGTCACGTTAAAAATGCGCCATGACATCTGCGAGCGTTTTGGCTTCAAATTCAAAATTAATTTTAAAAGGGTCAATTTTTGTGATTAAACCTTTATTTTATGCAGAAATATGGAAGTATTTTTTTGGAAATAGGAGAACACGTAAGATCATCATAAAATAGTTTTTAAAAATTAGGCATCATGCCTATTGTCACTAGAAGAACATTAAATAAACTACACAAATGAAAAGTGCAACAATTTTTTAAATAGGCCATTTAAGTAAATTTTCGAGGAACTTTGTGAAGAACCTCCCAAAAATATGGCTGCACTTTAACATTTAAAACGTATAAAATTAATTCTTTAAAAATGTTTTTAAAAACCTAACACAAAGATGATTAAACGATTTTAAAATCTCCTATTTTTAATTAACAAAATTTTTTAAGAAACAAAATATTTGAAAAAGTAATCTATATTAGACTGAATAATTTTTTAAACAAGTCTCATATTATTAAAAATTTTCAACATTGGTTCAGAGCAGTATTTTCCACTAGCTTAGCTATTTTTAAAACCATTCTAAATTAATAAATTATTAATTAGTCAATTCATCGACTTAGAGAGAAATATACCATAAACTGCATCTATTTCATAATCACTCATTTCTTCTATTAGTTGCTCGAGTTTTTGCTCTGTTAGGGCTTATCTGAAAATGTCCATTGCAATGTGTGACGAAACGTTGGGCGATAACATGACCATATTGACGCAGCTTACAATCAGAAGCCAAAATCCATAAAGACACAGATGATGCACTGAACTGCTGAGGTTTTTACAATAATATCTGTATTGCCAATTGTGTTCATTGTAACGCCTAAGAGTGCGTCAACGCACACTAGATATTTCGTTTGTTTATTTTCAACTACATAAACATAAACAATTAATTTTTTGAATATGTCTATTCGTAAGATTAGCGATACAGTAAGAGTAAACAAATATTGATAAATATCACAGGTTATTTAAATTTAATGAAATTGTAAACATGTGCGAAAATGATCTTTTTTACGTATTTTTAAATACGAATAATAATTCTAATAAAAATTATATAACTATTCTATTTTGGCAGAATACCTGAAAGTCTCTTCTTCTACTAAACCCATATAAAATTAAAAGAAAACAAAAATTTTATATTATTAAAAAAAATAGTTTTCATAATGTTGCGTTAATGGGTTAATGTAGAAAAAAAAACGTTCTCCACTGCAGTTAGTAATAATTAAAGATAAATAAATACGTAAAACTATTTTCACGTTTGGGAAACACGAAACTAATGAATTTTCCATTATAAGTCTATAATATTGTAGTTCCAGAGCCTCATGCGTTTTATTATCAATAGCAGCAGCTACATCTGTTTTTAGCAGCTCGGCAAATAGTCCAAAAAGATTAGCATGAAATTATAACTAACTAATTCGGACCAAAATGATTTTTGGTGGAAACATTCTACTAGTGATCATCCCACAAAAAGTCCGAGCTGATCCGAGTTGTGCTACCGCCGCCATATTGAAAAAAATGGTGGGCGGGTTACATTTTTTTTATAGTTTTTCACGTTTTTCTCTGAAACTGTTCATTTTACAAAGACATACTTTTTTTGTAGAGCATACAATTTTCTTTAAAATAAGTCCAAAAAAATAGAGAACCGCAAAACGGAAATTAAAAACGATTCATTACTTCATTAATAAAAATGTAGGCACCGTAATTATTTCATATCTTTTACATATTTTGTTTAATTATCTTAATTTTGTATCATACATTTTTAATAACTAAGAGTTCAACCATGTCGGCGAAGTCAAAAATTGCATTAGTCTCATTAGGAATGAGAAAAAGAAAATAATTTGATATCACTCTTATTCAATCTTATTATTATTCTAACGTACTAAAGAATTCATATTCTGTTATGATTTGAATGATAACCGCGTAAATCTTGTACAATATAATTATATTTAAGTTGTCTTAAACGTCATAATTGGTTAATGTGTTTGGCAACTGAACACCATTTACTTACTTTAGGATTAGTTTACTTACATAGACCTGGCATTACGACTATTCACGCATAGGATTAGTTTACTTACATAGAATTGGCATAACGGCTATGCACGCAAGCTTCGAAGTATCATCTCAAAATTATAAATTTAAATCCTTAGCAATGGAAAATTTATAAGATGCAAAATTAAGATAATTAAACAAAATATGTAAGATATGAAATAATTACGGTGCCTACATTTCTATTAACCCTTTGTTGCTGTACAGCAACACCTTTTCTAATTCAGTTTTTTAATATTATAACATATATTTAATGCACTTACATTGACTAAATTCATTTCGTAAGTATCCTAGGACATCAATTGTTATAAAAAAAGTAATATGCGCTTTTTTAAATAATTACTGCATTTTATAAATAAATAAAGAGCAAAAAAGTAGCTATTTTGCAGATTAAATGTGAATGAATCTGAAGTTAAAAATTCAAAATTCAAAATGGCGGATCCAATATGGCGGTCAAAAAAGATCAAATTTATTAGATTACGCTGAAAACTAGTATGCGGGAGTTTTTAGGGTCACTGATTACGATTCTGAAGTCAAAATTTCAAAATTCAAAATGGCGAATCTAATATGGCGGACAAAAATGATAAAATTCATTACATTATGCTGGAAATTGGCATCTGGGTTTTTGGGTCACTAATTACGATTATTAATGAAGTAATGAATCGTTTTTAATTTCCATTTTGCGGTTCTCTATTTTTGCGCCGTGTGTTTCTATCCATCTTTTGTAGCTGCTTAGGTATTTCCCTGTGAAAATTGACCAAAATATGTTTTTCGACTAGAAATTAAGAACTTAGTATGTATAAATTGCATATATTTACGGTAAATGGGTCAATTTTTCACAGAAACACCCGGGCCGAGATTTCTCCTTAAACCGTCTCTGAAAACATCAAATACGTATTTAATGGTGTTGAAGTTATTTTTAATGGAATATAATAATTTGAACATTTTACATCAATTCTGTAGTAGGAAAATATCTTGTTTTGATATACACTAGTGTGGGGGTTAAGAATATTAACCCTCTATCCTTTACAATTATACTAATATTTATGTTTTTGGTCTTATTATATGCACAAATTTATGATATTTCATAAATATTCTATGCAAAATTTTCGTAATAGCATCGAAAGTCAAGTAAAATTGAAAATAATGCGAAAAATTATTTTCTCAGTTTACTATGATTAAAAAAAACGGCACTCCTTGTGTTACTTTTAAACCAATATTAACGCCATTGGACTTATTTTAAAGAAAATTTTATGCTCTACAAAAAAATCCTTTACGCCGTCTTTGTAAATGAACGGTTTCAGAGGAAAACGCGAAAAACTATGAAAAAATGTAACCCGCCCACCATTTTTTCAAGATGGCGGCGGTAGTACAACTCGGATCAGCTTGGATTTTTTGTGGGATGATCAGGAACACTAGTAGAACGTTCCCATCAAAAATCATTTTGGTCCGAATTATTTCCGAGTAAAAGTCTAATCTTACTGGACTAAAACTGCACAAGTCGTCGCCTAGGCTTTGTTCCAAATAGTTTTGGTAAGCACTGGCGATATTTGGAGTTCTTTTCAAGATCTCTTCTGCTGTAAAAGATCTTAACTGCTGAAGAATTCCAAATACACTAGTCACTTGACGGTACGCTTCCATGCGTTTAGCTAATGCAGACAGTATTTTATCAGTATGACAATAAACACCTGAATTTCAAAATTTTGTCTAGGTGTTTGATTTTCTACTACTTCATCAGGCGTAGTGGAGCCATTCCAGTGGTCGTATTTAGCATTTCGTTGGCGTCGCCTTGAAATGTGATATTCTTCACTGCCAATCAGGATTTTGGCTTTTGCCTCAATATTTGAAAATGTGGACCGCATTGCTTGAACATACCCGTGTAACGATTCATAAAGGGCATATCCCGTGTTAAGGTCTTGATCAGACGACTGCAACGAAGCACTAGTTGCTTGCAAGCGTCCTAGCATTCTGTTCCACGTAATAGTCATTATTCCAATTTCCAACTTATTCATCTTGGAAACTGGTCCGTGACGAACCGTTTGAATCCATAACTTTACAAATAAAACAGAAAAGTTGGCCTTTTGTTTCTGAATAACACAACCAATCTCTCACGTGAGTTTTATTTGTTGGTTTATGTGTATATGTGAAAAACGACTTCTGATAGAATCATGGTTTATTTTCATTATCGTATATTTTCTTTGAAGACCAAAAATTACTGTTCATATGTTGCACTTCGCTACTTCCATTCCGCAATCCAATAATCTCGATTGAAGTTGCTCGGCCATTCACCAATATCGTTGGAGTACATTTTACTTTCGTTTTGTTTTTGGCTTATAGAAGATGTTGCTAAATCGGAAGCATGTGCTTTCGACCTCTCTTTGGCTTGAAGACGACATCACTAGACCGGGAGAACTTACTGTACTTTTAACTTCTCCTTGGTTTTCTAGACGATATGGCTGAAATGGGACAACTTGCTGTGCATTCGACTTCGATTTGATTTGTGGAAAATATGGCTAAATTGGAAAGAGTTGCAGATCCTAATGATAATAATGAATTTTTTATAGCACTGCCATTATCTGCACAATGAGACGCGACTTCTGTATTTTCTGCTTCAATTTTTTTGGATTCAGTACCATTACTCTGAGCATTAAAATATTCAGACAGCTTACGTGTTTTTGATATAACAGTTTGATTACTTTTTTCCTTTTCATCTTTTGCTTTACGCTTTGCATTTCCAGAAGCGTAGTGTCGACTGTGTCGACCCGTATCTCTCGGTCTGCTGTTTATGTTGACTATCTCAATCTGGATGGAAGGGAAGATGAATTACAAAATAAAATGTAATCCTTCTAATATCATAAAGCAGCACGTGTCATGTACATAAATGGATATAGAATACGTTAGAAAAAAATATGAACAAAACAAATAGCATTATGAAAAAAACAATTACCTTATGCTTCACCTTTTCTATGGTCGGCAATCACTAGATAAATTATATATTTCACTTTCTTATCTTCCAATGTTGTATTAGTTCACAGCGGCCGGCAAAGAAACAACACAAAATAAACGCAAGACCACGAACTACAACACGAGTACGAGTACAGTCCACATACAAAAACAGTTAAAAACAAACTTGACTCATGAAGACTCGAATTAAAAATAATAGAAAAGTTAATGTAGAATGAATCAATAAATAGTTGAACTATAAAGTTTTAAAATATCCAACGTTTTCTGTCAAACAAAAATTACTAAATTTTGTGATTTGTGACAACAATAAAAATTAGATGTCACGAATTTTAATAAAATTGAAATATGTTGTTAAACTTGATCTAAAAATAGATTTTCCATTAACAATAAATTTTGTTCATTTTGAATAAACAGCAGATTTAAATAAAAGTGATTATTTCAAATATATTTTTAAAATGACCTATTATTGTAGCGAATTTAAAAATAAAAACGAAAATAACAGTGCGCGATAAACCAATAAAATTACAAGTGGAAAATACAAATTTTTGTATTTGTTTTTGACAATTTATCCACTGAAATTATAACAAATATGCAAAAACAACAGAAAATGATAAAATGCAAAAAGTCTTAAATTTGCCGAAATATACAGAACATACAGAACCGTAACTACCACCGGGGCGGGGCGGTGCCCCGGGGCCCCGAGGTTAGAGGGGAGCCCGCAGAAGCGTAAAAATTGGAGTGAGCAAGAAAAAATGTAAATTAAATATGTAAATTAAATAATGTAAATCAAAATTAGTAACACGTGTCAAATTTTTAAAATAAGATCAAAAAAAAGGTCTTCAATTTTTATTTTTCTGGGAGCCCCTCGATGACCTCGTGCCCCGGGGCCCCCGAGCCTCTAGTTATGGCATGCGCACCGTTGTGTTTTACAATAGCATGCCATGAGATTTAGTCGCGCTGCTGAATTGCGACCCCTTTACACACTAGCGATAGTCGCGCTACTAAAAGTCGCTAGTGTTAAGGACAGTGCGTCAGGGCTGTAACTAGAGGATCTAGAAACCTTAAAATTAAATTATGAATTAATATAGATTTGGACACCCCGTATCAACCATTGGAAGGTAGGTGGTAAATCCAATAAGAGATTTTTTTCCGCCCAGCCGCGGGGCCCGTAGCATTTGCTACTCCTGCTACGTTGTTAATCCGGTCCTGGATAGGGGATGTATAACCATTAAAGTAATGAACAATGAAATGTATAGCGATTTTAAATATTGAAACAATTTAATTGCAAAAATATAAAGAAAGCTATTTAGATTTATCTTTAATGTAAATGTCGTGTATCTTAAATTCTTAAAAACCACAACATTCTTAAACCACCTTAATAATTAATATAACATTTCAAAATAACGTATCTTCATTATTTAAAAATTTTATATCATTGTATTCAGAATACTACACTACTGATTTATGAAAGAAATAATAATAATTTTTGAAAAAAGTTGAGGGGTGTTCATTATACCTCTCAAATAAAAATTATAGGGGGTACCACATTTATGCTATTTTATAGCTCTTGTAATACCAAAAAAAATTTGTATTATACCCAAGCCACTATTCCAAGCGGTTTACAAGCTACAGTGGAATCCGTTTATAATGACATCGCAGGGAAATAACAAACACGTCATACTAAGCGGACGTCATACAAAGCATTTTGTAGAAAATAAACAATCTCCTGTTTTTGTTAGTATGTATTTATTTTAATAGAGAGAAACAAAATATAGATAAATTAAAATAGAAATTATACGTAATAAGTACATATGTAGGTACATTTTTTCATTATTTACATGTTTGCTTTTGTTTTTTCCTTATATTGTAATAACAGTCTCTAATACTATTGTGTAAAGAAGACATCGCCATCGTCAAATTATCATTTTTAATATTGCTATAAACAAATCGTGATAACAATTCTGCAGCCTTTAATGCCTCTTTTGCGGTAGGTAATGGTTCTTCCTCGATTTCCTCTTCCCCATCACTTTCGCGTGTCTCATTAACTTGAATGTTCTGTACGATATTTTCATCTGTGGGTTCTTCGGATGTGAGGAGAGCGCTATCGATGTCAACATAATCTTCCCACATTCCCGGTGCTGCTAAGGAATCTGAATTTAGGTTTTTTACCCACAAAGATAAAGGGCCGTCATCTTCTTCATCAAATTCATGTTCTGCTGTTTGAACCGGTAAACCGTCGTGGTTTTCAATGAATCCTGCATGTGTGAAACAGTTGTGAATGGTACTTTGTGACATTTTATTCCAAGCATCATTAACCATAAGAATTGCATCTAGCACCGCTATTTTTGTAGAAAAGTGGTTTTCATTAGTATCAAGGCAATTAATCATTTTAAGCACAAGATTCTTTCTAAAATTACATTTGAGTGACCGTATTTACAAATTTTAAACTTTACCCTCATTTTCAAGGATCGATTTCACCACCTAAACTTAAAAACGGGCACGTATAAAAAAATATATGTCCTTAATTTTTACCCAAAGAACATTTTTACCAAGTTTCATTAAAATCGGAGAGTGGCACCTGGGGATGTTTGCTTGTAAGTTTTACATGCCACGGAATAACATCTGATTACGAAAGACAATTGATAGTTTTAAAATTTTTAATTTTTTCTCGATATGCTCGCGCCCCCCTTTTAGTTTTATCACGCCCCCATGGAAAATTCAATTGTTTTCCTATCAAAATTACACTTTATTCTGTTTCCAACGCCAACGTTTAGAAATACCCGTGTACAGATACGATTTTCGCATGAATACACGTACAAGTTCCTTTTGACCTTAAAATGACCTCAAAACATGACATTTGAACTTATCAATCTACATATCCTATTGTAGAATTTCCCGTTCTTTCCGAATCCGGGGTCGAAAAAAAGCATTTCCATTTGAAAAATTATAGTTGGCCTTCAAATAACCCCTACGGTCAAGGTCAAGGTCAAATTCAAGATCATGGTCGTACGTCCCCCTCCTTGCCCAACAACTTTTGTATAAAACTTTTTTTATTATTTTGTTTACCGGTCGAGTTATTTTCCATTAAAGGTTAAAATGGTCCACCCGGTATATTAAATTTCTTCAGTAACCCCCTTACATGTTTACATTTTCTAAATGAGAACATTACAGTCTCCATATTCACTTAATTTAATATCGATTGGTTTTAATTTTCTGTCATAAAAATATAAACAAAGTTCAATTTGTCGTTTTTGGCCCATTTTTACACCACGGCAACAAACTGCAGCTCGTAATACGTAATAAATTAACATCAAACCTTTTGAATTCGCTTCATCTATTTGCAGAATAGAACCCTATTAAAACTCAGCCAAATCGGATAACTAGAAGTAAGGAAATTTGCAGTTTATTTACATCATTTTGCTTATTTTAACGAATTTCTGAATCGCAAATAGATAGTTTATCGAGGTAGTTCGATAAATATCCGCAGCGAGCGCCACATTACATAGTTACTTACAATTAGCTTCATTGTATATTAATGTATATATTCATCTGTCATATTGTATTGTTATAATTTATATGCTAGGTCGATATGTTCTGTATTTTAATTATTTTATTCAAAGTCAATCAATGACTTTTTAAACAAGATAAAATCAGATAAGATCATTTTTAAAACAAAAATATAATATCATATAATATAACCTATCAACATTATTTTTATTTTAGATCAATGCATAGACATAGAGAATGGACCACGCATCTGACTCGAACACAGAGCCGTGTCAAAAGAAAGAGATAGAAACAGGTTTGGAATATACTTGTCCTTTTTTTAAACAGGAGTGTAACTATTTCATTCTTAGTCCCGAACATTAAAAATATTCATATATATTATATATATTATATTATATATATTAATCTACTGTTGATTAATATATGATATTATTATACTATATGTAGGATAAAGATGTTAAAATAATTAACGTTATAAAAAAATTTTATTTAAAAAAAGAAATAATTATTGATTTCTAAATAATAGAAGTTTCGAATTTTTTTAACCAATTTTAATATCTTGTTCTAATATCAAAAAATATATTTAAAATTTTGTTAAGTAAATCTTGTATGTGCTGTTTGTAAGTGCAATCCACCTCATCATTTTGTAGCAAGCAACCACATGGGAATTGATTTAAAACTATTTTTTATTAATATATATTTAATATTTTTGGTAGCAAAAATGTTATTTTCCCGGAATATCCGTTCATAATTTTTCAAATTTCTATCAGATCAATTGATGTTTTTTTTTTAAATTTCCTCGATGAAATATGAACCATTATAGTATTTTTATTGTTTATATTATTTACTTTTCTAATAAAAAACTTATTGCACAAAAATCACAAGATAGATATACAAAAATATATCTGACAGAAATACTACCCTGAACTATAGTAAGCTACCAATCAGGATCTTAGAAAATGATATAGATATATTCCAAATTACACTGCATCTCTCTCTCACTATTTGAACAGATGTTACACCATTGTGTTAATACAGAATGCACTGTCCATTCTCTATGTCTATGGATCAATGTAAGTTTTTGTAAACGCCAGACATTGGTGAATACAGCTGTTATCGTTGTAATTTAAAAATATGTGGATGTATTTATTTTATCTTTTTAATTATTATTAATTTTTATACATTGTCATATTAATACAATTTACGAAAAATCATGTATCTATTTTATATGTCATTAGTTAAAAAATGTACATTTAAATTTTTTATTGTATTAAATTATGTTGTTGTCACTTATTGATTGATACGTTTTTCTATGAAAATATACGACGGTAATGAACATACTACAGGGACACCATCTACAAATCTGACAACAATCTGGAACATGAATACTCCCCAATGCTACATCACTGTCATCCTAATATCATTACAGACCTATATGAAACAGCAGAAGAGAATGCAAATTTATTTGAAATCTCCCTATTCGAAAAATGGCCAAATGCTCTATTCGTTTTTACCGATGGATCAAAAACTCCGGATGGTGTCGGACCCTAAAAAAATCAAAATCGACCAAATACCAACAAACCCTGTCAATTTTTAGTGCAGAGGCGATAGCTATAAAAACAGCCCTGAGAGACTTTTTGGGATGCTCCCAAAATAGAATGATTATTATCAGTGACAACAGAAGCGTACTGCAAAATCTGAGCAGAACTAGCAAAAAATCCAACTACCTAATAATGGACATTATAAAACTAATTCAACTACACAAAGACAACAACACCGACATCATATTCGTATGGTGCAAAAGTCATGCGAACATCCGTGGAAACGAAATGGCCGATTCTCTAGCCCAACAAGCTACAAAAAATAATGAAAACAAAAAAATATTACTCCCATCAGGCGACCTAAAAACTCAACTAAAAATGACAACAATACAGAAATGGCAAAACTATTACCACGAGTCAATCCAACAAAAAGGTCAATTCTACGGAATCATCCATCCTACTATCCCAAAAACACCATGGTTTCAAAAATACAACAATCCAAGAAGAATAATAGTAACAATTAATAGACTCAGATTTAACCACGCATGCACGCAACAATACCTACACAGAATAAAAAAAGCTCCAACGGATCTTTGCAGATGTGACAACAAAAGTACAGCAAACACAGAACACATCATACTAAAATGTCCGATATGGAAAATAAATACAAAAATCAACATTTAAAAATAATTTTTTTACAAAATAAAATAAAATAACAAGAGAGATAAAGTCATCATTTATGTAACCCCTACCCTGATTGAACCCTCACCCACAATTCCCATTAACACGGCCACCTTGTTCGTCTTCACCCCGCTATGATCGGCCCATTAGCATCCTCCCACTCCCTCTTGTGATCCTAACAAAAAACAAAATACACACAACTACACAACACAACACAACACTTACACAACACGAAGAGCTGTCGGAAAAGGCCTAGTACCAGTCGACATATATGTTATGAAGAAAAAAAAAATGAACATCCTTGATATTGTTCATACTTTTCATTGTTGGTATGGTATTTTTTTTAAATTTTGAATTGTTTCTTGAAATTTAATGTTAATTCCGAAAAAATATTGTTGTAGGATTAACGTATTATGATAAATTAAAATGTATTATTTATTATTTGTGGAAGATGTTTTTCAGGTTCTGTATTTATTTATTCTTTTGTGACAAATTGTTTTAAGAAAATATACTACTTACTTGAAAGTGAGGTTATGTCATTTAATTATTTTTTCAAATGAACTTATAAAACCACTATTGTTACTATTAATATTAATTTAGACAAGAAATGAGAGTAAAGATAAGAAAATTAACATTTTTAAAAACATTCTTCAAAGAACAATAGTTTCAAAAATCTAAGGGGTGTGCTTTTTATGGCCAAGCCATGCTATTTTTACTTCTTACTTTAATAATTTTTATATGGACGTATAAATAATGTTTACTTTTATCGTCGATTGCGCACGCATTATAAGAGAGCACAGTAATTGTTCTAAGATTTTCTGTATAAAAATTATCATGATTTTTCTCTCTGTGTAGACACTTAACTGACTTAACTGTAAAACAGTTTAATTTGATGACAATCGGCCAATGCGTGTCAAAATGGTGGACATTTAAACTTATTATTAGTGTCATCTATTTATTAATTAATATCATAGTATCTGCTTTAAGTGCATTGTTTCAAATTTTACGAATCTTTATTTTATAACTTTTTTGTTGTACTACTTATCATTTTGAAATAATTAGCAAGTGTTCGTCACTGTGTGCCCATTACTGGTTTTACTTTATCCATTATTGGAGAAAAAACATAAACAAAATAAAGGGCTATAATTTGAAAGCATATTTGTGGACTTCGGTAATTAAATTGGTTTAATAATTAGATACTTGTTTTATTATTAGTAACATGAGTTCATATGGAAATTGCAAAAAACAGGCTCATCAATCCCAAAAAACAGTATATTTTACTCTTAAAGCGGCCAAGACTGGTGCCAGTACTTTATAGCATCTAAACTATTCTAAACTGAATTTTGATACAGTTATTTAGGGGTTCAGTAAGGCAGAAAATATCTGTTTAATTTTTTACTTCTAGGTTTTACTTAATGTAATTAACAATGCAGATGTTTACAATTTTTTTATCAATATAAATAAAAATCAAAGCAAAATTTAACAGTTTGTATTTTGTGTATTACAAATAATGTTAATAAATGAACACAATTTATATCGCTTCTTTTTTTCAATCAAAAATATTTTTTCTTTCTCGCGTTGCCAGGGGGCCTCGCGAAATTCATATTGCCCACACCAATTTTAGATCTTACATCACCACTGTTCAAACACCGCTCAAGACGAACTAAGAACAATACAACAAGAACTAGACCAACCAAGCCTAAAAATTTTACAGGACTGCCCCACAAGGTGGAACAGTACCTACCGTATGTTAGAACGAATTTTACGAAATAAAGATTCATTATGTCTTTATGCGTCTTCGAACAATAAAATTCCACAGCTTGTATCTAAAAATTGGGTTATTATTGATACATTAATAAAGTTGTTAAAACCATTTGAAGAAATAACCATAGAACTAAGTAGAGCAAATATTTTTATTTCATCACTGATCCCGTTAATAACTACTTTAACAAAATTAATGGCCAGTTTTGTTGATCAAGTTATTGTGGAAAGTGTTCGCATATTAAAAGACGAACTTTAACGTAGATATTCCAATTTAGAAAACGATGTGTTATTCACATCAGCAACAATTCTGGATCCTAGATATAAAACAACATTTTTCTCTAGTTCATTTATAAAAAATCAAGCTATAAATAATATTTTAAATTTACACAAAGTCTTTAAATAACACTAAACATGTAAATATGAGAAACGAACTTCAACCATCGACAAGTATGGAGCAAGTAGAGAGGTGCACATCCATGGCCTTATTAATGCATTCAAGTGATAGCGAAGATGAAAATGATAATAATGTAAGCAACAACCCTGAAGAATATTTTCTAAAAAAAAACATTACAGACTACTTATTAGAAAAACGTGTTGAAAACGATGTCGATCCACTAATGTGGTGGAAGGTAAATCAATCTAAATATGAACATCTTTCTCCTATAACAAAACAATTATTATGTGCACCACTTACGAGCGTTCCCAGTGAGCGATTTTTCAGTAGGACAGGCCTTCTCTACACACCACTGCGTAACAGACTAAATGGAGAAAAAGCACCAAAACTTCTCTTTTTAAAATTTAACTTTAAATTACTACAATTTGATTATTAATTAAATTACATGTTTTAATAAGCAATTACATAACTTTTTTTTAAATAATTAATTGACCAAAAGAAATACCATGTTAGTTTTTTGATTTATGTTTCTAAGTTCATTGAAAATGTGTTTATATTAAAATAAAATATACAAACAAAGTTACTAAATACAATCTTTTTTTTATGTTAAAATAGATAATTAAAAAGACTGATAATATTTTGTGATCTGAATAATTTAATTTGTTTAGATATGTTTGTTTCAGTTCTTTAAGAATTTGTTGAAAAATTTTTTTCATATTTCTTTAAAAATTTGTTTAAAATGTATAATAAAAGTCACTAGCATAGTCTTAATATATGTATTTTTTAAGTTAAAATATATATTTAAAAAGACTGATTATATTTTGTGACCTGAATAATTTAATGTGATTATAATAATAATATAATATAATCTGAGGATTTTTTTTTAAATTCTTTATGAATTTGTTTAATGTATAAGAAAGTCACTAGACATATTCTATTTTTTTAATTAAAGTAAATATTTTAAAAGAATGTTTATATTTTGTGTTCTGAATAATTTAATTAGTTGAAGAATGTTTTTTAAATTCTTTAAGAATTTGTTTAAAATAATTTTATTTATATTAAAATAGATATTAAAAAAGAATATTTATATTTTGTGTTCTGAATAATTTAATTTAATTTTAATACACTCATCCAAACAATTAAAGGAACAAGAATTTAAACATTTTTTTTGGTGTTTTTTGAAGTGCTGTATCTTTGTGAAAAATGGTCGTATCGAAATAAAACAAAAAGCATTTTAAAGCTTCAAGTTTCTAGTTTTGAGATTTTTTAGCATAATTTTTTTTGAGTTACGGTTATCGCGCAATCAAAAGAAATAGTGGGACACAAAAATTTTCCAATTTTTAAAATTTTTTTTAAGGGTCCTCGGGCTTGGGAATTTTTTTTTCAGTTAAACCAATGCATTGGTCAGTTAACTTGTTTATTCAGTTTTAATTTGCTTTTTTTTTGGTCTCTCTCAATTTTTTTTCGCCAAGATATCTGCCTTTAAATGAAAAATGATTCTTTTGTCTTCGATCATCAATATATCAGCAACTAATGATTAAACAGTGAATTTAAGGTCAGTTTTAAAAACTTGAATAAATTTCCTACAAGACCCTTTCATGACTTTATTAGAAAAAAATTTTTTTTTACCCTCACCGTTAGTGTGAAAAAGTACGAAAAAATGACCTTTTATGTTCTTTTAGTAAATCTATCGCTACTTTTCAAATATTGATGGGAAGATTAATGTTGCCAGGTGATTTTACAGCTTAATGTACCTTCAACAGCCCTGTAAATTTTTAAATTGATCCATCGAACCGTTTTTCCGAACCGACTGATCAAATTTTGCTTGCGTATTAATTCGATTCCAACATGCGAGACAAAATTATTTTACAATTTCGTACGGTTCCCGCTGCGAAAGAATTAATTAATGCAATTAATTCAAGATGAGTAAAATTATGGTACGCAAAAGCCGAATCGAGTCAAAAATGAGTCAGTATTGTTTCTTGAAATGTTTTAAAAATTTTGAAAAAAAAATTCAAAATTTAAAAAAAAATTATTTTTTTAATTTTTTGGAATTTTTTTTCTCCATTTCAAATTTAACAAGTAACTAATGCAAAACTGTAAATAAAATCAAAAATCGTTTTCTACATTTTGATGATGATTACACAATGTTATGTTCCAGTCTGTTACACAATACACATGTTCCTTTAATTGTTTTGTAAAACTTTGATCAATCGGTCCGGAAAAACGGTTCGATGGATCAATTTCAAAATTTACAGGGCTATTGGAGGTACATTAAGCTGTAAAATCACCTGGCAACATTAATCTTCCCATCAATATTTGTAAAGTAGCGATAGATTTACTAAAAGAACATAAAAGGTCATTTTTTTGTACTTTTTCACACTAATGGTGAGGGTAAAAAAAAAATTTTTTCTAATAAAGTCATGAAAGGGTCTTGTAGGAAATTTATTCAAGTTTTTAAAACTGCCCTTAAATTTACTGTTTAATCATTAGTTGCTGATATATTGATGATCGAAGACAAAAGAATCATTTTTCATTTAAAGGCAGATATCTCGGCGAAAAAAATTGAGAGAGACCAAAAAAAAGCAAATTAAAGCTGAATAAACAAGTTAACTGACCAATGCATTGGTTTAACTGAAAAAAAATTTCCCAAGCCCGAGGACCCTTAAAAAAATTTAAAAAATTGGAAAATTTTTGTGTCCCACTATTTCTTTTGATTGCGCGATAACCGTAACTCAAAAAAAATTATGCTAAAAAATCTCAAAACTAGAAACTTGAAGCTTTAAAATGCTTTTTGTTTTATTTCGATACGACCATTTTTCACAAAGATACAGCACTTCAAAAAACACCCCAAAAAAATGTTTAAATTCTTGTTCCTTTAATTGTTTGGATGAGTGTATATAAGAAAGCAACTAGACATATTCTAATTTTTTCATATTAAAATAGGTATTTAAAAAATGTTTATATTTATCAATTTAAAAACTATTACTTTGTAATTTTATGAATAACTAGCTGTGCCTGCGGCTTCGCTCGCGTGGACTACGGAATTATTGTTTAGGATTTTTGAAAAATATAGTTAAATACTTACAATTAGTGTTAATTATGAGATAAATAATCATTAGATAAATATTTGAATTTAAATATACTTTGCATGATATTATTTACTGTTCTTTTCTATCTAAAGATAAATATTTTATCGCAGGGCCTCTTTGTAAACAATATTTCTCGTCTTTTTATTGGGCGCAAGTACATACAAATTACTACTACAACTGACACGTGAACATGCGACATATAATGAGAAAAACATGAGAAAAACATCGCTGCCGGAGGTCAACTCCAGCAACTTTCAGGGTTTGACCTTGAGACTTATTTATACTCATTGCGAAACCAACCCTTATTGGAAATTGGAGACGCTTAAATTGAAATGGTAAATCTGTTGGAATCATGGGTATTCTGGGTATTAAGACTTTTTCACCCGTACCGGTGCCACTCATAATAGTAGCCTCAATAAAATAATCCCTCAAACAGTTTACTTGTAGGCGAGTACCATTGCACAATTTTGGAGGGCTGATGTTTCGTAATAGCATGATTGGTGCGCCAATTTTAACAGTAAGAGCGTGAACAGGCAAACCGGATGGATTAAGGGAATTCAAGAATTCAGTCGGATAGTGGACTGCTTCTTCCTCTTCAACAACAGTATCCACAGACGTGTACGTTCGGGAGGGTGATTTAATCATGTTCAGGATCGTTTTATTGATGTTTTCGACTGTTTCATTTTTCGAAGTTAAAATAGTACGCTCTTGGAACCATGCCAGAGGCCTGGTTGTGAAACTTTGGATATCTGGGTAAATTTTTTCGATTAAATCCTGCAGAGTATTAATATTTGTGCATAAGTTAATAGAGTCAATTGATATTTCTCCATTGATTTCTGGGGTGGCTCCGTTTCCAAGTTGGAGTAAAATAGTTGAAAATTGGTTTATGTTGTTATCTCCAAATAACTGAGCACGCATATTTATAGAAAGCGAAAGCTTCTCAATCTCTATCCATAAATATGATCTCTTTAAGCAAGCTTCAACTTCATCAGCACGTGTCCCTCGTTGTATGACCGGCAATGTCTGTCGAAAGTCCCTTGCAGCCAAAAATGCGACGCCTCCCATTATGTTGGTATCATTGCGGAGATCCTTCAAGCGCCTCGATTGATTTCTTATGGGACATGCTACTCTCATCCCAAACTATAAAGCTGCACTTTTGCATTAATTTTGAAGTAGCACTTTGTTTTGGTATATTGCATACCGGATAATCATTTTTTGCCATATTTAATTTTAATTTAAACAAAGAGTGGGCTGTGCGGCCACCTTCCAGTAAAGTAGCCGCAATCCCCGAGGAAGCAACAGCAAGTGCAATTTGTTCCTCTGATCGAACTTTTGCCAACAAAAGGTTTATAAGGAAAGTTTTCCCAGTGCCTCCGGGGGCATCCAAAAAGAAAAATTTTCCTGACTTGGATCGAATACTATAAATAACCTGATCATAAACATTTCTTTGATCTGAATTAAGTAAAAGTTCATTCCTTGTTGCGATGGTTTGCAATTCCAATCTATTATATGAAGTTTCTCTGATGTAGTCATTGTTAACGGTTGAATCTACTATGTTATCTGGTATTGGTAGGCCCATACTTTTTATACTTTTTCCTAACAATGTCTACACTTGCTTTTCAATTTCAATGAATGCAAGGTGAAAAACTTGGTCATTGTATGTTTCTTGTGAATTATTTGCTCGTAAGCGATGCAAAATATCTTCAGCCAAGTTCTCTTTATGTGCATCCCATAAAGCCAACGGATCAGATACGTGGCAAAAGGTCAACAACACACAAAATAATGATCTCATTGAGACGGAAGATGAACAAAGTGCCGCTTCTGTTAAAGTATCATTCCAGTGAGAATCATCTTGCAACAGACCTCGAGCCTTAAGCTACGGTTTCCTAGGAGAGCGGTGCCGTTATCTAACGGCCGTAATGTAGCGGTAGGTGACGTCACCAAAACGTTGTCTAGGAAAACCATTGGTGTTGGTTTCCTAGAAAGCGTTGAGTGTTACCGTAACGTCAAATAGCGGCGCCGTAATTTATATGACGGTCGCCATAGCGGTGACAAACAGTTGTCGAACGTTTTTTCACGTGTAGCGGTGAACATTTCATTAAAAACTATGAGTGGAAACGTCATGTGGAGTAGTGAAAATGATGAAATTTTAATAGATTCAGTTAAAAATTATGAAGCTTTATATAATGTGAAATGCAAAGAATATAGACAAGCGCAATTAGGACGTTCCTAAAGAGCAGTCGTACTCAACTTGTTAAAAAATTCCCCCTATGTAAACTACCATGACTACAATAAAAAATAGTTGAGATACAGAACATTTTTTCGACTACGCTCACATGCGCAGAACTACAAAAATGATTTCATTGCGTCGTTTTTCAGATCTGACAACATTGTATTCTTACTGTGCTTGAGATACGTGTTGTTTATTAGAGTTTTTGTGCTTTGATTAACTTTTTGAGGTTACATTTATATTAAAGATTTCAAACAGTTAATTAATAATGACTTCGCGACTAAAGAATGGTCGATTCATTAAAAAAAAAACTCGTGACAAAATTACAAAAGCTTTATCGAGTATGTCTGAAGCTAAAAAACGGAAAATTCAACAGACACTTCATGAAACAGCTCAAAGTGAAATTCCAGATGAGAACAGTATAGTGACGTTCAAAGAACTAGCTAAAAATCTAAAATGCACCAGCTGCAAGAGCCTTCTAGATTTGGAAAAATTGAGTGATTTTCAAAGGGAAGGACTTCATTCCAAGTTTAAAATAAAATGTGATAATTGTGCTAATTATAATTTAGTTAATACCGGAGTAAATAGAAATGGAGTCTCTGATATCAACTCATCCGTGATTTTAGGTAAGTCTTTAATATTGTATTCAGATATACATATAAGAAAATTAAATAATAAACGTAATTATTATTTGTTGGGTATTTGAAATGTCACTAGAATATGTATCAGCCGGGTGTGCATGCGCAGTCCTGCCACTCTGCTGTGTGTTGTGTCTGACAATGAGTAAGCATCAGCTGTCAGATTTTTGGTGTTGAACAAGTACATAGTAAAATAGTGAATATAAAATATTATAAAAGTAAACTGTGTTTTATTGTTACCTTATATATATAAATCAGTACGTGCACATTAATATAAATATAAAGATATAACATTATTAATAATTAAGTTTATGCTATTGTAATTTTTTAATTATATTAAAAAATGTATATATATTTATATATTAATTTCACGAATTTAGAAATATAATTTATTATTTACGTGTTTCAGGAGCCATACATGCTGGTGTAGGAAATACTGGCTTAAATAAGATTCTTGCTTGCGCAAATTTACCTCGAATAAGCGACCACATTTATAAGAAGTACGAGGATATAATTGGCAAAGTAGTAGAATCAGAAGCACAAGAAAGCTGTAAACGGGCTGCTTTAGAAGAAAAAGCTTTGGTGATGACCAATGTTAAGAAATTATGTGATACATTGTAAGCATTTATCACGATTCATTCAACACATTCATTGGACTAATGCTGATAAAATAATAATTATAAATCATATTTTTAAGATAATACTTTTTTTTAATTGTAATTGAATTGTAACATATTAGTAACTAAAATTTATGAATATTTTTGTAATATTCCTATCATAAGCTTTAGAATATTATACATAACTAAGTGATTTATAATTATTATGTTTTTATCAAATGTATAATATACAGGGTAGTTCAATAGTGCGTCCGGCTTTCCTAGCGCACTTCCTGTAGGAGATAGAAAAAAAAGTTTGGTACATAATATTATTGGTTTGAAAAGATCAACGTCGTAAAATTATTTTCAACAATACAGGGTGTCCCATTTTTGCAGTATAACAAAAACAAAGATTTTTTTAAATGGAATACCCTATAACGTTTTATGTCGTCCGATGTCATTTTTTAACCTCTACATTAACGTCTGTTCATTTTTTATTTTGGTGACAGTGTTGCCAAATTAAAATTTTTTTTCCGAAAAATAATCCATATTCAGGTTCGACTATAAAAAATCGTAGCGACCTCGTTTTTTTTTAAGTGATGAATTTTTTTAGCAATAATGTTAGTCCAGGTAAAGAGCAACATTTTGGTAATAAACAATTTTAATTTAGTTGTACCGGGTGTTAATAAAAAAATGCCAAAGTTTGCAATCTTCAAAATGATAAAACTCATTTTTTTCAAATGTGACTACCCTTTTTTTATTTCACTATTCGATGGTTTTTTTTCTCCTTTTCAATTTGTATAGGAAATATCTTATGTCTAAACCCCATACTTTCTGAGATATTCAATAATTTTCACAAAAGTAACCATTTCACCATGTTTTTATGCACCGAAGTAGGCCAAACAAATGCAAAACAAATGTGAAACAATTACAAAACAAATGCCCGTGAATTGATTTGTGCTTAGATCAAAATGGAAGACATTTCGAATATTTATTGTAGTCTTTTATCTTTTATATGTATTTTCAATTTTGTTAATTGTCATAGTTTTTTGAATAAAATAAATAATTTTATTACACAAGTATTATCCGTTTTAATTATAAAATTTAATCAAATGTTACATTGATACTTAAGTACTAACATTTTTGCATTTCTTTTGCATCAGCACAGCCTACTTCGGTGCATAAAAACGTGGTGAAATGGTTACTTTTGTGAAAATTATTGAAAATCTCAGAAAGTAAGGGGTTTAGACAAAAGATATTTCCTATACAAATTAAAAAGGAGAAAAAAACCCATCGAATAGTGAAATAAAAAAAGGGTAGTCACATTTGAAAAAAATGAGTTTTATCATTTTGAAGATTGCAAACTTTGGCATTTTTTTATTAACACCCTGTAAAACTAAATTAAAATTGTTTATTACCAAAATGTTACTCTTTACCTGGACTAACATTATTGCTAAAAAAATTCATCACTTCAAAAAAAACGAGGTCGCTACGATTTTTTATAGTCAAACCTGAATATGGATTATTTTTCGGAAAAAAATTTTTAATTTGGCAACACTGTCACTAAATTAAAAAATGAACAGACGTTAATGTAGAGGTTAAAAAATGACATCGGACGACATAAAACGTTATAGGGTATTCCATTTAAAAAAATCTTTGTTTTTGTTATAGTGCAAAAATGGGACACCCTGTATTGTTGAAAATAATTTTACGACGTTAATCTTTTCAAACCAATAATATTATGTACCAAACTTTTTTTTCTATCTCCTACAGGAAGTGCGCTAGGAAAGCCGGACGCACTATTGAACTACCCTGTATAACAAATTTTATTTTTACACAAACTAATGTTAATGACATTTTTGTTTCGATTTCGTATAATATAGTAAATAATCTTTCTTTAATCAATATGTAAATAATTTATAAGTATAAATAATTCGTTTTACAAATGTATACTTTGCAAAATAATTTTTGTTATATATTTTATGACATTGAATTGTATATTATATAATAAAAAAAAACATCACTGAGAATCTTGTATATATTTTTTTAAGTTTAATTTTTTCATTTTTATTTTAGACCTACGGAAATCGCTCAAGATATTTTCCCTCAGCTAGACATCCTTAACCTTCCTTCAGATAATGATAATTCAATATTTGATATGGCTTTGGGTCAAATAATAAATATGATAGTGTCTTATGATATGGGTTGGACAAAACGAGGTAATGGACGTAGCTATGATAGCTTAAATGGCTATAGTACAATTATTGGGTTTTTGTCCGGAAAAATTTTGGATTATGCTACGAGAAACCGG
Source organism: Sialis fuliginosa (assembly GCA_961205875.1). NCBI lineage: Eukaryota > Metazoa > Arthropoda > Insecta > Megaloptera > Sialidae > Sialis > Sialis fuliginosa. Next base: position 3,379,281 of record OY540822.1, on the reverse strand, counting down.
AAATGTAAAAAATGCGATCTTGGACATCAAAAAGATGATCATGATTGTCGATTAAATTTTTATGGCAGTGCTAAGGCAATGGAAGCTGATGCAGGAGTTCAACTTATTAACCACAGCAGTATCCTTCAAGAAGCTGGACTCCAAGTACGAGTTGTAATTGGAGATGAGGATAGCTCCATGATTTCTGCAGTACGAGCAGACAATCCAACTGAAAAATTCTACAAATTAGCTGATAAAAATCATTTAACGAAGAACTTTTCCAATGAATTATACAAAATGCGAGAAAAATTTAAAGAATTAGCTAAAAAAGATGTTATTCCTCATATTAAAAAATGCTTCTCCTACGCTGTGTCTCAAAATAAAGGCAATCCTAAAAATTTAGCGGTCAATTTAAAACAAATACCAGATCATATTTTTAGCCGACATGAAAATTGTGGTAATTGGTGCAATCCAAATAAAAAACATACTCTTCACTTCTCCAATGAAGCACTATATAAAGAATTAGTAGACTTATTTCAAAAATATGCATCCAATTCCTCTAAATTCTCAATTGCAGCTTCAAGCCAAAGCAATGAAAGTTTTAATAATATTGTAGCAAATAAAACACACAAAAGTAAATGTCTAAGTACAAGTGCTGCTTGTGATATTAGAGTAGCGGAAGCTGTTTGCGTAAAAAATGACGGTGAAAAAAGTATTATAAACATTAAACAAAGATTAAATATTCGGGAAATGGTCCTGGTCAGTTCAAATTAAAAAATTTAAGTAAAGATTTTTTACAAATTTGTGATAACGATCAGCAATCATTTCACGATGCTGCTTATGACGTTGTGATATTACAAAAATTAATTGAAACATTAAAATTACAGAGTAAGTTATTTAACACGTATCAAACTTGCGATTATTGCTTACAAGAATTGTCAAAGTCAGACAAAACTAAAGTAAATTTACGAATGTTGGCTGAGTTAAGAGATATTGTTTCTATGAACATGTGCAAAAAACTAGCTTCAAATGACATTTCATGTGATCATTTAAAAAAAATATACAAAGAAGGAGGCGAAGATGCTGTTGTAAAATTGTTCACAGAAAAAACAGATAATAAGAAAGTGAGAGTAACTAAAAAAAATACATTATAACAAAAGTGTTAAACTTTTTGAAAAATCAAAATTTGCCAAAGACAAAAAGTGAAAAACAACAAAAAAAATAATTTATAAGATAGCACTTATGCCTAAGAAAAATATATATTACTAGTATTTTATGTTAATTATAAGTTTATGATGTTAATATGCTACTTATTTATATTAAATACTAATAAACATTCCACTTGTTATGAAAATTGACCTTTTATTTACAGTAACCCAGAGTTAATCTATATCTGTCAGCTACTGTCATTTATTGAGAGCTACTGTGCTTTCATAATATTTCAAACTTACCGCGCAGTGCAACGTTGCCAAATCGCCATCTCTCACTTCACGAGAAGTGAAAATCATCGAAAATTAGCTCATTTTAAATATTTTTTATAAAAAAACCATTACCACTTGTCATAGTGATTTTTACAGGAAGATATTCGTTATATCTTTAATTAATACTTATCAGTTTTTTAAAATAATTGTAAGAAAATTACTATTGTTATTTAATAAAACATTCGCTTTAACATCGATCGGGATAGGGTTCCCATGTTAAATATGCAAATTTTAATAGTCAATATTTAGAAATGTACTACCGCAAGAACGATTGAAAAAAATTTCTACGTATAAAAGACACTTATAAGTATGTGTATTTAAAGTTTTAAAAGAATCGCAAGAAAATTTGTTTTTTTGGGAACGTCCTTAAAGCAAAATCTGTGGAAAAATATTGGAGTTATACTTAAAACATCAGGTTTGTAAAATACTAAAAATAACTTGCTACTGATATAATATAACAATGTAATAATTATAATACAATATAATATTATTATATAAGAATATATTTATATAATTTAATAATTACAATTAAATAATAAATACAATTACAATTAATGTTGCACTACATAATTATGTTGCCACTCAACAGCCCCTGGGCCGTTGAAGTAATTTTTAAATATTTCTCGAATGTGAGTGTAATTCGTTCCTGCACGGACATTGTGTTCTGTCATACGGATAAAATTTTCAGTGGGCAATGGAAGTGCATCATCAATATGTTTTTGACCTGGAGCAAGTACTTTTGCTCCTCGTAAAATGTTATGTAAAATGCAGGCGCATGTAATCAAATTATCTGTACTTTCTGGGGCAGTAGCTATAGGTAGGAAAAAAAGTTTGAAGTAACCGCATAAAATTCCGAAAGCATTTTCAGTTGTTCGTCTAGCTCTAGATAGTCGATAGTTATATACAGCTTTTGATGGATCATGTAGAGATTGCTGTCTTGGGTAAGGTTTCATCATGTGTTCGTGTAGAGCGAAAGCTTCATCTCCTACAATGACATGGGGTACAATATTATTCGTTCCGGGTAGTGCTTTTGGTGCTGGTATATTGAATGTGCTATTTTTAATCTTTTTCCCTATATTGCTCTTTAGATAGATACCAGCATCTCCCTCTCTACCATATGAACCGACATCAATAGCAATGAATTTGCAATCCGCGTCAACGACTCCTAGCAAAACGATTGAATAGTACTCTTTATAGTTGAAATATAACGATCCACTGCGTTTGGGAGCCTTTATCCTTATATGTTTACCATCTATCGCTCCGACGCAGTTCGGAAAATTCCATTTTGAAAAAAAATGGTTACAGATTTCTTTTAGTTGATCTTCTGTTGGCGACGGCATAATTATCTTGAACATTCTATTAATAATGGCCTCAGCGACTTCTCTTATTATAACACTTATCCAGGAATGGCTTACTCGAAACTGGAAAGCAAGTGATCGAAAAGACTCTCCTGTGGCCAAATGTCTGAAATAATAAATCAAATTATAATTTTTTTTCAGGTTTTGACTGTTGTAAAAGATGGACCTACGTAAGGGATTATTATATTCGACGTAAAGGTAAACCTGGCACTGGTTCAGGTGGAGAAGCAGCGAAGAAGAGATCTGATCTTTTATCGTTCTTAGATTGCTTTCCTTCATCACAAAGACATAACACAATTACTAATGTTGTCGGAGATGAGGTTAAGTTGGGCGAGAGTAAAATCATGGAGGATACACAGGCTAACATTGATGAAAACATTACCCAGATTGATGAAAATATGACAAAAATCATTTGTAATGAAGATAATAATAAAGATGAGAATAATAAAAGGGATGGTAGGAAAGATGACATTACGAGAGATAGTAAAAAGAAAAAAATAACACACTCTGAGGAACGATTGCAGCTACTGAAAGAAATAGTTCAGCGAAAATCAACTCCTGTTCAAAATGAATTGGATGAAATAGACCTTTTCTTCAACTATATAGCGAAATCTGTAAAAAAGCTTCCGCGGTGTGAACAAATTAAATTAAAGATGGAAATTTCATCTTTGGTTGGTAATGCTGAAATTAAAAGTATCTCAGACGAGTTTACTAATGATATGTAATTCAAAATGTATATTTTAACCCATTAACGCCCAAGAGTGCGTCAACGCAACATTAAAAATTGGGGAACTTGGGCCCCCCAAAAATATATAAACATATCAACAAAACATTTCTTATAATTTTTGAAAACATCCCTTTGGGCATTAATGGGTTAAGAAACCTTTTATTATTAGTAAATATATTATTATAAAATATGACATTTTTAAAATTTTTATAAACCTTAATCATTAGATAAATATTATAAAGTATAATATGATTCAGTGTACTTACCTCACAAATATACATAATTTTTCTTCTGGGCATATGGGCTTTTTGTGCCTATTATATGGTGGAGAAGTTATGTCTTCTCTTATATGATTGAGCACAAAATCGAACAATATTGGTGTCAGACGAAAGTATTGCCTGAATTTTTCCTCGTTGCAGTGCAAATGGCGACGTACTAAAATTTGAAAGGTACCCTCAGTAGCACGATTTTTAAACATTACACTCTCCTCAAAACGATAGTTTTCATCTTCCGATGACTCTTCATCTTCCAAATACACTAATAATGCAATATCTATATCGTCCATTTTCCACCGCTGTAATGACAGTACGATTGAGTACGGTCACTAGATACTAGTACCGCTTTCTAGGAAACCATAGCTTCGTCACCGTTAAGACGGCCGTTAAAAACGCCCGCCATATCACGGCCGTTAGATCACGGCACCGCTCTCCTAGGAAACCATAGCTTTACGTGCAGATTGGTAAGTATTATGTTGTACTTCATCCACCATCCTTAAGCTCTCGAAAGATGTGGGCCCTCTGACTACATGTAAGAGCATGCGAAGATAGTAGCATTCCGAGCTGTTGGGATGCACTGTGTACACTCTTCCAAGCGCATCACTTTTTTTCACATCCGGGTAGCCTTTGACGGAACTTCCTTGCTTTCGTCGTGTAAATTTTTTCTGATTCCAAGTAAAATAAGTAGGAATTTCATGATAAAGCAACGTTTTTGCAAAATGATCTTCTTGGCAAGGTTTAAAAAATCCCGTCAGCGTAGTGTCGCTTGGATTGGCTGCAATGTCCGCAGCATTTTGTTGGTTGAAATAAACCCGCTGGCCATTCTCTAAATGCACCGCTAAATGGATCACTGCTGGTGACCTTTCATGAATGCTGAATGAAAGTATTCTCCAAACAGCTTCCGATGAACTGATATAGCGTCCTGATTTGAATTGTTCTACTTCATTGAGTTTAAACTAAAGACAGCCTGGTCAGAGCCCTTCATTATATACTTACACACATATTTTATAGATTTTACTGAATTACAAAATTCTACGTTAATGTGTGCATCAAAAACTCTGATTAAAACAGGATTATACGGCACGACCCATTGGTTGTTTATTTCAATAACACCTATCCGATTATTAATTGTAACCGTATGACCACCGTTGTCAGGATGCCTTCTACAATGTAACCATTCTCTCCTGTTGATGTTTCGTCTACAATATATGTCTCTCCCTATCGGAAGTACGTCGAGATTGAGTCTCAGTAGAAGATTCATCTGACCGCTGTACTGCATGTCTCTCCTTATTGGAAGCACGTCGAGGTTGAGTCTCAGCAGAAGATTCACCTAATATCTGTGCTGCATGTCTCTCCTTATCGGAAGCACGTCGAGATTGAGTCTCAGCAGACGTTTCGCTGAACCGCTGTACTGCATGTTTCTCCCTATCTAAAGAAAGGCGAGACTCTGTTTGCGTATTAGTTTCATTACTTCGACGTACTAATTGTCTACTTCTATCTAAAGATTGAGTGTCATTTCTCTGAGATTGTGACTGCGACGCTCTAACAGATCACATATGATTCACCGCCTGGCTGAGACGTATTTCTCTTTCTGGGCTACTTTCATTGTTAACAGTCAAGCGTTGCCTTTTACCTCCAGCCGTATTTCTACTCAAAGAAGACTGTGTTCGCCGCGGCATTTTAGAGAAATTACAATTCGGCTATAAGTATCAATTAAATAATATATTAATACCTATTAAAATAACAAACGACACCTCATATGAAATCAAATGTCATCTTTTTATTCACCACATTTGTTAATTTTTCAAAGAATTAGTTTTAAACAAATGAAATGATCACAATAAACAACAAAGGAATTTATCTTCTTAAAACGTTAGGTATTTATCTTCATTGAGTTTTAAACTTGCAATGTTTTGGATAAAATTTGTAGGTAGGTATTGTATACCTTTTTTTATTGTAGCGCATAAATTCCAGAATTAACACAAATACTTGTCAACAATCAATCAGGACGATAAAAGAAATTTACGTACGTATGTGACTAAATCAATGCAAAAAATCACAAAATAGGTAGTCAATACCTTAATCTACTAAAACAGCGAAGAAAAGAATGTTAAAAACCTTGTTTGTACCACACAAAAACAATGTACATGAAAAAGTACAAACACGATAGTTTTTATTGTAATAATAATAACTAATCAATACTTAAATTACCTAACAAAAACGAATCAGAAAAAAAGTACAAATAAATGTTCTGTTTAAATTTAAAAGCTAATTATTGAAAACAATATAAAAACAATCGACGATCAGAAAAGACAACGGTCCAACGACAAACTAAAATTAATACAAAAATAAATATAATAATAATAATAATAATAATAATAATAAGTAAATGAGTTGCAAATTCTGGATAGATCTACCAGGAAAATGATGAACATTCATCGAAGTCTTCATCCCAAGTCTTCTGTTGAACGTATATATCTTCCACGTCATCTTGGAGGCAGAGGTCTCCTAGGCTTGGAAAATCTTTACAATAGGATAGTACTAAGTACAGCGCACTCCATCATCAATAGCGCAGATCCACTTATAACTTTTGTACGTTCGCACGAATCTGCGGGTGTAGGGGCGTTCATATTTCAATCGGCAAAAAGAGCAGCAAATGACCTCGGACTAGACTTTGATATCAGCTCAGCAAGACGACAAAGAGAGTCTCCTCTCCTTTCGTTGACGTCAGAAAAATATAAAAACACAGTCAAGAAAAGTGAACAATGCATGTTGCTAAAACGACATACCGATAAGCCCATGCACGGTATTTTCTTTAGAAACATCGAGAAACTGGGCTTATCGAAAGACCTGACGTTTGCTTTTTTGAAGTCTGCGGGGTTGAAATCTGAAACCGAAGGATTTCTTTTAACTTGCCAAGATGGTGTTATAAATACACTTGTATACCGTCGGATGATAATGGGTGCAGACGTTACAGATACCTCCTGCAGAGCATGCCGATCACAACCAGAGACGCTAATGCATCTCCTATCGGCATGTAACCACTACGCCAGTTGTTCCTACATCCATCGTCATAATGCTGCCTTACGTGTACTCTATTACCACCTTAGACACGTGTACGGTATAGATAAAACACCTGTTCTTCCGTACGTCCCTGGAGATATTGAGTCCGTTGTTGAGAACGAGAAATGTAAAATCTACTGGAATTATTCGTTTCCCACCACCAGGCAGTTAACAGCCACTAAGCCTGATATAGTTCTCATAGATGTCTCTGAACACACTATGTATGTAATCGAGTTCTCGGCTCCAGCAGAGACCAACATAGATGTCAAAGAGACCGAAAAAAGAACAAAATATCAAGATCTTCTTGTTGAATTAAGACAGATGTATCCAGGCTTTACTGTTAAATTAGTAGTCCTTATCATCGGAGTTCTAGGAGGAGTAAAACCGTCGCCCCTAGCAAATATCAAATTCCTGCATGTCAGCATAAAGCTGAGTCTCTACTTCATCGCATGCAAAAGGCTGTACTTCTCGGATCACTCCGTGTGCTGCGTGCACACGACCCCAATTCACTATAGTCACCCATCTCGTGGTTCGAGCAGTGGCTGTAGTTCCATCTAGTCGGCAGCAGTTCATTGTATGCCGGACACAATCCCAAAGTCTTTGACTGCTTGCAGGCTAACCAATAAATTTCATCTAGCAAGAACAGCATGCTCACATTGCCAGATGAATCACTCATAGGAAAAATAATGTTTACTACAATAATAATAATAATAATAACTAATCAACACCTAAATTACCTAACAAAAATGAATCAGAAAAAAATAAATAAAAAAAGCCAATTATTGAAAACATCGACGATCAAAAAAGAGAACGGTGCAACGACAAATTGAAATTAAGTACAAACACGATTAGTTATTATTGTAATAATAATAACTAATCAACATCTAAATTACCTAGTAATTAATCGACAATCAAAAAAGACAACGGTCCAATGACAATTGAAAATTAGTACAAAAACGAATATAATAATTATAATAGTAAAAATAATAATAATAACTAATCAACACCTAAATTACCTAACAAAAACCAATCAGAACAAAAAAGTACAAATAATGTGTGTTCTGTTTAAATTTAAATGTTAATTATTGAAAACAATATACATTCAGACGATCGGTCAAGGGAATCCGAATATCTACCGAGCGTAAGCGAATCCAGTCTGTTGTCCGTCGTTTCGATGCGGCACGTCTCCATACATTTAATATGTAACCGTATATAAAATTACTTTAACATATTTCCTAAAATATACGACCAAATTGGATGCTGTAAAGGGCAAATTATATCTACATTAAGTACTTATGACGATGAAATAATTTATTTCGATAAGGATTAATGTTTTGCAGGTCATAAGTCCATGTAAACAGAACCCAAATATTTAACGTTTTCTTTGTAACATAAAAGCAGTCATTGTGGCTTAAATATAAAAGTTAGACATATGGTGTCGAGGACTTTATTGTAGAACTTTTGATTCTACACAATTCTTTAACACATTATTTTGTTCTATATTGAACGGTTTAGGCAGCGTATTGCAAAACAGCGCGCAGACGGCAAAATTTTTTCTGACTTGATTTACTATTATCGTCACTGCTAAATTGTTATGTTACCTATCGTAACAAAATATAGCCTATAACCTGGCCAGAGAATGTACCTATGATTTAAAAAAGAAACCACGTAAATCGGATAAGTGGTTCTCGAGTGAAAAGCGCTTTAACGGACAGACAGAGAGACGTTGAGCTTTATACATATATATTAAGAATTAGTCACGGAGGAATTGGCGATATAAAGAACCACATTAAGAAAGAAAAACATGCTTCCAACGTAGCATCATCAAGCACTTGTAAAATTGTTACAGAATATTTGTAAAACAAAATAGCGTAGAAGAAGAACGAATACTATAGACTGCCTTAACAAATTAATACCAAAAGTGTTTAACGATTCTAAAATTTCCACACAATATTCTTCAGCCAAAACAAAAACAACTTGTTTGATTAATGAAGTTCTGGCACCTCATTCAGTGTATCTGCTGCTTAATGAACTTTAAAGTTGTTAATTTTATAGTATTAGCACCGATTCTAGTAACCACAGAGATCAAAAAATATTTCCACTTGTAATCCAATATTTTTCCAGAACAGGAATAAATGTAAAATTGTTAAAATTGGGGAATTTAGGGGGGCGGCTAAGAAAAGGGAGCAATAATGTCTATAATAAATTGAAAACAGAAATTGGAGCAGATGTCGAAGGTATTGGATGCCCTGCTCACATCTTACACAATACATTACAAATTGCAGCTAACCAATTATCATGCGACATTGATCAAATCATTTATAAAATATTTAGCTATTTCGCAATTTATACTGTCAGAACTGAAAGACTAAAAGATTTCTGTGATTTTGTAAATGTAGAATATAAAAAAATACTCTTACATACAAAGACGAGATGGCTATCGTTATTACCAGCAATAGAACGAATTATAAAGCTATTTGAAGCTTTAAAAGCCTTTTTTGTCTGAAGAAAAAGCACCAAAGACTATTAGATTTTTTCAACAATCCTCTTAGTGAAGTCTACCTTTGGTTCCTTCATAGTAATAGTAGCACTTTTCATTCATATATTTTAAAAATAGAAGGAAAAAAAATCAATTATAGAAGTTCTGGATATTATAATTTCAATCGAGAATATATCTATAGAAAAAAAGTAAGATTCGATTTTTACCTTTACAAGTAAAATCAATTTTAAATAGATTCGACTCACAATAAATCTGACAACCCTAATTATGTCAGGTATTATAAAGAATTCGCTCGAAAGCAAATCCTAAGCTAACGCTATCTGCAAGCTGTCAAATCGTTATGTATTTGCTCGGGATTTTAGAGCAGTGGTAATAAATGTATAATAATATAAATACTATGACCAATCACCACTGCTTTAAGATCGCTGATTTCTACTTAATGCGTATGATCCGTACCATTCATAACAACTGTCAGTGGGCTGTCATTTATATTTAATACCTCGCAGATAGTGTTAGCTTAGCTATTGATTGGAACAAATTCTGATTAATATAGGACATTAAGGGGGTATTCTAGTCTAGAATTTTGAAAATATCGATTTTTTTTCTTCCATATTTTTAAAGATTAGACCTTCAAAAATATATCCTCCAAAGGAATTTTTAAAATTTCAAATATTTACAGAGTTATAGCTATATAAAAAGAAGAAGTACAGACTGCCTGCAACTTTGCTCAAAAATCTTTAAACGCGTTTTTCTCGAAACTGCTTTTTCTAATACTTCTGATGGGATTTTTCAACTTCTAATAAACCGATTAACTTGAAATTTGGTGTGGACCTTCATTATATATCCCTCTATTGTTGGAACTATAATTATGTAAATATTTTGTTTTTTTACTATTTTTAAAAAATTCAAAACTTTGAAAAAGGGCAAAAATCCCTTTTTTTTCAAACAGCCGCCATTTTGTGATTTTTTTTTATTTCCGTAGTTCAAACGATAGCGACATTCTTACTAATTCGGAATCTTTTTTCTTTTCTTTTTCAGATCACTAGAAGGGTTGGAATTATGTCAAGAAGGACGCACCCTTATTTTTCACTCCCCCACTTTACCAGCCTGTAATTTTTTCAATTTTCAAAATTTTTATTTTTAAAATTTTTTTTTTGTATTGTTAAAATATCAATAAATATCTAATAAAAAAATTAAAAATATTCTTAGTTTTTTTATCGAATTTTAAAAAACACCCAAAATTTGTACCTCTAGACTAGAATACCCCCTTAATCTTTCTAAAACAAACATTAACATTAGAAATGCTGTGGTACATGAAACAACGCTAGCATTTTCTACAAATCGGATTTTTAGCGACACACATTTTAAGAACCACGGCTATATAATCTAAATCTAAATTATTTATTAAAAAAATCTTTACAATTTTACAATTCAAAATAATACCTGTATTTTAAATACACGAATGATATGCCGCTGCCATTCAGAGCTAAACTGTAACAGTTTCTTTCCTTGCAACAATTCGAATTTAAAAAGTTCTCTCTGGTTCAGTTGTTGAAAAATACAATTCTGCATTTACATACACCCATGTTATCAAAACAATAAAATATAGTCCAGTAAGATTAGCATGAAATTCCCTGATATAGGGAACTAATTCGGACCAAAATGATTTTTGGTGGAAACATTCTACTAGTGTTCCTGATCATCCCACAAAAAGTCCGAGCTGATCCGAGTTGTGCTAATGCCGCCATCTTGAAAAAATGGCGGACGGGTTACATTTTTTCATAGTTTTTCGCGTTTTTCTCTGAAACCGTTCATTTTACAAATACGGCTTATAGGACCTTTTTTGTAGAGCATAAAATTTTCTTTAAAATAAGTCCAAGATCGTTAGTATCGGTTTAAAAGTAGCACAAGGAGTGCCGTTTTTTTTAAAATCATAGTAAACTGAGAAAATAATTTTTCGCATTATTTTCAATTTTACTTGACTTTCGATGCTATTACGAAAATTTTACATAGAATATTTATGAAATATCATAAATTTGTGCGTATAATAAGACCACAAAAACCAAGATTAATATAATTGTAAAGGATAGAGGGTTAATATTCTTAACCCCCATATTAGTGTATATCAGAACAAGATATCTTCCTAGTTAACATTCGCAGTCGTCAACGAACGCTCGAAAAGGCAAATTGTTAGTGTTTCTCAGTAACAGTTAACACAAAACTGAGTAAGGATTTTTTTACTGTTTAATCAATTCTTAATTTTAATGATTTCATTGAATTATTAGATTTATAAAAAACAGATTAAATTTAAAAAAAAAATGTTTTTATATTATTTAAATAAATAAATAAAACATATTTAGTGGCACGGAATTATGTACACATTTTTATTAACCTGTACATTATTCCGTTCGTAGGACGGAGTTGAAACAATTACTTAGTGAAAAAAAAAACATTTTTTTTTAAATAGTGTATTATCTGATACTGTGTAAGTGTATTATTTGACTTATTATATTGCAAAATTTCACTTGAGGTAATTACATCCTATACAAAATTCAATTGTAATCTTAATGTCATAAATTAAAAACAACAGTTTTTTCATTTTAATGGAACGAATTGGCTGGATAATTTTTTTTCTATTTTTGTAAATAAAAGTAGTTTATTATCTTTTTATTTGTTTACTTTAAATTGATTAAAAAAAAATTTTTTTACCGAAATTTTATAGATTTTTTAAGCTTTTAAACCTTAACTCTTTTATATAAAATCTTTAATTCCGTGCTATAGATCGCAAATATGGAAAATTAGAATAAAATTTAATTTTAGGAGATATTATGTTTAATTAATAAATTTTTAAAAACATTTTATTTTTATTTCTTAACATTTTATTTTTAAACATTTAATTTATATCAAAATTTTAATTATCATAGGTTTATAATTCAAACATGGCAAACAAAAAAATACACTAAAGAAACATTAACATTAGCCCTCGAGTCTATTAGAAGTAATCGATTAACAGTTTATAAAGCGGCAAAAATTTATAATATTCCTAAACAAACGTTATCAGATAAAATAAATAACAAATACAGTAAACAAGAGAATGCAGGAGCGCCTACAGTGTTGAATAAAAAAGAAGAAGAACTTATAACAAATTGGATTCATTATTTAGCAACTATGGGGTTCCCAGTTACCAAAGTTCAATTGATTGAAGATGTAACCAAACTGATAAAAGAGTTAAATCGCCCAAATAAATTTAAAAACGATGTACCTGGAAGACATTGGTACGAGAAATTCTTTAAGAGGAATCCATCTATAAGCGCGAGAGTATCCCAAACTTTGACCACTGCTAGAGTTTATGTGATAGAAGATAAAATTCGCGCCTGGTTTCAAAGAGTTTATACTTATTTGGAAGAAAACAACTGTCTTGATATTTTAACAGATCCATCCAGAATTTATAATTGTGATGAATCTGCGTTTTTTCTTTGCCCTAAAGGGCAACCTGTATTAACAAAGAAATGTTCGAAAACGGTTTATATACGGTCTGGAAATGACGAAAAAGAATGCCTTACTTTATCAATTGGATCATCTGCTGATGGAAGACTAATGCCAAGTTTTGCAATATATCCTTATAAAAGAATACCACATAGAATATTGGAGAAATATCTAAAGCATTGGGCTATTGGAAAGTCAGACTCGGGCTGGATGACCTCTGAAACCTTTTATGAATACATTGCAAATGTATTTCATCCACATTTGAATAAAAACAATATTACATGACCAATTATTTTATTCTTAGATGGACACACATCTCACCTATCTTTACCGGTGTGTGAGTTTTGCAAAGAAAATAAAATCATACTCATTGCATTGCTTCCAAACTCGACTCATTTACTTCAGCCAATGGACGTGGCTGTTTTTCACTCTTTGAAAAACGCATGAAAGAAAGCTGTAAGTGATTGGAGACTGAAAAATAATAGAGACCGCTTACGACGTGAAAACTTTGGCCTTGTCATCGAAAAGTGTATTAAAAATACGCTTACCTGAAATTATTAGTAATGGTTTTCGTGATTGTGGATTATATCCTTTTAATGCTAATGCAATAAATTATAAACATATGATAAAACATTCGAAAAATGAAAACATCGTCAACACCAACTTTTCATCTAATTTGGAGCATTTAGAAAGTAACACACCAAAACCAACTGTGAATAATTTTAATCAACATTGTTTACAATTTGTTGAAGAAAAATTAGGAAAACAAAAGCTTATTTCATTCATAAAGTGTGATCGAAAATGGACAGGTGATGTGAGAAACGAAAATCTTTATTATTTTTGGAGAAAAAGAAATGAAACCAAAAATGATGTAAGTTCAATAGCTACATTAGGCTCCACGACTTTCGATGGGAACAATATTTTTGATGTCGAAAATATAAATATTGATTGGTCGGAATTTGATAATCATACGGTTATTGATTTGATAGTACAAGAAGATGGAAAATTAGTGAGTTCAACACCAAAATTAGTCTTATCTAAATCTACAACTTGTAGTGATGATGATACCGCTGGACCACCGGAAATTGCACAGAGAGAAAGTCTCTTCTTAGATGAAATAATTGAGATACCTGAAAATTCTACAACACTTGAAAAATCACCTATAAGTGAGTCATTAGAAAAACATAAATTTTCAACGCCGTTTAAAAACGCTTTTTATTGGCCAGAAACACCTACAATACCAGATAATGAAAATAAACGTGTTAAGCGAAAATTAACACCAACTGTCGCAATTGCCGATGAATTTATCGAGTATCATAAAAAAAAAAGGAAAAACAAGAAAAAATAGAAAATTCTGAACAGCGGAAAAAAATGCAAGAAAACTGAAGCAAAGAAAACAGAAATTTCTATTGGAGATTATGAAATAGTCACGTACGAAGGTGAAAAGTTCCCAGGATTGGTGACAAAAATTTTTAATTCCAAAGCAATAAAATATGAAGTAAAAACCATGACAATGAGTGGTTCTAATTGGCGTTGGCCAGAAGAAGATGATATACTTTCTTATGATTCAGCAGATGTGCTGAAAAAAAATTTTCCTCCCATCCCTGTAAATAATAGGGGGATTTATTCATTTCCTTCATTTTAATTATATTTTTTACTTTAATTTTATTCTTTTTTTCTTTTATTTATTTAATTTTAATTTTGTTTAATTAATGTAAGTGTTGCTGCAGAGTAGTAGCAGATGTTTTTTCCATAGGTTTAAAAAATAATGTACAATATAACTGTGAATTTTAAAATATATTAACAAATACCAAAAAAAACAAAACCAATTATATTATACTTAACTTAAATACATGCTATGTGTAAATATAACGAATAATAACACTTGATGCAATAATACATGAATACAAAAATATGATAGAACTGCCAGTTCTTTTCCCGGCGACGTTCGGAAGTGTTCTCGCTGGTCTCGTGGATTCTCCGCTGAGTCCCCGAAACCACGCCCTCTGTTATCTGTTAGCTAAGATCGTTAGTAACAAACAACGGTTTGTATCTCGGCTCCACCATTTCCCCCGGCCTTAAAACACTGTTTTAAAACTTGGAGAGAAAAATTAAATTATAACAATTAAACAAAAATTGTCACGTCTGCTCTAACGACAAAAAAAACTGAATACATACATTAGACTATTGCTTTCCTACCTAATTACAACCAGCATAATTTTACGGCACTCCACCACCTGACGTTGATTACAAGAAGGAAGAGGACCTTTGCCCCGGGGCGACCAGGGCAGGACACACTTACGAGGCCCAAATTTTCATGGAAAAAAAAGGTGTAAAGTATCACACACTAGGAACTAATCTACCTTATATACTATGCTCACGTATAGTTATGATCATTATACAGGTCCGGACTAAAACATTTACTAATGTTTAGACTCCAGACTGTCGTGGTAATATAACTATTGAGAGCAGCACAATATTTTTCCCGCTGGTGGTGAAACAATTATTTTCTAAGAAAAAACAATATTCTAACTTAAACTAATATTTTAAAAAATTAAACTTTCGCCTCCTACTGAGTAGGGAGGGGGCATAATTTTGCTACAGGACGTTTGTAAACTCCATCTTTCGTCCTTACCGTTGCGACTCTGATAACATTATCCTTTGCCGCAAAAACCTCTTCGATAACACCCACCGGCCATAGAAGGGGGGTTAAATTTCCATTCAATTCGTCGTTGACTAAGTTCTTGATTTAGCGCAGTTTTGAAGGAAGTTGATTTTGTTAAAGCATAGATGGAATCCAAAACTCTTTTTGCTCCGACATAATTAGTCCCACAGTCTGAATACAACGTCGTACAAGCTCCTCGCCTTGATAGAAACCGTTTCAAAGCAGATAAAAATGTATCAGTTGTGAGATCTGACAACAATTCTAGATGGACGGCTTTGGTTGACATGCAGACAAATAGGCATATGTAGGCCTTTTGCGTTTTTACACCGCGATGGCGACTCAGTGTTATGTTAAATGGGCCAGCCATGTCAGTGCCTACGTGCAGAAAGGCTTTAGCTTCCAAGACTCTTGGCGCAGGTAAGTCAGCCATAAGGGGGAACTGACACCGAGGCTTAGTCCTAAAACAATGATTACATTTGTGCACGCACTGGCGAACAACCCTTCGGGCTGCCAGGATCCAATACCTTTGGCGTAACAGCGTCATCAATAGATGGGGTCCAGTGTGCAAATTTACCTTATGATAAAAATTTATCAAGAGCTCGGTAAAATGTTCACGCCTTGGCAGAAGGATAGGGTGCTGCTGGTCGTAAGAAATGGCGGCATTTGCTAGTCGACCTCCAACACGAATGATACCATGGTGTAAAAATGGTCGTAAGTGTCGGATTGTTGCAGAACAATTTTCTCCCTTTTCCAAGGACTTAATGTCGGTTGCAAAATGTAATTTTTGTATGATGCGTATCAAAACTTCTTCAGCGTTATTTAAATCTTGAACATTTATTGTATCACGAACGCTTAGCAATTTTGCGAAACGTAATACATAAACAGTTATGTTTAATAATTTGGTCCATGAGCTACATTTTTGTATTAATAAATATAGCGGATGGTCCATTGACTGAACTGTCGTTAAAGATGTGACCTTTTCTTCGAAAGATATTTCAGATGATTTTGATTGAACTTTATCAAAAGAGCAGATAGGCCACGCCTCTTCTTGCGACGAAAGCCAGGACGGTCCTGATAACCATGATGTGTGGTTTATGAATGTGTTTGGAGACAAGCCACGCGATGCGCAATCGGCAGGGTTGTTGTCACCCTCCACATGAAACCAATTTGAAGGTTCTACTAAGTTCTGAATTTTCGTGACTCGGTTAGCCACAAAGGTTTTCCAGCGGTGGGGCGATTCGTTAATCCAATTAAGAACCACCGTGGAGTCAGAGAATGCGTATACCTTTTCAACCTCACATCTATCTGAATATGTATCCACCACAAACCTTGTTAACTTTGCAAGCAACAACGCTCCGCACAGTTCCAGTCTTGGAATGGAGAGGGTTTTGAGTGGCGATAATTTTGATTTACCACACAGAAGTGTCACCCTAATATCACCATCATTGGTAACGACTCGTGCGTAAATAACGGCTCCGTAGGCCCGCTCAGACGCATCTGAAAAGCCTACTAGCATTAGAGGGGTCTCTTTTGTGACGCCTATGTGTCTAGGAATTTTGAAATTCGCTAAACCGTCTAATTCGTCTTGAAATATTTTCCATAATTTTTGCATGTACGGTGGGGTTGGTGCATCCCAATCCAATTTGAGAATCCACAACTCTTTAATCAGCAGCTTCGCGTGAAGAGTTAAAGGAGTTAACAGACCCATTGGATCCCAGATGCGGGCCACTGTCGACAAAATTTTTCGTTTTGTGCACACCGCGTTTTCAGACTTAACAGAAAATACCAAGTGATCAGGACTTGGCTGCCACTGCAATCCAAGTACCTTAAGAAAATCATTATTGAAGTCAACAGCTTGTGTAAGTCGTATTTTTGCGGGAATTTCTTCGAGTAATTCAGGAGAATTTGTTGCCCACTTCATCAGCTCGAAACCCCCGGCCTTGAAGAGACCTACCAATTCTTCATAGATTTTCTTAGCCGACTGAACATCCTCGACAGAGCAGATCAGATCGTCCATGTATGTATCCCGTAACACGACCTTGGATGCAAATGGAAAATTGTCTACTTCGTCTTGTGCCAATTGATGTACTGTGCGTAATGCTAAATACGGTGATGCATTTAAACCAAATAAAACTGTGGTCAGAACATAAGTTTGCATAGGATCTTTACTCGAAAACCTCCATAGTAACCGTTGGTATGGCTGATGCTCTCGACACAGTTTTATTTGTCGATACATTTGTCGTACATCGGATGTCATGGCGTATTTCAACAAACGAAAATTGATTAATATCGTTAAAATGTCTGCTTGTAGCTTCGCTCCAGTATAAAGTACCTCGTTTAACGATATATTACGATCAGTCTTTGCGGAAGCATCAAATACTATTCGTAATGGTGTACTTGAACTAACCTTTGAAACGCCATGATGAGGAATATAATAACCTTGTGATTTTGGATCACAATTAGGTACCATACGCATATGACCTTGGTTAATATAATCTGCCATAGCGGTGCAGTAAGATTCCTTGTAAGTTGACGAAGAACAAAATTTTCTTTCTAATGTATAAAATCTTCGCAGGGCGCTCGTATATGAATCACCTAGATTCGGCGGAAATCTTTTAAACGGTAGGGATACCACGTAGCGGCCATCACTCTCACGTTTAAGTGACGAAATAAATAATTTTTCGCACTCTGTTTCCTCTGAGCTGAGAACAGGAACAGTTGCAACTTCCTCTAATTCCCAGAAGTTTTGCAATAATGTTTCAATAGAGTTTGCGGAATTCACACAACAGTATGTTTGAACGCTGTTTTCTGGAATGCTGGTTTGAGCTTTTCCCATGATTATGAAACCCAAGCTGGAATTTATGGCTACCGGCAAATCGGGTCCAGTAAATTTCATTGAGCCTAAAATGTGCGGAACTAACTCAGCCCCAATCATACCGTGAATTTCTCCGGGCGTGTGAAATTTATCGTCTGCCAATTTCAAATTTTTGAATTGTTGATAAACTTCTGAATCAATTATGGAAGTTGGTAGTTTGTCAATAATTAACGCCTGCATGTCATACTTAGTTTTTGGATCATATTGCGATGCAAACTGTATACTTGTTTGACCTCTAATTGCTTTAAAGGACATTCCTATACCAGAAACCGAAGTATATGTTTTATCTACTGGTAATTTCAGTTTTTGACAACACTTCTGAGTAATAAAGTTGCACTGGCTTGCGCTATCAATTAAAAATCTTAAACGATGACTTTCACCGAACGGAGAAATGACTTCAACTACAGCAGTTGCGAGCAGAATTGTGTAATTAGCAGTCGATTTTCGTTCAGTAGACGTCGAACAAAGACTTACAGAAGGCTGTTTACTATCAGACGAGTCACCAGCTTGTACAGTGGAACTATTATCATGTAAACTAACACTAGATGTTACCTTCTGCGGATTGATATGAAGCACAGAATGATGCCTATAATTACAATTTTGACACAAATTGTGTGAAGGACACGCCGCGCTAGTATGTTTTGAACTAAGGCAGTTAAAACACAACGTATTTTCCTTCACAAATTTTACCCGGTCCGCGGGTGAGAAGTGTAAAAATTTAGAACATTTGTATAACCGATGTTCGCCCTTACACATTATGCATTTGAATTCCTTTAATTTGGATTGTTTACCAATATTTTCCTTAGTGGCAAAAGAATGTACTACCTTTGACTTATTTGCCATAACATAATTTGACTGTTTCGAATTAATGTTACTACTAGTGCGCGTAATAATTTTGATTTGCCCCTTAACAAAAGTTGATAATTCCTGATAAGTAGGAATCGCGTCTTTTTTCAACGATCGTTCAAATAATCTTTGTGATTGAACGTCTAATTTTGACAGAGCAATACTGGTTAAAATGAAATCAGTCAAATTCGGAATATTTAATTTTCTCAAAGCATTTACTGAACAATCTATGTTTTCCAAAAATGAATTCAAACTACCACTACTTTCAACTTGAATTGGTTTAAAATCTAAAATCTGTTTCAAATACATATTAGCGTGTGCGCGTTTGTCTTCGTACTTTTCAATTAACGCGTTCCATAAAACTACATAATTGTCCGCAGTAGGCAACAACCCGTTAGTAATAGACAGTGCTTTACCAGTTAATGTACCTAACAAATAATGAATTTTACTAATGTCATCCAACTTAGCATTTTCGTGGATGAGGCTCCTAAATGTCTCAAAGAAAAGCGGCCATTTTGACGGGTTGCCATCAAATTCAATTAGATTAATTTTTGGCAATCGCGGCGTAACCTCCGCCGAGGTACTGGCACTTGTGCTCTCCTCCCTACCAGGTCCCATAACCTTTTTTGCGACCATTTGAATTTGATAATATAACTCATCAAATGTGCTGAGTTCCTTGTAGCTTGGAGTAACGGTTGGGTCTATTTTTAAGCTGACTTCGTTGATATCATCTAATATCTGCTCGAATTTCAGTTTAGTATCTTCCAAATTAGCGTATCTACATATAAACTCACTCAAAATTTTAGCGTCGCCTACTTTTTTGCTTTTGTCAAACAATATTTGAACCCTTTGAAACATTGTTTCTTTTTTAGCGATCAAATGCGCAAGCTTATTCTCATGTTCAGTGCTCATTTTGTTATATTGACTTGCCACCACAATAACTTATAAATAATTAATACAAATAAAATATCTTATAAGTAATGAAATAGAATCAATAGTAATAAGCCTCAATGCAGGTATGTAATAAAATAAAATCAAAATAATATTAATTATCAGTACACACAGATAGTGACAATTTTCATTAGACAATATAAATAATAAACGCAATAACAGCATAGAATGTATGTGTATCAGCTGATTATTTAATTCAATACAGACATAAATAATAATGTGTATTTTTATTAGAATAATGAATATTCTTGTAATATCTATAGTTATTATATTCATATATCAAATGCATGCAGAATATTATCAAATGTTTGAAAATAATAATTAAATTTTTAATAAGTGCATTAACTTTCATAAATGCAAAATTTACTTTTATTTTAATTATCAAATATTAGAAAAGACAATATTTATCATAGCAAATATTTAACTAATTAATACGTTATCAATTATACACAAAGTATGATAACAAATCTTTTCAATTAATTTTACTCAGCTTATAAGCAAGTGAGATAGATAGATAGTACCTTGAGAATGTAGGTGAAAACAGAGCACGTCTAGAACTGCATATTACTTGTTTATGGCCGTCTATATTATCTGTTTGTGCACTCAAACTTCCAAGGATCTATTATCGTATGTCGCAGGATTTGTGTAAGAAGGACCAATATCCGGTTCGAAAGACCAATCTGTTGCTGCAGAGTAGTAGCAGATGTTTTTTCCATAGGTTTAAAAAATAATGTACAATATAACTGTGAATTTTAAAATATATTAACAAATACCAAAAAAAACAAAACCAATTATATTATACTTAACTTAAATACATGCTATGTGTAAATATAACGAATAATAACACTTGATGCAATAATACATGAATACAAAAATATGATAGAACTGCCAGTTCTTTTCCCGGCGACGTTCGGAAGTGTTCTCGCTGGTCTCGTGGATTCTCCGCTGAGTCCCCGAAACCACGCCCTCTGTTATCTGTTAGCTAAGATCGTTAGTAACAAACAACGGTTTGTATCTCGGCTCCACCAGTAAGTGTTAAAAAAATAATTATTGATCTCTACTTAAGCTGTGATTCTGTGATTATTATTATTTAAATAATTTAAACTTGTTTGTATTAATCAGTAATTTATTATTCTTGATAGAAGAATTATTTGTTATTTTTTTAATTTTAATTTTATTCATTTTGTTGTTTATATTATTGATTTATTTTCTTCATTTCATTTATTTATTTTATTTTAATTTTGTTAAATTATTTGTAAGTGTTTAAAAATATTATTTGATCTCTACTAAGACTGTGATTTTTATTATTTAAATAATTTAAACTTGTTTACCTTTATCAGTAATTTATTATTCTTGATACAAAAATTATTTGTTAATTGGGTCAATCCATATGAACTGGTCCAACACTGGTTGCTCGATCATTCTAAAAAAAAATATTTTTTGTGTGTAATTACCCTAACATATTGGTAGTTCGAAACGACCATTACTTTAATTTTATTGTTTTTTGTTTTCGCATGACGGCCATATTTGCTCTAGAGGTCGCAGCATTTTTTGTACTTTAAAGGGTTCGTGGAAACTAAAATATCTCAGCTTCTATCAAACCTTTCAACACGGGACTAAAAGCAAATTATTCAGAATAAAAACGGGCTACAAAATTACTTCTTGACATTTTCACCTAAATGTCATCCTAAAGGGTGAAATTTCAGCCTTAATTCTTAATTCTATTTTTGAAAAAATCCCGTTTTCAAGGGGATGTTTGCGCAAGAAGGGGAAAAGTTAACACGTCAAATTATTTTTTACAAATAGGTGGGTACTAGTTGTATTCACACACCAAAGTTCAACTCTGAGACTTGCCCCCCTTTATTTAAAAAAATTATCAAAATTTGACAATTTGAGAAAATGGCACTTTTCAAAGCTAAATAACTCTGGTGGGGAACCAGATAAAAATCTGAAATTTTAGCCCATAATAGTACTACATAATGGTATTATGTACCAAAAATTTTGAGTGGTATTGCAAACACAAAAATGCATGTTTCAATGAGCGTATACATGTTGTGATTTTGTTTCAATAATAATTAAAACATGTTATATCTTTGTTATGAGTTACTTTAAGTTATTATATGTGTTATAAATTTTTAAAGCTGACCTAATTTTCTATCTAAAAATAATATATGTATATATATATATAGGGTGTAACCTTTGAAAAACAAAAGTTGACATCATTTCCGGTTCAACCGGAAGTGACAGAAAATAAAAAATAAGATTTTAAAATCATTCAGAAAAAAAAAACAATTTTTTTCTTCATTCAAGCATACTTCTATTTCCAAGAGGAAAAAAGATAGTAATAGATATTATATTAATGTTGACACTCTGTATTAACATATGAACTCCTATTGAATATTGTGGTTGCAATATCACTGCCTGTAGTCAAATCTCAATCTCAAAATTGTTGGTACATAATACCATTATGTAGTACTATTATGGGCTAAAATTTCAGATTTTTATCTGGTCCCCCACCAGAGTTATTTAGCATTGAAAAGTGCCATTTTCTCAAATTGTCAAATTTTGAGAATTTTTTTAAATAAAGGGGGGCAAGTCTCAGAGTTGAACTTTGGTGTGTGAATACAACTAGTACCCACCTATTTGTAAAAAATAATTTGACGTGTTAACTTTTCCCCTTCTTGCAAGAACATCCCCTTGAAAATGGGATTTTTTTCAAAAATAGAATTAAGAATTAAGGCTGAAATTTCACCCTTTAGGATAACATTTAGGTGAAAATGTCAAGAAGTAATTTTGTAGCCCGTTTTATTCTGAATAATTTGCTTTTAGTCCCGTGTTGAAAGGTTTGATAGAAGCTGAGATATTTTAGTTTCCGCGAACCCTTTAAAGTACAAAAAATGCTGCGACCTCTAGAGCAAATATGGCCGTCACGCGAAAACAAAAAACAATAAAATTAAAATAATGGTCGTTTCGAACTACCAATATGTTAGGGTAATTACACACAAAAAATATTTTTTTTTAGAATGATCGAGCAACCAGTGTTGGACCAGTTCATATGGATTGACCCTATAGAACGGACGTTTTAATTTAGAGTAAAGAACATGTTTAAATATGCTATAGCCAACTTACAAAGGACCCTTTTCAAGTGGCATATTCGGATCTATGTGAACTTGGCAACTGACTTTGGAAATTTAAATTTTTTTTATATGCATTCGTTTGTACCTCGTTTGTACCCGTTTGTACCGCAAAAATTTTCGTTTGTACCTCAAAGGGCTAAGAGATATAATTTTTTTTAAAAAGGGTAGCAACCAACATTATGATATTAAAAATCTGTGAACGGCATCAGCTTCGACATCGTTTGTACCCGTTTGTACCGCAAATATTATTGGTTTTAAACAAAGGGCTAAATAATAAAAATTAAAAATAAGGGCGACATCCAAAAAGTTCTAAAGTGGGTATTTGGATTGTTTAATAAATTGTTGATCATGTGCAATCGTTTGTACCTTTTGAGTGTTCGTTTGTAGCACCAAGGGTTATTTTTTTATTCTAAGGGCTCGAAGGGAAAAACAAAAAAAACATCGTAGACTATGTAATTTTCGTAATATTTTAAATCTGTAAACGGCATTGGATTCAGCGTGGTTTGTACTCGTTTGTACCGCAAATAGTTTTGCTTGTACCTCAAAGGGCCAAATGGTACAAACGATTGGTCATTTGAAAATCTATTATCATTGATATTTCAAATTCGGTACTTTAAATAAATTGTCTATCAAGTGCAATCGTTTGTACCTTTTGTATGTTCGTTTGTACCACCAAGGGTTATTTTTTAAGTCTAAGGGCTCGAAGGGAAAAACAAAAAAAACATCGTAGACTATGGAATTTTCGGAATATTTTAAATCTGTAAACGGTATTGCATTCAGCGTCGTCTGTACTCGTTTGTACCGTGAAAATATTTGATTGTACCTCAAAGGGCCAAAAGGTACAAACGATTGGACATTTGAAATTCTATTATCATTGATATTTCAAATTCGGTACTTTAAATAAATTGTCTATCAAGTGCAATCGTTTGCACCTTTTGAGTGTTCGTCTGTACCACCAAGGGTTATTTTTTAAGTCTAAGGGCTCGAAGGGAAAATAAAAAAAACATCGTAGACTATGTAATTTTCAGAATATTTTAAATCTGTAAACGGTATTGGATTCAGTGTCGTTTTTACTCGTATGTACCGTAAAAATATTTGTTTGTACCTTAAAGGGCGAAAAGGTATAAACGATTGGACATTTGAAAATCTAATTTCATTGTTATTTCGTGTTTGGTATATTAAATAAGTTGTTTATCATATGCAATCGTTTGTACCATTTGACTGTTCGTTTGTACCACCAATGGTTATTTTTTAAGGCTAAGGGCTCGAAGGGAAAAACAAAAAAAACATCGTAGGCTATGTAATTTTCGGAATATTATAAATCTGTAAACGACATTGGAATCAGTGTCGTTTGTACTCGTTTGTACCGTAAGAATATTTGATTGTACCTTAAAGGGCCAAAAGGTACAAACGATTGGACATTTGAAAATCTAATTTCATTGTTATTTCGTGTTTAGGATGTTAAATAAGATGTTTATCATATGCAATCGTTTGTACCTTTTGACTGTTCGTTTGTACCACCAAGGGTTATTTTTTTACTCTAAGGGCTCGAAGGGAAAACCAAAAAAAACATCGTAAACTATGTAATTTTCGGAATATTTTAAATCTGTAAACGGTATTGGATTCAGTGTCGTTTTTACTCGTTTGTACCGTAAAAATATTTGTTTGTACCTTAAAGGGCCAAAAGGTACAAACGATTGGACATTTGAAAATCTAATTTCATTGTTATTTCGTGTTTGGTATATTAAATAAGTTGTTTATCATATGAAATCGTTTGTACCATTTGACTGTTCGTTTGTACCACCAAGGGTTATTTTTTTACTCTAAGGGCTCGAAGGGAAAACCAAAAAAACATCGTAAACTATGTAATTTTCGGAATATTTTAAATATGTTTACAGCACTGGAGTCAGCGTCGTTTGTACTCGTTTGTACCGTAAGAATATTTCTTTGTATCTTACAATTTTGAAAGTTGTGCTAAATTGTGCTAAACTTATGCTACATTGTGCCAAAATATTTCCACCTTAAAATAAAAACTGCTCTAATAAAACTGAAAAAACGATGTTTTTTTGGTGTGAATTTAGCCCCCTTTTTGTTGAATTTCAAAATTTTGAAAAGTGTGCTGAACTGTGCAAAGCTTGTGCTACATTGTGCCAAAATATTTCCACCCTCAAATAAAAATTGCAATAATAAAACTAAAAAAAACGTTTTTTTTATTGTTTTTTTGTGAAGTTAGTCCCCATTATGTTTAATTTAAGAATTTTGAAAGTTGTACTCAATTGTGCTAGTTGTTGCTTACGTTGTTCCAAAATATTTCACCCATAAAATAAAATAAAAATTCGTATCCAAACTGTGTTTATAGATATTGTTGGTGATTCGATTCGGCGCCAGTCTGACGCCACTACACGAAATTTAATTGTTTGAATTTAAAAGCCACAATCACAATTTAACTTCTCAAAAAAATTATAAATTCATTCATATTCCAAAATATTTTACCCCTCAAACAAAAACTACACTAATAAAAGTTGTTACTTTTTGGGCTTTGAAACAAAACCATATTAATGATTTTTCTGAATTTTCATATTAATATGACAATTTTTAACAAAACTATGTTACATTCATTGAAATTAATACGTGTGTGAATGGTAAGGTTATATAATATTATATAATATAATATTATATTATATACATATAATAAGTATTATATATAGAATACTTCTGTGTGTGTATTTGTAATAAGCTTCATTAACACGAGTGTTATACAATGCCTCGTAAACCAGTTTTGGACGTTGATCAGATTTACTGCTGTATTCAAGATCTTACATTTTATCAAGAAAACGGTCAGTTACATAAATTCAATCATCCGGTATGGGATGAAGCATTTAATAAACTTCAACCGCATTTATCTAAGAAATATATTTACTTATATATATCTCAAAAAAGGAATGGAATTCATGATAAACTGCTGGAAAAACAAGGTATTCAAAATATTAATATTTCTACTGAAAGCGAAAATATCAACAAGAGTCATGAATCGAATTGGTCTATAAATGAATCAGGAAATCTGCCTTTTCCTCCTTTACGTAAAACAGTCACTTTTACGCGTGACGTTTGGAGTGAAATGAAATTGAACTTAATACATTATGACGAATGTAATAAAGCTAGCTTAGCTCCTGGTTGGACGAATAAAATATATTCTTTGGTATGGAATATTATAAAACTAACATGTCCTTTCAGTTTTAAATATGCGAATATCAATGATAATCCAGGAGAAATGTTTTTAACTGTGCGTGGAAAATGTATTGAATGTGGCAATATTATTCATTTGTATTTTCCTCACATTAAACCATCTGAAGAAGGAGTAACTGTTAACATTTCCACATTTGATACTCGTGATGTAGTACATTCGAAAAAACGACAATTACGTGGCACAGAACGTAAGGCTGTTGTTAAAGAACTGCAGGTAAATTCAGCTTATGCCTGGCGTAGAGAACATGCAAACTTAACAATGGAATTTGGTGATTTAGAACCTGCACATCTATATAAAGAAACAGTTCTACGAAAGGCAAAACAACAGGAGAATGATGCTCAATTAGAACTAGTGAATGTGACCAATCCAATAGATTCTGTACATAAACTTAAATATGAACTTGAGTTTGCTGGATTTATCAAAGAAATTGCTATCGATAAAGTATATATATTATACTGGAGCCCCGAACAACTATATTTGTATAAACAATGGATTAAATGTCAACATTGTCAAACAGGCTCTTTATCAATTGATGCAACTGGATCACTTATTCGAAAAATAATAAAACCTGATGGTTCCTTTAGTCGCATTTTTCTCTATCAAGCAGTAGTACCATTTCACGGGAATAAGATTTTGCCAGTATGTCAAATGATTTCTGAAAAACACGACGCGAATATTTTAACTTATTGGTTGAGAGAATGGATGCGCAATGGGGCACCATGTCCAACAGAAGTGGTTACAGATTACTCAATGGCATTGTTGAATGCTGTGTCTCTAGCATTTAATAATGTTAGTTTAACTCAATATGTAGATGATTGCATCAAAAATATGCAAGATGTTGATGTATATAATAATCCCAAGTGCATTATACGTATCGATATAGCACATGATAAAGTTAGTTTGTCGATGGAAATGTTTTCAAAACAAACATTCGCGTATAAAAGATTTTTTTTGTTAGATGTGTAGGAATTTTATCAAAATGTTACGATTTAAACAATTTTAATATATTAGTTCGTGATGTACTTGCAGTTGCATTGTCCGAAACTGAAACTATAAATGATGGCAATTTTTGTTATTCAGCACAAAAGCGTCTTTTCACTGCAATACAAGAAAATGCAGATTGTTACAACCTCGATGACGATTTTGTTGAAAATGATGAATTATTTTTTAATGACGACGTGGAAGACTCAATGTCTAATTCAAAATTTATGCAAAACCTTGTTTCTGAAGGGGAACGACTAAATCCCTATTATTGTTTTGATTTCGCTACTAGCTTTATTAGAATTTTAAAACACTTTCCCCTCTGGACCGCTGTAATGCCAACTGATAAGACGTCTGTCGCTACATCATCATGTAGCGAAGAATAATTTCGCGAGGTGAAACATTTTATTTTTAAAAATAAAAAAGTTACTCGTATTGATAAGTTTTTAGTGATTCATTTAAGATCTCTTGCTGGTACGACTAAACTATTACAAGCTTTGCACCACGTTGCAAGGAGAAGAAAAATATTGATAAAATACAAGAAAGTGAAAATCATGACTCATTAAATTCTCAGCCATTTCAATCATCAATAAAATATACTACACAAAATCATCTTGATACAACTGCAATTGACAACCCTGAACTAGTAGACAGAAACACTTCCTATGATATTAAAAAAACTCACGAATCATCTACGAGTATATTGGACAGTGATAATATTTCTCAAAATTATTTAAATGAAGTAGAGATGTGGAAGGATAAAAATAAAAAACCAAATAAACGTGGCAAATATTTGAGGCCCTGTCCTGATATTGTCAACCGACATAAGCGACCAAAAGTGGCATACACTGTACCATTATTACAAAATGGTTTCATACTGACTGGCATTAAATTAAAAAATAAGAACGTTTCTATAAAAAATACTTGTGCGTTTGATACTATTGCTCAATCAATTTTAGTTGGTTATCGCGACTGGGCTGATTACCATCAATACATAGATAACACTGATAATGAACTATTTAAATTTATTAAAGAATTCAGTGAATCAGGCCCTACAAAAAAAAATTATCAGCAAAGAGCATGTATTATGAATGAAATAATACCGCTTAATAAGGGAACTCTTGATTGTGCTACTAATGTGAGCAGTATTATCAGCACCTTATTAAAAAGTAATTTTTCGTACGTAAATAAGGTAGATTGTATTTCTTGTAGTTACAACAATACTAAAAATTATGTTGTACTAAATTTTAACGTAAAACCTTTTTATAACCAAGGAATAAACAATCTCCAACATATCATTAGTGATAATTTAAAAGAAGTTAATGTATGCAGTCAGTGTGGATCAAATAATATATCTTCCACAATTACAACGGGAAACCAATTAATAATCGATATAGAATGTTTACAATGGACTCAACTCGCAAAAAATTTGGGTTACACACAGTGGACGGGAAAATTTACAATCCGTGATATTCCTACAAGAATATTAGTTCAAAATATCCCATATACACTTCTCTCGATTATAGAATATGTTGGTGCAGTTAATGATAATATTGAAAAATCAAGTAATCAGACCTTACTTGGACATTATATTGCATACGTGCGTCGTATAACAGGCAAATGGGAAGTGCATAATGACCTCTTGAGGGACGGTAAACCTTTGACAGCGACATCGCGAACACTAAGCGACAATAAAAGATTAAGCATTTTAATATTTGTTAAAGAACAAATTTAAATCAACTAAATACTATTTTCACAATTTCTCAATAATTTTTTTTTCTAAATAAAATATTAATACATTATTCCACATATTATTCAAGTTTCTTATATTGTTTATGCTTCCATGTTCTGAAATAAATGGAAACTTTAATACTGCCAAGAATCTGTGTACGAGATAAAAGCAGATTTTGAATATACTACCATCAAAACGTAAAAAAGTTGTTTTCCAAATGGCTCAGATTTTCAAATAACTGTCAGTTGTTTTGAATAATAAAATTAATTAATTTTATATTATCTTTAAAAGCAATTCAGTGATAATTTATTAATATAGAAACGTCTATTGCACATCTCAATCAAGCTATGCTTTGGAATGTGTTCTATTCTCAGCCCAATTTTTTTTCCATAATCGGAGATAGAAAATAACCCTCGGTGGTACAGACGAACACTCAAAAGGTACAAACGATTGCATATGATAAACAATTTATTTAATATACCAAACACGAAATAACAATGAAATTAGATTTTCAAATGTCCAATCGTTTGTACCTTTTGGCCCTTTAAGGTACAAACAAATATTTTTACGGTACAAACGATTAAAAATGACACTGAATCCAATACCGCTTACAGATTTAAAATATTCTGAAAATTACATAGTCTACGATGTTTTTTTTAATTTCCCTTCGAGCCCTTAGAGTAAAAAAATAACCCTTGGTGGTACAAACGAACAGTCAAATGGTACAAACGATTGCATATGATAAACAACTTATTTAATATACCAAACACGAAATAACAATGAAATTAGATTTTCAAATGTCCAATCGTTTGTACCTTTTGGCCCTTTAAGGTACAAACAAATATTTTTACGGTACAAACGAGTAAAAACGACACTGAATCCAATACCGTTTACAGATTTAAAATATTCTGAAAATTACATAGTCTACGATGTTTTTTTTATTTTTCCTTCGAGCCCTTAGAGTAAAAAAATAACCCATGGTGGTACAAACGAACAGTCAAAAGGTACAAACGATTGCATATGATAAACATCTTATTTAACATCCTAAACACGAAATAACAA
This sequence comes from Sialis fuliginosa, assembly GCA_961205875.1. Classification (NCBI taxonomy): domain Eukaryota; kingdom Metazoa; phylum Arthropoda; class Insecta; order Megaloptera; family Sialidae; genus Sialis; species Sialis fuliginosa. Next base: position 3,348,916 of record OY540822.1, on the reverse strand, counting down.
TGAAATTAGATTTTCAAATGTCCAATCGTTTGTACCTTTTGGCCCTTTAAGGTACAATCAAATATTCTTACGGTACAAACGAGTACAAATGACACTGATTCCAATGTCGTTTACAGATTTATAATATTCCGAAAATTACATAGTCTACGATGTTTTTTTGTTTTTCCCTTCGAGCCCTTAGCCTTAAAAAATAACCATTGGTGATACAAACGAACACTCAAAAGGTACAAACGATTGCATATGATAAACAATTTATTTAATATACCAAACACGAAATAACAATGAAATTAGATTTTCAAATGTCCAATCGTTTGTACCATTTGGCCCTTTGAGGTACAAACAAAACTATTTGCGGTACAAACGAGTACAAACCACGCTGAATCCAATGCCGTTTACAGATTTAAAATATTACGAAAATTACATAGTCTACGATGTTTTTTTTGTTTTTCCCTTCGAGCCCTTAGAATAAAAAAATAACCCTTGGTGCTACAAACGAACACTCAAAAGGTACAAACGATTGCACATGATCAACAATTTATTAAACAATCCAAATACCCACTTTAGAACTTTTTGGATGTCACCCTTATTTTTAATTTTTATTATTTAGCCCTTTGTTTAAAACCAATAATATTTGCGGTACAAACGGGTACAAACGATGTCGAAGCTGATGCCGTTCACAGATTTTTAATATCATAATGTTGGTTGCTACCCTTTTTAAAAAAATTTATATCTCTTAGCCCTTTGAGGTACAAACGAAAATTTTTGCGGTACAAACGGGTACAAACGAGGTACAAACGAATGCGTATAGAAAAAATTAAAAATTTCCAAAGTCAGTTGCCAAGTTCACATAGCTCATATTCGGATCAAGTTTAAATTTTGTATACAGGGTGGGGCAATAGTGTGTGGAAGTTCGATAGCTCATAGACCATAACAGATAAAAAAATCTTTCTAATGCAGATGTAAACTGTGGGTAAATGCGCATACATAGAAATTATTTTCAAATATACAGGTTGCTACAAAAAAGTGTGGCCCGCTTAAAGTAATTTTTTTTAAATGGATGCCCTGAATATTTTTGAATATTTAACACTTTTCTTGGGATGTTTATTAATATCTAAAATATTAGCCCCATCTGATGTCCGGTTTAGACGTAATAATAGTTTTTTCAAAAAAATTGACTTTTACATTACTCCACTTAAAAATTCACCACTTCCGCGGCCGCAGCTCTGAAGACGAAATTAAATATGGACCTTATTGTAGAAGGTTGGTGGGTGCTTTTTGTTTAATTATCTTAGAGCCACCAAGTACAGGATGTTCAAAATTAATTTTCTAATTTTGAGAACTTCAAAGTTATTTTTCTCAACTATTTCAAATGGAACACCCTATATATTTTTTTTACGATGTTATGTAGAATTACATAACGAACATTTTTTGTTTGTACATTCTTATGGTTATTTGTAACCATTTTTGATTTATTGAGCAAAAAGTACAAAATTCAACAATATTTTCTAAAAAAAAATAATTTTTTTCAAATAAAATAAAACACCATGTACAGGAAGTTCATGTTGCCCATAAAAACAGCATGAATTTTTTTCAGCTAGCAAACAGATGCTTTATTATTTTATCGAACACAAACAACCAAAATAATTTACAACCATATAAATTTACTAATGCGCAGTGTGAAATCGAGACAGAAACATAAAATGCTGTTTTTATGGCCAACATGAACTTCCTGTACACGGTGTTTTATTTAATTTGAAAAAAAATTTTTTTTTTTTGTAAATATTGTTGAATTTTGTACTTTTTGCTCAATAAATCAAAAATGGTTACAAATAACCATAAGGATGTAAAAACAAAAAATGTTCGTTATGTAATTCTACATAACATCGCTAAAAAATATATCGGGTGTTCCATTTGAAATAGTTGAGAAAAATAACTTTGAAGTTCTCAAAATTAGAAAATTAATTTTGAACACATGGTAGCTCTAAGATATTTAAACAAAAGCACCCACCAACCTCCTACATTATTGACCTTATGGTCCATATTTAATTTCCTCTTCAAAGATGCGGCCGCGGAAGTGGTGAATTTTTAAGTGGAGTAATGTAAAAGTCAATTTTTTTGAAAAAAATATTATTACGTCTAAAACATCAGATGGGGTTAATATTTTAGATATGAATGAACATCCCAAGAAAAGTGTTAAATATTCAAAAATATTCAGGGCATTCCATTTAAAAAAAATTACCTTAAGCGTGCCACTTTTTTGTAGCATAAAATAATAAATAGAAATAATTTTTATGTATGCGCATTTACCCACAGTTTATATATGCATTAGAAAGATTTTTTTATCTGTTATGAGCTATCGAACTTCCACACACTATTGCCCCACCCTGTATAGTTAGATGAATTCAGAGTAAGTAAGAAAAAAATTATCTTAACTGCAGTAAAACGGTTTAAGAGGGTGAAACACCCCTATGAAAATGTGCAAAATAATCATATATTTCAAATAACTCTGAAACTAATGAAGATTTAAAAAAATCTATAATACCTTCCACCCACCCCATTATTTATTTTAATTTTTTTTTCTATTAACTAAAATGAATTGTAGTATACAATAGAAATTCAAATATATAAGACATATTTCACAAAAAAAGTTTAACCCTTTCATCGTCACATTATCATATTTCGAAAAATATTAATTAAAATTTTTTTATTACGTTAGAAATAAGAAAATTATTGATTAGAGTTGAAAAGTTACCAATTTAGAAGGATATTTACATTTCAAGACCTCTAGAATCCTGTAAAGAGATTTTTAGCGCATGTTAGTCTAGTAAACGGCCGGTTAAAATTGTCATTAGTTATGTTTGTTTCTTGCATTAGTCCAATTAAAAATTACTCTATGTGAATTCAATCCAGTTTCAAACAAAATTTAATTTAAAAATCCGAAATTTCATAACTTGATGTTGTTTTTTTTTGGTCGTGAGAGCAATCTAGAAGTTTTTTTATCAAAATACACTTTAATTATTTCCACCTTCGTAGAATTGTCAGCACAGCCATTGACGGTTGAAAAGTGCCAAATAAATAAATTAAATGTTTAAATTAATGTAAAATTATTGGCCCAAGACTTCAAAAATAATTGACCACCTCTGGGTTGGACTAACCGACAGACACATTAATAATAATATTTATTTTCAAAATTGATTTATTGTCAAAATTTAATCTTATTTGAAACTGGATTAAATTATATTGACAATTACCGCGGTATTTAAAAATCGTACGTGCTGAATATATTGTTCTTTTAATTTCAAGGAATAATAAAAATAATAAAAACTATTTCTTAATTATAAACTTATAATGTATAATCAGCTGCAAATAACAGCACACGTTATCACATCAAAACATTAAATACTATGTAGCTGTCATCGGGAATACAAAAGTCGCGCATGCGCAATTGAAAATATTACACTCAACGTTGCCAAATTTTATTTTAATTTATACCATTGCTATCTTGATTTTATACTTCACTTTTTTTTCCTTTTCTAACATATAGCGTACCTTGTTTCTCCCCGAGAAATACCTTAAGATGCGGTTACATCAAGAGCGCCGCGCTGCGCCGAACCACGCCGAACACACAAAATGTTTATGCTTGTCTGATTTGAACGGCAAAACGCGCATGTTCGTGCGCGTACATTTATGATCCGCTCGGAGTCGGTACATCAAAGAAAAATGCACGTTCGTGCGCGTTCAGTTTAAACGGGTTGAAGAACGTTAAACTGAAATTTTGAATAGCAGTATTGTACAATAATTAACAAAATGAGTACCTGGTGCCATTTAAAAGTGAAAAAATTAATCGAATTATACCAAAACAAAGAGGAGTTATGGAACCCTTTAAGTAATTTATATCATATAAAAACAGTGAAATGTGATGCGTGGTCAAATATAGCTAAAGAAGTAAACAATACTCCGGATTCCGTAAAGTCAAAAATAAATTCTTTATTATCACCGTACAGAAGACGAAAATTAAAAACAAAGAAATCTATGTGTACAGGTCAAGGTTAATGTGTTTGAGAATGTTTAATTACCCACATTTATTTTAATATCATTTTAGGAAGAGAAAATATTTACACAAGCAATTGGTTTGCCTTCCAATATTTTGATTTTTTAAATTACAAGGACATTCCCAAAAACACAGTAAATACAGAAAACGTAAGAAGGTATAATATATTAATTATTTTTATTTTGTAAATTTTTGTAAATATACTTATTTATAATTAATCTTATTTCTATTATTGCTTTCCGAATCTATAATATCCAAAGTTCTCTCAATTGTAATTGAGTTATTTATCATTTTAGTGTCCCTAATTATTTTAATTTATTTTAAAGCTTATCTAGGGTTAGGTTTTAAATAGCATAACAGACCATTTTAAAAATATATTTGCAATAATCATTTTTTTAAATATATTGTTTATTCAAAATTATACAAAATTTAAAAAAAATGTTGATGTAGTCCAGGCAACGTAGAATTTTGTACTGGTGTAAAATTTGGAAAAATGTATAAGGTGCCAAATTTAAACAGTGATTAGAACATGTCCAGATGTATATTTCCTGAAAACTCCGTAGCAAAATTTGCTCCGGAACACCCTCAACCAAGGGCCCAAAGTTTTGTTTTACAAGGATTTTGTAAGCACTCTGTATCTAATGAACGGAATGTTCAATCAACCCCGTCTTTCGCATTTTAAACAGATAATTAAATTATCTACAACCTTTTTTATTATTATTTTAATCATAAATAATTGTATACCTTTCAAAATTGTGGTCAAACTAAAAATTTTACTTTGAAAATGTAAAATTTTGAGTTCGACAGCCTTTTTGATAGGTATAGTTATTTATGACCAAGAATGTGTTATAATTGATTGTAGTACATTTAATTATCTTTTAAAAAAATTAAAAATGGGGTAAATCGGACTTTTAGTTCACTAGATATAGTAATTTTACGAAAGCATTGCAATATCTAAATACGTTACGGTAAATATGTTCATATATACTTGAATTCGAGTCTTGTGTTTGGCGATATGGTACACTGAAATTACTAATCTCATAAACTTCGGAAAGGTCTGAAAATGTTCTTCATAAAGTCTAGTATTAAGATTTATTTTAAATTAGTTCAATAGTAGGTTTTGTTTGTATTTATTCTTCCAATATGTAATATAGGAAGATGTCAAATGTATAAAGGTACATAAAAATTGCATTTTTACATTACAATAAAATTTTGAACTTTAGGGTAATGTATGAGGCATAAAATTATTAGAAATTAACGAAATGTATATTTCTTGGAAACTCCCTAGAAAAGTAGAGCCCGCAACATCCTCAACCAAGGGCCTAAAGTTTTGTTTTACAAGTATTTTGTAAACACACTGTATCTACTACTGGAAAAACGGAGAAACTGTGGTTTCTAGTCACTTAAACTAAAAATATACACCTTAACCACGATAAAACAATGTCACTCGACACGTGTTTCGACTTCACAAGAAGTCCTCATCAGGAGCCTAACAGTTTCAGACACTGTATCTAATGAACGGAATGATCAATCAACCCCGTCTTTCGCATTTCAAACAGATAATTAAATTATCTACAACCGTTTTTATTATTATTTTAACCAAAAATAATTGTAAACCTGTCAAAATGGCGAGCAAACTAAAAATTCTACTTTAAAAATGATTTTTTAGTTAGACAGCTATTTTGAATAACATAAAATCATTTTTGTTAAAACAGTCTTGCAGTATAATTTTGCACATTTAATGATCTATCCAAAACATGAAATATGGTGTTAATCTGATTTTCAGATCATTAGTTACAATAATTTTACGAAACCATTATAATATCTTACATATTTGTGTTTGTGTCTTGTGTTTGACGATATGGTACACCAAAATTATTAACCTCATAAACTTCGAAAAAGTCTAAAAATGTTCTTTATAAGGTCTAGTATTAAGATTTATTTTAAATTAGTTCAATATTAGGTTTTGTTCGTATTTATTCTTTCAGTACGTAATGTAGAAAGATGTTAAATGTATAGGTACATAAATATTGCTATTTTACATTACAATAAAATTTTTAATTTTAGAGGTACTAAATTTATCCAGTGGTTAAAACATACCGAGATGTGTATTTCCTGAAAACTCCTTAGCAAAGTTTACCCCGGAAGATCCTGAACGAAGAGCCTAAAGTTTTTTTTTATAAGGATTTTGTAAACATACTATATATAATGAACGGAATGTTCAATCTACCCCGTCTTTCGCATTTCAAACAGATAATAAAATTTTCTACAACTTATTTTATTATTATTTTAATCAAACATAATTGTATACCTTACAAAATAACGGTCAAACAAAAAAAAATTACTTTAAAAATAATGTATTTTTGAGTTCGAGAGCATTTTTGATAGATATACAGTTATTTATGAGCATAAATGTGTCATAATTGATTATAGTGCTTTTAATTGTCTTTCCGAAAAATTATAAATGGGGTTAATCGATCTCTTAGTTCACTAGATAAAGTCTTTTTACGAAACCATTATATTATCTTATATACTTGTGTCTATGTCTCATATTTGACGATATGGTACACTGAAATTATCAATATCATAAACTTAGGAAATATCATAAAACGTTCTTCATAGAGTCTAGTGTTAAGATTTATTTTAAATTAGTTCAATAATTTTAAATTTTTATGTAACTATAATGACCGATCTCACCGCTTAACCTTAGCGATTATGGAACACATAAAAATTTTAAATTGTTGCACCAACGATTTAAGTGTTCCTTAAGTCGTTAAGTATCACCTAAATTTAAGTCCTAGTCAAAGTGATACTTTAGTTCCCCTTAACCTTAAAACTGTACTTAAAAATGAATATTGTAAACATTTTTGATAAAATTATTGATGGTAATGATGCAGATATAATAGGTATAATAGTTTATGGCATTTAAAGCCAAGTTTATTATAGATATAACTAATTATTTTCATGATATGTCAAAATTAACCTTTTTAAAACTGTTTCATTTAACAAAGCATCTAGTGTTAGATTTGATAGCTCGTTTGAAAAATAGACTCGAATATTTATATGACATGTTAGTAGTATTTCTTAAAACTAATATAAAAAATAACAAATATTATAATACTTTGAAATTTCATATATTTAATATATTTTAAATATAAAAAAGGCAATATTTTATCTTCCTGCATGAAACTTGATCCTCTCTTTTATCGCTTTTGATATATCCGTGTATTACTGAACATTTTTTGGATAACAATTACAGTACAAATCAAATCCACAATTCATATTCAAAATTATATTGACATAAACCAAGGTGTAACTACCTTGGATATAAACAAATAATAAACTTGCATCATGGCAACGTACATCAAAAATCAAAATTCCCCAGAATTTTATTCTTTAAGTAACACTTGGCTAACTATATGATAAGATAGACCTGTAGTCCAGTAACTTTATACATCACCGCATGCGTTAAATCCGGTAGTTCTGATTTTTTGCAGACTTGTTTATGATGTTGGCCTAATGAATAATCCAACCTCGAACGCCGAACGCAACTTTGTCAAAAATCCAAAAAACCGCGAAAAAATCGTTATTATTTAAAATTTTGGCAATTATAACCCTAAAGGACTAGTTTTTGAAAAAACTTTTTTAGAACGTTTTTAAAGTAGACTAAATTTGCTACAATATGATACTAGAATTGTCTCTGTAGACCCAATAGTTTCCGAGATTAAGCCTTTCAAAGTTTATCATTTTTTTCGAACTTCGCAATTTTTTGCAATTTTGTCGTTCTGAATGAATTTTGACCCTGATTATACTATCGAAGCCCTGTACTTTTATGATGGGATGTTAAAAAAGAAAATGAGAAGTGTGAACGATGATGTTTTAGCTAAGCTACGAATAATGAAGTAAAAAAGATAAGTACAACAAATGTTAATAAGTTTATTTGTTAGGAAATTGAGTAATATTCAAAATCAAAAAATTAAATTAATTTAGCCCTCTTGAAAGGTCCCGGTTGAGGTTCGTCCGTATCTGGACGTATTGGGATGGCATATCCCCATCAGGGGATGGTGATGAATCGTCGACGTCTTGTGCCCACAAGTCATCCTCCATTTCGACATCGGGCAGATCGTCGCCTTCTGGGATATCTACTTCTGCAACATCAGATATATTGTCACAAGAGGCCCCGCTGCAGTGCCTGCAGACTGATGAGCATTTTAATCCTGCCTTCCTGCAGCTGCACGCGTTCCCACAACCCTTCGTGCAGCCACAAGAAATCATCCGCAAGAGGTGTTGTGGGGCTGCATCTCTGGTCATCATTTTGGGGTTGAGGCCTTGTGGCGGGGATATCCACCCCCAGGAGAGAGGGTTCAGTGTGACTCCCAACCACGCCTGTACCTTTAAGAAGATTGTACATGAGAATAGAAAATGATGAATGATATGTAACTGATGCAAGGACAAATTTTTACCTGATGGTATGTCCGCAAGGAGTGAAATCGAGCAGAATCTCGTGTAGGAGGTAACCTGGCTAGATCGAAGCTGGTTTTCGTCGCAGCCCTGGTGAATAGTTGGTACCGCAGCTCGTCAAAGTTATGGGTGTTGGGGTTGCCTCCATATAGAGCAATTATGACTCGCTTTCCTGCTGCTGCTATCTCGTCAGGTGTAGAGTTGGTGTCGAGAAAAATCGCAGCTTGCTTTTCAACGTCCGGATTTTTTTCGACTATGGACATCATTTGCATCTTCCCTAAGCCAAAGAAGCAGGATGTCGAGTCACAACCACTAAAGGCATGGATGAAGAGGAAAAGCTTTGGTTTCAAAGAGGATTTTGAAGAAGCGATGCTGGAATACATGACATCTGATGCTTTGCCTCTTCCACATTTATTGTAAAAAATTTCACGTTGGTTTGAGATCGCAGTAAGGATGATCAGCAAGTCAATGTCCTCACCAACGACTACCACTATATCATAGGTAGAGACAGCAGTTACAGCTGTAGTGATGATGAGCCTATCAGCATCTTCCTCTGCTTGGAGTACTTAGGCATGAAATTTTGGCTTTATAGTTCATCACCATACCATATAATATTTTAAATGTTCTGTTGTATTATAACTATTTAGTAATAATAATAAATAGTGTATGCCAATAATAACATAATAAATTAAATTCTAAGTTTATCTAAGAAGACAAAAATTAAAACTTTACCAGTTTATTTAATCTTAATCTAATATTACGTGACGACGATGTTGACATGTTTTCATTTCAGAGATAATTGTGAACGACTCACTAGAAGAGATCCTGGAAGATCCTGGAATGATCAACTCTATATTTAATGCTGTCTCTGTAACCACGGTAAGGTAGCAAAATAGACAAGATGGCGGAGCACTGGGGACCAATTGCTAGGTTCCGATTCGTGACTTCACACGAGAAATACTAGCACACTCCGTCGGAGGTAATTGGAACTTCATCCCGCTAGAGTTATTCGAGTGACGTCTAAAATATTGCAAAAAATTGCGAAGTTCGAAAAAAATGATAAACTTTGAAAGGCTTAATCTCGGAAACTATTGGGTCTACAGAGACAATTCTAGTATCGTATTGTAGCAAATTTAGTCTACTTTAAAAACGTTATAAAAAAGTTTTTTCAAAAACTAGTCCTTTAGGGTTATAATCGCCAAAATTTGAAAAAATAACGATTTTTTCGCGGTTTTTTCGATTTTTGACAAAGTTGCGTTAGGCGCTCGAGGTCACAAACTTGGATTATTCATTAGGCCAACATCATAAACAAGTCTGCAAAAAATCAGAACTACCGGATTTAACGCATACTACCCCATACATTCAGGCGACAAAGTTACTGGACTACTGTGAGATCGACGTAAAATTTAGGTTGAACTTAAGACTAAGGAACACTTTGCTAAGGAACAGAAATAAGTTTGAGCGGTGAGACCGGGCATATATATTGTATATTTATAATTATGTGCTTGAAGAACAGAACGTTCATTGAACGAAAAATTAAATATTTTCTCGCGGCTTAAAAAGTCAATAATCCCATCCCGTTGAATTTAGTTAATACCTTTTTTCAAACCCAAAGAGTTCAAAAAATATATCCAGATCTGAAAGCACACCTAGTACAACCCTTAAAATTAAATATTTTCTAACGGCCAATAACCCTTCTGGATTTGTACATAGTACATCCCTTAAAATTAAATATTTTCTAACGAATCTCAAAATGCAATTATCTTTCTGTATTTTGTTTCAATTAAGTATTATTTAACACGGAGAATGTTTTAAAATAAAACACAACCCTATAAATCGATCGGCAAGTACCCAAAGTGCAACCCTTAAAATTATAAATTTTCTAACAACTCTCGAAGTGCGTTAACCCCTTTGGATTTAATTCAATTAAATATTATTTAATACGGAGAATGTTCTTAAATAAAATCCACCACATTAAGTTGATCGGAAAGCAACCCTAGTACATCCCTTAAAATTAAATATTTCCTAACAAATTTAAAAATGCAATTATCTTTCTTTATTTTCATTCAATTAAATATTATTTAACACGGAGAATGTTTTTAAATAAAACACAACCCTATAAATCGATCGGCAAATACCCTAAGTGCAACCCTTAAAATTATAAATTTTCTAACGACTCTCGAAGTGCGTTAACCCCTCTGGATTTAATTCAATTAAATATTATTTAATACGAAGAATGTTCTTAAAAAAAAATCCATCACATTAAGTTGATCGGAAAGCAACCCTAGTACATCCCTTAAAATTAAATATTTTCTAACGAATCTCAAAATGCAATTATCTTTCTGTATTTTGTTTCAATTAAATATTATTTAATACGAAGAATGTTCTTAAATAAAACACAACCCTATAAATCGATCGCTAAGTACTCTAAGTGCAACCCTTAAAATTATAAATTTTCTAACGACTCTCGAAGTGCGTTAACCCCTCTGGATTTGATTCTATTAATTTTTATTAAGCACGGAGAAAGCTCTTAAATAAAATTCACCACATTAAGTTGATCGGAAAGCAACCCTAGTACATCCCTTAAAATTAAATATTTCCTAACAAATTTAAAAATGCAATTATCTTTCTTTATTTTCATTCAATTAAATATTATTTAACACGGAGAATGTTTTTAAATAAAACACAACCCTATAAATCGATCGGCAAGTACCCTAAGTGCAACCCTTAAAATTATAAATTTTCTAACAACTCTCGAAGTGCGTCAACCCCTCTGGATTTAATTCAATTAATTTTTATTAAGCACGGAGAAAGCTCTTAAATAAAATCCACCATATTAAGTTGATCGGAAAGCAACCCTAGTACATCCCTTAAAATTAAATATTTTCTAACGAATCTCAAAATGTAATTATCTTTCTGTATTTTGTTTCAATTAAATATTATTTAATACGGAGAATGTTCTTAAATAAAATCCACCACATTAAGTTGATCGGAAAGCAACCCTAGTACATCCCTAAAAATGAAATATTTTTTAGCGATTCTAAAAATATAATTACCAATCTGGATTTTGTTCAATTAAATATTATTGAGCACTGAGTGTCTACTAAAATGTAACCCTATTCTCTAAGTCGATCGGAGTGCAACCCTAACGCAACCCTAAAAAATATTTTTTTTCTATCAACTCTTAAAATACAATAACAACGCTGGATTCAGTTCAAATATCTATTTTCGACTACGGATAATCTTTTAAAAACATATCAAATCCTCTAAGTTGATTGGAAAGCACCTCTAATGCAACCCTTAAAATTAAATATTTTTAGCGGCTCTAAAACTGCAATAACCACGCTTAATTTTGTACAATTCACTATTATCAAACACGGAGAATCTATAAAAAATTTAACTGAACTCTCATAGTTAATCAGAAAGTACTCCTAACGCAACCCTTAAAATAAAATATTTATCTGCTGCTAGGACATTGTAATAACGTTGGTCTGGTTCTATTGACTACTCACATAGACATAGTCTTTTAATAACATGATCCAAAAATCACCCGTCGTTACCTTTCATATTAAATATTTTTCAAGTGAAACTTCTTTAACGGGGTTAGTGAATTGGAATAACTCAGACGCGTTTTAAAATACAACACATTTTAACATGAAACGCTAGAGAGGCGGAAAATAATCCAGATGCATATCAAGTAATATTTTAGGCCCCTACTGTTAAAATAGCATATTGACATAAACTAGATAGTAACCTTGGCTGTAACTTAATCAATTTTAAAAATGTTCAGAGGCATATTAAGTGATATGTTAAGCCCAATTGTTAAAATAACAAAATCACATTTCCTGGACATAGTTTAATCAATAAAAAAATTATCTGGATGCGTACACTTAAAATAATAAAGTAACATATACTTTATTGAGAAACTGGGGATAAACGTAAAAAATCATTTGGAAAACCCGAAAGTCAGGAAAATTTGTTCCAGAGAAATAGTGGGTACGCTGAAAAAACTTGGATATATTTTAATCAATTAATAAAATAGTCCAGATGCGTTTTAATTGATACTTCAGGCCCTATTGTAAAAATAACAAAATCGCACAAACTATATAGAAACCTTGGTTATACATATGTCGATTAATCAATAAAATAAATTTATCTGGATGAGTATTAAGTAAAATTTTAGGCCTCTACAGTTAAAATAATAAATTTACACATAGTAAACTCTTCAAAAAAATTAAAAAATAATTTGAAGAAAGCTAAATTTTTACAAATTTTCAAATAATATTATGTTGAAGATCGAAGAACTGGACTTAGTTATCAAAAAATTGCTAAAAAGTATAAATTTTCGAAAAATGCGGTAGTGAGAATGTGCAAAAAAATTTGAAGCTACACATATGTAGTGTCGCAAACATCACTGGGAGAGGTCGAAAAAAGAAAACGACACAAAGAGAAGATACGATAATAATCCGTGAAGTGAAGAAAAATCCCAAACTTACTGCGCGAGAAGTTAATGAAATTGTTGGTGTTGATGTTTCCAATAAAACAATCAAGAGACGATTAAAATCAGCCGGGTTAGAAAGCTATTTTAAACACAAAGAACCGTTCATTAGCGTGAAAAATAAAAAGAGACGCTTACAATTCGCTAAAAATCACATAATTAAATCAAAAAACTTTTGGAATAGTGTAATTTGGTCCCACGAAAGTAAATTTGAGCTTTTTGGGAATAAACGAAGGGGAAAAGTGTGGAGGCGCCCTGGAGAAGCGTTAAAATCTCAAATGGTACAATCAACAGTTGAACATGGTTTGGGGGTGTTTTAGTCGAAACGGGGTGGGTAATTTAGTGAGAATCGAAGGCAAAATGACAGGTGCTGTATACGTAAACTAGACGAAAATCTTAATGCCTCCGCTGAAAAAATGAATTTAAATGAGCAATTTGTCTTTCAACAAGACAATGATCCAAAGCACACATCAAGAGTTGCAAAGAAATATTTTGAAGATAACGATTTGGAACTATTAGAATGGCCAGCTCAGAGTCCGGATTTAAATCCAATCGAGCATTTATGGTCGTATTTAAATACAAAAGTGTCTCGGGTGAACGTTACCAATGCTGAAAATTTTTTTGAGAAGCTGGTTTCTGCGTGGGAGGAAATACTACAGGAAATAATAGAAAATTTAGTAGACAGCATGCCCAGACGTTTACAAGCTGTTATTAAAGCTAAAGGTGGACATACAAAGTATTAAAAGTAAGTAAAACTGTGATACACGATATTAAGAGGTTGATTTTTCGAACGTACCCATTATTTTGTCCATTTCTATTTTCAGATTGCTCGCATCTATTCATTGGAATGAAGAAAATAAAATTTATTTATTTATAATACTGTGTAGAAATTATCTGTTGATATATTAAATAAAATATTATCATACATTTTTCAAGTATTTAATTTAAAATCATTATAAAACACAGCATTTATTACATTATTATGCTACGTACCCACAATTTTGTCCCTTACTGTATATCTACACCTAATAATTCCAAACTGGAACTAAAGTAACTAAATCAGAATACGTGTCGAGTGACATTGTTTTTTATGGTTAAAGTGTATATATATAGTTCAAGAAACACGTAAAACGTATGTATTAATTAAATTAAGGAAATGGAGAGGATGAAATTATTTTACTGTATGGAAATCAACAATTCAATTAAATGACTATCAACACATTGTTCATTTTTGTGATATTTAATTTTTTTTATAATTCCTACATAAATGACATAATAAATGACACATATATATAAATAGATTTGAATATACTTGATCTTTATAAGTTATTTTCTTTTTTTCTTTATTCCTGTACAATATTCCTCTTCTTCACCTTCTGTATCTATGGTATTGTCTGCAATGCATTTATCATGTAACCATCTTTTACATACATCGCAAATAATTTTCTTAGCTCCTTCCTCAAAAATTCCCAGACAGTGGATGCATCGGTCATGAATGTCATTTGAGAATTTTAGTAACGAATGACATACATGTTCTCTGTATATTGTAGGATTAAGTACATCACCGAATGGTATGTTCTGTCCTATGCACTTTATATAGTGCATAACATAAACTCCACAATTGCACGTATCGCTCATGTATTGTTATGGTCGATCTGGAGGATTTTCTTCTTTCCACTCAATTTGTTTAAATCTATACAAACTTGAATAATTTTCACACTCATTAATATATCTTCAAATGCGTTTTTTACTCTAATGTCGTCGCTACTTTTCCCATAAGGGTCGAATAAAATTAATGAGTTTGAAGAAATATTGGCCAGAAGTAACGGCCAATGCCCCATGTAGGCATATGGCAGTAGCAGTATCTCTGGCAATTTTGAGATTATTTTATGGAATGATCTCTTTGTAGATCGCCTTTTGTTGGCAAAATTGCCTAAAACAGTATTGTTTACATCTGTCGGAAAATATCCAGATTTATTATGCCAGCTATCTATGTATGTATATGTGTTAGTGTATATGCATCGATTGCTTGTCCATAATCCACTGGTTATAAAAAGCAACCGATGTATATTGTGCTGCTGATAAAAATACTTCAGGCATAATTATTGGTTTATTTATTTTTGCCGCATAGTGTGCAATTTTAATGTTCGTCGACCGGGAGCACATATAATATATAGGCGAACTGACGACACTGTTTGATAGAATTTTTATTTCGTTAGTGTTTGCAATAATTTCGAGTTCTTCTTTTTGTTTTTCTTCTTCTTTTTTAATAATACCAATACCTTTATGTAGTCTAATTAAACCAGAATTACTTTTATTCTTTTTGTCCATAATTTCATTCTTTATTTTTATCATGTTAATGTCCTCCATATATTTACTTCGTATCCTTTTTGGCTGTTGTGCTACTTCAGTTTTCGTTCTTCCCCACTTTTCTACCTCAAATGGGTTGGCTGCCGCTTCAGCATAAATCGGATACTTACTGATTGATACGTTTGCTTTTGTCTTAATTCCAACTAGTTTTTCTTCCGCTACTCGAGATTTGTTGAATTTTTTCAAAGCTCGGAAGGCGTCACCTAAAGAAATATTTTTCATTCCCCGCAGAATTCAAGCTTTATATTCTTTCATGAAAGATTCTGCATAAGCATTTGATAATCGAGACAGTGAATTGTCTACAAGATCGAAAAACATTGCACTCCACAATGGGCAATAAGGCATATAAGTTTTTAAAATATGATCTGCGAATATTTCGCAGTAATATTCATTAGTGATTTCATCGATGCCTTCATCTTCTTCCTCTATTATTTGTTTTTGCTTTTGTAAAATATTACAAAAATGTTGGAAAAAAAGAAAGTTACTATATACATATAGCTGTGCTGTCACCATATAATATCAGAAATTCGTAATCTTCATCTGCATCTGCATCATCTTCTCGATTACTTTCGTCTGTAGATAATTTTTCTGCAAGATCTTTATTACGTTTTAAATTACAAATCATTGATAATATCATCTTGTCGGCATTTGTTTTCTGTTTTCTTAAGATTACAGATAGTATCGCCTCCCATACTTCTTCCATTTCTTTCAATGTCCGACACAAAATCAATTATACCATACATTCGAAAATAATTTTTTTAACTTTGATTAATTCCGGAAATTTTTTTTTAATTGCTAAAGAAATCCTGTGCATGATGTGTGCACAGCAACTAAATAAAAATGTTAAATGTTTTGGTTTTTTATTGTTTGTTACATAATCATAACATATTTGTAAGTATGAATTAATATCTAATTCATTCCATTCTACTAGAATTGAGTTCATAAAAACCCAACTCCAATCAACAACAACGGCGTTAACAAATGGCAATTTTTTGTTCCATTTTTTTTACGAATGACTTATATTTTTTTAACCATATCGAAATGGACGTAGTATCATGTTCACTAGTGAACATTTCGAAAATTGTAATTGTAGATTTTGTAGCTCGATAAAGTGCACTATAGTAAAATATTCTTTTTGATTTATAAAACTCGGGATTACGGACATTAGCTCCTGTGGCATCTATATGTAATATTGCTGGTCGTGAACAATTTATAACATTTAATTGATCTTCTGTAAATAGCAAAATTTGTAGCGGTAATTGAAGTTGTTGCATGTAATTATCTCTTAACGTTATTTCTTCCAAGAATATTTGACATAAATTTTCGAGATCGCGAGATTTTAATTTAAAATGTTTTTCACACCGGTCTTCGGATACAATTTTATGTAAAGTTGGTAATCGTCTTATTTCTTGTGTATGACCATCTGAAAGTAATGTTTTATCACATTCTAATATTGTTTGTTCTTGTTTTCGTGCAGGACAATATTTGAGCAATTTTTTTAGTTCGTTTTGTTTAGATCCCCTAGCTTGTCTAAATGGTATCTCATCAGGATCATAATGTTTAAATGGTATAGTACAATTACTCGTTACGTGTACTTCTATGATATTTTCATCAATTTAAAGTGCATATATCGAATCTAAAACATGCATCATGACTTGGCACTAAGCAGTTTGCGTACCCTACAAAATTTACACGATTTGCTCGTATGCCTCCATAAAATCGCAAAGGACAAGAGCAATCTAAATCTTTCCGCATCCAACTGTCTATTAATTCTCGAACTAAACCATCATCTAAGTATCCATCATAAGTTGCGATGGTTTGAGTTAAAAATTTTGTTTTACCTACAAATACTTTATATTTGGGCTCTCTTGTTTTATTTTATGCTTTTTTTGCTGTGCTTCTTTGGTTGTGTTTCTTCAATAGAAAACTTTTTTTTAATTGATTGTCCTTTTTAGGTTGAGGAGAAACTAATACTTCATTGCTACTTGAGTCAGAATAATTCATAACGCTGCCATCACAACTTGTATCATAAAAGCTTATATCTTTTACTTCTTCATTGTTATATCGTGAATTATCATCAGTGTGCGTGTTGTTTTTTTCATCAGCAACTTTATATAATAGTTCAAAATGACCTGTTCTGTCCTCGCCTGTAAATAATATGTTTAAATAGTCGTTGGCATCTTTACCGATTGTCTCTTCCTTTCTAAATGTTAAAAGACATATTAATTTATTATTTTGTAGTCTAAATGTTTTTATAGGTACTTTGTCCATTTTGGAGATCATGGCGATTTCAAAATCAGTCCCCATTATATTAGAACGTCCCATATAATGATACAGCTCGGAACAAGCAGTCCCCCATCCCTTGATTAGTAATGACTGCATATACTGTAGAATCATTATACAGGAATGAAAATTCATTATTATTATTTTCTCGGTAACTGGATAGATCTTCATTGTATTTATTGATATCATTATTAGATGAAATAGCAATAGAGCCACACGAAGACATAACCATTTGTTGAAGTTCTTTAGTTATTTTTTTTTTTTGAAGAAGCATATAGATGCTCTCTCAATCGTTTACTGGGCGGTTTTTCCATTTGTGTGCGATCTATTATAAATAAAATTGTAAGTAATTTAATATTGAATATCATACTTTATTTTCATTATTGTAAGATTCGAGAATAAATTTCGGATCGCTTTATTTTAATGAAAAAGAATAAAATAAAACTATACATATACAGGTTGGTCCGGTTTGGGATACAGATTATTTAAGAGCTGATTCCCTGGCCGATTGTGAGTAAAAAATTGTACGGTAGGAGGGGGTCTAACTTCAACACCCTCTGAGATACAGGGTGTTCCTTCAGAGTAGTACTTACAAACAAAGATTATCTCATAACTTCCAAAGTAACGTAACTAGAGCAACCACAATGAGTTAGTTTAATAGGTAATTAACTAACGTATTTTTCAGTATGAGCGTTATTGCTAGCCAAGGTTAGTAAACTATACAGGTTGCCTCATACATAACTAAGCATTTAGGCAAGGGGACTGAGCGGGAGAGGAGTGTGGGTAACATCACTGGCCATCCAAATGTCAAATTGAAAATTTGAATTAATAGATCTAGTGCTTTGTTTTCAATTAATATTCGTCAAATAAAAATCAAAATGATCAAAATATAATTCAGGTAAGTTTACGTTTATATTTACATATTAATATAATTATATCATGATTAGAGATTGGAAAAATAGTTGTTATTTTAAATGAAATAGTTACTATACAGGGTGAGTCATATCAGGTGGAACAAACTTGAACCGTGGATTGAGAAAAATATTTTAACCAAAAAACATTATATAAACATGTGTCCGGAAATTTGTCATGAGGGAGCTACAGCCCTCCAAAAATTTTATTCAAAATTAGTTTTTATTTAATATCTGGAGAACCCATTATGCTAAAGTTATGAAATTTGATACGGGGTTTAGTATGAAACCAATTATAATTTAGACCAGGGCTGTATGGGCCCAATAGGCCCATCGATTTTTATCTAGTATTTTTTTGTTCTTTAATTTTTTCCTGAGTTAGATATTTGAATAAGACTGTATGACACAAAATACACAAAAATATACTTTGCTCATTTATCATAGGATAAACCGTTTACGAGAAATATGAATGCAAAAGAAAGGATGCTGAATTTTACTTAATACGGATGCTTCAAATTACAAAAAATATTTTTATATTCTTGTTCTATGATAAAAAATAAGACAAAAAAATAATAAAAATATACCTCCAAAAATTCATCCTTACCAACAAATTGCCATTTTAAGTATAGCTTTCTATGTAGTTATGTTAGTAAATTACTTGCAACATAAATAGAACTGGCTATAGGTCTAAGAGGACACGTATAAGATGATATATGTACATGAACTTTTTTCTTACCTTTAATCAAAGAACAGGAATATAGATTTATTTTGTTTAATTTGAAGCATCCATATTAAGTAAAATTCTGCATGCTTTCTTTTGCATCGATATTGCTCGTAAACGGTTTATCCTATGATAAATGAGCAAAGTATATTTTTGTGTATTTTGTCTCATACAGCCTTATTCAAATGTCTAACATAGGAAAAAATTAAAGAACAAAAAAATACTAGATAAAAATCGATGGGCCTACTAGCCCCTTACAGCCCTGGTCTAAATTATAATTGGTTAATACTGGAAATCAATAATACTTATTAATACTAAACCCCGTATCAAATTTCATAACTTTAGCATAATGGGTTCTCCAGATATTAAATAAAAACTAATTTTGAATAAAATTTTTGGAGGGCTGTAGCCCCCTCATGACAAATTTCCGGACACATGTTTATATAATTTTTTTGCTTAAACTATTTTTCTCAATCCACGGTTCAAGTTTGTTCCACCTGATATGACTCACCCTGTATAGTTGATTTTTTTTCTGTAAAATAGTTGGCAAATAGTTTTTTTAATCAAAATAGTTACAAATTTTTTTACAATAATAAATTTTTTTTCGATTTAATCAATAATTAGTGACATTAACGTATTAGTAAAAAGTGTCAAATCTGAAATTTTCGAGGAAAACATGTTATGCTATTCTAGATAGATTTTAGAAAAGGAAAAACAACATAAATATCTATCTATATAAAAATATCTGTATAATAGACAAAATGTATTTGTAAAAATATATGTATAAAACTACAAAATTTTTAACGTTGCATAAAAGAAGGCAAATAGTTTAAAAATAGTTGGAAAGGTAAAATAGTTGCAAATAGTTGATTTCAAATTGGGTTCAATCAAACCAGTTTTCTTAAATCGATGGAGATATGTAATAAAAATTACGATAGTTACATTTTTCGCAATAGTTGAAAAACTATTTTTCCAATCTCTAATCATGATGAAAGGAACAAATACGTTTAAAATTCAGGTAATTATTTTGTGTAAAAACGCTCGGACACGTCGATTAGTATTTTTAGTTGCGGATTTTTTGACATAAGAAAATTGTATACATGGGAACTTACAATTAGAAGAGGGTATTTGAGACGAGAAATGTTTGTGACGAAAATATTCAAAATTATAAATAATAATATATCAAGTGCGGTCGATTCGACGCCGCGCGGCAACTACACACTCCATAAACAATTAATTAATAAACTTCCAATAAACAATATTTTGAAGTAGAAATGTAATGACTATTTAAAAATATACACACCTGAGAACACAGAGATCCTTTCGAAATTTTATTAAAATTAACATCTTTTACTGATGTGATACATGAAGCAATTGATTCTCCATTTGATAATTTATTTATTGCTAATCAATTAAATAACACTAATTACAAAAAAAATTACACTATCTACTACTTAAATTAAATCATTAACTTTGCTAATTGTCAATAAACAATACTACTGAATGAAGGAAAAAAATAAACACAAATAATTATTATTATCTTTTATAAACTTAACAAATTTAAAAAAATCACAAATAAAAAATAATCAAACAATCTACACTAATAATGTCTTTTATCATATGTATATACGTTGTATTATTATTGTTATTTATTGTCTTAACACTAAAATAAAGAGTCACAAAAATTAAGAACAAATAATAATAATAATTAGCACCAAGATTTTCCACAAATAGTAGGAGAACATATAAATTGGAAATTAAAATGCACAAAAACGTCTTGATGCATCGAGAACCATAGATGTTACGATACTTCTTTTACACGGGTAGAAACAATTACTCAAACCAAAAACACATATTTTCTTAGAAAAATGTATTCAAATGAAGAAATTGTTATCTTCATCCTAGAGTAATGTCTTATAGATCGAGAGCCGGTAACAGTAAATCTGCCGTCATCGCGGATTTAAATAAGTTTTATATTAATTGACAGTTAAAGAGCATACAAACATAATTTGCACAGTCATACCGGCATTTTGTTTGTATGCTCTTTAACTGTCAATTAATATACAACTTATTTAAATCCGCGATGACGGCAGATTTACTGTTACCGGCTCTCAATCTATTAGCACGCTACAACCATTCTTAGCGCAAGAATTTTTACAATTTATGAACAAGAGTTTAGAATGTTTTATTAAGAAGGGATGGTTGCATCGGCGCCGGGAGGGGGGTGCAAGGAGGTGCACTTGCACCCTCCTGGCAAAAACAAAAAACTAAAAAAATCAAGAAATACAATTTTTAATTTAAAATTCAGGTTAGAATATAAAAGTGAGGACTGTAATTTTATAAATTTAAATAAGGAAAAATAAAAACTGAAGACCTTTTTTTTTCTTTAGTTATGCTAAATGGAGTACAAGTTTATTATTACAAAAATATTATTTTAAATATTTTTTTTTTTAATTATTTTATATACATATTAAGTAATTTAATTTTATATATCTAGATGCACCACCCTGGAAGAAATTCTGCCGGCCCCATGGATGGTTGTATTGTTTGAACACAGAGTAAATGTTGAATCTTAATTTGAGAATGATAAGCTTGAAACAAGATAATATAAATTTTTCATTGAAGATTAATCATTTTCTTATTAAATACTGACTTTTAAAAAATTAGATATAAATCAAATATCAATCTTACTCCAAGTATAATAATTTTTAAAGTCATCGAAATTTCTCTATTGATCTGTTTAATTATTTTCAACTTGATTTTTAACACTTTTTCTGATAGATAATAATTACAATCAATACGATAAATCAATGTTTGCATTTTTTATAACATGCATCTTCGACTCAAAAATTAAAAATTGTAACAATTATTTTGCAGACTTACCTCAAGTTGCATAAAGCAAAATTAACCACAATTAGTTAATCAGCTGTTTTCAAACCATGATTAATGTTAATTCTAAACTTAATCTCAATTTATAAATGAACAATTCACTAAGTATGATTATTTTTTACCTTATAAAATATATCATAACTGTGTTTGTTTTTTAAAATTGGCATAATAATGGTTTTAAAACAACTGATTAACTAATTGTGATTAATTTTGCTTTATGCAACCCAAGGATAATTTATAAATACTCGTTCTTTCAAAATTATTATCAGTATTCACCGCTTTAAAACCCTTTACGTATTACTGGGTATAATGAAATCAGCATGCGGTCACCCGGTTTGTACCTACTTGCAATTTATTTAAGAAAAAATATTGTATACAACAGTGATTCCCAACCTGGGGTACGCGTACTCTCATAGGTTACTATATTTTATTTCCAAAGGACCTCGCACAAAACCAATGGAAAAACACTCTCGGTGGATTTTGACCAAACCCACGGAAATAGATACTACATAATATAGTGATCAAAGTTGTCCATAGAACATGGGTCCGCAAACTCGATCTTCATGGTCATTTCAAGGTCATATTACCAAAAAACTATTTAAAAAATATATGTTCAGAGGTTTTCGGGGTCGCTGAATCTGAATCCGAGGTCTACTTTTCTGTATCGAGTGAAGGGTCAAGATCGATTCAAGGTCAAATAAACAAAAAGTTATTACTAAAAAATTTTTGTAATGGCCTTTTGTTTATTTGACCTTAAATCGACCTTGACCCTTCACTCGATACAGAAAAGTAGACTTCCGATTCGGATTCAGCGACCACGAAAACCTCTGAATATATATTTTTTATGGTTTTTTGATAACATGACCTTGAAATGACCATGAAGATCGAGTTTGCGGACCCATGTTCTATTGACAACTTTGATCACTATATTATGTAGTATTATTTAGTATCTATTTCCGTGGGTTTTGTGCGGGGTCCTTTGATTATTTATAAACAAATGTTTTGCCTGTCAATTATTTATGTTTTTATTACTCGTGTTTTCAAGCTGCATTTAAAAATTATATTTTAGTTTTTCAAATAAATATCAAGCAATTGATAACTGCGGTTTCCACAATTAACTATTTTTAGTATACTACTGGAAAAACGGAGAAACTGTGGTTTCTAGTCACTTAAACTAAAATATACACCTTAACCACAATAAAACAATGTCACTCGACACGTGTTTCGACTTCACAAGAAGTCCTCATCAGGAGCCTAACAGTCCCAGTCTGGAACTGTTAGGCTCCTGATCTAGTGAACTAAAAGCCCGATTTACCCCATTTTTATTTTTTTTTAAAAGATAATTAAATGTACTACAATCAATTATAACAGATTCTTGGTCATAAATAACTTTATACCTATCAAAAATGCTGTTGAACTCAAAATTTTACATTTTCAAAGTAAAATTTTTAGTTTGACCACCATTTTGAAAGGTACAATTATTTATGATTAAAATAATAATAAAAAAGGTTGTAGATAATTTAATTATCTGTTTAAAATGCGAAAGACGGGGTTGATTGAACATTCCGTTCATTAGATACAGAGTGTTTACAAAATCCTTGTAAAACAAAACTTTGAGCCCTTGGTTGAGGGTGTTCCGGAGAAAATTTTGCTAGGGAGTTTTCAGGAAATATATATCTGGACATGTTCTAATCACTGTTTAAATTTGGCACCTCATACATTTTCCTTGTATTTTTTCCTTTATTTCCTGGGCTAATGGGATATCATATCAAGTTTAACAACATATTTCAATTTTATTAAAATTCGTGACATTAAATTTTTATTGTTGTCACAAATCACAAAATTTAGTAGTTTCCGTTCTGCATTTGACAGAAAAAGTAGCATATGTTTGTGTCGTTTTATGCATTTCACTGCATATTTGGGACTTATTTTGTGCATATTTTAGCAATTTTATGCTGCATATAATCCGGGGCTTAATAATAAGTTTCGAGGGTTATTTATCGTTCTAGTGCTACAAATTATTTTAAGAAAAATCTATTTTGTTTTAGTATATAAATGTGTTCTTATCTATGGATAAAAAACAAGCAGATGTGTTGAATAGTTACTACAAAATGGTCGAAAAGTCGTTTCACTAAAAATTAAATTAAAATTATTATTTAGTCACAAAAACAATTTATTTATAATACTTATGATAAAAGTGATATATGTACATATAGTTTTAAATAAACAAAGCTTAACAATCATTTTTAAAAAAAAATTTATAGCTATAATAATTTTTTCAACTTTTTGATCAGATCTATTACAATATTTCTTACAATTTTTTGTCAGTATCTATAGATTATAGCTAGAATAGTAATAACAAAATAAATTTTCAATGAAATAATTTGGGGCACTAGAACGATATTTAACCGTTTCGAGTTTTCGACATCTGGAACATAGACTACTGAGATATAAAAAAAAAAACAGATTCATCATAAAATAATTTGGGACGCTAAAACGATAAATAATCATAAATCGTAGCATAGTATTTTTTATTTATCATCTTGCCAAGATACACGTCCATTATTCATAAAATATTGCGAAAATTCTTCTCTAATTTTCTGTGCATTTATTGAACTTTTTCGTGGTATATTTTTCAAATCAATAAATGACGTTTGATTAATTTGGTCTTTTCGCCAGCTTCCATCAATTACTGTACCGTTAAGATCATAATCAAATGTTCCCTCTGGTGTGTATAAATGTCTTGATTTTTTGCTTTTTCGTAGAAAATTATGCAAGTAAAGAGTTGTCAATATTACAACTGTAGCTTTTTGTGGCTCTAGAAGTAGTGGTTTTCTCATAACTCTGAAAACATAACTAAGAATGCCAAACGCGTTTTCGACGACTCTTCGAGCTCTTGACAAACGATAATTAAATACTCTTTGCTTTGATCCTTTTTCATGAATACCAGAATTAGGTTTCATCACATTTTCATGTAATGCAAATGCTTGATCACTCAGGATCACGTATGGCATAACTTTTTCGCGCTCTGGAAGTGGCTTTGGTTCGGGAAAATGTAGACTGTTGTCGTTAATCTTTTTCCACAGTAAAGTGATTTTAAATATTCCTCCATCTAAAATTCGTCCCTGACAACCAACATCCGCAAATAAAAAATTATAGTCTGCATCTACCAATGCCAATAAAACAATACTGGATTTTATTTTTATTACAGATATTTGAGGAAGAACAGGAATGGGCTGACACCAACCGGTTGATGTCGACAATGAAATTGTGCAATTGAATGATTCTTTGGGTATAGAAACGGAAAGCGAAACAAATGTACAAGAACCAACTCCAACTCCCGGACAAAAAAGAAATTTAACTTCATTCCAAAAAAACATCAAAAAATAAAAATAAATAAGAAAAATAATGAAGATCCAAGATTAGCCCAAGCTTATAATATACTTAACATTGTATCAAATGTCCCAGCCCCACTTTCGCCTGATGAATGTTCGACGTTTTGTCCACAAATTACGTAAATTTGACGAAAGAAATAAAAATATATTAATGAATAAAATTAATAATTTAATTTTCGAAACTGAAATGGAAAAATACAAGCCGCAAGTAATCCACATTTACAACCCAATTTCAACAGAAAATACTTCCACTACTGGTGCTTCCTATGTTTGCACGCCGCAACCTAGCCCATTGCAAACTTACACATATGTTAAGGTATTTCTCGGGGAGAAACAAGGTACGCTATATGTTAGAAAAGGAAAAACAAGTGTACTATAAAATCAAGATAGCCGTGGTATAAAATTTGGCAACGTTTTTTCTATTGCGCATGCGTGACTTTTGTATTCCTGATGACAGCTACATATTATTTAATGTTTTGATGTAATAACGTGTACTGTTATTTGCAGCTGAATTTGTTATATATTATAAGTTTATAATTAAGAAATGGCTTTTATTATTTTTATTATTCCTTAAAATTAAAAGAACAATATATTCAGCACGTACGATTTTTAAATACCGCGGCAATTGTCAATACTTTGCGGCGTTGTCATAGCTAGTACCGTGATATTTTTTATCAGAAAATAAGTTTTTATTTTACTTATAACTTAAAAACGGGCTGGTGAAAATACTTGAGATTTTTTATATTAACTCCAATTATATTAATTTAGTTTCCCTGAAAATTTCATAAATTTCTTGATCTTCCTTCACATAAAATTATTTACTTTTTCATTGAAAATCCGCTTAAAATATCGTAATCCCTAAACTCGCAATGTTAAATTTTTGATTTTATTTTGACGATATCTTCGTTCACAGATGGTCAATCATTTTAAGATTTTGAATGGAGCTTCTAATAACCTTTTTTTAGTTTTTTACAAAATTTGAGCTTACTCTTGAATCTTTTAATTTTTCCGAGAAATACCTTAATACTTTTAGTGATTAATTTATAACTTTTTAAAATTTTTATTTAAATTAGTTTGTCCTTTGTGTTATATTTATGTTATTTATGTTTTAGTTTATATTCGGATTTACTTTATTTAGGATGATTGTGTTATTTTTGTTTATTTTTCGTTTATTTCTTATTTGTTTACATTTATATTAAAAATAGTACATACAAAAAATAAAATACTTATTTTTATGCAGTCTTTTAATGCATCATTTAATGCCTTACAAACTTCCATGACTGTAGCAGAAATTGTTGATTTTGATATTTTAAATAAGTACATTAAACTGGTATACGAATCTCCAATTGCTAGGAAACGAAGAGTCAAAGCTAATCGTTCCTTAGCTGGAATTACCTTTCTAAAATTGGTATTTTTTTTTATGATTCAGTAATAGTTCAAAATCTTCGGAATGAGAGGCGGCACAATTTTTTAAACTGTCCAGTATCTTGTATGCTTAAATCGTTAAGCAATTGTGTTCCACTGTAGATTGACCTACTTTTTAAAATTGGAGTAACCCAAAAACGACGTTTACTCTTTTTTCAAGTGGTAAATTACTATAAACGCAGCAGCAGCAGTAGTTTTATCACAATTCATGACGAACTTCATGGAACCTACAAAAACACTAACAAATCGCCGCGATCCCGTAGTTTTGCACGAACATAAATTTTTGGTTTTGCGCCGAACTGCTCGGCGCAGAGCAATGCGGCGCGGCGCGCTTGATGTAACCGCACCTTTAGGCACACAGAGTGGGGTTTATATACACACGCTCTGTGTGTCTAGAATTTTCTGGTGTGTACGGTGTGTATTTATCGCTCTATCTATATGGAAACGCCAAGAAATTTCTCCCGGCATGTCGGCACGTTTCCATACACATGTTAAAAAAAATTAAAAACAAAGAGAAAGAAAATTGTAAGCCTACCGTTGAAAAAACCTTTGAACAAGCAACATTATATCAATATTTTTTAACAGAAGCTACGCAGCAAGAAGAAGATAATCAAAATGAAATATTCGCAGACATATCAGTAGTTAATGAAATTTCCAAGGAAAATTCTGACTGTACAATCGTGAATGATACACAAGAAGATTTCATAATTCGTTTTGATAATAACGAAAGCAGCCTAGAAGCGGATTTAAATAAAAGTTTTAACACTCATACTGATGAAAATACAGAACCAGACACTTTGATACGAATCGGGGTGTTGCAGAGAGACAGATGTTTTTATTGTTATTTTATTTGAAACAATAATAATAGTGTATACAATACAATTTATATAACTGGTATATTGTGTATTAGTATCTCGCAGTTAAGGGGTTATCTGCATCTTCAGTTTGGACGGATGTAGACTGGCGTGGTGTAGGGATTACAATCCCGGGATTCCGGGATCCCATTTAATCTCGAAATCCCGGGATTATAAACACATTAATACCGGGATTTCGGGATTTTTTAATAAATAAATCTACATTTGCATCCTCATATTTCTATGACGATATTATAACGCTAGCCTATATGGAAAGTGAAATTTTTAACATTGGCGCCAACACATCTGGATTCTGGATGCAATAAAAACGACCCTTTTAGAAACTTTACACTTACAAGGCTCTACTGGCGGCATTGTCTTTTCCGAGAACGTGTAAAAAATGCATTTTTACAAATTTAAAGAATTGGTATAATGTATTTACCATTGTACATACATATACTCGTAATTTTTTTATATTTTTTTGTAAATATTATATTTTAATAAAAATTTTGTATCTTACTGGATTTCTTTTTAAATAGATCTGAATATCAAATATCGCAATAAACACTTGTCAACGTATCTACATTATATTTAGTAGATAATTTTTTAACGGTTAATTATTAGATGTTAATTATTATAGGAACGCTGTAGGACTGCCTGTTTTAACAGAACTATCCATTTTAATTGTTTTTTCTTTTTCATCTGGACTCGCTACATTAACTCTCAAAAAGCACCTTGGGTATGCGATACCCAAGCCCAATTTTACTGCACTTGGTATTTCTAAATAGTTAATCAAAGGGACGATATAAATTTAAATACACAGGCAAAATCACAATTGCACCTATAAACCTGCGCAGTTCTCAACTAAACACGTGCAGATTTAAAAATAAATGGCGTGTGGTTCGAAACGTTCTAAATCCGATAAATGTAATGCATATTTCAAGCATTTTTCTTTTTGGCTTTTTATGAGATGCATGATACGAAGAAACTGCGATATCAGTGTCAATGAGATTGTCAGAAGAGCTCTATGCAGATGGTGCAAGATGACGACTGCACAAAAAATGAAACAAACTGTAAACGAGCAAATAAGAGGAAAAAGATTTAAAAACAAGAGACGTTGTTGCTAGATGGTCACTGTCATCAATGTATCTTTAATATACCTAATGAAGGACTGTAAACGTGCAAATAAGATGAAGAAATTAATAGAACATTACCTCACATTCACTTCTACTTACTTCAGCTTTGAAGATAACTTCTACAAACAAATTAAGGAAGCAGCTATGAGTTCGCTACTGTCAGCCAACCTCTGCATGACCGATTTCGAAAGCAAGCCTTTGGAAACCGCCAACCTCAAACCCACTTTCTGGGTCCGCTACGTCGATGATGTATTCACCATCTGGCAACATGGTCAAGATAAACACAATGAATTCTTGTTACACAACAACACGAGGCACAATAACATCGTTCACCATGAAGATAGAAACCAACAACGCTCTGCCTTTTCTGGACGTCCTGATATCGAAGAAGCAAGATGGAAATTTGGTACACACCATCTACAGGAAACCGACGGCCACCAATAGGTACTTACACGCCACGTCTCTCCACCATCCGGCACAGTTAAAATTGGTTGTCAATACTCTTGTAACACGCTCAAAAAACTCGCAGGTGACGACCATATAACGGACGAACGACAAAATCTCACACATATGTATATTAGAATTAGAATTTAATAATAAATTATATAAACAAACTGAAGAAATAATAATAAAATAGAATGTATGGGGCCAGTAGGCCCATTGATTTTTATCTAGTATTTTTTTGTTTTTTAATTTTTTCCTGTGTTAGGCATTTGAATAAGACTGTATGACACAAAATACACAAAAATATACTTTGCTCCTTTATCATTGGATAAACCGTTTACGAGAAATATGGATGCAAAAGAAAGGATATATATAATGATATATGTACATACATGAACTTTTTTCTTACCTTTAATCAAAGAACAGGAATATAGATTTATTTTGTTTAATTTGAAGCATTCGTATTAAGTAAAATTCAGCATGTTTTCTTTTGCATCGATATTGCTCGTAAACGGTTTATTCTATGATAAATGAGCAAAGTATATTTTTGTGTATTTTGTCTCATACAATCTTATTCAGGAAAAAATTAAAGAACAAAAAAATACTAGATAAAAATCGATGAGCCGACTGGCCCCATACAGCTCTGGTCTAAATTATAATTGTTTAATACTGGGAATCAATAATACTTATTAATACTAAACCCCGTATCAAATTTCATAACTTTAGCATAATGGGTTCTCCAGATATTAAATAAAAACTAATTTTGAATAAAATTTTTGGAGGGCTGTATTCCCCCCATGAAAAATTTCCGGACACATGTTTATATAATGTTTTTTGCTTAAAATATTTTTCTCAATCCACGGTTCAAGTTTGTTCTACCTGATATGACTCACCCTGTATATTAGGTTGTTGCAAAAATAATATGTGTTGTATATCATTTTAATGATTTTTTTACTGACATTCTTTATTTATTTGAACATTTTTCATAAAATTTCATTTTCACCTATTTTAAGGTGATTAAAAAAAGATGTCGAAAAAGGATTTTATAAAAAATTATTTTTATGAGTTCAAACTCGGTCGTAGTGCAGCGCAAACGACCAGAAACATCAATAAAGTTTGGGGGCAGGGGTCCATTGATGAATCCACGGCGTGGCGTTGGTTTCAAAAATTTCATGCAGGTGAAGTAAATTTGGAAGACCAAGAGGGCCGTGGACGTCCTTCTGCTGTTAATGACGACATGTTGAAAGCTATAGTGCAGGCCTGCACAACTCAAAATGTAAGGCGGGCCATAATACTTTATGAAAAACTTGTGCGGGCCGAAAAAAAATAGGACAAAAAATAATATTATTTAATTATTTTAAAATGAAATTAGTAAATATTTATATTATTTTATGTGTACCGAGTGTTTTTTTAAACTTTCCAGCGGATTATTTCCAAAATAACGAATTTTCAGAAAAAATATTTCGGAAGAAAGTTTCATGGTTTTGAGGGGGCTAAAAACATTATGGGGTGACCTTAGAAAGGTCACTTTGATGGGTTTTCAGTTTCAGCTTTTCTTTTTCAAATCTATGTATACCTATATTTTTTTGCAGATTCCTAATTTAAGAGATAATATAAACAACTTTTGTTTGAAATTTTTTTCTGAAAATTTGAATTTTATTTGATATGAGGCAAACCAAAGAGAAATTTCAGGATTTTCTATAATTTTTTACTCAGAAAGAAAAATCATAAAATTAAAAAAGTACTTACAACTGCAAGGATTCTCGGAGAATTGTTTTTAAAATTTATTGTTAATTTTTATACAACTTTTTTATAAAGAAAAAATTCTGAAAAAAAAAATTTGTGAGAATCTTTGCATTTTAAGTACATTTTACCTCTTGCAATTATTTATATAAATTAGTAATTTTCGAGTAAAAAACTATGGAAAATCCAGAAAGTTTTCTTTGGTTTATTTCTTATAATAAAAAATTGACATTTTCAGAAAAAATGCTCCAAATAAAAGTTGTTGTTTAGTTTATCTCTTAAATTACTAATTTGCAACAAAAAATATAGGTTTAGATTTGAAAAAGAAAAGTTGAACCTGAAAACCCATCAAAGAGACCTTTCTAAGCTCACCCCATATTGTCAATATTTAGCCCCCTCAAAACCATGAATCCTTTGTCTGATACATTTTTTTTGAAAATTTGTAATTTTCGAAATAATCCGTTGGAAAGTCTTAAAAAAACATCCGGTATATACCTTTCATATTATTATAAATCATTAAGCTAGGGAATATTATTTTTAATTTATAATATGCATTTTCACCAAAACCTTCGCGGGCCGCAACGTGAGTGCTGGCGGGCCGTATGTTGAGCAGGCCTGCTATAGTGGAAGCTAACTGTTCGAAAAAATGGAGAAGAGCTACAAGTAGACCCAGGAACCATTTCACAGCATTTAACTACGGTTGTCAAAACAAAAAAGCTTGATAAATGGGTTCCACACATATTAAGCGAAAATCACAAAAATCGTCGTTACGAAATTTGCTCTATGCTTCTTATACGAAACAGAAACCATCCATTTTTGGAACGTATGGTAATATGCGATGTAAAATGGATTTTATATGACAATAGGAGACGTTCAGGGCAGTAGTTAAATAAAGCTGAAGCTCCTAAACACTTTCCAAAGCCAAGTTTGCAACCAAAGAAGATAATGGTGCCCATTCGGTGGTCTGTACAGGGATTTATCCACTATAACTTCTTAAATCCTGGTGAAACAATTGCAGCAGAAAGATACTGTCAACAAATTGACGAAATGCATAAAAAATTGGGGTCCATATGTCCAGCATTAATCAACAAGAAAAGTCTTATACTTCTACACGACAACGCGCGGCCACACGTTGCACAAGAAACATTACAAAAGCTTACTCATCGGATCTCTCACTCACTGATTATCACTTTTTCAAGAACCTCGACAACTTCCTACAAGGCAGAGAGTTCAATAATCAAGCAGATGCCAAAAGTGCCTTCGAACAATTTGTTGCTTACAGAACTCTCGAGTTTTATGTTAGCGGCATAAACAAACTTGTTTCTAATTGGGAAAAGTGTATCGAATCCAATGGTTTTTATTTCGATTCAGTAGCTTAATTATATTTTGAAATATATAAGTTTAAAGTTCATAATAAAAAACGTGCATTATTTTTGCAACAACCTAATATATACATATATATTTATATATATTTAGCTTTTTGTGAAATGGACGGACAAAGTGAGATTAATAGGGTTTGTTCGGAACCCTAAAAGTTAATAAATAAATTATACTAATAATTAGTTAAAATGTCCACCATTTTGACACCTATTGGCCAATTAACATCAAATCACGCTGTAAGACAGTTAAATGTATATAGATTAATATTCAGAAATGTAGTCATAAATATCAACCCATATTTCTAATTCAGTACATTTAATTAAAAATTTGCCATTACTGGGGTCTTTGCCAAGACTGGTGCCACTACCTTATATACAGTAAAATATATATAATTGTAAATTTGTTTATACAATAATATAATGTGAAATACCTACTCTTCGACGTCAAGTTATTTTTCAGTTTCCTTAAAACACTGTTTTTGTTCTTAATATGAAGTTATTTGATTATGTATGTTATCTTCTTGAATAATATAATTAACTACCAATTTTTGATCTCATTTCAACTAGCATATATAACCATTTCATTTAGTACAAAATAATTGTATTATTTATTATAAATGATTAGTAAATATCCCTTATTTTGATATGAGCGAGCTATTTATCATTTGTTTAGACATTCTATCATAAAAAAATGATTTCGTAACTAATAATATAGTATAATCAATACAAATTTTATAAGTACTAACCTAGATTTATTTTGATCGCTGTCGATTTTTTAGACGACATCTTTATTTTAATGTATCTATCAATAATAATTAAATATTTTCTTATTGTACATATTTTAACTTATTGTTATATGTAGTTTCATCTGCTTCACTTAGAAATACACCAATACCTCACTTTGCGTCGTGGTTACGTTCCAAAAAAACACGACGTAAATTGAAACGACGCAAAGTGAATTATGATTTTCTATAGCAAATCATGTAAAGATCGAAGATAGGTTCCAGGGTTACGAAAATACTACCGTTTAAAAAGAAAATTGAACAAAGTAAACATTTAAAAAACAAAAATAATATAAAATTTTATTACATACATACAAAAAACAAAAAAAAACAAATTCGATTAAAACAAAATAAAAATTCAATTAATTTATAAAATTACATACATACAAAAAACAAAAAAAAAACAAATTCAATTAAAACAAAATAAAATATTCAATTAATTTATAAAAAACAAAATAAAAATTAATCACTGTCTGATGAGTCCATAGTGGCTGTTGTCGTAAGTCGGCTTTCTTTCACAAAAAATTGGTCCCAAAATTAAAGACTCGAACCCAAAACAACGCAACTTCGAAAATCTAACGACACACAGTGAAAATTAGTACTAATTCAGCAGCGACGCAACTTCGAAAAAACGCAAAACGAAACGACGCAAAGCGAGGTATTGGTGTATGTGTATATATAAATAATATTTAATTAAAAATACAATTTTTTCTTCTATGTAGCATGTCAGCGGTGAAGGGAGGCGGGGGAGGTAGAAATGACGCGTTGGAGGAAGTAGGCTCTATATCTATTTAATCTATTGCAATTTGATTGTCAATGTGCAATTGTTTTCTACATCCTTTATAAAAATCCGTAGACTCAACTTCCGCCCGCCCCGACGCCATCTATCTCGTGGTTTTAGAGAATTCTACTGGAATCCAAGTACATACGAGGATATATGAAGGTGTTTGAAGAAATATCTACATCTTATTACTCTGGTAAGTTTTGCAATTAATATGTGGGTTATATTTTTATTGTATTTTCGATTTTATAGGATTTTTTAACTATTTTATTGGTGCCATGATGTCATGCTGAAAAATATATTTTTACAAGTAATTGCATGTTAATATTATATTTAAAGCGTATAATTATGTTTTATTGTTAATATTAATGTTAATACAGTATTTAAGAATATTTATCTTCAGTTTTGAAATTAATTTATTTGATTAATTTTTGAAACATGCAATTTTAAAACTAGTTTAATTATTATTTTTTCTAGAAATAAATGCAGTGAGGCCCCAATATTTGAAATTTCTGTATGTTAATAGTATAGTATAAATAGTTCCCACTTCCTTTGATAATTAAAATATATATATATATATTGTGAGTTTCGATGTTAACGGAAGCAAAAGCTGATGAATTTTATTCGTAATTAAGTTGTAAACGATAATATTGTTTTTTGGAATTTACAAATTTGTACGTTTTGTTGAAATTTATATTACAGTCTTTATTAATCAAGTAGCGGAGAGTTCCATTACAATCGAAAGAAGAACGCAAAGCAATTTGTAAAGAAATAAAGATTTCGTAACTAATACATAATCAGAAAAAGTGGTACAATACTTAATTCTCAATCATTTTTAACTTTGTATCCGAAACTGATGTCATATCTTTAACAATTGTAGAAATTACTAATGACAATTGAAAATTAAACTTTCCGATCTTTAACTATCAAATAATTTGAAAGCGATTGTATGTACAAGATTACGCAAGCATTCAATCACTGAAGCGAGAATGTACGAATGCTTAACGGTTTGTGCCATTGTTGTTAAGCGTTGAAGAACTTTGTTATTAGGAATAATATGTAGTTTCCAAAACTACAGATGTTCCGATACTTTATCACATCTGATTCCGTGTCTGTAACCAAAATAATTATCGATATCTTCCTCCGCACACATCACTTATCTTGGTATTAGTAAACGATTATAATTTTGATTTTTTGAGTATCGTCCCCTACAAGGCAAAGTAGCATAAGCCAACATTTTTCTAACTTTACAGGAGGCACAAAAAACTGAATAATATGACCCCAGATTATATAATTTTATTAATTTTCTTAAATAATATGTACTTCGATATTTTTGACTTAATCGTTATAGAGGAATTGTAAAACAATGATTATTTATCAATAAAATGGCACTCAAGATATTTTATAGCCCCCAATTTCAGTGGTCACTGGTGCATAAGATACTTTTAATTGGAGGTTTAAGATATTTACAGTACAATGTACCATAAAGACCTTTTCAATGTTTCATATATATGTACAAAATTGGACTACCAATTGATAGTTGATTTATTAAATAAACAAGTAATAATAGAATTCACAATTAACAGGTACAATATTTTAAAATATCTTACGTGCCATTACGATACAATATCATAGTCGGTTACGATATTTTGTAAAGCAGATATCAGTGCTTACGATATTTTATCTGATGGTTATGATTCTTTATCTGGCAGTTACGATACTTAAAAAAACAATGGCGGATATATGATAGACAAAGTTTAAACAGATTTTTTTAGTAGGAAAGAGAACTTTGTTGCTTATGTGACTTTCAGAAGAATTTATTCGTAGTATCAAGCTGATTATCGTCGCTTACTTGTAGGGGACAATATGCCCATTCTGAATATTCATTAAAAATGTTCGTTTCCATTCTGGTTCCGATATAAGACATCTGTAACATCTCTATTTGTTATCGAAAGAAATTATAGGTTATTTTGCAGTAGTTGGTTTCGCTATTTTATAAATTTTTCACATTAAATCAATGTTACATTGAATACGATATCTATTTAGTTTGCAACGTTATGATAACCTGGATTACGTAGAGCCGATGAAGTTCAGCTGTATGGTGACATTGATATATTTCAAGTTTATTTTTATATTATTATAATCTGTTGTACATAAATACTTCAAGTAAAATATTTTTAGTATTTCGAGTACTTTTTGATACTTGACTTCAAGTACATTTAAAATAGTAAAAAGAATGAATGTAATACTCATTTTTAACAAGTAAATTACATACTTAAGATTTAAAAATAACTTAAAGCATACTTCAAGTATTTTCACTTAGTAGGTACTTGCGACAGCTCTGATTATTGATAATTTTCAATATTTATTAACAGTGCAACTTTTTAAAACAATTTTTTTTAATTTACTACATAAAATTTTGTGTCCAACAATTATTAGCTATTAGTAAATGCTTTTTGTTAAATAATTATAATTAATTCAAATTTAAAAACTAATTTTCAGGTTATATGGTGTGTTACATTAGGGGAACCTGGGGAGGGTTCATCACCCACTTTGATTTTAGTATAGTTTACCCTATATTTATATATATTGCGATATTTTATTGAAATTATTTGTTTACATACTTCTCATTTTAGCCCGCCAAAGTCGTAAATGCTACTTAGCGCTGTCATCATGTACGCTGCGAATAGCTTCATTTAATTAATGCTACAATCACTTCGTAATTCCATTGTTTCTCCGTGGCTAAAAGTGAGTCTACAGATATTGGTAGATTAATATTGTGTCCTGAAGATGCCTTCAAGCAATATCATAGAGAGTACGTGAAAATTATATGTGGTGAAGATCTCTGATGGTTTTACTGTGTTACTCCTATTTTGTGTAAATGACTTTTAAAGTTGCCATGATTGTATTGATTATATTTTAATCATCCTCACATAGCAGATAATGATCAGGATTGGAGATTGAACAATGACAATGTATAGGTACATATAGTCAATGTATGTATAGTGATCAGCATTCATTACGATAACATTTTCTGATTCATTTCTTTTGAAGATAAACGTTTCATATGGTTTCATCTTCTTCCTATGCCTTTTAGAGTTACTTTTGCATATACTGACAGTACCTTCCGACATTTTTTCGATCTATAATCTAAAATTTTAATTATGTTACTTATTGTATGTAGAGAAAATTTAAATAAAACACATAAATTAGTGGCTACATACCTTAATTAAACAACAAAGTCTTATTTTATTTAAAATCGCTTAATATCACAAAATATTATAAAAAAAACTATGAACTCTACCATATATTCATTTGATATACTATAGACTGACAGCAATTGAGCATGCGGTGTGACGTAGTTCCCTCTCTCCTGTCTCGATTTTGACAACCTACTGAGGTAAACCTTGCAGTCTTCCCATATATAGTGAGGTTATAAAACATGCCGTACTCAAAACTAGTAAACACGTATTTCAAGTTAATGAAAGCTAATGTACACTCAAATAAACCACTAACAAAATAAACATAGTCACTAATAGCATTTACTTCATATTTTATTAAATACATCCAACTAAAACTTACCGAAAATTAAATATCACACCACGCAAATATTTCACCGTCCGCCATTTGCAACCCACTGACATTTGTCAAAGTGTGCTATGATAGAAAGTGAAGTTAGGAATGAAGGAATCAGTGTTGCCAGCGTAAAAAAATGTTTAGTAAAACTTGAAATCAAGGTTACCATGTGTCCCCTAGGGATCGACCCGAGGTTTGTATACAGGTTGAGTCATTTTAATCAACGCAGTCAAATATCTCGAAAAGTAAGCGAAATTGAGAAAAACGTTTCAAACAAAAAATGCTTGGTTTCAAGGGGGCCAAACAATGGTGACCTTGCGGTTGACCTTCAAACCATTTTCAATGTCAAATCAAGGTCAACTTTGATTCTTTAAATGGAAACCTATATTTTTTATTGCATATTCGTATTCTACGTGAAAAAATGAGTATCTTTAGTAGGAAATTTTTTTCTTAAAAATGCTTTCTTCTCTTGGTGGAGGACGCTGTAAGATTTATCAACGAACTCAAATATCTGAAAAAAGTTGCACCTAATAGCTCAAACTACTTTTAGCATTACCCAGAAACAACGACGTGGACGTTGTAGTTGTATGTTTCTTTTGGGGTACTTTTTTAAAGTAAGAGGCAAGAGGACTCACATTAAAAAAGCATCCCAAAGGAAAATTTATTTGTAAGCAGTATACTAAGTAAGAACACCTTTTATCATAGTCAGCCAACAAAATCTTGTAACCGGGCGCGTCGGCAGCGCGTTAAACTCAAAAATCGATACACGTTGCAACTACTTTTAGTCCAGTAACTTTATACATCACCGCATGCGTTAAATCCGGTAGTTCTGATTTTTTGCAGACTTGTTTATGATGTTGGCCTAATGAATAATCCAAGTTTGTGACCTCGAGCACCGAACGCAACATTGTCAAAAATCGAAAAAACCGCGAAAAAATCGTTATTTTTTCAAATTTTGGCGATTATAACCCTAAAGGACTAGTTTTTGAAAAAACTTTTTTACAACGTTTTTAAAGTAGACTAAATTTGCTACAAAATGATACTAGAATTGTCTCTATAGACCCAATAGTTTCCGAGATTAAGCCTTTCAAAGTTTATCATTTTTTTCGAACTTCGCAATTTTTTGCAATTCTGTCGTTCTGAATGAATTTTGACCCTGATTATACTATCGAAGCCCTGTACTATTATTATGGGATGTTAAAAAAGAAAATGAGAAGTGTGAACGATGATGTTAAGCTAAGCTATGAATAATGAAGTAAAAAAGATAAGTACAACAAAAGTTAATAAGTTTATTTGTTAGGAAATTGAGTAATATTCAAAATCAAAAAATTAAATTAATTTAGCCCTCTTGAAAGGTCCCGGTTGAGGTTCGTCCGTATCTGTACGTATTGGGATGGCATATCCCCATCAGGGGATGGTGATGAATCGTCGACGTCTTGTGCCCACAAGTCATCCTCCATTTCGACATCGGACAGATCGTCGCCTTCTGGGATATCTACTTCTGCAACATCAGGTATATTGTCACAAGAGACCCCGCTGCAGTGCCTGCAGACTGATGAGCATTTTAATCCTGCCTTCCTGCAGCTGCACGCGTTCCCACAACCCTTCGTGCAGCCACAAGAAATCATCCGTAAGAGGTGTTGGTCATCATTTTGGGATTGAGGCCTTGTGACGTGGATATCCACCCCCAGGAGAGAGGGTTCAGTGTGATTCCCAACCACGCCTGTACCTTTAAGAAGATTGTACACGAGAATAGAAAATGATGAATGATATGTAACTGATGCAAGGACAAATTTTTACCTGATGGTATGTCCGCAAGCAGTGAAATCGAGCAGTCTCGTGTAGGAGGTAACCTGGCTAGATTGAAGCTGGTTTTCGTCGCAGCCCTGGTGAATAGTTGGTACCGCAACTCGTCAAAGTTATGGGTGTTGGGGTTGCCTCCGTATAGAGCAATTATGACTCGCTCTCCTGCTGCTGCTATCTCGTCAAGTGTAGAGTTGT
This sequence comes from Sialis fuliginosa, assembly GCA_961205875.1. Classification (NCBI taxonomy): domain Eukaryota; kingdom Metazoa; phylum Arthropoda; class Insecta; order Megaloptera; family Sialidae; genus Sialis; species Sialis fuliginosa. The sequence continues at coordinate 3,309,216 of OY540822.1, read as the reverse complement.
TGTCGAGAAAAATCGCAGCTTGCTTTTCAACGTCCGGATTTTTTTCGACTATGGACATCATTTGCATCTTCCCTAAGCCAAAGAAGTAGGATGTCGACCAACAAGGATAGTCACAACCACTAAAGGCATGGATGAAGAGGAAAAGCTCTGGTTTCAAAGAGGATTTTGAAGAAGCGATGCTGGAATACATGACATCTGATGCTTTGCCTCTTCCACATTTATTGTAAAAAATTTCATGTTGGTTTGAGATCGCAGTAAGGATGATCAGCAAGTCAATGTCCTCACCAACGACTACCACTATATCATAGGTAGAGGCAGCAGTTACAGCTGTAGTGATGATGGCTCATCATCACTACAGCTGTAATCAGCATCTTCCTCTGCTTGGAGTACTTAGGCATGAAATTTTGGCTTTATAGTTCATCACCATACCATATAATATTTTAAATGTTCTGTTGTATTATAATTATTTAATAATAATAATAATAATAAATAGTGTATGCCAATAATAATAAATTAAATTCTAAGTTTATCTAAGAAGACAAAAATTAAAACTTTACCAGTTTATTTAATCTTAATCTAATATTACGTGACGACGATGTTGACATGTTTTCATTATCAGAGATAATTGTGAACGACTCACTAGAAGAGATCCTGGAAGATCCTGGAATGATCAACTCTATATTTAATGCTGTCTCTGTAACCACGGTAAGGTAGCAAAATAGACAAGATGGCGGAGCACTGGGGACCAGTTGCTAGGTTCCGATTCGTGACTTCACACGAGCAATACTAGCACACTCCGTCGGAGGTAATTGGAACTTCATCCCGCTAGAGTTATTCGAGTGACGTCTAAATATTGCAAAAAATTGCGAAGTTCGAAAAAAATGATAAACTTTGAAAGGCTTAATCTCGGAAACTATTGGGTCTACAGAGACAATTCTAGTATCATATTGTAGCAAATTTAGTCTACTTTAAAAAAGTTCTAAAAAAGTTTTTTCAAAAACTAGTCCTTTAGGGTTATAATCGCCAAAATTTGAAAAAATAACGATTTTTTCGCGGTTTTTTCGATTTTTGACAAAGTTGCGTTCGGCCCTCGAGGTCACAAACTTGGATTATTCATTAGGCCAACATCATAAACAAGTCTGCAAAAAATCAGAACTACCGGATTTAACGCATACTACCCCATACATTCAGGCGACAAAGTTACTGGACTATTTATAAAATCTGAAAATTTATTTGTAAGCAGTATACTAAGTAAGAACACCTTTTATCATAGTCAGTCAACAAAATCTTCTAACCGGGCGCGTCAGCAGCGCGTTAAACTCGTCAAAAATCGTGAAAGTACTTTAAAAAATATGTATATATGTATAACTCGGTGTATAAGTTAGGAATAGTAATAATAATAACTATTAGTCAGTCCGAATTTTACCAGGTAAATAATAATACAAGAGCGCGCCATGCGCCTCTTTTATGCAGTGCGCTCGACCGGAAAGTATTATCATGTAATCTTCAAATATTTTACGTTAGGTAAGTTATTTAAAATATATATTTAAAATGCGTACTATACTTTTCAGTCACCTATACTCCGTACAATATTATATTTTCTAACAGAACAATTATTTTTAAATAATATATTGTTGAAAGGCAACGCGGGTATCGCAGTCCCTCGCTTTATACACGTGTATTTAATAGATATTCCCTCTCTTTCTTCCAAACAGTAGATGTTTCAATACTTTACCTACAATCTGGACACTACAGCGTTGCCAACGTATCATAATTATGATGGGTATATCACATTAATAGTTATCATTATTAATATTCCTAACTTACATACCGAGTTATATATACATATTTTTGAAAGTACTTTCATGATGTATAGATTTTTAACGAGTTTAACGCGCTGCTGACGCGCCCGGTTACAAGATTTTGTTGACTGACTATGATAAAAGGTGTTCTTACTTAGTATACTGCTTACAAATAAATTTTCAGATTTTGTAAAGTATGTAGTTGCAACGTGTATCGATTTTTGACGAGTTAACGCGCTGCTGACGCGCCCGGTTACAAGATTTTGTTGACTGACTATGATAAAAGGTGTTCTTACTTAGTATACTGCTTACACATAAATTTTCAGATTTTATAAAGTAGTTGCAACGTGTATCGATTTTGTACAAAATTAAAGCCGCCCCCGCGCCAAACGCTAACGATACTAGCTGACTGACGGCAGGCTGTATCTCTACACCACAAATGTGACGTAATTAGGGTTTGCAATCCCGCAATGCGGGATCCCGCATTCCCGCGGGATCCCGCATTCCCGCGGGATCCCGCACGTTTTGAAGATCTGCGGATCCCGCACTGAAAATGCGGGATCCGCGCGGAATTTTTTGAACATTAAAGTTGTAGGTCGCGTGCGTTTTGAATACTTATAAAGCGTAAATATGTATAAAAAAGGTAACAATTTTGAAAAAAAAATTAAGGTTGAGATGACTGAATATGAAACTAGTGAAATAAATTATATCTTGTTTACGATTAGTTAAGTGGTTACATACCTCCAGAATTTAAAAAAAAAAAACGTTCGAAAAATGTGACCGCACAACCGATTAAAACATGCCAGAATTCGAGTGACTCAGACGACGAAAGAAGCTCGAACAGCCCGCAGATTACAAAAAAAAAAAAAAATACGAAATACAAAAATTTAGAAGAAGAATGGCAGATTAAATGAAAGTTAACGACAAAAATTTAATACACAAAATTCGTGTTTTCTCAAAACTATCTTTTTCTATACGATCTACACGATATTTTTTTAACAGATTGTCCCTAAAATGCAACCGTAAATAATGATATTTAGTGGTTTAGTTTTATGTACGTGACATACATTTCAATAAAAGAAAAAGTGAAGAACGAATTTTTGATGAAAAAACGGATTTCTCTCATCAACCACCCTCCGTATTCGCCTGATCTATCACCATGTGACTATTTTCTATTTACAAAACTGAAAACCAAGATGAAAGGAGCATTTTATGATGATATCCCAGCCATTCAAGCAGCCGTAATCGAGGTGCTGAAGAACATTCCTATAAATGACATAAAAAAATCCATGCATGCGCTGGTTGATCGTTCCAAACGTTGTATTGAGTCTAATAGAACCTATTTTGAATAAATAATACCTTTCAAAGATAATATAATGTGTATTTTATTCTATATCCAAAAAGTTCGGTTATTTTTGGGACACACTGTGTATTACCAAAAAACCATCAAAAAAATCTAAAAAAAAATATATTCAGAGGTTTTCGGCGTCGCTGAATCCGAATCCGAGGTCTACTTTTCTGTATCGAGTGAAGGGTCAAGGTCGATTCAAGGTCAAATAAACAAAAGGCCATTACAAAAATCTGAAAAAATGTGCAGATAGGTATTCGGGATCGCTAAATCCGAATCCGAGGTCTGCTTTTCTGTATCGAGTGAAGGTCAAGGTCAAATAAACAAAAAGCCATTGCAAAAATCTGCAAAAATGTACATTTAGGTTTTCGGGATCGCTGAATCCGAATCCAAAGTCTGCTTTTCTATATCTAGTAAAGGTCAAGGTCGATTGAAGGTCAAATTAACAAAAGGCCATAAAAAATCTGAAAAATGTACATGTAGGTTTTCTGGGTCGCTGAATCCGAATCCGAGATCTGCTGTTCTGTATCGAGTGAAAGACAAAGTTATTTCAAGGTCAAATAAACAAAAGGTCATTAAAAAAAATCTGAAAAAATGTACAGGTAGGTTTTTGGGTCGCCGAATCCGAATCCGAGGTCCGCTCTTCTTTATTGAGTCAAGGTCAAATTAACAAAAGGATATACAAAATAAAATAGTTTTAATAATTAGGTTTTCGGTATCACTGAATTCAAATCCGAGGTCCGTGTTTTTGTATCTAGTCACATCCTGTCAGTGTTACCACCTTAGATACTACATCTCTTCCTTTTTTTACATTAAATATACAAATTTATTGTTATTTATTTTAAATTCTCTTTCTTTTCAATTATAAAATCTTTCATCCATCTTGGTTTTGTAGTTATTCGGCGCTCTCGCTTCTCCACTTCTGAACTCTCCTCTTGATTTCCTCTTGCCTCTGTATCGTTCTTCTCTGCAGTCGACTTACTCGAACTGGAAGATTGTTCCTCTGTTGTATCCCTCGTCTCAAAACGTTTTAGGAACTTCGTATTCCTCATATATCGCTGTCCTTCTGGTGTCTCAAACTTGACAGTATTTCCAGTTCTCTCTACAACTCTCATTGGTATCGAATTAAAAGTTGTCGACAATTTGTTATCTTTTTTCGGAGTTACGAGTACTAATTCGCCTCGGTCTAAATTCCGCTCTTTAGCTTGTCTACGAGTATCCGCCTCTCTTTTCCCTTCTTTTTTCTTTTCACGGTCTCTATCTCTCATTCCTTCGTCTAAATATCCCTTCTCCGTACTACTAATTTCTGGAAGTTTTGATCGTATCTTCCTTCCAAACATTAATTTAGCTGATGCCACCCCTGTAGTCGTTTGTGGTGTTTCTCTATATACTAATAAATATGTATAAAGTTCTTCCTTCCACGGTCGTCCCTCTGCTTGAGCTATGCGGAGCCTTTTTAAAATTGATCTATTCTGTCTTTCCACTTCTCCATTCGCCTGTGGCCAGAACGGTGTAGAAAATCGATGTTTTACTCCGTATTCTTATAAAAATGCCTTTAAACCTTCATCTCTAAATGTCCCACCTTTATCACTAATCAATACTATAATTCCAAAACGAGCAAAAATTACTCTCAATCGAAATATCAGATCTCCAGCTGACATAGTCTTTGTAATTTCCACTTCCTAGTAGCGGCCATAGTAATAATCTATTATTACTAATAAATAGTTACCTAATGGTAACGGCCCTAAATAACACAGGTCTACAAAAAAAAAAGTTTATGAATATTAGACGAGACCATTGTATTCTTATGTATTTTGACGTCCTGAATCCGAATCTGAGGTCCGTTGACCTTGGTTAGCTCAGTTTCAAGGTCATTTTAAGGTCATATTTTTAAAAATTGCTAAATGATTCTGTGAAAAGGTGATATATAGGTTTTTCTGGTCGCTGATTCTGAATTTGACGTCCGTTGACCTCTACGAGGTCAGGTTCAAGGTCATTTCAGGGTAAAAGTAGGAAAAATCGCTCGAAAATTCTGACAAAACAGTACATATAGGTTTTTGGGGTCGCTGAATTAAAATTTGAGGTCCGTAGACCTCTACAATGTCAGTTTCAAGGTCATTTTAAGATCAAATTTATATTTTTTTAAATCGCTAAATGAATCTGGCAAAAGGTGATATATAGGTTTCTCTGGTCGCTGATTCTGAATTTGACGTCCGTTGACCTCTACGAGGTCAGGTTCAAGGTCATTTCAATGAAAAGTGGGAAAAATCGCTCGAAATAGTACATATAGGTTTGAACCTGACCTTGCAGAGGTCAACGGACGTCAAATTCAGAATTAGCAACCAGATTAACCTTTTACCAGATTTTTAGCGATTTAAAAAAAAGTTTACCTTGAAATAACCTTGAAATTGACATTGTAGGGATCTACGGACTTCAAATTTTAATTTAGCGACTCCAAAAACCTATATGTACTGTTTTGTCAGAATTTTCGAGTGATATTTCCCACTTTGACCTTCAAATGACCTTGAATCTGACCTCGCAGTGGTCAACGGACGTCAAATTCAAGATCAGCGACCAGAGAAACCTTTTACCATAATCATATAGCGATTTTAAAAAATAAAAATTTGACATTGAAATAACCTTGAAACTGACATTGTAGAGGTCTACGGACCTTAAATTTTAATTTAGCGACCCCAAAAATCTATATGTACTGTTTTGTCAGAATTTTCGAACGATTTTTCCTACTTTGACCCTGAAATGACCTTGAACCTGACCTCGTAGAGGTCAACGGACGTCAAATTTAGAATCAGCGACCAGAAAAACTTATATATCACCTTTTACCAGAATCATTTAGCGATTTTTAAAAATATGACCTTAAAATGACCTTGAAACTGAGCTAACCAAGGTAAACGGACCTCAGATTCGGATTCAGGACGTCAAAATACATAAGGATACAATGGTCTCGTCAAATATTCATAAACTTTTTTTTTTTGTAAACCTGTGTAATCAATAGAAACCTGTTCCCATGGTTTCTTTGGCAAATCACACCTTGTCATGGGTTCTGGAGGATCAGGAAAAGCGGTGATTTGACACCCATGGCATGTTCTTACCCATTTCTCAATGTCTTTATCCATCGTCTTCCACCAAACCTTTGATCTTAGTCGTTGTTTCGTTCCATTTATCCCTAAATGTCCTACGTTTGCCAATTCCAGTATTCTTCGATGTAGACTGTCTGTTATGACAATTCTAGTTCCTCTTACAACGATTCCTTCTACAATGATTAGTTATTCTTTTATGAGTTCATACTTCCTCAAACTATGTAACCAAACTGCTGTCTCGATGAATTTTCTTACTTCTTGAAGTTCCTGGTCATCTTTGGTAGCCCTTTCGATTTCCTTTAATGTACACGACTTTGGTACTGAAGCCTCAATAACTTGTATCTGTTCCTCAAATTTATCTTCTTTAGTAATTCGTTCTGTATCTAGCAATCGAGATAATGGATCAGCAATATTGGATCTTCCATTCGTATATGTTACTCGAAACTTATATGATTGTAATCTTAACACCCATCTTTCTATTCTTGCACACGGTTTCGATCTTGGTTTAAAAATCATTTCCAGTGGCTTATGATCTGTATATAATTCAAAATCTCTGCCGTAAAGGTATAAATGGAATTTTTCACACGCCCACACGAGAGCTAATGCTTCCTTTTCTGTTTGTGAGTATCTCTTTTCAACGTCACTCAATGTTCGACTAGAATATTTATTTCGTCGCTAATGTTTATGTACAAATTATAATATTATTTACAATGGATGAGGGGCGTCTTTTCTGTCTTGACGGGGATCGACGGGGATTCCAGTGTCGTTGGAATCGGCTGGGCTGATGTTGGGATCAGCTGGGCCGGTGCGATCCTTGAGATGTCAATGGGGCAGACGTCATTCGTGTGATGGTGGGCTTCTCGGTGGAAGCTGGGTTGGGCGTCATTTGGGATGACGGCGGGCTTCGCGGTGAAAGCTGGGTTGGGCGTCATTTGGGATGACGGCGGGCTTTGCGGTGGAAGCTGTGTTGGGCGTCATGAGGATGACGGTGGGCTTCGCGGTGGAAGCTGTGTTGGGCGTCATGAAGATGACGGCGGGCTTCTCGGTGGAAGCTGTGTTGGGCGTCATGAGGATGACGGCGGGCTTCTCGGTGGAAGCTGTGTTGGGCGTCATGAAGATGACGGCGGGCTTCTTGGTGGAAGCTGTGTTGGGCGTCATGAAGATGACGGCGGGCTTCGCGGTGGATTCTGTGTTGGGCGTCATGAGGATGACGGCGGGCTTCGCGGTGGAAGCTGTGTCTAATCGACGGTGCTCGGCTTCCGGTGCGCGTCTGTGAGTTTTGGCATCACAGCGGCGGTGGACGTCTCTCGGAGGGCGTCAGCGGTCGGCGTTCTTCTCGGAGCGTCAGCGGTCTCTGGTCTTGAGACGGCGCTCGGCTTCCGGTGCGCGTTTGTGATTTTGGGCGTCACAGCGGCGACGGACGGTTTTGCCACACATTCCAAATACCCGCGTTCTTTTTTTCCTTTTCCCAATAATGTCTATACAGTTAAAACTTTTAAACGCATCCACTTCACTCGCGTTTTCCGTTTTTTACTCACTGTCCAGATTTAACCACTTTGTTTGTTTTCTTGTACAATTATTTTCCTCGTCGCCAATGTAAACTACTTTGGAACCAGGTATTTGGGTTAATAAAAAAAGATTGTTTAATGAAACACACACGCTTACTTTACCTCGGCTAGCGCCATCATTTATTAACTAACTTCCCCTGTCAGTGTTACCACCTTAGATACGACACAAACGTATGTTACATGAATGTGCACAGAGGGGCTTAGAACAAGAAACCGTAAATGCTACCAGTATAGTTATAACGTTTTATGGTGCGATACACAATTTTTTTTATTCACATTGAGATGTTTGAGCTGACGAACAATCGCTGGTTGTGATTTTCCAGTCAAATATTAAGCAATCACACTATTACGTTTAAATTCCATTACGGAATTTTTATTTCTATAAAACTCAGACCAAAATTCTTTTGTACGCTTATAAACAATAAAGTGAACTGCGATTCACCTTTTCCGATAGCTATCATCAGTGGTTTGAAAAATATACAGGTCTAAAATTGGTTACACTTCGAGTGAATAACCCTGTATTGTGTTTATGAATCGGTTATAGTCAATGGTTCTTCTGGAGTTAAGTTCGGATTTCAAACAGCTCGTTTCTTCGAAATTCTGATACAAATGCCCTATAAAACATATTTATTTATTTTCGTAACTTAATTTAATTTTAGTAATTTTTATTTATCTTATTACCTTTGCTTGAAATATGATGTCCTCAAATTCGACGCTAAATAAATCTCTTACTTAGAAATAACACCCAAATGTATCCATTTGCAATTTTTCTTTAATCGTGTACTGGTTGATAATAATAACAGAATGAATTATAATAATGTTTTAATTATTCTGTGATTGCAATAAATATTTAATAATTTTTGACAGATACAAAATTGAAAATAAAATACTGATGACAATTTTATTAAATTTTGTGGCGGCATTTCAAAATGCGCCAATGACACATCATTAAATTTGACCAAATGCTACAACACTTCTAATAGTTCCCATGTTAAATTTCCTATGGCTTAATCAACTTGGAATACACTGTAGATGTTTTACAGTTTGATATTAATAACAAATAATTGGTAGATGAATTGGGTGATTGTGAGACATGATGGCAGACGGTGTGCGAATGTTTAAAGGGCAGACGTCACCGTCAACTAAGAAATGGAGACGTTATCACGGAGATAGCTCATTCTGACGCGGCGGTCGCCAAAAGACGCAGGAGAAAGGTACCTATAGGATATTAACAAACAAAATATTAAATACTAGTACAGATGTAGTGTTATAATTTGTCTGATTCGTTCAAAAATACTTTAAAATTGTATTTTGTATTATAAAAAAAAATGTTTAAACAATTAAAATTGTTACTTTAATTACATAAATAAAACAATATTTTATGTTATTTTAAAGAAAAGAACGGGAAATTAAAACCAGTTACAGACATTCTAAAATACCCGATACTAAAATATAATTTGTTCGTAAGAGGCCGTGGGCCGCAGGTTGGTCAGCCCTGGTTTAGAGTCTAAATCAGCGATTCTCCTAGGGGGGCGTGATAAAACTAAATGGCGCGTGCGAGTATATCGAGAAAAAATATTATTAAAAAATTTATTTAATTTACTGAAAGAAAAGCAATAAAATACATTCTGACATAAAAAAAATAAAATACACGTTTACATTTACACCGATATAATACACTTCTAAATAGGATTGTATCAGCCTACTGCACAATATATTTAATAATTAACTTATCAATATTAAATTAAAACAATATTAATAATTATTAGTGACTCCCTTGAGCCTGCCTTGCAAAGCAAAGTTAAAATTATAATTAAAACTATTGTATTTATTGTATTGTAACGCGATGAGAATTGTAATTGAAAATTGGGTCGCAAATACTAAAAGGTTGAGATACGCTGGTCTAAACTATTAAATGAATGTCTTACGTTTCTATTTTTTTTCTTAATTTGTATTAATTGAATTCTTATATTGACTTTTTTATATACATAGATTTCTTATCAGCCTGACTCTATCCTCTTCTGATAGCTCCTTCGTGTAATTTTGCGTTCTCATTTTTCTTGTAGTCTAATTACCAATCATATTGTGGTCTGTTTGACAGGAACACAAGAAGTGTATGAACAAATCTAATCTGTTACAATTTTTTCCAATCCACAATTGATTTTATTATCGCATAAAAAGTTTAATACTGCCCAAATGATTAACTCCCCTATGTAACAACCTGAATGTTTAAAAAACTGTCCAAATAATTAGTTTCCATTTGTAACCAGGCAGTTGTTGACGAATCCCAGGCAGATGCCGCATTCATATGTACCAGGCGAATGCTGAACAGTTCCAGGCGGCTGCTCCAGCAGAGATCCAGGCGAGTAACGAGGCGCTTCAGGAGAGTTTCGAATAAAGACATTGAATTTTCAATACAGTTTCCAAAGAAAATGACCAAATGCATTATATCAAGTTCCTATGGGAAAAATCATAAATATGTATATTTGTATCCATATTTTTAGAATTAGTTATTATAAACTTTATTTATTCTTTTATTATATACTTATTTATTACTATTATACACATTCGATTAACAACGAACTTATCTCTAATGCTATCTTATGCAGACTGATTACTACTTGTTCAGTTTAAACATTAAGCCACTCCCATGAACCGTTACTACAATTAACATTTTCAAATCTCAAATTCTAACACTCCTCGATTACAAATTTCTAAAATTTTTCAATCGTTTTACATTATATCTACATAATGAGCTAATAAACTCTTGCTTCTTTCTTATACTTAAATAATTTATCTTTACACAAAGATTTTGTTAACATATCTGCAATGTTTTTTTCTGAACAAATATAACACTAGTTTACAGTACATCTGTTGCCGGAAAATTTTTTGCTGTTGCCGACTACATATGATATGCTAAGTTCAAATATATAAGTAGAATTTTTTTATCAGCTCTGGTTTTTGAGTTTCAGATATCTAGGTTCAAAATAGAAAAAACACATGTATTTACAAAGAAAAAATTTATTAAAAAATTGATTTAATCATTCAGTTCTAAAAAACTTTGCTTTAAAGCTCTTCTCTTATGTGTAGACTTAGGAAAATGGCGTATCAGGGACCAGCAATAGTCAGACATCATATTCGTATCCCAAAAACCCTGATAACGTTCTTCTATGACGCGTAAATCTTGATGCATACGCTCACCCTGCTCCTCGCTCATATCGCCAAGATTTTCCGGAAACCTGTCCAGGTGACTATGCAGAAAGTGGAGTTTTATGCACTTGGTTCATATTGTTTCAAACCCATTTTAAAAACAATATTGTCTTCTTCAGAAAAATAACTTCGTAATTCTTTTTCTCTTTCACGATAAAAAGTAACTTTAGTACCTGGAGAAAGCAATTTTTTTTCTTTTAATCTTGATGCCAACAGTTCTGAAGCTTGTTTAGAAAGATTCAAATCTCTTACAAGATCATTTAACTCGTTTTGTGAAAAACGTTTCGGTTCGTTTGATACATCTTCAAAATCAGTATCATTTTCTGATGAGCTTGGTTCTTTATTGGCTTGTACTAAAGGTTTAGATAAATTTTTAGGGACTGAAGCGTCAGGTGAATGTTTCACTGGTAGCTGAATACAAGTAGTACTTGGATACTGCCATTTAGCTCGATTTTTAGCGTTTATGCCATTTATGTTGACACTACAAAAATAACAGTCATCGAGATGATTTTGTGGTTCTCGCCAAATGGTTGGTGTTCCGAATTTGAAAGCACTTCTTTTTCCACCTTTCCATAGTCTTAAATATTCAACACACGATTTACAAACACAATCAGGTGCCCAAAGCTTGTCATTTTTATCCAAAAGCATCCCAAAATACAGAAAATAGGTATTTTTAACGAACTCTGTTATAACTTTTCTACGATCGTTAGACACATATTCTCCACATATGTAGCAAAAATGATTTGGATTGTTTAAACAACGTCTCCTTGAACTACTCATGTCGCAAAAACTTTAGATATTATTTTTAACAAAGTAAAATATGCACGTTATCAACGAATAAAGACGCATAAATGGTGAAATTCAAAAACAAAGTAATTCAAGCTGCACAAAACTTTTTGAGGGTAGATTTGAAAAAAACAAGTCATAAGTAAACATTATTAACCAAAAAGTTCGCGGCAACAGAGAAAAAGTTAAATTTTGTAGTGTAATCTACTTTAATAATATTTTTATTAACTAAGTCTTTAATAAAATGTTTTCTTATATCTATATGTTTGCTTCTTCTTGAATTTTCAAATGTTTTTATCATTGCTATAGCACTTTGATTATCGACATAAAGTACTGTATCTTCTTTTTCTTAAATTCTGATGATACTCCTTGTATATTAACTAGCTCTTGTACTGATGATGCTGCAGCTACGTATTCTGCTTCAGCAGTTGATAATGCCACACAGTTTTGTTTCTTCGAAAACCATGAAACTGCATTTCCTCCGTAGAATATTATTGATCCGCTAACACTCTTCCGATCTATTTTATCACCTGCCCAGTCAGCATCCGAATAGGCTTCTACTTTGTTATGATGACACTTTTTATAGGTTAAACCCAAATTTTGTGTTTCCTTTAGATATCTCAATACTCTTTTAGCTGCTTTCTATATATCCATAATTGTTTTATCAAGTACTCTGCTTAAATATGATATCGAATACATTAAATCTGGTCTCGTAGTTGTTGCCAGATACATCAAACTACCTATTAATTCTCTATAAGGCACATTTATTATTTCTTTATCTGACTGTTGTTCTATTTGAAAACCTACTTCCATTGGTGTTGAGATCCCTTTACATTCACTCATGTTAAATTTCTTTAATACTTTTTCTATTTGTTTTGACTGCGTTATTTTCAGCGAGTCGTCAGTTCTTGTAATTTTCATACCTAAAAATGTAGTTCCTTTTTTTATGGCCTTTGTTTTCACATTTAGCCAGAAACTATGCTGTATCACTTAAACATATATTTTAAAACATATCACAGTGGACACATGACGGGATGAGGATGGACCGATGGCTGGACCGATCAGTGCAGGTGTTTAACGAACATGCAGGTCGGGTTTATGGATTGTGGGTTTGGGTTAGACACACTAGGATAACTAAATTAGCATATTGATGGACGAATGATAGTTGCATATACACTTAAATATTTCTATATTGTCGGATGCGAGAAGTGTTGTGACATTCATCGGTCTAGGTATTCCGAGATTCATTAGGTCCTTTTCCAGTTTGGATGTTTTTTGGCTGTGGATCTGGCAGGCAAAAAGTATGTGATTGATGTCGGCTACTTCCCCGCTACATGAGCATTGTGGTGATGGCAAACAGTTTATTTTGAAAAGGTGGGCAGGGAATCTTCCATGATTAAGTTTTAATCTCAGAATCGTAGATGTTTCGTGTCGGTTAAGGTTATGTTTTTTGAAGATTGGCGTGCATTCCGTTTCTGGATGTATTAGAGCATAATACGATCCTTTTGCTTTGCTTGACATCTGCCATTCATTATTCCAGAGTTTCGATAAGTGTTTTTTGATCTCATGTATTAAATCACCTGCTGGTAGTTTTGAGGAGTTGCTCTTAATTATGTTATTCCCATATTTGGTGGCTTCGCCTACTATATCACCATCTTCTATGCTGCTATGTACCTTGATCCATATAAACGATATTTTTCTACCATTATTCATTAGCTCGGTGATTGTTTCTACGATGTTATGGACGATATATGAATGGTATTTTGTCGATTGGCAGTTATTTATGGCCAACAGCACAGATTTGGCGTCACTTAGTATGGATATGTTAGTGTGTTTTCTTTGTGCGGCATGATTTAGTGCTTCCATAATGCCGATTGCTTCTGCTGAGTATATAGATAGTTTGTGGTCTAATTGATATGTTGCCGTCAATGTTTCTTGAGGGATATATACTGCACATTAGGATGTCCCGTAATGTATAAGAAAATTTTTTTTTCGAGCTACACTATCGCAAGGGGTATCGAAATTTGCGTAATTTTACACAGATTACGCAAAAAATACAAAAACTAGAATTGCGTGTCATCTTTAGTGCTCTACCGCACTTTGAAGTTTTGTAAATTTTACGTTTTTACAGACCTAAACCATATGCCTAAAATAATATCAATTTTAAAAGGTATTTTATTATTGAAATTAATTAAACAAAGCACAAGAAAACAAAATAAACAAAATAGAGCATATAATTAATGAAAAAAACTTAGAATTTAAACTTATTTTTGTGTCCAAAATTTGGCATTTCTGCTCGAGATTGCAACCTGGTTCTAATAAAGCCATCTCTAGAAGTAGCGTCAGTTACACTTTGTGAGGCCTCTGTTACCAGTTTAACACATCTTTCCACAGATTGTGTGTGACAAGGAAAGTCAAAAATTTCCAAGCTTTTATTTTTTGCCATGATTTGAAGGTTCTCATTAGAAATATGTCGAAGAACTGGCGGTGTTGTAACCTGACACTCGTGCCACACAATAATTTCGGTGTAATCTCTAGCAGAGAAGTTAATTTTCGGTGGTTTAAATACCCTACGTTTAGTGCTACTTTTAGCTTCTCTAGCTTTTATTATTTTTTGTAATGCCAGCTCCCGAATGTGGTCTCTATCATCAAACAACATACTGACAACTAGGTTTTCTGGGTGCGCAAAAAAAGCATTTCTTTCGATAACAGAATCCACAACAAATCTCAGATTTTCGCGTAAAAATCGAGAGTACATAATCAGTTGAAAAATATGTTTGGCTCCGTCCTTAAAATACGTCTTTTGCTTGATTAGGAACCAAATCGGAGCGTATACTTTAACCACGTAGTTGACAAGCAATTGCAAATTTTCTGATGGATTAATAGTACTTACGTAAAGTCTGAGTATACGATTAGCAGAAGTAAGCCATCTTGAGTGCACCATTTTTCCAGGTTGACGATTTGCCAGCTCAGTAGTACAGAAACCAGTTGATACAGCTTGACATATCTCATAAAGATATTTTTGATCCGTACTTAGTTCATCGACCACATTTTTCGGCAAGTCAGACAAATTACCAGCCACCGCACAAAAAGATACCGTGGTTTTATTTTCGCAACCAGCTAATTGTTTGCCAATAGGTCCGGAATATTCTTTAGGACCCGAAGTGCAACCATCTAAGGTCAAGAATAAATGACGAAGGGGTAACTCATTGGCATGAAGCATACAAACACACCATTGTAACGGTCTCTCCAAATACTCCTCTAAATATTGAATCACGCCACCCTTCCAACCGGTGTTAGTTGCAGTTCCGTCACATCCAACGCAAATCACGTCATCTAAATTCTAACCTTGACCCTCCAATAAAGTTGTGATCGAAGTAAGAATTCCCTTTGCAGTGCCACGACTTGGCGTTGTGTGTCCCAAATAAATTGATCCAGGTTCTGCTAAAATTGAGATGTGCTCTTCTGAAACTTCTTTGCGATGGTATCGATCCCCTATTTTCTCATTTATCAGAGTCTTGTCTTTTCGTCCATCAAAGTAAATGCTTTTTATAACAATACCTCCAATATCTTTTGAAGCTTCTGCCCGGGCTTTAGATACAGCTCTATGGATCTTGTTTTTATCAATAACCAGAGTTAAATCGTCGATAGAAACCAAGCCGATGTCTGCCAAAACCGCAGAAGCAGCAGCAGATCGCGTTGATAAGCCGTATCTATCACAGACCTTAGCAACTGTTGGCAATGGCAATGTATTCCGATTCGCCGTTGAAGTCGATGGTGTCTCTGTCGAGGGCGTGTTTGTCGGGGATCCCTCTGTTATCAGAAACGTTTCTGGGAAAGATTCACGCACCGAATCTTCATCACAATTTGCTGAGACAGAATCGGTTTCTTGTGTAGAACACGACTTTTTTGCTGCCCTTATTGACTCTTCAACTTGTCTCTGCTGTCGTTTCATTAATCTAGCCGTTTCTTTCTTATCAACACCGCTTATAACCATTTTCATATCATTTCTTTGATCCAACAAAAAACTTCTCTCATTGATGGGAACTTTCTTAGGTTTTAAACACGAACAAGATTCAAATGAAGTGCATTTACAAGCAGCAACGTCGAAAAGCTTTTCATATGACTCCAAAAAACACTTCAGTTTGTTTTCAAAACTATCATTTCGTTTGATTTTGGGGTATCTTTTCAAATTGAGGTACTTTTCAAAATAGGATTTCAGTAATTGAATAACTCGTTCCTTAGTTACGATTGGAATCGAAGGTTTGGTCCAAATATTGTTGATGTTATCATAAACAATCGCATATATATCTGAATTGGATGGATCTTTGCCATTATACTTCAATTTCAGTTCGTTCTTGACAAATAAAATAAATTTAATGACGTCCCTTATAATTGGTAGCTGCCGATCGTCAAGTTCTTTGTATGGTCCCAATATAGCACAAGTAGTCTCTCTACGCCTCGAATTCATTATTTAAAAATCACAAAATTCGCTTTTAACACTGTAACAATCGAAACTGTACTTTTATAGCATAAAAATTACTTTGGCTACGAAGAAAACACTCGCGAGTCAAGTCCTCGAAACAAGTTAAAACTTGAGGGACTTTGCAGGTTGAAACCTAACAAATTCAAAGTCGCTGGTAACGTGTTGTTGTATGCAAATCGAAACGTCGTGTATGTATTACACCTAAATAGAACAAAAGTAAATATTTTTTTTATATTTAGTTCAGGAGCCGAAATTAAGGATAGCGAAATATTACCATAAAAATGACAAGTTTTCAAAACTTTAGCGTAGGGATTTGTATTGTATTTTATCTAGTGTGGCTAGTGTTTGTTTATTAGCTGATCCATATATAATACATCCATAATCCAATATTGATCTGATTAGAGCATTATACAAAGCTAGAGATGTTTTTTGATCGGCGCCCCACCGGGTATGGCAAATAGCCCTTAGTACGTTTTGGTCTATTATAAGTCCAAGGTATTTTACGTTTGTTTTGATTGGGAAGTTAAATTCCCCTAGCGTAATGTTTACAGGTTTTTTTCTTCGTCTTGTGAATATCATTACGGATGATTTGGTGGGGGATATTGTAAACCCGTTATTGTTTAGCCAGTTATTTAAGGATGTCATTGCAGATGATAGTTCTGCTGTGCCATCTGCTAAACATGAGTCATGTGTATAAATATTAAAGAGCATTGGACTTAGGACTGATCCTTGCGGGAGACCTAATGATGTTGTTAATAAATTTGTTATTCCCGTAGTCAAAGCGGATTGTCCTGTTATTATATAAGTTAAACAGGGACAAGACAAAACGTGTGGGAATGCCGATGTTAAGTAACTTGTCACAGAGAATCTCCAGTACGACATTATCGTAGGCACTATTGATGTCGACAAATACTGCTATTATGTTACTATTGTCAGATAGGGTGAGTTGGATGTCGGTCGTCAGGTCAACTAGTGCTTCTGTTGTTCCGTAACCTCTTCTAAAGCCAAACTGACTCTGATTAAAAATATTGTTTTTCTCGCACACCACTCTAATCTGAGTTTTATCATGCGCTTTAATCATTTTAGCACACATGACATTAGTGCTATGGGTCTATATGACGTGCTCAATTTTGGATCTTTATTTGGTTTTAAGAATAGCATTATATTGGAGGTTTTGAAGCTATCGATGTGTACTTGTTGGACCCAAATTTCGTTTAGTATTTCTAGCAGCAGTGTCTTCGTTTTATTTGGGAGTTCCCAGATCATTTTGTAGTGTATATGATCTGGGCCGGGGGCCGAGTTCATTGTGAATTTCATGGTTTTGTAAAATTCTGCTCTGCTAAATTTGTTGAGTAGGAAGTGATCTTTTATGTTGTCGTCTGTTGGTTTATATTCGTTGGTTGCTGTTGGTGGAGCTAATTGGTTGAATATAAGATTAGTGCAGTTGTCTTCCGGTTTCATCAGTTTCGGGATGCTTTGTCGAAAATTGTTGACTGATCTCCATATTTCTTTAATTGGGGTATCTTTATTAATGTTTTCACAGAATTGCCACCAGCTTGTTTTTTCTTATTTTTCATGAGTCTTCTGGTTTCTGCTTGGACTTTTTTTACGGCTATAAAGTTTTCGAAGTTTCTTTGTGTTTTATATGTTTGATCAGCTTTGTTTTTTTGTTCGTTGAGTTCTTTGCATTCGTTATCCCACCATGGGGCTGGAGCCGGTTTTAGGATCTTTGGTTGAAGTATTGGGATACTAATTTCTTGTGCGGCTGTGTCTATGATATTAATTATTTCTGTGTATTTGCTTATGGTGTTTTGGCTTAGCGCAATGTTTGTGGTTAATTTATCTGCACTATTTTTGTAGCTATCCCAGTCGGCTTTTTTAATGTCCCATTTATGTCTGGGTTGGATGTAAATTGTATGGTTACATGTCTTGCCGACTGTGTAAATAATCGGGAGATGGTCGGAACCCATAGGTTGTTGCAGGACCTTCCAATCTGTTTGAATTGCCAAGCTCGGTGACATTAATGTAATGTCTGGTGACGATGGATTCCTATTTGGGGGTGTTATTAGGATATTGGAGTCGTCGTTGATGATGTTAAGGTCATTTTCTTCAGCAAAATTTAAAACACTTCTTCCATATTGGTCGTCATATTTGCATCCCCAGCTTCTGTGGTGGGCATTGAAATCGCCAGCAGGGGTATCGCAGTTTTTTAAATACGACTGCCATTGACATATTTAACGGTGTTTTTGGGCTTCTATAGACGGAGAAAATTGTAATGTCAATATTCCTAAATCTCACTTTAATCGCACATGTTTCGACTGAAAATCTAAAGTCTTTGATTTCTCCATGTTTAATATTGTTTTTAATTACTATTGCTACACCACCATATCCATATATTCGATCGTTACGCACTATATTGTATTTTTTAATCTTAAAATCTTTATATGGTAGCAACCAAGTTTCTGAAATTACTGCAATGTCTATATTGCGACTCCTTAAAATATGTTCTAACTGTATTTTATTCGCGTTTATTGATCTACTGTTCCACTGCAGAAAATTGAGAGCCATTGTGGTTATTTGTATTGAGTAAAAAAGACATACATAAGTTAAGAAGTTGTTCTTTAATTGAAGTTAGAGAGGGTGCGGATTGATTTGAGTTACTTTTTATCAGATTTTCGATTAATGTTTTTACTGACCTTATTTGTGCTGTCTTGTTCTTCAGTTATCTTTACCTTTGTATTTCTTTTATTCAATATTTGAGGTGAGCGTCTTTTCCGTCGTTCAAATTCCATTATTTCCATATCCGATAAGCTTGAATCTGATCCATTGTTGTTGCCAATTTCATCATCATTTGTGTCATTAGGAGCTGTGGCCGTAGTTTGACTAATGTCCATTTCAGTGTTTGGCCGTGACCCGGAGTCACGGCCCGGACTGTTGACACTCATACACAGTGGAGTTTAATAACTTTTCTATATATTAATGTTGTATATCGAAAAGATATAAGTCAAATAAACACTAACAATTATAGAACAACTGGTGAACCACCTTAACACAATTGGTTGCACTATTAGACTTGCACACGTCTACACTTAGCGTTATCCAATTTGTTACTGTCCTTCTATTTCTTTAGCATTGAATTCTCTTTTTAAAGATTTAATAATTTCTTCATTTTCTCCCACTATTAATAAATCATCTACATAAATTAACATCCACGTAGAATCACTTGCATATAAACAAAAATCATATTGCGATCTTTTAAATCCATTCTTTATTACAAATTGATCAAATATATCATTCCAACATTTCGGAGATTCTTTTAGTCCATATAATGCTCTATTAAGTTTTAATACATCTCCTTTTTCTTCAGTTACTCCTTCCGGTACTTTTATATAAATTTCCGAATCTAATTTTCCATTTAAAAAAGCTGTAGGAATATCAATTTGTTTGATAGGTAAATTTCTTTATATTGCTTGTGCTAACATTATTCTTATCGTTGACATTCTTGCTACAGGTGCATACATCATATTTAAATGATTCTCCTCCTTTAGTTGAAATCCTCTTGCCACTAATCGAGCCTTTTTGGTTCCGTCTTCTTTTGTACGAAATACCCATTTTGTATCGATAGCTGATTTTCCTGAAGGCAACTTTGTTGGAGTCCACGTTTGCATTTTTTCATGTGCTTCTAATTCTTTTTGAATTGCTTCTTTCCACTTTTCATCACTTTTAATTGCTTCTTTATAACATTGTGGATCTTGTTCTGCCGTTAAAAAACAATATGCTGTATATAACTCGTAATCATTTAAATTTTGTTGTAATTTAATTTTTCTACCCATTCTTGATGTATTTTCATTTTGATTTGTTTTATCTTCTGTTTCTTCTCTTTCTTCAGATTCTTTTAATTCTTCTGTTTCGTTTTCTTCATATTTCTCTTCATACTTTTCTGTATTATTTACTTCTTTGTCTGTAAATTTTACTGAATCTTCATCAAAGGTTACATCTCTTGAAATAACTATTTTATTTTCAGTCGAATCCCATAAACGATATCCTCCTCCACCGTAACCAATCATTATCATAGATTTTGCTCTTGGTTCAAGTTTGTTTTGCTTTGGTAATTTCACCATCCATGAACGACATCCAAATACTTTTAATTTTGACAAATCATTTCTTCCATACCAATATTTTGCAGGAATTTCTCCTTGGTTTGCTTTCGTTGGAGATCTATTTAATTCATATGCTGAACATCTAATCGCTTATCCCCATAGATGTTTCGGTAATTCTGTTTCTGCAAATTTTGTTCTTACTTTGTTCATCAATGTTCGATTAATTCTCTCTGATGTACCATTTTGTTGTGGAGAATATGGCATTGTATATTGCAATTCAATGTATTTTGATATACAATAGTTTTAAATGTATTTGATGAAAATTCGCCACCAATGTCGCAACGGATTCTTTTTGTTTTAAGACCATGTTGTGTTTTAATCTTTTTAATTAAATCGATAAGATTATTTTCTGCTTCGTTTTTGTATTTCAACAATTTAACTACTGTAAAATGTGAAAAATCATCAATTATGACTTGAAAATACTTTTCACCATCTTGTGTAGGTAGGTCGATTGGTCCACTTATATCTGAGTGGATTAATTCACCAATTCTTTTTGTACTTTTCTTACTTCTTTTCTTAAATACTTTTCTCGTTGCTTTGCCCTCTATACATTGAACACATTTTTCTTCACTTACTGGTAGTCCTAATTTTTTTAGTCCAACCCGATTCAAATGTCTTAATCTACGATGCCATAAATTTGTTGACTGTGCGATTGCTTTAAACCCATTTACCGAGTCTTTCACTGATAAATAGAGATTGGAAAAACAGTTTTTCAACTATTACGAAAAATGTAACTATTGTAATTTTTATTACATATCTCCATCGATTTCAGAAAACTGATTTGATTGAACCCAATTTGAAATCAACTATTTGCAACTATTTTACCTTTCCAACTATTTTTAAACTATTTGCCTTTTTTTTATCCAACGTTAAAAATTTTGTAGTTTTATATATTTTTAGAAAATTTTTATAGATATTTATGTTTTGTTTTTGCATATTTATTTGTTTTTCCTTTTTTTTTTAGCTTCTAAAATCTATCTAGAATCGCATAACATGTTTTCCTCGAAAATTTCAGATTTGACACTTTTTACTAATACGTTAATGTCACTAATTATTGATTAAATCAAAAAAAAAGTTTTTATTGTAAAAAAAATTGTAACTATTTCACCAACTATTTTGATTAAAAAAAACTATTTGCCAACTATTTAACAGAAAAAAAAAATCAACTATATAGTAACTATTTCATTTAAAATAACAACTATTTTTCCAATCTCTACTAATAAGTTTAAATTTATCGTAAATAAATTGTCACTTTTATAACACTGTATTTTAAAATATTTTCCAAGAATACGAACACTTTTATTATTAAAAATTACGGTATGTCCATTTTTCACCAATTTTCCGATTGATAATAAATTATGGCTTAGTCCTTGAACTATTAAAGCTTCAAAATTTATTACACTTCCATGACAGTATCCACTTAAATGTCCTTTCTTCTTTGCTTTCATTATTTCACCGTTAGCTATTTGAATTATTACTTCTTTAGGTAATGTTTCTATATCAGTCATATATTTTTCCATTTCATTCACTACTAAATGTTCTGTTGCACCAGAATCTAATACAAATGTATTTTTATTACGCACTTCGCTATAATTTACTGCTACAAATGTAATATCTTTATTATTTGCTTCATTTGCACTTTCACGAGGATTGTTGTTTTGGTATCTTCCTCTAAAATTTCTTCTGCCGCCCCTGTGTCTACGTCTACTTTGAAAATTTCCACCACTTTTACATTCTATACTTTTATGACCTACCTTACCACATTTATAACACGTAAAAGGAAAAGCTTTAAATGATATTTCATTATTTTCATCACTTCTCTCTTCTTTTCTTTCCTTCTTTTTTAATTCTTCATCAAGTAATCTTGATTTAACAAATTCTATTGTTAATTCTGAATTCACTGTTTCGATACCAATTATCACTGTATTATAATTTTCATTCATAGTTAGTAATAAATGACATATTTTATCACTTTCTTCTACTTTAGAGCCTGCATTCTCTAGTTCACGCATGATGGTATCAAATTTTATGAAATGATCTTCTAATTTTTCATTTTGACCACATTTTAACAACAACAATTTTCTTTTCAAATGTAATTTTGTAAATACACTTTTTCTTTCAAATACATTTTGTAAAGTCTCTATCATCTGTTTCGCCGTTTTTGCATCTTTAATTAAATCTAAATGTTTGTCAGTAATGCACTGTTGAGTTCGCCTTAGCATCTTTTACTAAAAACTTTCTTTTTTGTTCTTCATCATTTATACATATCTTCAATATTGACTTGTAAAGCTTCAATAACTAGCTTTTCTTCTAATAACAACTTTACTCGAAACTTTCAGTTATTAAAATTTTTGCCGACTATTGAGGCAGATTCTGTGTATACGTCGTATTCATGATTTCTTCTTTTTATAATTTTATTCTAATTTACTTTTAGCATGGACTGGGCCCATAGCCTTTTAGAATTAGTTATTATAAACTTTATTTATTCTTTTATTATACACTTATTTATTACTACTAGGGGCTTTGCCCCTGGGCGCTACGCGCCCACACCCCAAATCGTGCCACATTTGATAAAATATTAATTGATAAAATATAAATTATTTTTTTATATTAACTTTTGTCTTATCAAAATTTTCATAAAATATTTCACTGTGACTGTTTGAAATGCTGGTAAGTAAATATAATTCTTCAATTTGGCGGTGATAATCATTTATCATTATTGCCTTTCCAGTAATATTACAATTTACATGTACAAATCACCCTAACCTCAAACGTACTCGGGTCTCAGCCTTCGGCTGCGACCCTCGAATACATTAAGTATGTTTGTATGTATTATTGTATTATATTATACCCAGAGTTGGGCAAAATTCAATCGTGATTGCGAATAAAAATTAACGAATAAATCGCAGTTCTTATTCGCAACTAACGAATAAAAATATAGTTATTCGTAATCACGAGTACTCACGAATAACGATTGATTAGTTTTTATTCGTAAGATCTTCGAATAACGAATAATCATTCGTTAGTTTCAGATTATTCTAACTAAAAAATTACGAATAAACTATTACTACCTGTACTTTGGCGTAATAATATAATTATGATGCATGATGGGGGTTATTGTCACTTCTTGAATTAATTTTTTTTTTAAGTCCAGACACGTATTTAGTGATATTTAAGACCCCCGTGTATTAAATTAATTAATAAACTCACAACTCGCCCCCTGTCACAGATGAAGGGTTGCAACTGGTTCCATTCGATCCGGCGGGAAAAATACTTCGGGATTCTAGGGGATTGGGGGGCAAAACAACCCTCTATCTAGCACAGGAGTCGAGATATTTACGATTTTCTGTAATGAATACCATAAGTAGCGAAACAGAGAAAATTTCAATATTTACAATAAATACAGCATATAAACATAAGATATTATTATTAAATTTAATAAAATGGAAAAAAAGTACAGACACGTATTTAGTGATATTTTAGGCCCGTATTGTTAAAATAACAAATACACATATACTAAATAGAAACCTTGCTTATAATTTAATTATTTAAAAAAAAATTATACAGAAGCGTATTGAGTGATATTTGAGGCCCGTGTATTAAATTAATTAATAAACTCACAACTCGCCCCCTGTCACAGATGAAGAGTTGCAACTGGTTTCATTCGATCCGGCGGGAAAAATACTTCGGGATTCTAGGGGATTGGGGGGCAAAACAACCCTCTATCTAGCACAGGAGTCGAGATATTTACGATTTTCTGTAATGAATACCATAAGTAGCGAAACAGAAAATTTCAATATTTACAATAAATACAGCATAGAAACAAGATATTATTATTAAATTTAATAAAATGAAAAATAAGTACAGACACGTATTTAGTGATATTTTAGGCCCGCATTGTTAAAATAACAAATACACATATACTAAATAGAAACCTTGCTTATAATTTAATTAATTTAAAAAAAATTGTACAGAAGCGTATTGAGTGATATTTGAGGCCCGTGTATTAAATTAATTAATAAACTCACAACTCGCCCCCTGTCACAGATGAAGAGTTGCATTTGGTTTCATTCGATCCGGCGGGAAAAATACTTCGGGATTCTTTTTAAGACTGCAATTTCGAATGAAATTAAAGAACCACAGGAAATTTTAACAAAAAAAATAAATAAAGAAAACATATTTTTTGAAATGGATTCAGATTCAGACTCAGACGACAATAATTATTTAGTGTCTACAATAGTTAAAAATACCCCCCTTACAAAGGCTGAATTATCAATGTTACACTTCTTTGGCGAAGAAAGTAATGAAGTAAACCTACTGAATAGGTACCCCGAAATAAAAAATGTTTTCATTAAATATAATACACCTTTACCGGCATCAGCAGCAGTAGAAAGACTGTTTTCATTTGCGACAATGACGAATTTGCCAAAAAATAATAAATTATCCGATCAAATGTTTGAAAAAAGTGTTGTGTTGAAATGCAATCTTAACTATTCCAAGATAAGACTACAAAAAAAATTGTAATGTGTATCATTGAATCACTAAACTACCTTGAATAAACGTTGATTTAGTATTTATATTTGTTTAATTATAATACAACCTTCGGTCCCTCATCATTACCCATTTACCATCCAATCCTTAATTATTCTACTTAACTATAATAATAAGTAAGTATAATAAATAAGTTTTATAATTATAGTATTAGCCGACAATAAATAGGCTACATCAGGTTCCTACCAACATCAAGCAACAGACGACTTATTCTATTATATTCTATTTAGTATATGTGTATTTGTTATTTTAACAATACGGGCCTAAAATATCACTAAATACGTGTCTGTACTTTTTTTTCATTTTATTAAATTTAATAATAATATCTTATGTTTCTATGCTGTATTTATTGTAAATATTGAAATTTTCTGTTTCGCTATTTATGGTATTCATTACAGAAAATCGTAAATATCTCGACTCCTGTGCTAGATAGAGGGTTGTTTTGCCCCCCAATCCCCTAGAATCCCGAAGTATTTTTCCCGCCGGATCGAATGAAACCAGTTGCAACTCTTCATCTGTGGCAGGGGGCGAGTTGTGAGTTTATTAATTAATTTAATACACGGGCCTCAAATATCACTCAATACGCTTCTGTACAATTTTTTTTAAATTAATTAAATTATAAGCAAGGTTTCTATTTAGTATATGTGTATTTGTTATTTTAACAATACGGGCCTAAAATATCACTAAATACGTGTCTGTAGTTTTTTTCCATTTTATTAAATTTAATAATAATATCTTATGTTTATATGCTGTATTTATTGTAAATATTGAAATTTTCTCTGTTTCGCTACTTATGGTATTCATTACAGAAAATCGTAAATATCTCGACTCCTGTGCTAGATAGAGGGTTGTTTTGCCCCCCAATCCCCTAGAATCCCGAAGTATTTTTCCCGCCGGATCGAATGGAACCAGTTGCAACCCTTCATCTGTGACAGGGGGCGAGTTGTGAGTTTATTAATTAATTTAATACACGGGGGTCTTAATTATCACTAAATACGTGTCTGTACAATTTTTTTTAATTTAATTAAATTATAAGCAAGGTTTCTATTTAGTATATGTGTATTTGTTATTTTAACAATACGGGCCTAAAATATCACTAAATACGTGTCTGTACTTTTTTTCCATTTTATTAAATTTAATAATAATATCTTATGTTTATATGCTGTATTTATTGTAAATATTGAAATTTTCTCTGTTTCGCTACTTATGGTATTCATTACAGAAAATCGTAAATATCTCGACTCCTGTGCTAGATAGAGGGTTGTTTTGCCCCCCAATCTCCTAGAATCCCGAAGTATTTTTCCCGCCGGATCGAATGGAACCAGTTGCAACCCTTCATCTGTGACAGGGGGCGAGTTGTGAGTTTATTAATTAATTTAATACACGGGGGTCTTAAATATCACTAAATACGTGTCTGGACTTAAAAAAAAAATTAATTCAAGAAGTGACAATAACCCCCATCATGCATCATAATTATATTATTACGCCAAAGTACAGGTAGTAATAGTTTATTCGTAATTTTTTAGTTAGAATAATCTGAAACTAACGAATGATTATTCGTTATTCGAAGATCTTACGAATAAAAACTAATCAATCGTTATTCGTGAGTACTCGTGATTACGAATAACTATATTTTTATTCGTTAGTTGCGAATAATGTGCGGTTTATTCGTTATTCGTCAATTTTTCAATCGACTAAAAAAATTAATCGTCTGATGCCCAACTCTGATTATACCCTTACCGTTAATTTTAATATTTTTAAATTGTATAAAAGATCAATGTGAACTTCAATTAAAATTGTTTTATTACGATTTTCATTATTATAGGTTAAAGGTATAACGTACTCGTACACGTTATATTTGAAAACAATAATAGTTACACAATGCAAATATGTAAAATCTTGATCTAACACAATTTCAAACACCAACAATCATGTTTAGATTAAATAAAATTCATTGCAAGTAATTTATAATCTATACCTACCTAACTTCTATTAATTAAAATAACATTATAATAAATGTACATTTGCACAATATTAAGAAAACAATTATACATAAAGACAATTAATATAGGTGAAATAAATAAAAAACTGAACTAAATTAAAAAATATATATTTAAAAAATAAAACCAAACATTAACAATAAAATATATTTACATAAACAATTATCAATATAAATAACCTAATATTCTTTATTAAAATTACAAATACAATAAAATTATACATAGAAGAAAAAAACGATATTTTAATAAACCAAAACAACTGTTATAGTAAGATAGAATATATATTTAATACAAATATTAATATTAAAGTAATTTATGATTATATAGTTCTGTCTCTGAAACTACTGAAAAATAAGTTAATTAGTAATGACTGTGTTTTATAGATAAATGCCACTCCATTTTTTTTCAGGATTTTTCCAAACATGTTCTGTTTGTATGTCGCACTCCAAAGAACATGATGGCCAATATTCTTTGCTCCCTCATTGGTTCTGTCACCTGTAACTAAAAAGTTGGTTATTAAGTAATGACTATTTTATAATAATATAATAAATACTACTACCCTTTTTTTCGTGGATTTTGCCAAGCGCGTGTTCTGTCTGTACGTCACTCTCAATAGAACTTCTCGATAGATGATGTATGTTCATTGTGAAAATGGTCCTCTTACCTCTGACCAATCTTCCTTGCTCCCTCGTTGGTTCTATCTCTCACCTGTAACTAAAAAATTGGTTATTAAGTAATGACTGTTTTATAAATAAATACTACTACCCTTTTTTCGTGGATTTTGCTAAGCGTGTGTTCTGTCCACATATTGTACTTTAAAGAACTTCTCTGTACACAATGTTTTTAGTGAAGTTGGTTTCATTCCCTCTGACCAATCTTCCCTGTTCTCTCGTCGGTTCCACTTGAACGTGCACAGAGTCCAGTGAACGCAATCTTGAAAAGGCAACATATAGTTGCCCGTGTCCAAAGACGGGTTTTGGTAAGTATATGCCAACCTAAAACATATGTTACAATCAAGAAACAGTTTTGTGTTTATTTTCAATAATATTACATATATAATTATTTTTAATATGTACCTTATCAAGAGTTTGTCCTTGGGCTTTATTGATCGTCATAGCGAATGCTAACCGAATTGGGAACTGTCTCCTTTTCAGAACAAATGGGAGATTGATGTCTGAAGGTGCTAAATCCATACGTGGAAGAAACACTCGCATTCCTTTGAAAGGACCAAAGGAAACTTCAGCATCCAGTACGCTGTTTCCCAGATTCCTGACGATCAATCGAGTTCCTGAAAAATTATTATATTTGTTATTATGGTCCTTATTTAATATCATAGTTTACAACACACCATTGCAAAGTCCTTCCCTAGGATTTATATTCCGTAACAGCATGATGACGACACCCACTTTTAGAGTTAGTTCGTGAGGCGGCATTCCTGTCGGTGTTATGGAATTCAGGAATTCTGTAGAAAAGTTGTCTTTTTCTTCGTCACCATCTGATACTATGGAATCGACGCTGAAGTATCTCTTCTCTTCTCCGGGAACCTTCCTGACTATTCTCTTATTCAGGTGTAGGCAGTCTTCATTCTTCGGACAAAGGATAGCTGTTGATAGGATGTCATCTTCCTTCTTAAAATCTTCTTCGAAAATTGCTATCATGTCTTCTACAATGCACTGAGATGGCAAGGGAACCGTGTCTATCGGCAAACCACAGTCGTTCCTCAACGTACCATCTCCAACGGAAAGTAACCTAATATTTTGAGAAATGATTATATTTAGTTGGTGTAATATTAAAAAAAGAATCATTTTAATAAAATATATAAAGAATATACCATTCAGCAAATGATAGATCATCTTCTGTTCTCATATTGGACGTTAAGAACAGCTTGGTGAACTGCAGCCAAAGATGGGAATTCTTAATGCAGTTCTCTATCACTGCGGTTCTGCTTCCGTTGACTACTACTGGTAGGCATTGTCTAAAATCACCACCCAGTAGCATTACTTTTCCTCCAAAGGGTCGAAGGTCACCTACGATCAATAATGTATTGTTATTTATAAATAGACAGCATTCCAAGCATTCATAGAATTATAATATACCTGTTAGGTCCTTCAAAAGTCTGTTGATCGCTTCAAGTGCTGTGGCAGATGCCATTGAAGCTTCATCCCAGATGATCAGCACTGCTTCCCTTAATTTTGTTGCGTCTGGGCTGTTCGGTTGATGTCTCAACCAAAGGCACAGGTAGCTTAAACTGCGAGTGCACCGTTCGTCCGCCTGTGAATACACATTATTAATAATTGGTTAGTTTTCAATTTACAATAAATCACACACCTCTCAGCAACAACGATGCAATTCCCGTCCAAACTACGGCTATGACTCGGTTTCGAAGACCACGTAAGACGCTCAACAGGGTGTTGTACAGGAAAGTCTTGCCGCTCCCGCCTGGACCATCGATGTAGAAACATCTTTCGGCCACGTTCGGATCGTTCACGGCTGTCATGACAGCTGTGTAGACAGTGACCTGCTCTTCGTTGAGCATGGCGCGGCAACGTTCTTCTTCTGTCAACTTCTGCTCAGCGTCAAAGTTGTCCTCAAACCGGACGAAACGGGTCTCTGGAACCGGCAAGCCCAGGGATGCGCAGTCTGTCCCTTTCTCGAGCAACAAGGTCTGGATGTGCCCCAACGCCATCTGTTCTGAAACATAAATATCATTCTCATTAAAGAAAAAGTCTTCGATCAGACACTCTTTGAACCTAGTCCAGAGATGTACAGGCTCTGAGACTTCGTTATTGGCGCAAATCAGTGAGAAGGTCACACGTAGCTCTCTTGGCATCTGAAACGTTGACGCTTCTTCGAGGCATCTGACCCACTCCCCATCATCGGACAGTAAGCCGCGTTGCCTTGCCGCATCTTTTTAAAGTGAGGTAAACCACACCGTTAAAAGTTCGGACATCGTCAAACGACTTACATCCGGTGACGTGGAGAAGGAGCAGACGCAGGTAGAACCTCTCTTCATCCTTGAGGTTTACCGAGTACATCCGGGCGATGATCAAATCTCCACCTCGGATACGCCTATTCCAGCTGCAAGCTGGTTTCTGGAACACAAAGTGGTTAGGTATATCACAATAATGATACCTATTCGCCTCTGGGTGCTCTGTGTTCAGCTTGAACCAGGCCGTCAACTTAGTGTCCCGCGTTGCCGCCCTGTTTACCGCCATCTCTTCTTCGCCTTCCCTGTAGTACACCTGCTGTTGTAAAGGCAGATGTATAGCCAGTCTGACTATACTGTGAGTCTGGCTGTGCATCTTGAACTCCAGAAGTCTCCACATGGCTTCTGGTGCACTGACGTACCTGGAATCTTGGAAATTACTTACCTCATCCCAGTTCAACTGCGCGTCGTCTCCATGCAGTTGAACACAGGCACAGTCGTGGCCCTTGTACACATACTTGCAAATGTACTTCACACTTTTGACGAATGAGCAGATCTCAACGTTGATGTGGGCGTTGTACTTCGTGAGCAGCAACGGGTTGTTGGGGACGACGAACCGGTTGTCCAAATTGCTACCTCGAACCACTGCCGCTGCACCGTTGTCTCTCCGTCGGTATCTCGGGTATCCGTTCACGTTGACCTCTGTTGTCTCTGAAAATGATTTAGGAAATCCTTTACTACATTTTCCTTCACGGATACACGGGGCATTCGGGTTGAATGCACCACATGATCCGTGCATCATGGTCTTTGTAACGATAGCGTGTAATTCCGGTTCTGTTTCTGGGTCTGGGATCTCTGCTCTCACCAACTGGTCAACCTGATCTGGCTCTCTCAGCTTATCCTTTTCTTTCAGGATGACCAGGATGTGAGCGTGGGGTAGTCCTCTCTTCTGGAACTCGATGACATGCTGAAAGGTGATCACGTCGTTTCCAGATGTCATCGAGCAGCTCCTGTAGTTTCAGGTGGAACACTCGTGAGATGAGATACGGTCGGTGTTCGCCGCTCTGCCACGACTCCAAGTTCTCACTGATCTCACTCCACTTAGGGTTTGCGGTAAACGTGATGAACAGGTCTGGTCTCCCAAACCGTGTTATCATCGCCATGGCATCCTGAAAGTGCTGACGCATGTTACGTGGTGAGCCTTAAGATACAACAAACAAAAAATAAAACACCAGTCATATTTAATAATACATTTTTTTTTACAAACCTTGAAATGAAGAAGGGAATATAACCATACGTCCTACTCTCAACTGATTCTCAGTTGCCCTGTTGTGAACGTGATCCATCAGGCCATGATACATCTCAACCCGTAGGTTCGACTGATTCTGGCGATGAAACTGGAGTCTGTTGCTCTCTACCTTGACGTACGCGTCCACGATGTACTGCTGCGTTTTCCTGCGTTGAGAATGAGGTCGAACGGTCCATCTCTCACTGCAAGCCGGTAGCTGTAAAACTGAAGCAGAGTTACATTTTTACCTCTTGCCACAACCTGGTAGTGTGGCATGTTTGTAGTCCATTCGGTTTCTCCGCGTGGGAACAGTAGAGGGTAGGACATCGGGTCCGTGTTGGGATCTAAGACATTCAGAGTCTTGAAAGCGCTTCTGGCCTTCTCATAGACTCGAATGTCCCGATCGAGTGATGGCGCACCATCAGAACTCCTGAAGATGGCTGCAACCTCGTTCGCCGCTGCTGGTGCGTTGTATCTTCTCTGATCTTTCCCATCCACTCGTATACGCATGTATACCTCCAGCGGAACTCTCCCTTCAGACACAGCTCTCTGTCGTTCGTCTTCTTCCACTTCCTTCAGAAATCTATAAATTGGACAATGGTTAATATAATGTAAGCACAAAATCTTATAATTCAAATAATATATTTAAAGTAAATAGGCATATAATTTTTGTTTAAATTTCAAGAAAAACTTATTGTTAATTTAATAAAATTACATATATAATATATGTAATTTATAATATAATATAGTGTATTCCAAGTTGATTAAGATATAGGAAATTTAACATGGGGATAATTAGAAATGTTGTAGTAACTTTTGATCGAATTTAATGATGTGTGATTGGTGCATTTTGAAATGCCGCCTCGAAACTAATTGATAAATTTTAAATTAACCAACAGTATTTTGTTTTCAACTTTAATAAAGAATAAAATACATTAATGAAATTAAAGTAAGCATCCTAGATAAAATTATAATTATATTTTTTGGCAGATATAAAGGGCATAGGGGGATAAGCATATTTATGAAAATTGCCCCCAAAAGATATTGGATTGAAATTTTCAGGATATGTTGATACTATAAAAATACTAAGATCCTAAAAATTTCAGCTCAGAACTTCAACTGGTTTTCGGAAAATAAAAAAAAACGTGAAAATAAAAAAAAAAAATTTTCTTCTCATTGGATAAACTGATTTTGATAAAAAATTTATGTTTCAGTGGCCTATAGAAGTTTCTCAAAAAAAAATTAAAGCAATATTGATTGGTATTAACCCTGAAAAAAAAATTATTTTATGTTTTTTTATTTTTTTTAACTATGATGCTTTTCGAACACAATTATGAAATAATTTTTTTTTCAAAATTTATTCAGATTTTTCGAAGGGTTAGATCAAAGTTAAAAAAAAAGAAAACTATTTTTTTTTGTTAAAAAATTCACTTATTAATTATTATTTTCTATTCGTAATCTTTTTAATATCATTTTTTTCTGTAAATTTATCACTTTTAATCAATTCAAGAATTTGGAAGAAAAAATTTTAATTTGATTTTCGATTTTCAATGTAAAAATATTAATACTAATTTTTATGAATTATTTACTTTTTTATTAGTACATTTAAAATTGATTGACAGAAAATTAAAAATAAATGAATAAAAAAAAAACTTTTTCAATTACATACCAAATGACTATAATAGTGTTGGTATGTAATTGAAAAAGTTTTTTTTTTCTATTCAATTGATTTTACATATTCTGTCAATAAAATTATTAATAACTATCATAACTTAGTTTTAAATGTACCTACCTACTATTCCTACTAATAAAAAAAGTAAATAATTCATAAAAATTAGTAGATATTAATATTATGACATTGAAAATCGAAAATCAAATACAAATTTTTTCTTCTTCCAAAATTCTTCGATGGTTGAATTGATTAAGTGATAAATTTACAGAAAAAAATGATATTAAAAAGATTACATCGAAAAATCTGAATAAATTATATGTTATATCTTTCGGGGGCAATTTTCATATGCTTATCCCCCTATGCCCTTTGAAAACAAAATACTAATTACTATTTTATTAAATTTTGTGGCGGCATGTTAAATTTCCTACGTCTTATTAATCAACTTGGAATATGTAATTTTATTAAATTAATAATGAGTTTTTCTTGAAATTTAAACTAAAATTATAAACCTATTTACTTTAAATATATTATTTGAATTATAAGATGTTGTGCTTAAATAAATAGAATATGTATGTATATGATAATATGTATAGGTACACTTTAAATTATTTATTTTTAAATTTATATTAAATGTAAAATATTTAAAAAAAATTAATTAAACTATTAATCTTATTTTTATTTAATTAAACATTTGTTCAAAAAAATTTTAAAACTATGCAAATACGAAATAAAAATAAAACAATTTATCAAAAAACATTCATTGAAAATAATTATTAACAATTATTATATGTATATAGATTAATGAAATAGAATTAAAATCATAAATTTATAAGTTTTTTTTTTAATTTAATGTTTTATACTATCTCAAAATTCAATCAATATATTATTATGTCAACTGTACCAATTATTATACACAATTAAAAATATGAATAGCAAACATACCGAAAGCCAACTGCGTAAGGATTTATTTCCCTGAGTAGTTGGTCAATATCGTGCAAAATGACTTCCGAGCAAACTTCATTTGCTTCCACACTCCTTCTACATTCCAAAGCTTGAGCAGCATCCATGAAATAGAGTTGCGCATACTTCGGGTGGGTTAGACTCCTGTCGACATCACTGACCTAATATAAAAAACAAACAAAAGTATGGTTATGTACTCATTTTTTAATAATTGTTTTAAAATTTTATTTTATGCATTTAATTATTTCATCACATTAAAACTAACCTTATGATATATCTGACCGTGAATTCGAAAACAATAAGGTCCCCTTCCAATTGGGAGGCTGTGGAAGCAAAAGCAAATGAGCTATTATAGTTACGAATGTTAATTAAGAAGTTGGACGATAGCTCATGTTCCTTCATCAACAGACTCTTCAGAAGGTCTGGGTAAATCCCCAACGGTGGTAGAGCTAAGAGCAAGAACTGAACTTCTTGTCCCTTGGCTGTTCATTCTTGAAGTGTTTAGCTCTGCAATCAGAACAAACAATATTCATCAGTCCTAAATAGTTCATTGTTGTTATTTCATTTTTTGCCGCGAGATGTGTCGCAGACAATGAAAGGATACGGGCTTGTTGGCGTCTTTGGCGTGCTCTTTCTGCCAATTCGGTAAGTCTTGTATTGCGTTCCTGTTCTTCTTCATCAAGAATACGTAAGCGTGCTCTTTCAGCCAAATCGTCAAGCCTTTGATTCCGATCCTGCTTTTCTTCATGAAAAATGCGTAGGCGAGCACTTTTAGCCAAATCATCCAGTCTACGTTGTCGTTTCTCATGATCTTCTTGAGTACGATCTTTTCGTTTTCTATCAGAATCAGCGTCAAACCTTTTATTAAACAAACAAAAACTATTGTTACGACTTACCAAATATAAATAACTCCTAACCTAATATCTAACCTTTTTCTATGTTGTTCATCACTTTCATTTGCTCGCTGAACTTTTTTTCTTAACGCGTCCTTATCTAACATAAGTTCACGTTCAGATGTAGAAGTTAATGGTATGTTAGATGAGGTTGTTGCTATCTCTACAGGTGTTAAAAGTGGATTTGATACAGATGCAATCGGTACCGATGAATCAACATTGGTATCGTTCGTAATTGTACTCGAAGGATTTTTCCGTTTAATATAGCGAATCTTTTTCGGTGGCATTCTGAAATGAAATATAAAATATGTAATATTAATTAATTTGATGCATTGAAATTATAAAATAATTTTCAAATTTAATTATTTGATACAAAATATATTGAAAATTTTTAATATTCAATCTTACCTTAAGCGTAAATCAATATCAATGATTACTAAAAGTGAAAATAAACTAAGTATTAATAAATAACAATAAAATAATTATTTCTATATATATTGAATAAATATACGTACCTATCAGAACGATATCAAACAGATAACTGAAGAATAAAACGTTGTAAACTGCTTCAAAACTTCTAAATCTCCCACTCTTATTTTATTTTTAATTGTTGATTTTAAAATCAACAATGACTTATATTTCAAATTAATATAATAAATTATATTTTATTGTAAATGCAACGGTTTTCCTCAATTTATAATAATAACATAAACAATTAACAATAATAACAAATATTATTATTAAATGCCAATAACATTAACAAAATGAAATTTAAAAGCAAAAGTTAACATTTTTAATATTATTTCAGTTTAAAGTAAAATGACAATAATTATATTTTAAATTCAACTAAAAATATTTAGCTAGGTACAGTCACCTGCAGAACTCGTCTGGTAGCCTAAAGGCCATAATCACTTACAACAGATTTCAAATTTAAAGACAAACATCATCGGTTATCTTTTTCTAGGGCGGAGCTTACACTTACAGTTATAACATTTTAAATAAAAACAATAAATATACGTCCATTTCAAATAATCATTTATTATTACAAATTTTGCTTTTGTTACCTAATTTCTTATATTTATTATGGTTATTTACTTATGTATATTTTAAATCTAATATGTATCTACAATTTATATTGGATTTGGATATTATTTTATACATTTTAACAATTAAATATTAATATATTATTTTTTGCTATTACATTTTACGTTTTACACATCATATTTTTCGAGATAAGCGGTAAAAGATACAAAAATAAATTTTGTTTATGTAGGTAGAGTTAATTAATTAATTGTATAAACAATCAATTTTTATAAAAATTGTGTAGTGTGTAATATAATAAAATAACTTAAAAACTACTGAACCAATTTTAATGCGGTTTTCACCAATAGATAAATAATTGTTCGGAGCAGGTTTTCAATCAATTTTTATAAAAATTGTGTAGTGTGTAATATAATAAAATAATTTAAAAACTACTGAACCAATTTTAATGCGGTTTTCACCAATAGATAAATAATTGTTCGGAGCAGGTTTTTGGCTTTTATTTTTTTAATGTTGCAGGTTCTATGAAACAACTATATTTGTTTAAAATAAAAAAAACTCAACAATAAGATTGCAATGCCACTATTTGCCATATTGATAAATTTTACTTTTTTATGGCGACAATCGGATATATGTCTTTGGAAACACAAATAGTTTTACAAAAAATTGTATTCTGAACAAGAATGATTCCATTATTAATAATTTAATTAAACAAAAACAATTGAAGATATCAGGTCCTAATTTTCAGTTAATGTTCTGTACTACAAAATGTTTATTTTCCAGGGATATCAATTTAAAAAACGTTAAACTTTATTAGTTATTACAGTGTGTTTTCAGCCATTTTAATAATATAATATGAAGTCTATTAAACTTATATAACTGTCAATTAAATAGATGTATAGAAATAATAATATCTAAAACATGCCAAACTGTTGAAATATTAAATAAATAAGCCATTGACAAAACAACATTTTTTTAAACATAAAAATTATTATACCGATTTATAATAAAAACATTTGAAATAAAATCACAGAATAGAATTAAAATATATCTCGAACATTAACAAAAACAACAATTAATGTAATGTAGTTTATATTCAATTTCTTAACGAAAGTATTAACTAATGTAATTTTCATCTGTATCAGGATGTATAAAAAAGTCTTGTGTCAACCAGGGCAGTTTATTTGCAATAATAATTTGCGTCTCTTGAAATATAAATATAAACATAAAATCACCTTTGAAATAACACATGCGTTAATTTAAAACCACTCGTAGGTATACATATTTAACAAAATATAAAAATTTCAAATTCCTTTTTTATAGTTATTAGGCATTATAATGACTAGTTTAAAATTTTTAAATTACATTTAAAAAGGTGCAATGGCTATCACTGAACTTTCTTTGTCGTTTGTTAACGACAACAGATCGGCACATAGCCATCAAGTCGAAAATAATCAGAATGGATTCAGAGAAGGTTAAAATGGATATTGCCATCAAAATCCGAAATTGAAAAAATTGGTTTAATTAACAATACTAACTTCAAATTTGAGAGGGGGGTAGACAAAACAAGTTTTGAAGTTCGAAGCAAAAGAATTGTAGTATATTAAATTAAGAAATTTTTATTTGATTTGCTATAGTTTTACATATGTTGTTTCTTATGGCGTATGACCTCTATGATCCCACCCCCTTTATTTAAATTGCTTTAAATTTATAAGTTTTTTTAAGGGGAGCATAACATTAAACGAATATCCTTCGCCTTTCAGTGGGGGGAGGGGGCTTACATACTCCTACCCCCCTTCAAAACGTTTTAATCTTCACCTTATCCATATTAATGAGACATATAAGTTTATATCAAGTTTAATATATTTAAATAATAAAATTCGGAATATCAAATATTTATTGCCACAAAATTTACTTATACAATTTTCAATAGATTACATATTATAAATTTAATTGCACAAATATATATGAATACTATAAACAAAGAGTAGTTCTTTATCCAGCAAATAAATTTCAAAATATCTGTCTTTGTTTGATACATGGAGAAATGATTTAAATATTATAATAATCAAATGGGAGGAGCCTACTAAGTTTGTGATAAACGAAAATGAATACAAACTGCAAGACCATTAATGCAGGTGACTGTACATAATATCTGCAATGTTTTTAGATTTTAATATGGGCCTGACTCTTGACGTATAATTAAGTATTTCTGTTTATAGATTTTCAACAATTTCAATCAAAATGTAACCGTTTTACGCAACTCTAAAAATGTAATGTAAAAAAAGAAATGTAAAATAAGAAGTTAAAATTTTAAATATTATTTCAGTTTGAATATCATGTTGTGAACATAAATAATACAATCAAATGTTAACATTTAAAAAAATTACAATAATTGTATTTTAAATTCAATTAAAAATATTGAAATATGTACTTACCTAATAAGTACCTACATAATATCTGCAATAATGTTTTTAGATTGATTAGATTACATTAATTTAAAAAAAAAAACAGTAATCATAGATTTTTCTTAGTAATAAAACAAATAAATATCTTTCCATCATAATATCATCATGAGTCTAACGTATAAATTAAATTATAACTGAAAATAGATTTACGACAATCTCAATCAAAATCTAACCGTTTTATTACTATCAATTTTATATATTTATGAAATTCTTAATTTTTCTCCGATTTAAATTAAAATCTAATATTTTTTACATACATCACATAATGTGACAGCTGCTATATGTCAAAAAGCACGTGAATTTTAAATCAGACAGATCTGACGTAATTTTCGACCAATCAAAACGTCGGATTAGAAAAAAGCCTATGGTTTTTACCTTAAAAATTTAATTTTAACAAAAATTTTCACATCTTGCTCTAGAAAAAAATTCATAACTCGGAAACCTTTCATAGCTAAGAAATGAAACCTACACAGTTAACTGGAAGAAGGATGAAGCTACATAACAAAAAAAAATGACGTAAATCGGTTCGGTGAATCGTGATTCCATAAAGCTAAAGTGGCTGGACAGACATATATGTATATATGGATACCGGGTGTTCCAGACCACCCGTCCACTATGTTTTACGCCTGAACTATTGAAGATAGAGTTTTATGATAAAAAATTTACTGTATACATCGACCCTAAAGAATTTCAGGAAAATGTTTTCAACCCCCTAAAACTCCTCCTTGGGGGTAGTTCGTAGGGTACATGCCCGTTTCTCAGCAAAATCAAATGGAACGGTATATCCAAAAGTAGATAATTTTGAAGATCATAAAAAAGTAAGAAACTTTTGTAAAAAAATTTTTTTCATACATTCAATTGTTTAGAAAATATGGCGACTTGATCCTAAATTTTAGGGTTTGACTAAAATTGCTCTAGTTTCGTTAAATATTAATGAAATTTTATTTTTAAAATTTGTTTTGAAAGTAGAAACAACGAACTTTCTAATGATGTATGATTTTTTGAGATTTGGATATTTTAAAGTGTCATACGCGAAATGTCAAAAATTCAAAACTTCAATTAGGGATAATTCAAAATTTTTAAATGGAATGGTATATCAATTAGTACTTTATCTTAAAAAATATATTTAAATTAACAACTTTTGTTAAGAAAATTAGAAATTTTATTTAAAAAAAAAAAAAAAATTATAATTTTAAATTTTCTTAACAAAAGTTGTTAATTTAAATATATTTTTTAAGATAAAGTACTAATTGATATACCATTCCATTTAAAAATTTTGAATTATCACTAATTGAAGTTTTGAATTTTTGACATTTCGCGTATGACACTTTAAAATATCCAAATCTCAAAAAATCATACATCATTAGAAAGTTCGTTGTTTCTACTTTCAATACAAATTTTAAAAATAAAATTTCATTAATATTTAACGAAACTAGAGCAATTTTAGTCAAACCCTAAAATTTAGGATCAAGTCGCCATATTTTCTAAACAATTGAATGCATGAAAAAATTTTTTTTACAAAAGTTTCTTACTTTTTTATGATCTTCAAAATTATCTACTTTTGGATATACCGTTCCATTTGATTTTGCTGAGAAACGGGCATGTACCCTACGAACTACCCCCAAGGAGGAGTTTTAGGGGGTTGAAAACATTTTCCTGAAATTCTTTAGGGTCGATATATACAGTAATTTTTTTATCATAAGACTCTATCTTCAATAGTTTAGGCGTAAAACATAGTGGACGGGCGGTCTGGAACACCCGGTATATATACTTACACGTCTATATTATAGTTTGATTATACACATTCGATTAACAACGAACTTATCTCTAATGCTATCTTATGCAGACTGATTACTACTTGTTCAGTTTAAACATTAAGCCACTCCCATGAACCGTTACTACAATTAACATTTTCAAATCTCAAATTCTAACACATATTTTATTTAATTTTTGAAATTTTAATATTTTTGTTTTGTGTGGATCGATTTGGTTCATTAATCTTATAATTTACTTCATCAAAACTGACCTTTGTTATATCTGCATGTATTTGTGTGTGTTTTTTGTTTTTAAGATTTATACATCAGAGTTCTATTCTGCTGTACTTAGGTAAGACAGTAAGAAGCAAAATGTAAAAATTGAGAAAAATAGGATCCAAATTTTTAGCACTTTCAGGTCCCACTTAATTGTGCCAATAGTTTGAGGGTGATTTAATGCTAGCAGTGGCGACACAAGACCTAAAATTGATGTAGGCAAAATTAATTTTGCGAGGCCCCCTGGCAACGCGAGTAAGAAAAAATATTTTTGATTGAAAAAAAGAAGCGATATAAATTGTGTTCATTTATTTACATTATTTGTAATACACAAAATACAAACTGTTAAATTTTGCTTAGATTTTTATTTGTATTGATACAAAAATTGTAGACATCTCCATTGTTAATTACATTAATTGTAAATAAAACCTAACAGTAAAAAATTAATCAGAAATTTTCTGCCTTACTGAACCCCTTAATAACTGTATCAAAATTCAGTTTAGAATAGTTTAGATGCTATAAAGTACTGGCACTGGTCTT
The DNA here is from genome assembly GCA_961205875.1 of Sialis fuliginosa. Lineage (NCBI taxonomy): Eukaryota > Metazoa > Arthropoda > Insecta > Megaloptera > Sialidae > Sialis > Sialis fuliginosa. Next base: position 3,268,389 of record OY540822.1, on the reverse strand, counting down.
GGCTGCTTTAAGAGCAAAATATACTGTTTTTTGGGATTGATGGACCTGTTTTTTGCAATTTTCATATGAACTCATGTTACTAATAAAACAAGTACCTCATTATTAAATCAATTTAATTACCGAAGTCCACAAATAAAGTGTGCTTTTAAATTATATTTGTTTATGTTTTTTCTCCAATAATGTATAAAGTAAAACCAGTAATGGGCACACAGTGACGGACACTTGCTAATGATTTCAAAATGATAAGTAGTACAACAAAAAAATTATAAAATAAAGATCCGTAATTTTTTAAACAATGTACTTAACCCTTTCGTGCCCGAGGTTTTTTTTGTTACCGATATTGCTGATTTTTCTGTCATCAATTCATACCTATCTACATAAGTATACTAAAACTCCAGGGATTTTATTGTAATAACTATAGTTTCAGAAAAAAACAGCTGTGACATATATGTAACGCTGGGCACATCCCTAGTCAATTGGTATGTTGTAAGTTTTTATCGATTCTTGAATAACTCATACATTTTGTATTACTATATTTTGTTTAATTGTATAAGATGGATATTTATTAACATTAATTATTATTAATATTTTTTGTTCTATAGCTACAATACAAAAATGTAACATATTCATAAAATAGGTAAGTGGTATTAATAATATGCATATTTAAATAACATGTAACTAAAAAATACATATCAATGTTTCTTGTGGAATGTGCAGTGGCTTAGCCAGATTTTTCAAGGGGGGTCTAATTTTTTTAAGAGGGGGCCATTGTCATATAACATATATTTTACATATACATTATATGATATAACCATTTGGCTCCTCGCTAATTACCCATGCGGGGGAGCCAAGACCTCCTGCCCCCCACCCCCATCAACTGAATACGCCACTTGACAGCGCATATATTTAATATCTGAAATGGTGGTAATGCAACCAATCGTATTGTGGATTTCTGAATGTACTGCATAAGATGAAGTGCCGTAACCTACAAGGTGCATTTGAACTATTGGAGGTATATCTGGTTCAATAATTCTTGTATTAGCTTCACTGGCTCATCTATATGAGCCAGTGAAGATAATTTCTGCAGTAGCCTTTAGTTGTTTCCCGCCCAAGTTATCCACCGTCTTCTGATCGAGTTTTCATCAGAGGATTCGTTTGGATCTGGCGATTCAATATAAACAGCCTTTAGATCAACAAGAGCTTCTCGTAAAGTATTACCTCTCTAATATATCTGATATATTTGTATAGCATCAATCAAATTTTAATATATGCAGAAAGTTATTAGCTCTTATCTTACCTATATTGTATGATATGTATAATCTTGTATAGATTAATTTTATATACCAAAGAAATAATATAAAAGCTTACCCGCTATCAACGAAAAAGAATTTATATACTTTTTTCGGTTATTATTTATAGGGATCAGGCCCGGTGACAAGAGGATACTAAGGGTACAGCTATATGGGCCCCCAAACTTTGAGGCCACTATTTGATATATATAATGTAAAAGTTATGGGCCCCAAAATTGAAGTTGCCGGGCCTGATAGGGATAGATGTAATACTTTTAAAGAAAATATTAAAAATTAAAATTACAAAACAAAAACACCTCAAAAAGATATAAAAATGTAAAATATTTGCAAAAACGATAACGTGTCTATTGACTAGGGATGTGCCCAGCGTTACATATATGTCACACCATAGTTCAACACTAATTTAAACATTGTAAATTCAGAAATTTATAAAAACTGGATACATAATACGAAACTACATACAATTCTCTACAAAAAACCGTAAAAATTAAAAATTTTCTACTAATAATAACAAAATAGAATAATATTAAAGAGAAACGTATTTCTATATTTGTATCCGTAAAAATACACCCAACTTCATTGTTGCACAATTATTGTTGAAAGACAAATAGAACGTTGGTATTTGCATTGTTGATGTATTCAGTCCAATACTCGAAAATAAGTATGATTTCATACCCATTCGAATTAAAATAATCTTACAGCAACGCAAAATCTTAACAAAAACGCGCTGTTACATATACATGTATGTCACGCCGGTGACGATTGGGTTAAAGCAGATACTATGATATTAATAAATAAATAGATTACACTAATAATAAGTTTAAATGTCCACCATTTTGACACGTATTGGCCGATTGTCATCAAATTAAGCTGTTTTACAGTTAAGTTAAAGATTCAGTTTATGTCAGTTCACTCAATATTTCTCAACACTCACGAATTCACAATTAGAAAAGAGTCATTATTTGTAGATGATGAATATATTTTCGTACATATTTTTTTTTCAGTCACAGGTATGAACGTATGGTACTTTCAAGTACCTTTAATTGTTATGGCATTATTGAAACATTTTTCCAAAAATGGTGCGTGTCTAAGACATGATGCACTGCGTCCTGTATAACAAACGAATAATTTTCTAAGAAGTCAGCAATTACAATAATTCATTTTATATATTTTATATTTTCCTTACAACTTCTAAAAAACTGGCTTTGTGATTTTGATATAAAACCATGAATTTTCAATTGCTTTAATTTCTCTTATAATACGAGGTGTGTAAATTAAGTAGAGACTGATATTTTTAAATATTTTTATTTGAATATATTTTAAATTGAACGTTATCTCCCTCAATATAATTTCCTTGGGAAGCCACACAGCGTTGGAGACGGTTCTTCTACTCCTCATAGCTGTGCTGAAACTCGGATACTGGAATAACCTTCAGCTGGTCGGTTACAGCCGATTGAATGTTTTCGAGTGTCGCAAAATGATGTCCCTTGAGATGAATTTTCAATCTTGGGAAGAGAAAAAAGTCACAAGGACTCAAGTCAGGTCAGTATGGAGGCTGGGGAGCCACATGAATGTTTTTACTAGCAAATTTTGTCATGATGCAGGATCCAATTGTTCTTGATGTTTGGTATCACACGCATGACCCTTTTTCGGAGTCTTTCGAGAACCTCTCGGTAAAAATGCTGATTCACTGTCTGATTTTGAGGCACAAACTTTTTTTATCGGTTTTTGCAGTTGAAGGCCTTCCGCTGCGTGGATCATCTTCCATCGACTCTCTTCCTTTTGAAAATGCATTAAACCACCAAAAAACCTGGACTCTTGACAAAACACTGTCTCCGTAGGCCTGCTGAAGTTTTGCAAAAGTTCCTGTTGCACTTTGCCCAAGTCTGAAGTAAAACCTGATAGCACACCGTTGCTCGAAATTAATGTCACTCATTTTTAGTAAAACGTACTACGAAAAACGGTTTCACGGAAAAAACAACAACGGACAACCAAATGACATGACCGAGTTCAAACTCATACTAAACGCGTATCACATGTCACCTGTCGCCCCTTCATGCCACGTGCTTCCAGCGTTTCCATATCAAACGCTACGTTGTCAGTCTCATTACTTAATTTACACACCTCGTATATCAATATATTCAGTAGGTGTACTTGAAATAGTGCGTAAAGTGCAGCGATCTGTTTGCGTCCATTCTTTATATGTAATATCTATATATATAAAAATGAATCCCTATTTCCCTTGGTCACGACATCACGCGTGAACGGCTGGACCGATTTCAATATTTTTTTTTGTTGTTTGTTATTGTCAGAAGGTTCTTATGAAAGAAAAAATTTAAAAAATTGCGCGGAAAATTAGAAAAATTAGAAAAACAGAGAAAACCAATGATACAAACCTATATTAGACACAATTACAGATGCATAATACAGGTTTCTGTATGATTAGTTTTGCATTTGCATAATAGATGTCACTAAACGTATAACTGTCATTTTATTGATAAAACACATGTAAAATAATTAATTTATTATTTTATACAAAAAGGATGTATAAAGGTGCGGTTACATCAAGCGCGCCGCGCCGCGCCGCGCTGCGCTGCGCCGAGCAGTTCGGCGAAGCGCAGCGCGGCGCAAAACAAAAACATTGTGTTCGTGCAAAACTACGGGATAGAGGGGATTTGTCAATCTACATTAGTGTTTTTGTAGGTTCCATGATTAGTTCGTCATGAATTGCGATACAACTGTTAATTAATTAAACATTCTCAAATACATCGCTTTCTTATTATACTTTAGAATGACACCAATCACTCATTTTGTCAACTACAATACTGCAATTCAAAATTTCAGTTAAAAGTTCTTCAACCCGTTTAAACTGAACTCGCACGAACGTGCATTTTTCTTTGATGTACCGACTCCGAGCGGATCGCAAATGTACGCGCACGAACATGCGCGTTTGTGCGCGTTCGTGCGCGGTTTACCGTTCAAATCAGACAAGCATAAACATTTTGCGTGTTCGGCGCAGCGCGGCGCGCTTGATGTAACCGCACCTTAAGAAAACTGAATTTCTGAGTGCACATCACGGTTAGTTCAGAGCCATCACGCCTAATATTAAAAGTTCAATTTAATATGGAGTTTTGGTAAGTTTGGATAGACTAACATAAACGTTAGGTAAATAATGCATTTTTGAGCAGAACAACGTTTCATGGTCAACTAAAACAACAATTACACCCCCCCCCCCCACCATACGTGACAGGGGGTGAAATATTAACTCCCATGCGAAGCTGGGACGGGTTTGTTATAAAATTATAACCAAACATTTTTTGTAAAGTCAATTTAATTTTTTCATACCCTGGACAATCTGCGCATTCTTGAAGATGGCAAGAAGAAGTTGGTGGCTCACATAACATTTTATTTATAATATATTTCTAATCTTTAGGCATTTCAGCAGAGTCTATATCAAATACCATTTCTGATAGCTTTGCATCTGCGATCATCAATTTCGTATTTTGATGTATTACACATACACAAACAGTGTGCGTTCTACTAGCACCGGCTAAGATACATTCATCGGGACGTAAAGTTGCGAATATTGAAAAACCTATATTTTCTGTCGGATATTGCTCTTTAAAGTATTGATATACTTCCTTTAAATTGCAGAGAATCAATCGTTTTTGTTGATGCACTCGTTCCAAAGTTTCTGTGCGAACGGAAATACAATCTTTTGCTCCTGGCATGATCCGACTAATTTCATCAGAGTGATAAAATGACGCTAACTAATTTCACTGTACTTTCAGGAAGTTTCTTTCCACTTTTGGGATTTGACGATGACAATATACCGTCCTTTTCATGTAAATATTTGGCTGTTCGTGCCATCGAATATGGAACATCAAATTCTCCAACAAATTTTCTTCAAGATGCGTTAATAACGGCATTTATAATAGGGTTATCTGACAATAATATAAGGAAATGTTTACTACAAGAGGATCATAGCGACAAAGTAGTTGAAACGGCTAAATTATTAGCAGGTATTTTGTCGAATACGTTTAATACAAATAATATGTACCCAATAAGAAGAATTATTACCTCAATAAGAAGAATGTAAATGAACCGTCGCACATACGTCGATTTGTAATAATTAGCCGGTCGAAAGTCAAATTTCAAAAGTGGTGCTACAAATACAAACATTATAGCAGAGGTAAAGGACAATGCCAGGTAACAATAATATACATGGAGTGCGGTCAAAATCATTTTCGAAATGAATGCAAATTTCGCGATGCTACATGTCATTTGTGTAAAAAAGGACACATAGGTCGCGTATGTCAATCCTCTCAAAGGGGGAGGAAGCCTACAAGTACTTTTCAAGGATATAATTCAAGAAGTCGTCCATTCAGTAGAAATCGAAATACAAATTGTGTACAATTTCAAAGTAATAATTATGATGTGTTAAAAATTAATTCTGTTTCATCAATCCATACTCCTTACATAATACCGGTTGAAATTAATAATACACTCATAAAGGGCATAGAGGGATAAGCATATGAAAATTGCCCCCGAAAGATATTGGATTGAAATTTCCAGGATATGTTGATACTATAAAAATACTAAGATCCTGAAAATTTCAGCTCCTAGCCTCAACTGGTTTTCTTAAAAAAAAACGTGAAAATAAAAAAAAAAAATTTTCTTCGGATTGGATAAACCGATTTTGATAAAAAATTTATATGTTTCAGAGGCCTATAGAAGCTTCTCAAAAAAAAAATTAAAGCAATATTTATTGGTACTAACCCTGGAAAAAAATTATTTTATGTTATTTTATTTTTTTTAACTATGATGCTTTTCGAACACAACTATGAAATAATTTTTTTTTCAAAGCTCATGTACCTCTAGATAACATATAATTTATTCAGATTTTTCGAAGAGTTAGATCAAAGTTAAAAAAAATAAAAATCATTTTTTTTGTTAAAAAATTCACTTCTTAATTATTATTTTCTATTCGTAATCTTTTTAATATCATTTTTTTCTGTAAATTTATCACTTTTAATTTATTTAAAAGAGAGTTATACGAAAAGAACAGCAAGACAAGGAAAAAGAAAAAGAAACACACACAGCGACCACATACCTACGTCCAAGGTTGCACCGACAAAATTGCCAGACTCCTGAGAAAACATGAAGTAAAAACAGTCTTCAAAGCTCATAGAAAGCTAGCATCGCATTTCCCAAAATCCCGAGGTGAACACCAGCAACTCCAAGGTCCGGGCGTATACAGCATACCATGCACGTGTGGGAAAGTTTATGTCGGCCAAACTGGCAGACACATCAGCACGAGACTTAAGGAGCACATCAGCCAAACCAAACACCAACACTGGGAAAAGTCGGCAGTGGCAGAACACCAAACCCACACTGGACATACCATTAAATTCGAGGTCACAAAAATACTCGCTAGGGAATCAAGATTTTGGCCCAGACTGTATAATGAAGCCATCGAGATTCAAAAGCATCCCGACAACTTCAACCGCACAAGGGGATTGAACTAGCGAAGGCGTGGTTACCAGTCATCCGGAACGTCACGCATGACCACAGACAACACAGGTATATAAGGACCGACACAGAATGAAGACACCAGTTTCAGAATCACTCCGACATGAGAGTCGAAACGTCTAGTTTAAAAATACGACAACGTGGACAACAGCCCGAACAGTTAGCTACTATGGACAACGGCCACGAAAATCTACAGAAGAAAATTACGATCCTCTACGGGGAGGAAATGTATCGGACGACGAAGAAACTAGAAAAGTACCGGATAAGGAAACACAAGCTTCTGAACCAACTGGCATTCCTGAGCAGATGCAGGGATGAAGATATCATACCAGGTTTTTTGAAAGTGAAACACCACATCCAGAGTCGGACCGCCAGGAACATCTTACGGAAAACAAGCTGTGCGCTAGTAAGAGAACGGATCCATGATACCAAAAGACAGTTAGATCAGAATGCCAAGGAACTATACGAGATTCACTGCAAACTGAACTCCAAACTCGACGTGGATACATGGAACACTATCGACCGATTAACCACGGAGAAAGCAAACAACATCGCAACAGAAACTTCAACGACGCAGAAGAAGAAGTTCGAGAAACTTTACGAGACTCAGCATCCGGAGCTGAAACGCCCAGAATTATTCCAAAAGAAGACATCATCAGCTCTCTGGAAACGACTCTACGCCGCCTACCATCAGATTTAGCCGATGAATTGAGGATCGAAACGGCTCTAATAGTGAACAAAGCCAGAGTACCCAAACCGAACATAAATCAAAAAGAAAGAACAGCCTTAAGAGAACTGAAGAAAAATAACAACTTAACTGTATTACCAGCCGACAAAGGGAATGCAACAGTCATTATGGACAAAGATGAATACGTCAAGAAAGTCAAGCTATTGTTAGAAGACCCCGCTTACAGAAAATTTAAATCGAACCCAGTAAAAAGGATAGAAAAAGAAGTGGCAGCAGCCGTCAAGTCATCAAAGATACCGAAAGAACAACACAGACATCATATACAAACAGATTCCAAGACACCACACCTTTACTGTTTACCGAAAATTCACAAAACAGGAGCACCACTCAGGCCCATAGTCAGCGCGGTGGGGTCAGCTACACATCCATTAGCGAGACACGTAGTAAGGTTTCTTCAAAACATCTGCGGGAAGACAAAACATCACGTCAAGAACTCAACGCACTTCATTGAGAAGATACGAGAGTGCAAGCTAAACCCGGAAGACATCCTAGTGAGCTTCGATGTAACATCTCTCTTCACGAAAATACCGATGAACGAAGCGTTGGAAGAAGTCAAAAAGAAACTGAGAGAAGAAGAACTGGATGAAGATTTAGCTGAACTCGCACGAACATGCGTAAAATCTACCTTCTTCTCGTTAACGATGAGTTCTATGAACAAACAGAAGGGGCAGCCATGGGATCACCATTATCACCAGTTATAGCGAACATCTTCTTGGAAGCAAACAGCCTTAGTCACAGCACAACTGAAACCTAAATGCTGGCTGCGCTACGTAGACGACACATTCATAATCTGGCCACATGGACAAGACACACTAGAAGATTTTAAGAACCATCTGAACAGCCTGCACCTCAATACAGATCACTACGGAGCTAGAAGAGAACGGACAGTTACCGTTTTTGGATGTTCTGGTATCCCGGAAAGAAGACGGCAGCCTAGGCTACCGAGTCTACAGAAAACTAACACACATAGACCGATACCTACACGCGGACTCACACCATCATCCTTCGCAGAAACAGGGCGTCATCAATACCCTAATACATAGAGCGAATCAGATCAGTGAACCTGCACATTTGGAAGAAGAACTTAATCACCTACGTATGACCCTAAAGAAAAATGGATACTCCAAAACCTCCATCGAGAGAGTTATACGAAAAGAACAGCAAGAAAAGGAAATAGAAAAAGAAACACACACAGTGACCGCTTACCTGCCATACGTCCAAGGTTGCACCGACAAAATTGCCAGACTCCTGAGAAAACATGAAGTAAAAACAGTCTTCAAAGCTCATAGAAAGCTAGCATCGCATTTCCCAAAATCCCGAGGTGAACACCAGCAACTCCAAGGTCCGGGCGTATACAGCATACCATGCACGTCTAAGAAAGTTTATGTCGGCCAAACTGGCATACACATCAGCACGAGACTTAAGGAGCACATCAGCCAAACCAAACACCAACACTGGGAAAAGTCGGCAGTGGCAGAACACCAAACCCACACAAGAAAGCCATCGAGATTCAAAAGCATCCCGACAACTTCAACCGCGACAAGGGGATTGAACTAGCGAAGGCGTGGTTACCAGTCATCCGGAACGTCACGCATGACCACAGACAACACAGGTATATAAGGACCGACACAGGATGAAGACACCAGTTTCAGAATCACTTCTGAAGAAGACTCCGGCATGAAAGTCGAAACGTCAAGTTTAAAAATACGACAACGTGGACAACAGCCCGAAAAGTTAGCTACTGTATTATTTTCTATTCGTAATCTTTTTAATATCATTTTTTCGGTAAATGTATCACTTTTAATCAATTCAACCATCGAAGAATATTGGAAAAAACATTTTTTTTGTTTCATTTTCGATTTTCAATGTAAAAATATTAATACTAATTTTAATGAAGTATTAACTACTTTTTTATTTGTATCTACATTTAAAACTAAATTATTGATGTTATGATAGTTATTGATAATTTTATTGACAAAATCAAATTGAATGGAAAAAAAATACTTTTTCAATTATATACCAAATGATGGAGACTAGTGTTGATATGTAATTGAGAAAGTATTTTTTTCCATTCAATTTGATTTTGTCAATAAAATTATCAATAACTATCATAACATCAATAATTTAGTTTTAAATGTACTAATAAAAAAGTGAATACTTCATTAAAATTAGTATTAATATTTTTACATTGAAAATCGAAAATGAAACAAAAAAAATGTTTTTTCCAATATTCTTCGATGGTTGAATGGATTAAAAGTGATAAATTTACAGAAAAAAATGATTAAAAAGGTTACGAATAGAAAATAATAGTCTTCATCATTTGGTATGTAATTGAAAAAGTTTATTTTTTTATTCAATTGATTTTTAATATTCTGTCAATAAAATTATCAATAACTATCATAACTTAGCTACTATTCCTACTAATAAAAAAAGTAAATAATTCATAAAATTTAGTATTAATATTTTTACATTGAAAATCGAAAATGAAACAAAAAATGTTTTTTCCAATATTCTTCGATGGTTGAATTAATTAAAAGTGATTTTACAGAAAAAAATTATATTAAAAAGATTACGAATAGAAAATAATAATTAAGAAGTGAATTTTTTAACAAAATAAATGGTTTTTATTTTTTTTTAACTTTTTTTTTTTCTAACCCTTCGAAAAATCTGAATAAATTATATGTTATCTAGAGGTTTGAAAAAAAATTATTTCATAATTGTGTTCGAAAAGCATCATAGTTAAAAAAAAATAAAATAACATAATATAATTTTTTTTCCAGGGTTAATACCAATAAATATTGCTTTAATTTTTTTTTGAGGAGCTTCTATAGGCCTCTGAAACATATAATTTTTTTTATCAAAATCGGTTTATCCAATCCGAAGACAAATTTTTTTTTATTTTCAGAAACCCAGTTGAGGTTAGGAGCTGAAATTTTCAGGATCTTAGTATTTTTATAGTATCAACATATCCTGAAAATTTCAGTCCAATATCTTTCGGGGGCAATTTTCATATGCTTATCCCCCTATGCCCTTTAGAACTAGATACCGGATCATTAACAAAAGTGTATATAACTTATTAGGTAATCCGAAATTACAAAAAAACTACAATACTGCTATCAAGTTATTCGAGACATTCTATAGACATATTGGGACAGTGTTTAGTTGATGTTAAATTTAATAATTTAAAAACTATGTTGTACATTAAAACTTTATTTTACTTCGGGTAATGTGAACAATCTTTTGGGACGTGACTGGATGAAAATCTACAAATAGACTCTTTACAATTACAAAATTTTTCAAGAAATTCTGCTGTTTTTTCCAGGGCTTCGAACCGTTATTTTTTTCGTTTCGGTTTTCGTTCCGGTTCGAGTAAAAAAATATATTTCGGTTCGGTTCCGGTTTTCGTTCCGAAAAAAATAACGGTTTTTCCGGTTTTCGGTTCAGCTCCGAGTGATAAATTTAAAAAAAAATTATTTGTATTAAAAATTTATTTTCTACCATAATTTAGAACATTTCATGGTACTTGTATGATAGTCCGGACAACAATTGAAGTGAGAAATAAGATCATGTTATCATGTTACGTTGTGTTAGGAGAGGTTATCAATTAAACCAGTGTTCAATTAGACGGCCACATAATCAATCTTTATTATAATATCAAATAAAGTAATCAACTCTTAATACATAGATAACCAATAACATATTTTCTATTACATAGATATAATATAATTATTTACACAGTTACATTGTTACAACAATAATAAATTTTATTTAAAAAAAAAAATATATAATTTTAAATTAAAAATTTTCTTAACAAAAGTTGTTAATTTAAATATATTTTTTAAGATAAAGTACTAATTGATATACCATTCCATTTAAAAATTTTGAATTATCCCCAATTGAAGTTTTGAATTTTTGACATGTGGCGCATGACACTTTGAATTTTCCAATTCTCAAATAATCATACATCATTAGAAAGTTCGTTATTTCTACTTTCAAAACAAATTTTAAAAATAAATTTTCATTAATATTTAACGAAACTAGAGGACTTTTAGTAAAACCCTAAAATTAAGGATCAAGTCGCCATATTATCTAAACAATTGAATGTATGAAAAAATTTTTTTTACAAAAGTTTCTTACTTTTTTATGATCTTCAAAATTATCTACTTTTGGATACACCGTTCCATTTGATTTTGCTGAGAAACGGGCATGTACCCCTCAAACTACCCCCCAAGGAGGAGTTTTAGGGGGTTGAAAACATTTTCCTGAAATTCTTTTGGGCCGATATACAGGGTGAGTCATATCAGGTGGAACAAACTTGAACCGTGAATTGAGAAAAATATTTTAAGCAAAAAAGTTTATATGAACATGTGTCCGGAAATTCTTCGTGAGGGAGCTACAGACCTTCGAAGATTTAACCCAAAATGAGTTTTTATTTAATATCTGGAGAACCCATAGTGCTAAAGTTATGAAATTTGATACAGGGTTTAGTATTAATAAGTGTTATCGATTTCCAGTATTAAGCAATTATAATTTAGATCAGGGCTGTATGAAGCCAGTGGGCCCATCGATTTTTATCTTGTATTTTTTTGTTCTTTAATATTTTCCTGAGTTCGACATTTAAATAAGATTGTATGGCACAAAATATACAAAAATATACTTTGCTTATTTATCATAGGATAAACCGTTTACGAGAAATATCGATGCAAAAGAAAGCATGCAGAATTTTACTTAATACGGATACTTCTCATTACAAAAAATAAATTTATATTCTTGTTCTATGATAAAAAATAAGACAAAAAAATAATATAAATATACCTCCAAAAATTCATCCTTACCAACAAATAGCCATTTTAAGTCTCGGTTTTTAGTTTTGTTAGTAAAGTAGGTACATGCAACAGTAATAGAACTGGCTATAGGTCTAAGAGGACACGTATTAGGTGATATATGTACATGGACTTTTTTCCTTACTTTTAATCAAAGAACAGGAATATAAATTTATTTTGTGTAATTTGAAGCATCCGTATTAAGTAAAATTTTGCATGCTTTCTTTTGCATCGATATTGCTCGTAAACGGTTTATCCTATGATAAATGAGCAAAGTATATTTTTGTGTATTTTGTCTCATACAGTCTTATTCAAATTATTAACTCAGGAAAAAATTGAAGAACAAAAAATACTGGATGAAAATCGACGGGCCTCCTGGGCCCATACAACCCTGGTCAAAATTACTATTGGTTGATACTGGCTATAGATAACACTTATTAATACTAAACCCTGTATCAAATTTCATAACTATTGCACAATAGGTTCTCAAGATATTAAATAAAAACTAATTTTGAGTAAAATTTTTGGAGGGCTGTAGCCCCCTCATGACAAATTTTCGGACACATGTTTATATAATGTTTTTTGCTTAAAATATTTTTCTCGATGTACCGTTCGAGTTTGGCACGACAGTGCTGAATCACCCTGTATAGTAAATTTTTTATCATAAAACTCTATCTTCAATAGTTTGGGCGTAAAACATAGTGGACGGGTGGTCTGGAACAAGCTTGTCCAACCCGCGGCCCGCGGGCCTCATGCGGCCCTCGTGGACCCTTGGTGCGGCCCGCGAGCATAATTTAAAAAAATAAAAAAGTTTATGACAATAAATGCACAGAGGAAAATAGTATCTACGACTTAAAAAAAAAAAAAAAAAGGTTTTCCTAATCTAACTATCTATTTATATATATATATATTTATAGTAAAATTAGGAATTGAAATTGACGCGATCAAAAATCTGCGGCCCTTCGTAAACCAAATTCAATAAAATTTTTGCTATGCGGCCCGAGAGCTTCAAAAGGTTGGACACCTATGGTCTGGAACACCCGGTATATGTATAACATATATATAACAGTTAACGCGCGTATTTTAACATGTACTGAACCGAAAAAACCGATATTTTTATTTCGGTTCGGTTCCGGTTTTCGTTCCGGCAAAAAATAACTGTTTTTCCGGTTTTCGGTTCAGTTCCGGTTCGAAGCCCTGATTTTTACAGATGATGAAATATTAATACCTCAAATCAATTTAATCGAGGATTCGAATGATTACATATCTGATGGGAATGACGTTAATTAGGATGATAATCAAGTAGATGAAGAATAAGATGAATAAAAAATTTGTATTTTTTGATACATTAAATAAATGTTTTTTATTTATTTTTTCTATAAATTTTTTTCTTGAATTTTATATATCTAACTTGGTTTACTCCCCATATACTTACCAATTTTATCACCAGAGTGTCATATACGTTCTCTCTCTAACCCACACGCCGCTATACAGTGTATTCCAAGTTGGTTAAGACATACGAAATTTAACATGGGGACAATTAGAAGTGTTGTAGTAACCTTTGGTCAAATTTAACGATGTGTGATTGGTGCAACCAAAGTTAAGCTTAATAATTCCTCGTGTTCTACTCTCATATATCTGAAATTCGAACGTTGCGTCTTCGTTACTCGAAAATTACGGTCTTTCGAACTTTACGCCAATGAAGACTTTTGCTTGACAGATTAAGAGAAAAATTAACTGAAACCACTTTTCCATAAAGAAAGTGCGGGGTCCTTTGTTTGAGTCCGAAAATAATGCAGAAGAAAATATCTCTATGGATACAATTGAAATATTACATTATGATGTTGAAACTGCTCTTCCTGCCGCAGATGATAAAACAGAATCTGATGAACCTCGTGTATCAACTGAATTTACCAAAAAAAGACTAAAAACTAAAACTAGAAGAATAATAAAAATGAACCGAAATCGTCAAATTTGTGATTTTTTCCCACAGGATGCCGTAACAATACGTTGTACAATAATAATAATCATTGAAAGGCTTGCGTCGCAGACATCGCCGTCAACCGGGAAACAGAGACGCTGTCACGAAACCAGCGCATTCTGACGCAGAGATTTTAGTTGGTAGTCATGAGTCCCACACTATCTAAAGCCTAGCTCACACGACGATAGATTTGCCACTGGATTGCTTGCTTGATTTTGTAACTGGGTTCCAAGCGAGCTGTCGCGCTGAGCGTTGTGATGATTTCTCTGCGATGTTTGCTGCACACGATACAGGGTCGCTAGATGCCTCCGATACGTGCAAAATTACAGTTTAGAAAAATGGACGCGGTTGCATTAGAAGTAATTCGTCGTAGACGATTAATAATGAGCGTGTTTAAAAACAAACAAAAATCATCAAAAATAGAGCAGGGGACATAACAGTGCAGATTTTGGTAACAAATTTTATGAAAATAAAAATAAAAAGAATAAAATAAAAATAAAATAGATAAGATAAAATAAAAAGGGGTCTTCATTTACATCTCAGGGTTTACCAAAACTAAAATCTGGTCACCCTATTTGTAATGGTTATTATTATGAAATATAACCAAATACATTTTGTAATCAAATAAATTAATTCATTTACAATTTCGGCTTGTTGATTTGACATTATTTTTATTATGCTTTGGCACCAAAATACTATTCTGTAAAGATATGCGAATATTCAAACGTCAACATTATATGTTAGGTATTATGAATATCAAACAAAATTCCGTGGAATAATAGCTATGCTTACTAATAATAATTCTATACTATAGTTATTGCGTTATAATAATCATCATTAATATCACAGAACATATTAATATTAATAATAAAATTTATGAAATGTTTTTACATATCTATCGTTGATCCTGATACAGCCACCTTAAAACTACCGCCGGACGTCAAAAACACAAGCCCACGTGCGACGTTCCTATTGGTTAACATAAAATCTAGTACGAAAAATAGGACATGACCTATCACAGAATTCTACCTAGCGTCCACGTAAGGCAGCCAGTAGTGACGTCATTTTCCATTACAGCAACCATCGTAGTTGCCATCATAGCGCCCCGTAAGCAAACTAGTAGCAAATCTATCGTCGTGTGAGGCTAACTTAAGAGATCAGTCTTACATACAACCGAAATTTTTGATTGAATAAAACAATCTCTCCCTACAGCGATTTTATAATTTTAAAATGTTCTAGGGATCAAGAGAAGTTTATAACTGAGTTTGTGGATTAATCCGTTTTCCGTGCAGTACTTTTTTCACGACTTTTCCGGGAAATCATCAATTTTTCTTGTTTGCGGTTCGGTTTTTCGCGAGAATATCTCGGCTTCTACTTGATCAATACGAACCAAAAAAAATAGGGCCACTCGTAATGAAACCCCTCGATCGATTTGTGGAAGGCGGAATACTATAACTTAATTCAGAACCTCAAAAAAATTACAAACTGCGCTTAAAACAAATTTTTCATTTTTTCTCAATAACTTTGTAGCAAATTTGAATATTTTGATGAAAATAAGGGGAAATATAGTTCTTATGATCCTTAATAAACCTACAAAATTTGATTTTAAAATATTCAAAATTACCGCCAAAATTTATATTTTCAAAAAAAAAATTGATTAAGGCGCCATCTTTGGGCAAACCATCGTAGAGCAATTTTGTTTATGTCAAATTATAGTATTTTTTATGCTCTTTCAAATGATGTATATATATTTACCCATAAAACCAAACTTGTTTGTTTAAACGTCAAAATTTATTAAAGAAGAGGAAACCGCAAGCTTTCGATTCACAGAATCATCGTCAGGCTATTAATAAAGATATAAATTTGAGAATGATGTCGTTATCTCAATAAAATACATATTGAAACAAAAAAGGTATATAGGTTTTTATGAACTCATTTTTGCTTTTTCGGATGTTGCCGTAAATACATTTTTTCCGATTAACTTTCATTATTTCATATTTTTATTATATTAATTAGTAAGTTGCCTCAAAAATTCAGAAATTCTTCAATTTCACCCGCATAGATTAATCAGTTATTTTGTTAAAAATACACTTGTATAGTTGAAATTTTTGAAAACATTTGAAAGGGCATAAAAACACTATAATGTGAGGTTATGAATTAAGTAATAGTGTTCCAACTTCCACAGATCAATAGAGGAGTTCATTACGAGTGACCCTATTTTTTGGTTCGTATTGATCAAGTAGAAGCCGAGATATTCGCGAAAAATTGATGATTTTCCGAAAAAGTCGTGAAAAAAGTACCGCGCGGAAAACGGATTAATCCCCAAACTCAGTTATAAACTTCTCTTGATCCCTAGAACATTTTAAAACCATAAAATCGCTGTAGGGAGAGATTGTTTTATTCAATAAAAAATTTCGGTTATATGACTCCACTATGAGTGTGCGTAGCTGCATTTCTATCTTTGACAAAAAAGGTAGTGTCGATCTTCTCATACTCATTATTGCGCTTACCCCTCAAGATAAAAACATCCGATTTTTGAGAGATGCTTATAAAAATATAAATGAAAGAATGTATAGTTCTCGCGATTTACACTCCTCGAAATTATTGAACAACTACAAAGAAACTGTGTTATTTGCGTATGCATTTAGCGGTTGCGGCACGACTTTTGTTTTTTCGGCAATGGAAAGAACAAACGGTTAATAATCCATTATCGACGAAAGAAGAATACGCAAGTGCTGGATAACAATTTACACATTATAAGAAGCTCCACTGTGGGAAATATATTTAATTAGACAGATTTATTTCCTTTAAAAAGTTACTTACGGTAACAACAAAAAGTAAATCATTTTAAACCAATTCTTTTAAGACATATTAAAGAAAGGCAAATTTAAGTATAAAATATCAAATCAACATATATTCAGGTAAAAAACAAACGCTGCGTTAAAACTAAGGTTTCCTCAAACAACTGGAAAAAGCAGACATATATTTTGCTGAAAATTATGTACAGCATTTTTAAGAATTTGGAAATTGTAAACACTGCAATTCAGAAAAAGAGTCTGCATTTGAAAACAAGCATAACTATTGTTAATACATTGAGAACAATTTTCGATGTGGGAAGACTAAGAAAAAGAATGGAAAATTCTCAGCTTGGATGAACTTGAAGAACTGAAAAAACGAAAACGGCCAATCAGATATTAATTTGGACCAACAGATTATAATAAAATATATGACTAGGTTGTTGATTTAATTTTAGTCGGGTTAGATTCAAGATTAAATTCTGATTCACAAATTTTATTAAACAACACAGAACCTAAACGTTTCGCCAGAAACAATATGCAATTTTTATAAAAACGATTTAGGTATACACTACCAAAGTTTGGAAGCAGGTATGTTTTTCTGTGTATCAAAACATTTATTTTCAAAACATTCAAGAACCCGTTTTAAATTAATGTTTAATGCCGAAATCTGATTCTGGTCAATTGTACTAAAACATCCAAAGGCGAATACTGTAATTATTTTGTTCAGTGTCGTCGCACATTTCCCGCTACGTTTCAATTTAATATCTCATTACCAAAAACGGCTAAGCGAAAGCAGCACAGTGTAGAACAGCGAAATAATATTTGTACTCTCAATAACGAAGTTAATACCGAAAGGCAAATCACGAAAAAGCTTGATGTATCCAGTAAGATGAGCATTATACGCTATTTCGAAAACGTGAAACGAGTTAAAACAAACAAATGGGAATATATTATAAAAGAATATTAAAAAAGGCTAAAAATAAACGCAGGGGGAAACTTGCTTATGAAAATGTCAAAGCGAAACGTAAAATCGCAGCGGCAAACCAGATTAAAAAATGTTAAAGAATGCATGTTGCGGGTGAGAGCAATCGAAACACAATTACAACGCAATACACGATTAGAAAGTTTAAGTAGACATAGTTCGCAGGTGAGAGCCGCTGAAATTTCTGAAGAACGCAATATTCGAAATGAGAAAGTACGGTTTCATACAGACTTTGTATAAAAAGTATCGGGAATAATTTTTTCCTGGCGTGGCTGTACGTTGAACGGGCTTGGTACTGGGGGTCTGATCTTCAAAACATACCAAGCGTTAGTGGACCCCTGTCGAGTGACTCGGTGTAAGCTCAAAATGCAGCGAACGATTGAACAGCGGTACGCCATCAAATTTTGTGTTGGACTGGGGAATCAGATTTTTTCCTTTTATTTAAATTCTCCCAAAACTTACAAATACTGAAATAAAAATACACATTTCTGTTTACCATCAGTGAACACTATTCAAAAGTTGTTTAGTGTGTTCTTTTTAAACCCAGGTTTAAAAAAAAGTCAGAAGAACAAAAATAAAACTAATGTCGACCAAAAAAAAGCAATGTGTTTTATGTTTTGATGAAATGGCAATTAAAAAACTAATTGCAAATTAGATGTCATCGAAGGGTTTTCAGATCTGGGTTCGTTGGGTCAATCTAATACTTTTGTTTTCTATGCACTCGTTTTTATGATTTGTGGTCTATTTTCTGCATGAAAACTTTCTGTAGCGTATTATATTAGCACAGGAATAACAGCTGACAATTATATTTGGGTATTGATTGGATACATAAAATTGGGTTTTTCATCATGATGCGATCAACGAACAGTCAGTCCGCATTAAAAAAGAATAGATAATCCATATATAATCCCCAATGTAAAAAGATGTATGTAGTTATATGGACGGACATATGTAGATGTATGTAGTATGTCCCATATTTGATAATAATAGAAATGATTTAATCGATAAAGTGGATGATTGTGCATCTTGGGACGATGTTAAAAATACATATATACCAAATTTATTTAGTGTCTAACAATATGAAAATATCAAAAGCTCATAATTATCTCAACATCTTTCAGAAAATGCGTGTAAAATTAGTGACTCAGGTGTCCAATGCAATCAAATTAGCATGGGCCACGGGACAGTATCAGAACAATACGACTGTTAACACTTCACAATTTTTACTAAAAATGAATAACTTGTTTGACTGTTCAAACAAATATAAACGTACATTTTCGAGTTCTTCGCCGGTTTAAAAAAAATTGAGATGCTGTTGATTGGATAAGTTATTGGAAAGTAGTATCAATTAAAAACAAAACAAATAAAATAAAATAATCTGCATTTTAGGCTTCAATTTTGACTTTATAGTTGTATCTGCAGTTACTAAAGGTTTTTTTTATTATCTATTGTAGATACAATTTTTTGCCTCAGGAAATTGAAAATACCACAAAACTCTTCAGTATTTTGCAGACATATTATACAGGGTGAGTCATATCAGGTGGAACAAACTTGAACCGTGGATTGAGAAAAATATTTTAAGCAAAAAATATTATATAAACATGTGTCCGGAAATTTGTCATGAGGGGGCTACAGCCCTCCAAAAATTTTATTCAAAATTAGTTTTTATTTAATATCTGGAGAACCCATTATGCTAAAGTTATGAAATTTGATATGGGGTTTAGTATTAATAAGTATTATTGATTTCCAGTATTAACCAATTATAATTTAGACCAGGGCTGTATGGGGCCAGGAGGCCCATCGATTTTTATCTAATATTTTTTTGTTCTTTAATTTTTTCCTGTGTTAGACATTTGAATAAGACTGTATGAGACATTATACACAAAAATATACTTTGCTCATTTATCATAGGATAAGCCGTTTACGAGCAATATCGATACAAAAGAAAGCATGCAGAATTTTACTTAATACGAATGCTTCAAATTAAACAAAATAAATCTATATTCCTGTTCTTTGATTAAAAGTTCATTTACATATATCACCTAATACGTGTCCTCTTAGACCTATAGCCAGTTCTATTAATGTTGCAAGTAATTTACTAACATAACTAGAAAGCTATACTTAAAATGGCTATTTGTTGGTAAGGATGAATTTTTGGAGGTATATTTTTATTATTTTTTTGTCTTATTTTTTATCATAGAACAAGAATATAAAAATATTTTTTGTAATTTGCAGCATCCGTATTAAGTAAAATTCAGCATCCTTTCTTTTGCATCCATATTTCTCGTAAACGGTTTATCCTATGATAAATGAGCAAAGTATATTTTTGTACTAATTATTAATATTTTCGCGTGACGGCCATATTTGTTCTACAGGTTGCAGCATTTTTTGTATTTTAAAGGGTTCGCGGAAACTACAATATCTCAGCTTCTATCAAACCTTTCAACACGGGACTAAAAGCAAATTGTTCAGAATAAAACGGGCTACAAGATTACTTCTATACATTTTCACCTAAATGTTATCCTAAAAGGTGAAATTTCAGCCTTAATTCTCAGTTCTATTTTTGAAATAATCTCATTTTCAGGGGGATGTTTTTTCAAGAAGGGGAAAAATTAACAAGTCACATTATTTTTTACAAATAGGTGGGTACTAGTTGTATTCACACACCAAAATTCAACTCTGAGGCTTGCCCCCCTTTATTTTAAAAAAATCTCAAAATTTGAAAATTAGAGAAAATAGCACTTTTCAAAGCTAAATAACTCTGGTGGGCGACCAGATAAAAATCTGAAATTTAAGCCCATAATAGTACTACATAATGGTATTATGTAGCAAAAATTTTGAGAGTGAGATTTGACTACAAGCAGTGGTATTGCAACCACAAAAATGCATGTTTCAATGAGTGTATACATACATGTTGTGATTTTGTTTAAATAATAATTAAAACATGTTATATGTTGGAATGACCCATAGGTGTACAGTTTATTTGATTCTGCGGTATTATAGTTTTATAATATATTTGAGTGTGTAAATTAATATTAAATGCTATTTTTGATTTTTGGATAATGTTTGATTTACGCATAAAGATGAATATTCTAATAATATTTTTAAATTATTATTAATTGAAAAAACAGTTTTGTATTTATTTCCCCATAAAGTAAGAGAAGCACTGCTTCCCTTGCTTCCATGGACGCTTCGCCACTGATAAATGGTCAACTGTAAGTAGTTACCGTTAAGTCCATTATTCGTATTAACTTGATCAGAAATGCACAAATGTTCAAAGTTGATATATTCTAAACTCTTTTTAGAGTAATTTAGAGAATAAATATTATTATTATTAAAGCATACGGGGACATTATACCATATTACCCAAAAATATACACGGAAGAAAACAATTTATTATTATATTTTAAATTAGGACGATATTTTTTTCCAAAAATGAGAATTCACACAAATACAAAATTCGCTGACTCACAGACAGAAAACGAAATAATAATAAGAGAGAAGTTAGGAAACCCGGTTGTTGTATACTTTTCCAATTAACAATATCCTTCTTGTAGCGAGAATGCACAGTTTACAGCTGAAAATGTTTCATTAGAAGATGCTAAAATTATGTAAGTGATAATAATACAGTAGATGTAAGTACACTGACTGAGTTAATCATGGATCTTTATTACTAGTTAATGCAGCTTATCATAATTTTTATTTTACTGATAATTTTTTTAATATAAAATAATAATAAAAGAGGTTAGCATTTTTTTTATTCAGTTCTGTTAATAATAAAATTAAGAATCCAACTATGTTACAGCTAACAATTAGTCCATCAACTCCGATTGGAATAGTTTGCGACGACACAAATATAAATTTGTTTGAGTCAGAAAATAATGAAGAAGAAAATATATCTATGGATGCAATTGAAATATTACATTATGATCTTGAAACTGCTCTTCCAGCAGATGATAAAACAGCATCTGATAAACCTCGAGTATCAACTGAATTTATCAAAAATGAAGAGTTTAGGAAAAGGAGGAACTTCTTATATTCTCCCACAGAAAAGGTTCAAATGAAAAAAAAGAAATACATAGCCTCAAAGATATGTTATGTTCATGCAAAATTCAATGTATTTCTAATATATCTGAAGAACAAAGATCGAAAATTAATTAGCCATAGAAAAGATAGGCCAAAAAAAAGGAAACAATCCTAAATCCTAAAACTCCACAGATCAACGATACATCATGTTTTGTAGGTTAGGTTTAATTCTAATAAACAGAAAACAGATGTAGATTTCAAATCGTATACGTACATGATTGGTGGAGAGTAACCAATCAGAACACACCTCGTAATGTCAAACTATGTTTCCGTAAAATAACGTTGAGTGTCGTTTCCGTCGCTTCTGAATATCATATAGTATTCGTAAATGTTTTATATTTGATTATTCTCTTTGTTTTATTTTGACGATATCTTCACTCACAGATGGTAAATTTTACAATATTTCAGCATACTCATGAAATTTTTAGTTTTTCCGATAAATTACCTTAAAAAAATCGAATAATCGGTTATTACGACAATCGGTTATAACGACCTAAAATTCCGGTCCCTTCGATGTCGTTATAACCGGTTTCTACTGTATTTGTAAATTATGTGACTTGGAAAAAACAACTGAACATGGCAGTTTGAAGAAACGCAAGAGGATCATTAAAAAAAAAAACGAATGTATCACCAAGGACCAGTTTGTAATATGGAAGTATCATCAATCATTGCAATGTTTCAACGCTCTTTTGAAAAATACGACAAAAGTAATGTTAGACTTTTTCCTTGCTTCTTTTTGTATGATATGAGGTTGCTTTTAAATAAAACTTCCTTTTGTTTAAATATTGTTATTATTTTAGACGAACAAATAAAAGTATTACAAATAATAATTCTTTCTCAAAAATAAACGACAAAAAATACTTTCTCATGCTTGAACAACAACTCTACTACACATTACAAAAACATACATTTTCAATAATCATAAATTCAAACAGGAAGGAAAAACATAACAAAAAAATAATTACTTCTAACACTCCTCCTTAATTATTTTACTTATCAAATTTTCAAAATTTCTACGTAACAAGGGCTTCGTTAAGATATCCGCAAGTTGATCTTCACTCTTGACATGTATTGGCATTACCGTTGAACCAATATGCTGCTGTATAAACTTTCTTGAGATCTCTATATGTTTCTTTCCCTTTGTGATCTTTCCTTCATGAGTGTTGTTTATCATGTGGATGGCAGACTGATTATCAATATAATGTGGTGTAGGTTGATTTATATCTAGCTGTCTCAATTCTTTCGCAAGTCTTCGAATCCAACAAGTATCATCAATCGCTGACACTGCTGCCCGATACTCAGCTTCTGCAGTTGAATTTGATACCGTGTGTTGCTTCTGAGTAAACCAAACAATAGGACCTCCTCGTAGCAATAAGATTTCACTCGTAGAATGTCCTGTCTCTGAATCACCACCATAATCTGAGTCACTGTACACAGACAAATTTCTATTGCCATTAAAGAATATTCCAAACTTCGTAGTTCCCTTAACATACTGAAAGACACGTTTAATCATTTTCCAATGGCTATTCTTAGGTTTGTTGTTAAATCGACTAAGATAATTTATTGCAAAACTAATATCTGGACGAGATATAGTTGCTAAATAGAGCAAGCTACCAACAGCTTCTCTATATGGCTTTGATTTATCCAAAAACCTATCATTTACAAAATTTCCAGAAACTGTTACCATCCCCTTCTCAATAGGCGTATGTACAGGATTCATGTCTCCAAAATTGTATCGTTCCACAATCCTTTCAGCATACTTGGACTGATTTATGAAAATTCCATCTTGAGACACTTTAATTTGCATTCCAAGATATGACAAACAATTTCCTCCTCCTGTATCATATGTAATCTTAAATTCTTCATCTAGCTTCCTTAAAACTTCAAACATTTCATTTTTATGATTTCCGATCATAAGACCATCATCTACGTGTAAAACTATTATTATACTTCTATTCTTGTTATAATAAACACATGGATCATCATCCGTTGATTGAAAATTTAAAGAATTTAAAAAATTTGTAAATTTAGCATTCCAAATCTTGGGAGCTTGCTTTAAACCATAAAGGCTTTTCTTCAATTCATATACACGACCAGACTTATCATTGAATCTTTCTGGCTGATACATATAAATTTTTTCATTCAATTCACCATGTAAAAACGCAGTTTTTATATCAAAAGTCATTAGATTCATACCTTCTGATGCAGCTATACTCAAAATTAATCTGATTGACATATGACGAGCAACAGGACTAAAGACTTCAAAATAATCTCTACCTTCCTTTTGCTCAAAACCTCTGACGACAAGTCTTGCTTTATACTTTTCATTTTCCTTTTTGCATAATGCCCAGCGACATGTTAAAGGCTTAATATCCTTAGGTTTATCAATTAAGATCCTTTTTTCATCCTCATCAATGACTCAAATTCTTCTGACATAGCCTTCTTCCAGCTTTTATCCTTAAAAGCTTCAGCAAAAGAAATATCATATACTTCACCGATCATATCAGTCTCAAAATCTTGCATTATAAATGCTGAATCAGTCTCATAATCCTTAAATCTAGATGGTGCTTTTATTTTATGACGATCTCGCAAATTTCTTCTTTCTGGGACTCTTTCTTGACTTTCTGAACTATCAGACTGATTTTCATCTTCAGATTTCTGACTTCTTTCAGCATTTTCATGTAAACTTTCATCTTCAGATTCTTCAGTTTCTAAACTATCATATTCAAAACTTATGTCTGAATTTTCTTCTTCTGATTTTTCCAACAACATTTCTAGTTCAGTAAAGCTTTCAGTTTCAGTCTTGTCATCAAATATCACATTACTTGAGCTTACAACATCATTCATTTCATTGATAAAGACTCTAAAACCTGGCGAATCTATATCATAGCCAACAAATAAGCCTTTTATTGACTTTTTCTCAGTCTTACTTCTTTTATTATCTTCTATCAATACATAGCAGTCACATCCAAACGATTTTAATTTACTTACATCTATTTTTCTTCCAAACCACAAATCAGCTGGACTTTTACCCTTCACTGTACTTGTTCCAGTATGATTAATTGTGAACACAACATAGTTGACAGCTTCGCCCCACAGACTTTCATCCAGACTTCGAGCATGTATAACTGACCTTGCAGCTTCAACTACAGTTCTCATTTCCCTTTCAATACGTCCATTTTGTTGTGGTGTATAAGCACTAGACTTGCTATGAAAAACACCTAACTCTTCCAAAATTCTTTGTGTGTCACGATTCTTTATTTCAGTACCATTATCTGACCGCAATACCTTCACTCTTCTGTCAAATTGGTTCTCAACTAACCTTAGAAATATTTCCAATTTGGCAGCAGCCTCACTTTTATTTTTCAAAAAATACACTGTCCTGAAATGTGTATAATCATCCTTGAAAAGTAAGAAATATTTTGCTCCTCCTGAAGAGTAAATATTCATCTCACACAAATCTACATGTATTAAATCTAGTGGCCTTGTCGATGTCTTTGGATTCACAGGATGCGATACCCTATGCTGCTTACCGTAGGTACATCCTGGACATATATATTCATTCCGGTCTTCTGTAAACTTAATTTTATTTTTGTTTAATACATCTCGCACATGTGCAACATTTTGATGTGCAAGTTTTTCATGCCACTTTCTTAAAGAGATATTTAGCAGACATTTTTCAGATTCTTGGCGAAATTTCATTTTATATAATTTACCTTCTCTTACCGCCATTGCACCAACATTACCATTACAATCTTTGAAAACTGACTTGTCTACATCGGCTGACTGTCTATATCCTTTATCCAATATAGAACTTACTGAAAAAAGATTAAATGGCATCTTAGGAGTATATAGCACATCCTTCAAGACTATTTTTCGCCAAATCTCATCATCATAAGCTTCAAGTTCGATATCACCTACTCCAATACCTTCCAATTTAGTTCCGTCTCCAATAATTACCATCGATGGTTGTTCAAGAGTAACATAATTCTTAAACCATTTCTTATGTGAACTCATGTGTTGAGTCGCAGCACAGTCCTGATACCAACAGTCTTCAAAATCATTATTAATAGAACTTATAGATGATAAACTTACTGTTATAAGAGCACGTCTGTAGCTAGTATTTTTATTACTGTTTTTACTTGATATATCTTCTTGTTGACTAGTATCTGCATTTGGACAGTCTTTGGCAAAATGTCCCTTACATTTGCACTTATTACAACCATATGTATTTTTACAATATTCCAAATATTTTGCAGATGGCTTACCATGACATTGTGATTTTATGTGACCAATCTTTCCACATTTGAAACATTCTATAGAATTTGTTTTCTGACTCGCACCAGACTTATCTGATTTATTTCTTTGTCTCGATATAAAAGCATTTTGAGACGTTGACTTGCTCGCTGACTGACCTTCATTCAACCTGTCTTCTTCTAACCTTAAACGATCAAACAAGTTGCTGATACTCCTGTCTACTCCACTAACATTATCCCAGGCGGTTCGAAAATGATGAAGTTTTGGTGGTAGTATACCCAAAATTCTCTGCATAATCCATGTTTCTTTCACATCTTCACCTTCAGCAGACAAACCATCAGCCAATTGTTGAATCTGCATACAATTTTCTATAACAGACTTATTTTCATTATATTTATAACCAAAGAATTGTCTTTGTAAACCTTCGATAGACACATCTGACTTCTTTCCATACAAGGTGTCTAATTTACATAACATACCATAAGCTGACGTACACTTCGATATTTTTATTGCGATAGAGCTGCTACAATTTAAGCCAATTAGAGTTTGTGCTTCCAGATCTTTTGTTAACCATGCTGATACATTCACACTGTCTTCACTACCTTCAGGCTTTACTACAACTCCAGTAGTAACATCAAAGATCTTCTTATTTTTTAAGGTTAAATTTAATTTAAACCTCCGAGACTCGTAATTTACATTTCCTTGAGCATCTTCCATTAAAAATTCCAATTGAGATCGTACAGCTTCCATCCTGACTATTTTTATTGTTCACCAAAATCCAGACTTTCAATGCTTTCAATACTCGACAATAGACTTGTACAGACTTAACCTCGAAAAATTCATACAATGGCACACGCCCTGGGCCCATAACCTGTTAGACTTTTTCCTTGCTTCTTTTTGTATGATATGAGGTTGCTTTTAAATAAAACTTCCTTTTGTTTAAATATTGTTATTATTTTAGACGAACAAATAAAAGTATTACAAATAATAATTCTTTCTCAAAAATAAACGACAAAAAATACTTTCTCATGCTTGAACAACAACTCTACTACACATTACAAAAACATACATTTTCAATAATCATAAATTCAAACAGGAAGGAAAAACATAACAAAAAAATAATTACTTCTAACAAGTAATATTGGAGACGAGGACTCTGAACATATTCCGGAATTCTCAATGCCAAAATTTTGTAATAAACAAGAAAGAATGCGTAGGACACGTGCAAAAGAGGATGGACACTCGCTTACGCGATTTGGTTAATAAAACAGTTGAAGAAAAAAAATCAACGGTAAAACAATTAGAAAAAAAACTCTTTCTGGCAAAGGCAAACATACCGGTAAATTGATCGATAAATTAACATTTAATTACGACCTAGTTATAAGAAGAAGCTGTGATTCTTTACAAAATATGAAAGACGCTATATGGGCAACTTACTTTCATTATAACTCCACAGACAAAAACCCACACAAGATAAATGCCCAAACGACCCTGACTCATTGTGCGCTTGGCAGCGTGCTTCAGTTATGAACGATCTTCCATTATTCAAACACGATTATGTTCCATTACCAGTGATGTTTCATCAGCTATCAAGTCCATTTATGAAGAACTTAGCATGGATGTGCTTGTGGAGCTGTGTGGCTTTACGCAGAATAATAATGAAAGTTTGAACCAGTTAATTTGGAAAATTACTCCAAAAATACTTTCTGCTGGTTCAAAAATAAGTGATATTGCTGCATTTGTCGCTGCTTGCACTTTCAACGAAGGAATCTAAGCTTTATTACTTTTTATGCACGGTATGGATTTAAAACATGACCGAAATAGCCACGAGTATGCCCAAAAACAAGATAATGAGAATCGCATACTCATAGCCGAGAAAAAAAGTTGAGGCTGAGACTTGAGAAGCAAGGATTCGTAACAGGCAAGAGCAAAAGGATGTCGTGGATATTGCAGCTGTAGCAGGTTCTTTGCTTTATGGAGCTGGACTCGACGACTCTACGTAAGTTGAAAAAAAAATTCTCCGTGTTATTTCAACCGAAAACTTTAATCGCGTTTTTCTCAAAACTCTATTTTTGAAGTCGGTTAACATGATTTCTCAAAAAATAATGAACCGATCTTGTTAAAATTTTGCACACTTCTTCAAGATAACATAGTACTTGAACGAAGAATTTTTTAAATCAAATTATTATTAATTTAAAATTTAAAAATTAATATTAATTTTTTTAATCAAATTATATCGAAAATAGTACCTTTTTGTACACAACTCTGCCAAAAATTCAAATTTTAATTTTTTTTCCTTCGTCCAAGCAGCTATGTGAACTTGGCGCAACTGACTTCGGAAAATCAAATTTTTTTTATGCATTCGTTTGTACCTCGTTTGTACCTGTTTGTACGGCAAATATTATTGATTTTAAACAAAGGGCTAAATAATAAAAATTAAAAATAAGGGCGACATCCAAAAACTTCCAAAGTGGGTATTTCTAATTTGGATTGTTTAATAAATTGTTTATCATGTACAATCGTTTGTACCTTTTGAGTGTTCGTTTGTACCACCAAGGGTTATAGTACGGGAGGCAACGTTGCAAATCACACAATCATTTCAGGTCGATAAATTCACATCAAAACTTGTTGCTTATGATTAGGCAATGAAGGATTCTAAAGTCAGTAGGTCCAGTAACGGTGGACCAGGTGGTGAAAAATTGTTGATTATGTAAAAAAAAAATCAAAAAGTCATTTCAGGTCGTCTGAAAATTTGTACACCGATAGTTCAAATAATAATAATAATTACAAAAATAGTCAGCAGGATAGATAATAATGGATTATATGTCAGCAGCCTGATTAAAAAAAATTAATTTCATTAAATTTTTCACTTAATCCATTAAGTAGGATGTCTTTAGATAGGTCTCCTAAAATGCAATAAAAAATGTTATATGACATTTTGATTTTAACCCTTCAGTCACGATATATTTGCGTTCAAAGCCGTGATCAGAGCGTCCCCTCCCTCTATTTTCTAAACTATCAATATAAAAAATCTGAAAAAATTCGAGAATGTAGATTTTAATTAGTACTTTCACCGAAAATTATAACGAACACTGTCAAAATTATTTTGGACCCCCCTCCCGTAGACTGAAAAGTGAACTTACATTTTTTTCATTTAACCCATTGAGTGGGATGTCATTAGATTGATCTCTTAAAATGAAACAAAAAATGTTAAATGATCTTTTGATTTTAACTCTTCAGTCACGGCATATTTGCATTTAAATGTCGTTATCAGAGCGTCCTCCCCCCCTAATTTATAAACTATCAATTAAATAAATCTGAAAAAATCAGAATGTAGCTTTTAATTAGTACTTTCACTGAAAATTATAACGAACACTGTCAATAAAATTTTGGACCCCCTGATTTCTGATGACAGCAGCGAGGACACCGAATATGAATCAGACACATCTGAAGATTCTGATGATAACGAAGAGAATGGTTGTGATTATTAAAGCTTTTTGTCATAAATTATATCATTTTTTGTTGAAAATTAAATAAATGTAATTTAAAACATATTTTATTTTCTATCCGAACAGTTATATTAAATTCTCATTTTCTTATAACATACAATCGCATGTACGTAAGAAATAGATCGCAACGACAACTTTTATGACTAAATTAATTGTTTGTCGCTTAAAATTATTTATAAATATCATTTACATAATATATTTGATAAAAAAGAGCATCAGCACAATATTAAAAAGGGGTAAAGTTGTCAGCAAGTCGAGTAATAGAAGATAGTCTAGATATGCTATATAAAAACACATAAAAATTAATATTTTTGTTATTAAATTGATATCAGGCCGCTTGAAATTAATTATAGGGGTTAATTAAATAGTATATTTGATGAAAAAAAAGGTAAACAGAATATTTAAAGGGGGTAAAGTTGTCAGCTGAATAATACATTTGGTTGTTCTATATTATAGTCAAATGCCTGGTTTGCACCTACAATCCCCCTGCTGACGATTGTAACGGATAAATTTCATTACAAAAATTGTTTTCACTATTTTACAATATCACTATGTTATTCTTTTATTTTTCCGTACTTACTCCATTATAATTGCAAGTATTAACCGATAGAAATTTACACGCGATTTTCGGCCTTATGGCCAATTATTCAATGTACAATGAGTGTTACAAGTCGAGGTACGCGCGAGAACATGCCGGCGCAGGAGGCAGATATACGATAGTATACGTGCATAGGCGGACGCTACGAAAAACAATAAAGGAACGGTGAAATCTAATTGTTGGGTCCAGGAGGAAAATACGAGCCAAGATTGAAGGTCCATCTCGGCTCACTTCATAGAAGGAGAGTTCATCCGAAGAGATCCATACGACGGGGAGTGGAGGTCCAGCCCCGCCGGACATAAAGGAGCAAAGTGGAAAACCGTCTTCCGAAATTTCACCAATTTATTTTTTTTATAAAATTTTAACCGCCGTGCACCGCTGCGAAATAGTTCGGTTACGCCCCAGTGCATTGTTGTGTACAAAGACAGTACAGTAGTGAACAGTGGGTGCTATGTAAAATTATAGTTAAAAGTGTTGTCCTGGTGTAGATATAAGAATTAGTATAAGCATATTAACCTGTGTACTTGTATATTTTATCATATTTATAATTATTTTGATAATTATTTATTTATTACCACCTTTTCTTTTTCTGTGGTGTACAATTACTTTTAGGAACCCTTGGTGTGGCCACAGCAGGAGGACAATAGTACACAGGTACGATTATTTTGAATATATTATATTACCTAGCTATATACATGACATTTTATTTTCATTTTTTTAATTTAATATCTACACAACACAAATTTTGATCTTATTTTTGTTCTAATACACCACTGTATTATTGCTACTTGTTGTGTATTTAATTACTTTATTTTCCATAATAATAATTGTTACGAGTAATACTATCGTCTATGATTCGCCCATATATTTTAAAACTTTATTCCTCCTGCAGATATCAAGGAAATCAAGCGTTAAGGAGTTTTGTGGTACCTCCGCGAAAAGACCACGTGGCGCCCAAACTAAATTTTATAATTTTTCTTTTTTTCTACAAGTATAATTATTACTTTGTTTATTTTTTTTTAACCCACCCCGTCTCCACTGAGCGAGGCAGCGGCACCATATTCTTGTGGCGACCATTTTGTCGTCACACGATCTTTCCCCTGTCGGATTACCTGCTGACTTTTTTTTTTTAACATAAATAACGACCTGTATAAGTTTCATCCGTCTTAAAATCAAATGAAATGATTTTTTTTTAATCAGCTCTATTTAGGCTGGGAACGTTCTGATCACGGCTTTGAACGCAAATATATCGTGACTGAAGGGTTAAAATCAAAAGGTCATATAACAATTTTTGTTGCATTTTAAAAGACCTATCAAATGACATCCCACTCAATGGGGTTTGTGGAAAAAAAATGTGAGTTCACTTTTCAGTCTACGGTAGGGGGGTCCAAAATAATTTTGACAGTGTTCGTTATAATTTTCGGTGAAAGTACTAATTAAAAGCTACATTCTCGAATTTTTTCAGATTTTTTATATTGATAGTCTAGAATTTAGAGGGAGGGGACGCTCTGATCACGGCTTTGAATGCAAATATATCGTGACTGAAGGGTTAAAATCAAAATGTCATATAACATTTTTTATTGCATTTTAGGAGACCTATCTAACGACATCCTACTTAATGGATTAAGTGAAAAATTTAATGAAATTAATTTTTTTTAATCAGGCTGCTGACATATAATCCATTATTATCTATCCTGCTGACTATTTTTGTAATTATTATTATTATTTGAACAAATTTTCAGACGACCTGAAATGACTTTTTGATATTTTTTTTACATAATCAACAATTTTTCACCACTCGGTCCACCGCTGGAGCGCCTGCTGACCCTTGATTCTGTCATTATATGTAATTGATTCTACTTATAATTGATCGGCCTGAAATGACCATGAAAAATGCAACGCTTCCTCCCGTACTATTATTTTTTTACTCTAAGGGCTCGAAGGGAAAAATACATAATAACATAATTACATAATCAACAATTTTTCACCACTCGGTCCACCGCTGGAGCGCCTGCTGACCCTTGATTCTGTCATTATATGTAATTGATTCTACTTATAATTGATCGGCCTGAAATGACCATGAAAAATGCAACGCTTCCTCCCGTACTATTATTTTTTTACTCTAAGGGCTCGAAGGGAAAAACAAAAAAAACATCGTAGACTATGTAATTTTCGGAATAATTTAAATCTGTAAACGGCATTGGATTCAGCACCGTTTGTACTCGTTTGTACCGTAAAAATATTTGTTTGTACCTCAAAGGGCCAAAAGGTACAAACGATTAGACATTTGAAAATCTATTATCATTGCTATTTCATATTTGGTACTTTAAATAAATTGTCTATCATGTGCAATCGTTTGTAGATTTAAAATTTTCCGCTAATTACATAGTCTTCTATGTTTTTTTTGTTCTTCCTTTCGAGCCCTTAGAGTAAAAATAACCCTTGGTGGTACAAACGATTACACATGATGAATGATATGTTGAAAAGTATGAATAAAATATTTCATTTATCGTATTAGAAAAAATTAAGTAAGATACGTCCAAAATAATTGTCTTTTTAGGGTTCCGAAGAAACCCTATTAATCTCACTTTGTCGTCTGTCCGTCCGTCCTTATCACTCAAAGCCAAATAGCTCGTAAACTATATAAGGTAGAAACTTGAAATTTTTACTGAACATGTAAAATGACACCCTCTAGTAAAATATGTACAAATTTATTGAATAAATAATTTTTCAGGGGGAGCAATAAGGAGCTAAAGCTAGTTTAAAAAATATTTTTTTTTTACCAAGGCATGTGGCACGTTAAAATGTATAACCAAACAAGCGGAATTTGACCCTTTTTTTATTTTTATTCTAAATCAAAAATGGTGCCTGTAGGGGGCTTTAAAGCAAATCCAAAAAAAAAAAAAAAAATTGTATACCAAAACGTGTGGCATGTCAAAATGTACATCTCACTTAGTAGAATTTGACCATATTTTTTATTTTTTTTCTAACTCAAAAATGTAGGTAGGGGGCTAAATGCAGTATTTTATTTTGCCCCCCCCCCCCCCCTCTATCTCTGTAACTACTGGTTCAAAAAATCTGAAAAAAATTTAGTAACGAGGTATTGCTGGGACTACAACGACAAATACTAAAGTCAAAAATTTAATTATAAATTTTGGAATAATAGGGAGGGGTGTAATAGAATTTAAAATTTTTATTTTCATATCTAGGCATGTGGTATGTCAAAATGTACATCTCAATTCGTAGAACATAACCATATTTTTTTTTCTTACTCAAAAATGGCGCCTGTAGGGGGCTAAAAGCAGTGTTTTATTCTGCCCCCCCCCTCTATCTCTGTAACTACTGGCTCAAAAAATCTGAAAAAAATTTGGTAACGAGGCTTTGGTGGGACTACCAACGACAAATACTAAAATCAACAATATAATTTTAAATTTTGGAATTATAGGGAGGGGCGTCATAGAATTTTTTATTTTGATATCTAGGCAAGTGGGGTGTCAAAATATAGATCTCAATTAGTAGAACTTGACACTTTTATATATTTTTTTCTAACTTAAAAATGCACCTGTAAGTGGTTTCAAACATTCCACGTAGTACGTACTTCGGAACCCTTATGGCATACACTCGTGTATGTCTTGCCCGAATTATTTAATCATAATAAGTATAAAAATTTTCTACGGTGCACACTGAGGCAAGAGACCTTCAATAGCTCAATATCATTACCTCGGATTACAAAGAAGAAACGTGGCCACCGGAAAATTCTCTTTGATTCGAGTTCTGAGCAAAAAAAGGGAAACAAATAAAATTTTGTTTGTACCAAATATCTATGTAATAATGAAATTACGAAATTAACATTATACCAATTATACAAAAATCATTAATAATTTCAGTAAAAAAACAATATTTACAAATTATTAATTACCGATCTATCTCGATATTACTATCTTTCTCAAAAATCTATGAACTCATTATTGCCGAGAGACTATACAATATTCTTTTTTTAAATTTTCAATTATCTGAAGAACAGTTTAAAGCGTATAAAGAACCGTTAAACTATTATTATTAAATGCTTCAACAAACTACCCAATAATTTAAAGGAAATCAATCTAAAGAAATTTAAAAAAATGATTAAAATTTATTTAATGGAAAACTCCAATTACAGCCTTAAAGAATATCTCAACCTATGAATTTGTCTAAAATATTTTTTAACTATAATTAAATATCAGCTATATTATTTTATCATTGTATCTGACACATGGGGCATTTCACGTGAAGCGGACAACGAAAAAAAAGTGAGGTTCTGAAATTCATTCATATTAGGCATATTTGTACTTCTAGAGGATATGAACATGTACACATAATATTTTTTTTATTTGAGGTTTAGTTGTCAAATTATGGGGTTCTAAAGATTGACCTGATTGACGGAAGGGTTTTTTTAGATTTTTTTTTCATATTGACGCCGTTTTTAATAAATTAATAAATGTAGTATTTTGAATCGAAAATTTACTGTTCTTTTTAATTTTTAAATCAGATTTCAAATTTGAACTTTTTTTCTAGTATTAAACCGGAAATAAATATTTCAAATAAAATTTTTAATAACTTCGACCATTTTAATTTCAATTTTTTTACTTCAAAATAAAGCTTAATATACATATGTATATAAATTTTACCATAAAAATTTCAGAATGGGATCTAAATTAGTTTAAATTAATTAGAGTACGTAGGTACAGTACATGTCGCATTGAGCGAGGTACCTGTAGCCCAATCATTTTAGATTTTTTCACGAAAAAATCTGCCGAAATGAAACTTTTGACGCAGTTGTGTGTTCCTGGTGGAGTACTAAAGATTGACCTGATTGACGGAAGGGTTTTTTTGGAATTTTTTTTTCATATTGATGCCGTTTTTAATAAATTAATAAATGTAGTATTTTGAATCGAAAATTTACTGTTCTTTTTGATTTTTAAATCAGATTTCAAATTTGAACTTTTTTTCTAGTGTTAAACCGGAAGTAAATATTTCAAATAAAATTTTTAATAACTTCGACCATTTTAATTTCAATTTCAAATCAAAATATATAGAGCGCCCATAAGATCGA
Source organism: Sialis fuliginosa (assembly GCA_961205875.1). NCBI lineage: Eukaryota > Metazoa > Arthropoda > Insecta > Megaloptera > Sialidae > Sialis > Sialis fuliginosa. The sequence continues at coordinate 3,232,673 of OY540822.1, read as the reverse complement.
TTATCGATTATGGGAGCATTCTATATGGAGGAGCTCCAGATCATGCATTAATAAAACTAGATAGAATTCAATACAAGTGCATAAGAATAAGCATAGGGGCATTACAATCGACGCCATGCAACGCTCTTCAAGTAGAAGCAGTGGAACCTCCACTAAAGTTAAGAAGAGAAATGCTAGCTAAAAAATTTTTTGCGAAAAATTATGAACACTTAAATTTACACAAAAATATTAAAATTAAATCAAATAATCGAGAGAAATCACCCATACTGGCTAAAAAAAGAAGAAACCTACGATTATAACAGCAATAGATGAGTTAAAAAATAAATTAAAAAATGTACAAACATCAGAAAAATTACACATGTTTGATTACAAATACGAAAATCAAATCTCAAATATAAGTCTAAATACAAAAATAAGATACTCAGAGTCTGTTATAGAAAACAACATAATAATACAAGAAATATGGGAAAGATATCATCAGAAGTTGACAATATTTACGGACGCATCAAAAAATGAAAATCAAGTGGGGGTAGCATTCGTAGTAAAAGAGAACGGGCAGTCAGAAAAATACAAATTGCCAAAAGAAAGCAGTATATACACGGCAGAGGCCATAGCAATAATAAAGGCATTAGAGTATGTGGAAAAAAATAGCAAATTATATGATAAAGTTATCATATTCACTGACTCACTTTCAGTACTAGAAGCTTTAAAATCTAATGATAGAAAAATAACAAATAAAAAAGTAATACTAAGCATAACAGATAAAACAAGAAAGTTGAGAGAGGAAAAAATACAAATAATATTTTTATGGGTAAATGCACATTGTGGTATAGAGTATAATGAAATAGCAGACAAACTAGCAAAAGAAGCCGCAAACAACGAGGAAAATAAATTAGAAATAAAAATACCATATACAGACATAATCCCGGCAATAAAAAATCAATTAATGAAATCGTGGAACGATATTTGGGCAGAATCAGCTAAACTCAAAGGCAAAAGCTATTACTTCCCGGGAAAAAATTTCAGATCTGAAGTGATCTCGGTTGATCTTCATTTTGGAACAAATCAGATCTTTGTAAATAAAAAAACTTTTGTTTACCTTAAATAACAAATACACATATACTACCTATATAGAAACCTTGTTTATAATTTAATCAATTAAAAAAAAATTGTACAGAAACGTATTGAATGATATTTGAGGCCCGTGTATTAAATTAATTAATAAATTCACAACTCACCCCCTGTCACAGATGAAGGGTTGTAATTGGTCTCATTCGATCCAGCGGGAAAAATATTTTGGGATACTAGGGGTGTGTGGGGCAAAACAACCCTCTATCTAGCACAGGAGTCGAGATATTTACGATTTTCTATAATGAATACCATAAGTAGCGAAACATAGAAAAATTCACCTAGTATCCCGAAGTATTTTTCCCGCTGGATCGAATGAGACCAATTACAACCCTTCATCTGTGACAGGGGGTGTGTTGTGAATTTATTTATTAATTTAATACACGGGCCTCAAATATCATTCAATACGTTTCTGTACAATTTTTTTTTTAATTGATTAAATTATAAACAAGGTTTCTATATAGTATATGTGTATTAATTTGTTATTTAAGGTAGACAAAAGTTTATTTATCTACAAAGATCTGATTTGTTCCAAAATGAAGATCAACCGAGATCACTTCAGATCTGAAATTTTTTCCCGGGTATTGTGTTATGTATTAATTAATACATAACATTGTATTGTGTTATGTATTAATTAATACATAACACAATACCACAAAAACCCTGGTTTGCCGATAAAAACATAGACAGAAGGATGATAATATACATAGCAAGAATAAAATTCCAACATGCTAGAGTGCAAGAATACATGTATAAAATCAGAAAAAAAGAATCTAATATATGCGACTGTGATAACATATCAGTAGGAGACATAAACCATATGTTTTTTGCCTGCAAACATTACGAAGGGGCCGCTAAACAATTAAGAGAATCTCTCATAAAAAAAAAAATATTTCCACCATACAACATTGCTCATATCATTGCTACATTCGACATAGAAATATATAATTTATTATACAAATTTATCATAGAAAATAAAATAGAATTGTAAAAGCCAGTGGGACAAATGTAATACCCGCAGGTAGACGATTCACTCATACAACTCTGTGTATACACGGGGGGGTGTGGGTGGTAGCATGAATGCGGGTATAGATTAAGTTAGAATAAGATCCTATTGTGTAAACCTAACCCGGAAATCCAAGGTCATTTGGGCGTCGTAAATGTGCCTGCCCTGGTTGCCCCGGGGCAAGTCCCCTTCCTAACAGTAATCCCTGTTCGGTGAGGGGTGTGATGTAACTGGCTGTATATAAAAAATGAGGCCAATAATATATATTAAAAAAAAAAAAAAAAACAATTTTTTTTTACTTCAAAATAAAGCTTAATATTGTATATATATAAATTTTACCATAAAAATTTCAGAATGGGATCTAAATTAGTTTAGGAGATACATTAATTAGAGTACGTACATGTCACGTTGAGCGAGGTACCTGTAGTCCAATCATTTTAAATTTTTTCACGAAAAAATCTGCCGAATTGAAACTTTTGACGCAGTTGTGTGTCCCTGATGGAGTACTAAAGATTGACCTGATTGACGGAAGGGTTTTTTTGGATTTTTTTTTTCATATTGACGCCGTTTTTAATAAATTATTAAATGTAGTATTTTGAATCGAAAATTTACTGTTCTTTTTGATTTTTAAATCAGATTTCAAATTTGAACTTTTTTTCTAGTGTTAAACCGGAAGTAAATATTTGAAATAAAAATTTTAATAACTTCGACCATTTTAATTTCAATTTTTTTTACTTCAAAATAAAGCTTAATATATATAAATTTTACCATAAAAATTTCAGAAGGGGATCTAAATTAGTTTAAATTAATTAGAGTACGTACATGTCGCATTGAGCGAGGTACCTGTAGCCCAATCATTTTAGATTTTTTCACGAAAAAATCTGCCGAATTGAAACTTTTGACGCAGTTGCGTGTCCCTGGCGGAGTAGATGTTGAAATGACATTCTAACTTATAAATTAATTACCGGAAGTGTCCGCCATCTTGGATTTTGTGTTTTTGTCGATTTGAACGCATATTTTGCATTTCTCGATAAAAAGGTTAATAACAATTTTGTAGAGAATTTAATTATCTGCAATCTTTTTGTAGTCAATATTTTGAAAAAAAATTATTTATTGCTAATAATAAGCAAAAAGTATTAAAAATTAGAAGAGTGGCGCAGTTTTTCAATTTTTGTGCCATTTTTATTGAAAATTGAAAATAAGTGGCATATTAAAATGACAAAATTGTAGAGGACTCAATTTCCAACAGCTTTTGTACAAAAATGGCACAAAAGTTGAAAATACTGCACCACTCTTCTAATTTTTAACATTTTTTCCTTATTATTAGCAATAAATAATTTTTTTCAATAATATTGACTATATAAAGATTGCAGAGAATTAAATTTTCTACAAAAATGTTAATAACCTTTTTATCGAAAAATGCAAAATAAAAAAAAAGTTCAAATCGACAAAAACACAAAATCCAAGATGGCGGACACTTCCGGTAATTAATTTATAGGTAATAATGTGATTTCAACATCTACTCCGCCAGGGACACACAACTGCGTCAAAAGTTTCAATTCGGTAGATTTTTTCGTGAAAATATCTAAAATGATTTGGCTACAGGTACCTCGCTCAATGCGACATGTACGTACTCTAATTAATGTATCTCCTAAACTAATTTAGATCCCATTCTGAAATTTTTATGGTAAAATTTATATATGTTAAGCTTTATTTTGAAATAAAAAAAATTGAAATTAAAATGGTCGAAGTTATTAAAAATTTTATATGAAATATTTACTTCCGGTTTAACACTAGATAAAAAGTTCAAATTTTGAATCTGATTTAAAAATCAAAAAGAACAGTAAATTTTCGAATCAAAATACTACATTTATTAATTTATTAAAAACGGCGTCAATATGAAAAAAAAATTCCAAAAAAACCCTTCCGTCAATCAGGTCAATCTTTAGAATCCCATAATTTGACAACTAAACCTCAAATAAAAAAAAATATTATGTGTACATTACTGTACATGTTCATATCCTCTAGAGCAAGCTTGTCCAACCCGCGGTCCGCGGGCCACATGCGGCCCTCGAGGACCCCTTGGTGCGGCCCGCGAGCATAATTTAAAAAAATTAATAAAAAAATTTATGATAATAAATGTACATAGAAAATAGTATCTACGACTAAAAAAAAAAAAAAAAAAGGTCTTCCCAAACTCTCTATCCATATATCTATTTATATAAAAAAAATTAGGAATTGAAATTGACGCGACGAAAAAAAAAAAGGTCCTCAGTTTTATATTATCACCTGCGGCCCTTAGTAAACCAAATTAAATAAAAATTTTGTTATGCGACCCGGAAGGTTCAAAAGGTTGGACACCTATGCTCTAGAGGTACAAATATGCCTAATATGAACGAATTTCAGAACCTCATTTTTTTTTCGTTGTCCGCTTCACGTGAAATGCCCCACATTCTACACTGTAACAACAGTCTTATAGAATAAAGCATTAATATTATTATTATGTATGGATAAAATCCTTAAAAACCTTGTGCCACGCAAACCACTAACAAACTTTAGGTTTGACACCGCCATCACTGTCAGAGATTTGCACAGCTGGATGTTACCATAGCCACGTCTTGAACCACAAGATAGGTGACTACAGAGTTTTGGGGTCATGCGCACGGAGTACTCGGAGTGATCCAAGAAGCACTGCCTTCTGCATTCGATATGCCAATGTTTCAGCATTATGCTGACACGCAGGGATGCTTCTGAGAGCAGAGACCAGCGACGATTTAGCTCCTCCAAGGACACCAATAATTATGACGACAAGAGAGACAGTATATCCTGGGTACAGTTGCCTCAGCTCAAATATGAGATCTTGATATTTGGTACGTTTCTCGACTTCCTTTACAGCTATGTTCGTTTCAGCAGGGGCCGAGAACTCGATGACAAACATAGACTGCTTTGAATAGTCAAGTAGAACGATGTCAGGCTTTGTAGCAGTGAGTTGTCTAGAGGTAGGAAAGGCATAGTTCCAAAAGATCTTACATCTATCGTTCTCGACAACAGACTCTATGTCCCCAGGAGCGTACGGCAAAACGGGGGATTCGTCTATTCGATAAGCGTGTCTAAGATGGTAGTAAAGGACACGTAAAGCTGCGTTGTGTCTATGGATATACGCGCAGGAGGCATAAAACTTACATGCAGACAGAAGATGCATCAATGTCTCTGGGTAAGAATGACATGCTCTGCAAGTAGTAGCTGCGGTTTCTGAATCCATAATCATACGACGATAGACAAGTGTGTTTATTATTATTATTATTATTATTATTATTATATTATTATTAAAGGTAGAAACATTAAACAAGCCACATTCAATACGAAAGTATTTGACCGTATTGATCATTCAATTTTGATTGATAAGTTGTTTTGTAAAATTGAAATCATTGATGACATTAATGAAGAATGGTATTAGAAGTCTACCTTTCGATTTAATTTCTTCCTTCATTTCCGGTAGACAGCAGAATGTAAAAATTAAAAACCAAATAAACGATATTTATTTTCCTCTTGGAAATCAATTAAAGCAGGTGTTCCACAAGGTTCGTACCTATAGAGCCCTTATTATTTATTTTATATATAAATGACTTACCAAAACATACTAAACACCCAATTACTCTTTTCGCAGACAATGCATCGATTATATAAATTAATAATAATTTAAACAACTTATTAATTCAAATTGACAGCTCAGTCAAAAACTTAAAGGAGTGGTTTGGTTCTGTGCCTGAATATTTCAAAAACTCAAGGTATTAAATTTGGAGATTACGGGACGGCACTAAATTCACTAACCATCAATAATGAAACCATAAACCTTCAGAACTGCGTTAAATTTTTGAGAATTTAAATTAACAAACACTATAATTGGAAAGAGCATATTTCAAAATTAACTAAAAAAATTATAAATTTTGCTACGCCTTAAAAACACTACAATTTATACGTTACTAAATGCATACCATACCATCGAAAGCAATTTAAAATATGGTCTGATATTTTTGGGTATATAATATATAATTGCCATAAGAAACAGTTGTGTTGAACTTTTTTTTAAATTCAAAATACTAACGCTTACGGACCTGTATATTTACGAATGCCCAGTGTTCCTAAAACAAAATAGTAACATTGTCAAACTGTTCCATAACAATCACGACTATAATACACGATTCAAGGATACACTAAAGCAAAATGCTACAAGTCTAACAGTCATTTATAAAAAAAAATTATTAAAATATACAACTGCATTCCCTCTGAAATTAAAAACTTACCATTAAAACATATGTATACTGAATGTTTTCCTATTTTTTTTATAAATAATACAATTATTATTGTCAGTATATACTAGGGAAATCAAGAATTATTATTATTATATCATTTGTACCTCAACATAAAACATAAATTAAATCAAATTTCAATGCATGTATATTACCTACCTACCACATATATTTTTTTTTTGTAGATATGTTACTATGAATAACTATTATGTATTTTAGCCCAGTAAGATTAGCATGAAATTACCTGATATATAGTAGTCCAGTAAGATTAGACTTTTACCCAAAACTGATTCGGACCAAAATGATTTTTGGTGGAAACGTTCTACTAATGTCCCTGATCATCCCATAAAAGTCCGAGCTGATCCGTGTTGTGCTACCGCCGCCATCTTGAAAAAATGGCAGACGGATTACATTTTTTTATAGTTTTCCGTGTTTTTCTCTGAAACCGTTCATAATACGAATACGATGTATTAGAAAGATATCTTGTTCTATATACACTAATGTGGGGGTTAAGAATATTAACCTTCTTTCCGTTACCATAATCTTAATCTTGATGTTTTTGCTCTTGTCATATGCATAAATTTATGATATTTCATAAAGTTTCTATATAAAAATGTCGTAATAGCATCGAGAGACAAGTAAAATTGAAAATAATGCGAACAATTATTTTCTCAGTTTAGTATGATTTTAAAAAACCGGCACTCCTTGTGTTACTTTTAAACTGATATTAACGACTTTGGACTTATTTTAAAGAAAATTGTATGCTCTACAAAAAAGTTCTTTTCGCCGTATTCGTAAAATGAACGGTTTCAGAGTAAAACTAAAAAAACTATGAAAAATGTAACCCGTCCGCCATTTTTTCAAGATGGCGGCAGTAGCACAACTCGGATTAGCTCGGACTTTTTGTGGGATGATCAGGGATACTAGTAGAACTTTTCCACCAATAATCATTTTGTTTCGAATTAGTTTTGGGTAAAAGTCTAATCTTACTGGACTATTTATTCAATATCAACACTTATACGTTTGTGGAATTCATGATTTTTCATAGCTAGTTTTGCAGCAATGCGTTTTTCCATTTTTGTGGAATAATGGCGTCTCTATTTAGAATGTAGATATTTATAATGTGTACATAGTACGGAAGACGGAAGTAGGTAAGACGCACTACACGTTGACGCTATAAACTATAAATGCTTTTGCTGTGTCGTTGCTTACTTCACTTACTTCAGCGTCTACCTAACCCCCAACGAGAGTATACATGATTTCCACGACAAGGTGGACATTCCCTAGAAGATGCTGTTCTTAACTCCGCAGGCAAAGTAGTAGTGGCTGGGGATTTTAACGTCAGCCCGGTTGAAAGGGGCATGCCCCATACGGATTCCTGGGGCAAATACATCCTAGAGATAGCAAGGACGGGCCTTGTCGTCCTCAATACCGGAGCCAGAACAACTTTTCGCCGCCCTGGGTACACGGAGACGATCCCAGACATCTTTGTGGCATCCAAGGAACTCATGCCGCGCATCAAAAATTGGAAGGTCATGGGAGTGACCACCAAATCATTTTTGGTGTCCGCCAAACTGCACAGAAACTCAGAGAGCCCCTCCAGGAACCACGCAGGTGGAACCTTAATGAAATGGACTTGGTGAGCTTCAGAGAAACAATCACGAAAGGGGGAACAAGAGCATGTGTTGTCTCGACCATGAGTCTCATAGTCTCGGCCTGCGATGTCAGCATGCCGCGCACGAAACCTCGTCACTGTAAGCGCTCTGCATATTGGTGGACTTCCGAAATCGCTAGATTACGTGAAACGTGCCTCATACTACTACGGGCAGCATAGCGGGCTAAAAACCGTACGGATACCAATGCCATATCCGCAGAGCACAAAGTTGGAGAAAGCTGGTGGTGGATATTGACACTAACCTAATGGGGGCTGGGCTACAAAATTGTAACTCAGACTCTGTGTGCCCTTCAAACCTCAACCGTCATGAGCGAGGCGATCATAGAAAACGTCATCCAGACACTCTTCCCAATTCACCCGGTGAAAGATGAGCGAAAGTTCGGCGACGTGGGAGGTTTCCCCCTCTTTTTAGCTGATGAGCTGGAGAGAGCCGTCCAGTCGCTACGAAACAGAAGGCACCGAGACCTGATGGCATACCGGCCGAGGTACTGAAGCTAGTGGTGCAACTGAGCCCGTAGTTTCTGCTCAATATGTACAACAGATGTCTCAAAGCAGGAGTGTTCAATAGCAGACAAATACGACAGATGAGCCAACTGAAATTAATACGATAAGTCATTAATGTCATCAATGATATCAATTTTTCAAATCAATGTTTAAGTAATAATAATATTAAAAGAAATCACTATAGTATATTTTAACACCTGTAACGTAAACAGAAATAGGCAAAATTATTAATAATCTAAAAATTAGTTCGTCATCGGGTATAGATTAATTACCAAATGTAATTAAAAAAATCAGTTGAACTTTAATGTTTAAAGGTTCTACCTCGGTCGTGAGACCTCTCGAGAATGGTGCTCATTTTCAAATGCTGGGACAGGGACTCTATCGACTCCTGAATATACTAAACTCACTTAAGAATACAATGGCAGACAAATACGACAGATAATCCAACTGAAGTTACAAATGCTTTCAATAAATTCTTCATTAATGTCATCAATGATTTCAATTTTACAAATCAATATTCAAGTATATTAAAAGAAATCACTGTAGTATATTTTGAACACCTGTAACAGAAATAGAAATAGACAAAATTAATTATAAAAATTAATATAAAAATTAATACGTCATCGGGTATAAATGAATTGCCAAATTTTTTAATAAAAAAATCAGTTGCTTTAACTAGCCCATTAGTTCATTTAATCAACCTATCTTTTAAGGAAGGTCTTTTTCCAAATGAATTTAAAATACTGGGTGGCATAAACGATAAATTTTTCAGTAGTCAACATGCCGTGGTCGGGTGAACAACGGACCTTCGCCGTGGAAGCTTTTTTTTCAAAAACGCCGAGTCTGTGACTGCGACACAGAGGGCATTTCGCACGCGTTTCGGTTTAAATCCAAACGAAAGTTTTTCTGATCGAAAAACGATTTAGAAATTAATCCAAAATTTAAGGGCAACAGGATCTGCAAATCCTAAAAAACCAGCTGGGCGTCCCAAATCCGTGATAACACTTGAAAAAATCGCCGCACTCAGAGCGTCAATAGAGCGGTCTCTAACGCGTTCTGCTCGGAAATATGTCTCTGAGCTTCAGATCTCGGCTCGAACGGTGAAGTGAATTTTGCACTGTAACCTTAATCTCCACTCTTACAAGATTATGATTGCTCAAGAATTGAGTCCAGCAGATTGGGGAAAACGTAGAGATTGTTGTAATGCGATCCTTACAGCTGAACGGCTCCAAATGTGCATCGCCCATGAAGGCCAACATTTGGACGACATCATTTTTAAAACCTTATTACATGTACTTTGAATAAATAAATTTTTTTTTCCATATTATTGTAACGATTCAAAAAACCGATGATAAAACAGAATTACAAAATTATAGGCCTCTTCTTCCAATACTTCAAAGTATTTCACCATGAAAGTCTAGCGACCCTATCTTTGGTATGACTACTAGGGTGGGCCGAAAAATTTTTTTTTTCGAATTTCAAATGGGGGTAGTGGGGAAAAGTTGTCGCATGTTAACAGTGTATTCTACAAAAAATATGAAATTTTTTTGAAAATATCTAGCCGGGCCCATTAGGACCCAAAAACATAGGTGGGTGGGCGGGTGGAACTCGATGTGCAACCACCTACTTGTGGTGATTTCTGGGTTGTTTGAGTGTTCAATGATAACAGGATTACGCATTTTTAATGTTTTCAGTAAAAATTAAACCTTTTGAATACTTAAACAAGCAAAGAGCTGCACAAAAACTGCACATTGTAAATTATTAAATAGTAAAAAAAAATTGTTTTTATCTGTTTGGGTGTTAAGGGGCCTTGTTAAATGTTAAATTATATCAACGAATTTTGTTTACATGTATATTAAACACAGCGGTAGTATTTTTTGTCAAATCGAAAAAAAAGCAATTTTTTTTCTTTTTATTTGGACCCTAATGGGCCCGGCTAAATATTTTTTTTTAAATTTCATATTTTTTGTATAATACACTGTTTACATAAGACAACTTTTCCCCACTACCCCCATTTGAAATTCAAAATAATTTTTTTTTCGGCCCACCCTAATGACTACCCCGGCAATTAAAAATAATGTTGGGTATGATACTGGCAGAGATGTATTAAATCTAGATCATGAAGATTTTATTCTTCCTAACATCCCAGCAATTGCAGCATTTCTCAATATGATTATGCATACTGAAAATGACATCCCCAACTACGCCGACCCTTTTACCTTCGACAACACAGTTGATTGATATCTGATATTATTTCATTAATAATATTTGAACAAAAATATTTTTAGTGGGTGATTTTAATATACCAAGATATACATGGCTAATGGCTATCATAGGATGTCAAGAATAAGAGAAGCTACCAGAATTATGACTGAATGGTGTAAAACTTATAAATATTTTCAATATAGTGAAATAAACAATTATATTGGTAATATGTTGGATCTAGTCTTCTCTAATATTCAAGACGTGAGTGTTAGTGATGAATACATTGTTAAATGGGACAAATTTCATCAATCTTTAATAATAAATTTAAAAATTCCTTTTATTAATTTTTTAGAATCACATGAAATTATTTTTGATTATAAAAGGTCTAATTTTAACGAAATAGCTATAGAGTTATCTAAATTTGAAGTTCCTATTGACATTAATTCCGAATCTAAATTTGATGAATATATTGGGAATGTTAATAAAAAAATTGACGAACTTGAAAACTGGGTTCCAAAGATAAAAATTAGACCCAGAACCTTTTTCGGTTGGTTTTCGAATGAACTAAAAGCAGTCATTAATAATAAGAAGAAATTACATAAACTCTATAAATCATTAAAGTCTGATTTTTTTATAATAAGTTTAAGAGAGAAAGAGCATATTGTAGTTTATTAATAAAAAGAGATGAGAAAGCTTATTTAGTTTCTACTGAAGAATTGATAAAAACAAAATCACAACAATTTTTTAAGTATGTTAAAACTGATATGCCCCCCCCCCCTCATCGGAAAATGAAAATTCGTCCGCCCCGCACTGAAGAATCTTTCCAGCTGTCGAATGACACCTCGCCGACGATCCTAGCCCAAACGGATCACCGTCAAAACCCAAAACTAGGGTAAACTGCCATCCGGCTACGAGAATGTCAGTCCATCCTTCCCTAATGAAAAGGAGAAGTGAGTCGCAAGTTGGCTCTCACCAACGAAGCATGATACTGCTCAGTAGTATAAGGTCTCCTGATTTTTATTCAAAAATCAATGAACAGGGAAGAGTGAAAACTCAAAGGGAACAAGTACTCTCCCAACCACTTGTACGACTCGATCTATTGAACATACTTGTGTATACAATTGCGACTGTCACTCTGCTGCCGAGTTAACACTTGGCAGCAGAGGTGCTCCGAGATACCGCTCCAGCAGAGGAAGCTCCACGATACCGTTCCAGTGTCGCTTGTTGAAGACCGCGGACGCCCACCGGAAGCCACACGTCGTCTCACTGCCGAAGACCGCTGCCTACCGTTGCACGACGCCCAACGCCGCTTTGCCGCCAAGGACCGTTGACGCCTCCTGGAACCAAGCGCCAATACAGCTTCCACCGAGAAGCCCGCCGTCATCCCAATGACGCCCAACACAGCTTCCAACAAGAAGCCCGCCGTCGTCCAACCGACGCCCAACACAGATTCCACCGTGAAGCCACCATCATCCATGATGCCCAACACCGCTTCCACCACGAAGCCGCCGTCATCCACATGACGCCCAATACAGCTTCCACCGAGAAGCCCGCCGTTGTCCGACTAACGTCCAACACAGCTTCCACCGAGAAGCCCGCCGTCATCTCAAATGACGCCCATCCCAGCTTCCACCGAGAAGCCCGCCATCTTACGAAAGATGACACTAGTCCAGCTGATTCCAACACCGGAATCCCCGTCGATCCCCGTCAATAAAAGAAAAGACGCCCCTCATCAAATGTAAATAACTGTATAATTTGTATATAAATATTAGCGACGAAATAAATATTTCTTCCTAAGCCAACATTGTTATTATTTCTCCTCATGACACGAAGGAGGGTATAACAAAACTATTAATAATAATAATTCTATTCCTGGTTGTGTTCATTTAAATGAATTAAACGCTAAAAATGGTATAGATATTGCAAACTTATTTGCTAAAAAATTTAGTATCGTATACCAAGATATAAATTTACAAAATACATTAGTTTCGTTTCAAGTAGATGAATCCTTCAACTCAATTGTATTAACAGAGGAAGATATTGAAAAATGCTTAACAAATTTAAATCTCCACTATTGTCCAGGTCCAGACAACATTCATCCATTAATTATGATTAAGTGTGGTGATTCATGTAAGAAATGGTTGAAACACCTATTAAATTTATCATTTCAATTAGGATTTGTTCCTACGTCATGGAAAACATTATATGTTTCCCCGCTTTTTAAAAGTGGAGATGAAACTGATGTGAATAATTATAGGCCTTTAACAAGAAATGTAATTTTTTAAATAATGCTTGATTACCTTGCTTATATTAAAACTGAACCATTTTTAAGTAAATTTATTAATTCTCAACAACATTGCTTTGTTGAAGAAAAAAATCAACTATAACAAATTTTGCTGTTTATAATGATTATATTATTTCTAAACTTAATTCAAGTGCTGTTGTTGAATCTATATACCGGGTGTTTTTTTAAATAACGAATTTTCAGAGAAAATGTTTCATATAAAAGTTTAATGGTTTCGAGGGGGCTCAATACTGACAATATGGGTCACCTTAATGGGTTTTCAGGTTCAACATTTCTTTTTCAAATCTAAATCTATATTTTTTGTTGCAGATTCGTAATTTACGAGGAAAAATAAGCAACTTTTACCTGAAACATTTTTTCTAAAAATGTCCATTTTTAGGGTTCCAAAGAAACCCTATTAATATGGCTTTGTCGTCCGTCCGTCCTTTTCACTCAAAGCTAAATAGCTCGTAAACTATATAAGCTAGAAACTTGAAATTTTTACTGAACATGTAAAACGACACCCTCTAGTCTAGTCTATTTTGGAATAATAGGGAGGGGTGTAAGAGAATTTAAAATTTTTATTTTCATATTTAGGCATGTGATATGTCAAAATGTACATCTCAATGCGTAGAACATGACCATATTTTTTATTTTTTTTCTAACTCAAAAATGGCACCTGTAGGGGGCAGTGGCGTCACTAGGGGGGTGCGGGGGGTGCGGACCACACCGGGTGACACCATCACAAGGGGTGACACCCAAATGCAAAATATCACTATCTACGATTCTGTCACTCCATGAAATTATTCTTATGCATTGTTTCACCTCAGCCGGCCCAGCGCACTATGGAAAATTTATTAACAACATATCATAAATGTTTTTTTACTAAAGTCCCTACATACATTATATTTTAATTTTATTTATTAGTTTAATGGTCAATCTTTATTCTTTACTATAATGCAGGAATTTCACATAATTTTATGTAAAAAGACTATTTTTGAAGCCTTACTGTTCATTATTTTTGTGGATTTTCAATTCAAACCTGTTCGCTTCATCACTTTAAAAGTTAATTTTCTATAAAACTTTGTAGGAATATGTATAATGTATTATAAATTTCTGAAAAGCTCATCTTATGGAGATTTTAGGACAGTTTTACGTTTTTAATTATATGATTCAGTTAACGATTAATTAATTGAACAATAAAATAAGGGAGAAAAGAAAATTTTTCAAGTTCACCGAGACATTTGGCAGTCACCCACGCTTCCCCACGCTTTATATTTAATATAGATTTGTAGCTTAGGTGTTCATTCTAAACATTTATAAGAATTAGGTGCATAAACGTGCGGTTTCTGAAGTTATCGGGAAAAAAGTCAGGAAACGGAAAACTGCAATTTATCGTGGTTTCAAATTTTGTCTATTTATAGCAATAGTTTGGTGTACCTATGTTTTTTAATTTATAATCAATTATTTATTGATACCACGGCCTTATAGTAATTTTGCACTCATTTTGCGGTGAAAATGTTATCGGCAATTAATGCACACTGCACTTTCTGTAGTCATTCTCACAACGATTTATAAAAAAAGAGTTATTTCAAAATTTTTTATTGTATTTTAGGAGACCTATCAATAAATGACACCCCACTCAATGGGGTAAGTGGGAAAAAGTGTGAGTTCACTTTTCAGTCCAAAATATTTTTAACAGTGTTCGTTATAATTTTCAGTGAATGTACTAATTAAAAGCTAATCCTGGAATTTTTTCAGATTTTTTTTATTGATGGCTTAGAAAATAGAGGGGGGTGACACCATGAGTTACCGCACTGGGTGACACCAACCCTAGTGACACCACTGGTAGGGGGCTAAAAGCAGTGTTTTATTTTGTCCCCCCCCCCTCTATCTCTGTAACTACTGGCTCAAAAAATCTGAAAAAAATTTGGTAACGAGGTTTTGGTAGGACTACCAACGACAAATACTAAAGTCAATAATATAATTTTAAATTTTGGAATAATAGGGAGGGGTGTAAGAGAATTAAAAATTTTTATTTTCATATTTAGGCATGTGATATGTCAAAATGTACATCTCAATTCGTAGAACATGACCATATTTTTTATTTTTTTTCTAACTCAAAAATGGCGCCTGTAGGGGGCTAAAAGCAGTGTTTTACTTTGTCCCCCCCCCCTCTTACTCTGTAACTACTGGCTCAAAAAATCTGAAAAAAATTTGGTAACGAGGCTTTGGTGGGACTACCAACGACAAATACTAAAGTCAACAAAATAATTTTAAATTTTGGAATTATAGGGAGGGGCGTCATAAATTTTTTTTTTGATATCTAGGCATGTGGTATGTCAAAATATAGATCTCAATTAGTAGAACTTGACACTTTTTTATATTTTAACTTTAACTTAAAAATGCACCTGTAAGTGGTTCCAAACATTTCACGTAGTACGTACTTCGGAACCCTTATGGCATACCATCGTGTATGTCTTGCCCGAATTATTATGATATGGAGCAAAACAAAGGGAAAATTTTGGATTTTCAATAATTTTTTACTCGAAAACTATTAATTTTCAAAGTTAATCATAAGAAGTAAAAAGTGATTAGATTTAGGCAATGATTCTCAGAGATTTTTGTTTTATTTGTTTTTAAATTTTTTCTTCAAAATTTCAAAAAATTACTTTATCCACGACTTATACCCGTCCACTATGTTTTACGCCCAAACTATTGAAGATAGAGTTTTATAATAAAAAATTTACTATATACAGGTTGAGTCATTTTAATCAACGCAGTCAAATATCTCGAAAAGTAAGCGAAATTGAGAAAAACATTTCAAACAAAAGTTGCTTGGTTTTAAGGAAGCCAAACAATGGTGACCTTGCGGTTGACCTTCAAACCATTGTTAAAGGTCAATAAAGGTCAACTTTGATTTTTTAAATAAAAACCTATATTTTGTATTGCATATTCGTATTCTACGTGAAAAAATTAGTATTTTTAGTAGGATTTTTTTTTAAATGCTTTCTTCTCTCGGTGGAGGGCGCTGTAAGATTAATCAACGAACTCAAAAATCTGAAAAAAAGTTGCACCTAATAACTCAAACCACTTTTAGCATGACCCAGAAACAACGTCGTGGACGTAGTAGTATGTTTCCTTTGAAGTGCTTTTTTAATGTGGGAGGCAACGGGAATCACATTAAAAAAGCACCCCAAAGGAAACATACAACTACTACGTCACGCTGTTGTTTCTGGGTAATGCTTAAAGTAGTTTGAGCTATTAGGTGCAACTTTTTTCAGATATTTGAGTTCGTTGATTTATCTTACAGCGCCCTCTACCGAGAGAAGAAAGCATTTTTAAGAAAAATTTTTCCTACTAAAGATACTAATTTTGTTACGTAGAATACGAATATGCAATAAAAAATAAAGGTTTTTATTTAAAAAATCAAAGTTGACCTTGAAAAATGGTTTGAAGGTCAACCGCAAGATCAACATTGTTTGGCCCCCTTAAAACAAAGCAACTTTTGTTTGAAACGTTTTTCTCAATTTCGCTTACATTTCGAGATATTTGACTGCGTTGATTAAAATGACTCACCTGTATATCGACCCTAAAGAATTTCAGGAAAATATTTTCAACCCCCTAAAACTCCCCTTTGGGGGGTAGTTTGAGGGATACATGCACGTTTCTCAGCAAAATCAAATAGAACGGTATATCCAAAAGTAGATAATTTTAAAGATCATAAAAAAGTAAGAAACTTTTGTAAAAAAAAATTTTTCACACATTCAATTGTTTAGAAAATATGTCGACTTGTTCCCAAATTTTAGGATTTTACTAAAAGTGCTTTAATTTCGTTAAATATTAATGAAATTTTATTTCAAAATTTTTATTTGAAAGTAGAAATAATGAACATTCTAATGATATATGATTATTTGAGATTTTGATAATTCAAAGTGTCATACGCGACATATCAAAAATGCAAAACTTCAATTGGGGATAATTCAAAAATTTTAAATGGAATTATATATCATATAGTACCTTTTCTTAATAAATATATTTAAATTAACAACATTTGTTAAGAAAATTTTTAATTTAAAAATATTTATATATTTTTTTTAATAAAATTTAAAATTTTCTTAACAACAGTTGTTAATTTAAATATATTTATTAAGAAAAAGTACTATTTGATATATCATTCCATTAAAATTTTTTGAATTATCCCCAATTGAAGTTTTGCATTTTTGATATGTCGCGTATGACACTTTATCCAAATCTCAAATAATCATACATCATTAGAATGTTCATTATTTCTAGTTTCAAAACAAATTTTAAAAATAAAATTCAATTAATATTTAACGAAACTAGAGCAATTTTAGTAAAACCCTAAAATT
Organism: Sialis fuliginosa; assembly: GCA_961205875.1. Taxonomy (NCBI): domain Eukaryota; kingdom Metazoa; phylum Arthropoda; class Insecta; order Megaloptera; family Sialidae; genus Sialis; species Sialis fuliginosa. The sequence continues at coordinate 3,215,188 of OY540822.1, read as the reverse complement.
TGGAAACAAGGTGCCATATTTTCTAAACAATTAAATGTATGAAAAATTTTTTTTACAAAAGTTTCTTACTTTTTTATGATCTTTAAAATTATCTACTTTTGGATATACCGTTCTATTTGATTTTGCTGAGAAACGTGCATGTACCCCTCAAACTACCCCCCAAAAGGGAGTTTTAGGGGGTTGAAAATATTTTCATGAAATTCTTTAGGGTCGATATACCTATATAATAAATTTTTTATTATAAGAATCTATCTTCAATAGTTTGGACGTAAAACATAGTGGACGGGTGGTCTGAAACACCCGGTATATAATACATGTATAACATACTAGCCCGATCATTTTATATCAAATTCGATGTAAGATGCAAAAAAACTGCCTAGTCGAAACTTTTGACGCAGTTGTGTGTCCCCGTCGGAGTAGATAATGAAATCACATTCTTGCCCATAAACTAGTTACCGGAAGTGTCCGCCATCGTTTTTGTCGATTTGAACGCGTATTTTGCATTTCTCGATAAAAAGGAGATTTTATAGAGAAGTTAATTCTCTAAAATCTTCATAAAGTCAATATTGTTGAAAAAATATTATTTATTGCTAATAATAAGCAAAAACTGTTAAAAATTAGAAGAGTGGCGCAGTTTTTTCAACTTTTATACCATTTCTATTGAAAATAAGTGGCACATTTAAATGACAAAGTTGTAGAGGACTTAATTCCCAACAGCTTTTGTGCAAACAAGTTTTTCGTACGACGCATAGATGACAGTCGAGAACGCGCTCAACACAGCGGTATGGAGGAAATCGCGCTGTTGAACACAATACAGTTCAATACAGGATAGTTCAATACTGTGTCCGGCTTTCCCAGCGCACTTCCCGTAGGAGATAGAAAAAAAGTTTGGTACATAATATTATTGGTTTGAAAAGATCAACGTCCTAAAATTATTTTCAACAATACAGGGTGTCCCATTTTTCCCTATAACAAAAACATTTTTTTTTAATGGAACACCCTGTAATGTTTTAAGTCTTTCAATGTCATTTTTTAACCTCTACATTAACGTCTACTAATTTTTTGATTCAGTAACAGTTTTCCCAATTTATTATTTTTTTCTGAAAAATAATCCATATTCAGGCTCAACCATACAAAATCTTACGTCGTACGAAAAACTTGTTTGTACAAAAGCTGTTGGGAATTGAGTCCTCTACAACTTTGTCATTTAAATGTGCCACTTATTTTCAATAAAAAAGGTATTAAAGTTGAAAAAACTGCGCCACTCTTCTAATTTTTAACAGTTTTTGCTTATTATTAGCAATAAATAATGTTTTTTCAACAATATTGAATTTATAAAGATTGTAGAGAATTAAATTCTCTATAAAATTGTTACTAACCTTTATATCGAGAAATGTAAAATACGTGTTGAAATCGACAAAAACACAAAATCCAAGATGGCGGACACTTCCGGTAAATAATTTATAGGCAAGAATGTGATTTCATCATCTACTCCGCCGGGGACACACAACTGCGTCAAAAGTTTCGGCTAGGCAGTTTTTTTCGTGAAAAAATCTAAAATGATTGGACTATACGTAGTTTTTACTATACAGGGTGAGTCATATCAGGTGAAACAAACTAGAACCGTAGATTGAGAAAAATATTTTAAGCAAAAAACATTATATAAACATGTGTCCGGAAATTTGTCATGAGGGAGCTACAGCCCTCCAAAAATTTTATTCAAAATTAGTTTTTATTTAATATCTGGAGAACCCATTATGCTAAAGTTATGAAATTTGATACGGAGTTTAGTATGAATAAGTATTATTGATTTCCAGTATTAACCAATTATAATTTAGACCAGGGCTGTATGGGCCCAGTAGGCCCATCGATTTTTATCTAGTATTTTTTTGTTCTTTAATTTTTTCCTGAGTTAGATATTTGAATGACACAAAATACACAAAAATATACTTTGCTCATTTATGTATCATAGGATAAACCGTTTACGAGAAATATGGATGCAAAAGAAAGGATGCTGAATTTTACTTAATACGGATGCTTCAATTTACAAAACATATTTTTATATTCTTGTTCTATGATAAAAAATAATAAAAATATACCTCCAAAAATTCATCCTTACCAACAAATTGCCATTTTATGTATAGCTTTATAGTTATGTATGTTAGTAAATTACTTGCAACATAAATAGAACTGGCTATAGGTCTAAGAGGACACGTATAAGATGATATATGTACATGAACTTTTTTCTTACCTTTAATCAAAGAACAGGAATATAGATTTATTTTGTTTAATTTGAAGCATCCGTATTAATAAAATTCTGCATGCTTTCTTTTGCATCGATATTGCTCGTAAACGGTTTATCCCATGATAAATGAGCAAAGTATATTTTTGTGTATTTTGTCTCATACAGCCTTATTCAAATGTCTAACATAGGAAAAAATTAAAGAACAAAAAATACTAGATAAAAATCGATGGGCCTACTGGCCCCTTATAGCCCTGGTCTAAATTATAATTGGTTAATACTGGAAATCAATAATACTTATTAATACTAAACCCATATCAAATTTCATAACTTTAGCATAATGGGTTCTCCAGATATTAAATAAAAACTAATTTTGAATAAAATTTTTGGAGGGCTGTAGCCCCCTCATGACAAATTTCCGGACACATAAAAATATTTTTCTCAATCCACGGTTCATGTTTGTTCCACCTGATATGACTCACCCTGTATAATGCTATACAGGGTGGGGCATTTAAAGTGTTACAGTTGATTATCTCAGAACCATCGCATATCGTCCCCTACAAGGCAAAGTATCGTAAGCGCCATTTTTCTAATTTTACAGGAGGCACAAAAAACTGATTAATATGACCTCAGATGATTATTTTATGATAATTTTATTATTTTTCTTTAATAATATGTATTTTGACACTATTAATTTAACCGCTATAAAGGAATTGAAAAACAATGATTATTTATCAATAAAATGGCGCTTAAGATATTTTATAGCTCCCAATTTCAGTGAGTACTGGTGCTTAAGATACTTTTACTTGGAGGTTAAGATATTTTAGTGTGTTCACTACTTGACAGCACTCAATAATATTATCTTAAAGACCTTTTTTGATTAAAATAATATTTAATTTTATATAACTATTCGCACAATGAAAATAATATTTATGAATTAAGAACACTGGAAATAAAAAATATAAACCAAAACTTTTTAATATTTAATTTGAAAAGTAATGACAATGTTTTTAACGATTACATTTCTGGACTTTGGTTCACAATTAACATAATGTATGCTATTTTGAAATATGATAAGTATCATTACTATACAATATCATTGTCGGATACGATATTCGTGAAACAGAATTCGGTGCTTACGATATTTTATCTGGCGGTTACGATACTTTATAAAACAATGGTAGATACGATGGTCAAAGTTTAAACAGATTTTTTAGTAAAAAAGAGAAGTTTATCACTTATGAAACTTTCAGAATCGATGGGCAGTATCAAGCGGATTATCATAACCAAAAAAACGAAATTTCGCAAAAATGGCGCTTACGATACTTTGCCTTGTAGGGGACGATATTTGAAAAAAATGTTTCAACCAAAAAATGTTTGGTTGTAAGGGGGTCATCTAATAATAATATTTATTTGCTATTTTAACGTGGCCTTCAAGAATATTTGAAGGTCAACATCATTTTTTTAAATAGGAACCTATAGTTTTTATTTAGTAATCTTATTCTACGTGGAAAAACACGAATCTTTCATTAAATTTTTTTTTTGAACAACCCAAGCTTTCCAAGGTATCTAACAAAATAATTCGAGATTTTGAACTTTCAAGAATTTTTTACTCAGAAACCACAAACTTTAGAAAAAAAGTACAGGATACACAAAATATTTATTTTGGTCTAATGAAACTTGGAAAATTATTTTAAAAAATTTAAAAACTTTTTCTATTTATTTTATTTTAGCAAAAACAAAAAAAAGTACGAAATGTTAAAAAAAATCTAGAATAATTCTCCAAGTTTCATTAGACCAAAATAAATATTTTGTGTATCCTGTACTTTTTTTCTAAAGTTTGTGGTTTCTGAGTAAAAAATTCTTGAAAGTTCAAAATCACGAATTATTTTGTTAGATACCTTGGAAAGCTTGGGTTGTTCAAAAAAAAGTTTTCAATGAAAGATTCGTGTTTTTTCAAGTAGAATAAGATTACTAAATAAAAACTATAGGTTCCTATTTAAAAAAAAATGATGTTGACCTTCAAATATTCTTGAAGGCCACGTTAAAATAGCAAATAAATATTACTATTCGATTACCCCCTCACAACCAAATATTTTTTGGTTGAAACATTTTTTTCAAATATGCGATGGTTCTGAAATAATCAACTGTAACACATTAAATGCCCCACCCTGTATATGAGCATTTCCAGTAGTTTTTTAAAAAACAGTATGTCACCGATTTTGCTCCCAATTTCTTTTCTCAAAGTTCATATCAAAAGAACACGTTTCCCAAAATCTTTTCTCCCCGCCCCCTCTTTTGGCCGAATAACGATTTTTTAAACTTTTGAAATCGAGCGAAATTAGACTTTTTTCGATAGTATCTTTTTTTTCAAAATGTCCCTTATTATGCATGTTATAAGGCTTATTTTCTTCGTTTTTTGTTGATCTTTCATTTGAAATCGGTTTTAGAGCCGAATATTCAATTTTGGCCGAATGCGGTACCAAAACATTAAGTTTGATTTTTTGTAAAAATAGTCGATTTTGAAATTGCCGCCAAATATTTTGGTTTCAACCAAAATACTTCCGGTATAGGTCATTTTATTTTATTTTTTATGTAGTTTCCAAATATTTATACATTTTTTAATTTGGTCAAAAACTTTTAAAGTTACACTTGTTTTTAGGTGTCTTATTTTCCAAAAATCGCTATATTCACACCATTAAAACTTTTTTCTCTATACTCCAAATTACACCAAATTTTGGCAAAAGTTTCCTTCCTTTATCCTTAAAACAACCTTAAAAAAACATTTTTTCATATTGTGCTCCTAAGTGAGATATAATTTTTATAAAACACCTAATTACTCGTGTATTAAAGATAAGAATTTACAGGAATTTTCAGTGTTTCTGAAATATCGGGACTCCTGATAATCGAATAAAAAATATACTACTTAATTCGTTATGAAATTGCCTACAAATCTACATAAAGTTTTTGACCAAATTAAAAAATGTATAAATATTTGGAAACTACATAAAAAATAGAATAAAATGACCTATACCGGAAGTATTTTGGTTGAAACCAAAATATTTGGCGGCAATTTCAAAATCGACTATTTTTACAAAAAATCAAACTTAATGTTTTGGTACCGCATTCGGCCAAAATTGAATATTTGGCTCTAAAACCGATTTCAAATGAAAGATCAACAAAAAACGAAGAAAATAAGCCTTATAACATGCATAATAAGGGACATTTTGAAAAAAAAGATACTATCGAAAAAAGTCTAATTTCGCTCGATTTCAAAAGTTTAAAAAATCGTTATTCGGCCAAAAGAGGGGGCGGGGAGAAAAGATTTTGGGAAACGTGTTTTTTTTATATGTACTTTGAGAAAAAAAATTGGAAGCAAAATCGGTAACATACGTGCGCCCTGTTTTTTAAAAAACTACTGGAAATGCTCATATACCGGGTGGACCATTTTAACCTTTAATGGAGAATAACTCGATTGGTAAGTGAAATAATAAAAAAAGTTTTGTACAAAAGTTGTTGGACAAGGAGGAAGACGTACGACCATGACCTTGAATTTGACCTTGACCTTGACCGTAGAGGTTATTTGAAGGCCAAATAACATTTTTTAAATAGAAATGCCTATTTTCGACCCCGGATTCGGAAAGAACGGAAAATTCTACAATAGGATATGTAGATTGATAAGATCAAAATGGTTCACCCGGTATATACAGGGGGGCATTTAAAGTGTTACAGTTGATTATCTCAGAACCATCGCATATTTGAAAAAAATGTTTCAACCAAAAAATTTTGGTTGTAAGGGGGTAATCGAATAGTAATATTTATTTGATATTTTAACGTGGCCTTCAAGAATATTTGAAGGTCAACATCATTTTTTTAAATAGGAACCTATAGTTTTTATTTAGTAATCTTATTTTACGTGAAAAAATACGAATCTTTCATTGTAAACTTTTTTTTGAACAACCCAAGCTTTCCACGGTATCTAACAAAATAATTCGAGATTTTGAATTTTCAATAATTTTTTACTCAGAAACCACAAACTTTAGAAAAAAAGTACAAGATACAAAAAATGTTTATTTTGGTCTAATGAAACTTAGAGAATTATTCTAGATTTTTTTAAACATTTCGTACTTTTTTTTGTTTTTGCTAAAATAAAATAAATAGAAAAAGTTTTTAAATAATTCTCCACGCTTTATTAGACCAAAATAAATATTTTGTGTATCCTGTACTTTTTTTCTAAAGTTTGTGGTATATATAGATATATTTTAAGCAAAAAACATTATATGAACATGTGTCCGGAAATTTTCGTAAGAGGGCTACAGCCCTCCAAAGATTTAATTCAAAATTGGTTTTTATTTAATATCTGGAGACCCCATTGTGTTAAAGTTATGAAATTTGATACAGGGTTTAGTATTAATAAGTGTTATCGATTTCCAGTATTGAACAATTATAATTTAGATCAGGGCTGTATGGGGCCAGTGGGCCCATCGATTTTTATCTAGTATTTTTTTGTTCTTTAATTTTTTCCTGAATTAGACATTTGAATAAGATTGTATGGCACAAAATACACAAAAATATACTTTGCTCATTTATCATAGGATTAACCGTTTACGAGAAATATGGGTGCAATAGAAAGGATGCAGAATTTTACTTAATACGGATGCTTCAAATTACAAAAAATATTTTTATATTCTTGTTCTATGATAAAAAATAAGACAAAAAGATAATAAAAATATACCTCCAAAAATTCATCCTTACCAACAAATAGCCATTTTAAGTATCGCTTTCTAGTTATGTTAGTAAATTACTTGCAACATCAATAGAACTGGCTATAGGTCTAATAGGACACGTATTAGGTGATATATGTACATGAACTTTTTTCTTACCTTTAATCAAAGAACAGAAATATAAATTTATTTTGTTTAATTTGAAGCATCCGTATTAAGTAAAATTCTGCATGTCTTCTTTTGCATCGATATTGCTCGTAAACGGTTTATCCTATGATAAATGAGCAAAGTATATTTTTCTGTATTTTGTCTCATACAGTCTTATTCAAATTTTTAACTCAGGAAAAAATTGAAGAACAAAAAATACTGGATAAAAATCGACGGGCCTCCTGGGCCCATACAACCCTGGTCAAAATTACTATTGGTTGTTACTGGATATATATAACACTTATTAATACTAAACCCTGTATCAAATTTCATAACTATGGCACAATAGGTTCTCAAAATATTAAATAAAAACTAATTTTGAGTAAAATCATTGGAGGGCTGTAGCCCCCTCACGACAAATTTCCGGACACATGTTTATATAATGTTTTTTGCTTAAAATATTTTTCTCGATGTACCGTTCAAGTTTGGCACGACAGTGCTGAATCACCCTGTATACTAATAAAATAAATTCATTATCCCATATTGTTTATGCTGGTGTATTATTAAAACACACGTAGAGCATAACAAGCTGCTCGATGACATCTGGAAACGATAGGTGTTGGGATCACCTGTCAGCATGCTTTACGTTATCGAGTTCCAGAAGAGAGGACTACCCCACGCTCACATCCTGGTCATTCTGAAAGAAGAGGATAAGCTGAGAGAGCCAGATCAGGTTGACCAGTTGATGAGAGCAGAGATCCCAGACCCAGAAACAGAACCGGAATTACACGCTATCGTTACAATGACCATGATGCACGGACCATGTGGTGCATTCAACCCGAATGCCCCGTGTATCTGTGAAGGAAAATGTAGTAAGGGATTTCCTAAATCATTTTCAGAGACAACAGAGGTCAACGTGAACGGATACCCGAGATACCGACGGAGAGACAACGGTGCAGCGGCAGTGGTTCGAGGTAGCAATCTGGACAACCGGTTCGTCGTCCCCTACAACCCGTGGCTGCTCACGAAGAACAACGCCCACATTAACGTTGAGATCTGCTCATCCTTCAAAAGTGTGAAGTACATTTGCAAGTATATATACAAGGGTCACGACTGTGCCTATAAACACAAAACTGTTTCTTGATTATAACATATGTTTCAGGTTGGCATATATTTACCAAAACCCGTCTTTGGACACGGGAAACTTGCCTTTTAAGAGTGCGTTCACTGGACTCTGTGCACGTTCAAGTGGAACCGACGAGAGAACAGGGAAGATTGGTCAGAGGGAATGAAACCAACTTCACTAAGAACAGTGTGTACAAAGAAGTTCTTTAAAGTGTGATGTGTGGACAGAACACACGCTTAGCAAAATCCACGAAAAAAGGGTAGTAATATTTATCTATAATCATTACTTAATAACCAATTTTTCAGTTCAGGTAACAGATAGAACCAACGGGAGCAAGGAAGATTGGTCATAAGGATGGAGACCATTTTCACAATGAACATCATCTATCTAGAAGTTCTATTGAGAGTGACGTGCAGACAGAACACGCGCTTGGAAAAATCCACGAAAAAAGGTTAGTAGTATTTATCTATAAAACAGTCATTACTTTTAATAACCAATTTTTCAGTTACAGGTGACAGAACTAATGAGGGAGCAAGGTATATTGGCCATCGTGTTCTTAGGAGTGCGACATGCAAACAGAACACTTGTTTGGAAAAATCCTGAAAAAAAAACGGAGTGGCATTTATCTATAAAACACAGTTATTACTATTTAACTTATTTTTCAGTAGTTTCAGAGACAGAACTATATAATCATAAATTACTTTAATATTAATATTTGTATTAAATATATTCTATCTTGCTATAACAGCTGTTTAGGTGTATTAAAATATCGTATTTTTCTTCTATGTATAATTTTATTGTATATGTATATTTGGTTATTTATATTGATAATTGTTTATGTAAATATATTTTATTGTTTATGTTTTTTTTTATTTTTAAATATATTTTTTTAAATTTAGTTCAGTTTGTTATTTATTTCACCTATATTAATAATACCACCTAATTTTGAAATAAAAAACGTTTGTCATTGTTTATAAAATGATAATTTATTAATAAATGTTTAATTTATAATAAATATTAGATTGTCTTTATGTAAAATGTTTTCTTAATATTGTGCAAATGTATATTTATTATAACGTTATTTTAATTAATAGAAATTATAGATTATAAATTACTTGCAGATGAATTTTATTTCATCTAAACATGATATTTTTGATTGCTGGTGTTTGAAAATGTGTTAGATCAAGATTTCACATATTTGCATTGTGTAACTATTATTGTTTTCAATTGTAACATATGAGTAAGAGTATATTATACCTTTAACCTATAATAATGCATTGTCTATGCCATAGACATAGAGAATGGATAGAGCATTCTGTATTAACTCAATGGTGTAACATCTGTTCAAAAAGGGAGAGAGAGATATATTGTAGTTTGGAATATATCTACCTCTTTTTCTAAGAATCTGATTGGTAGCTTACTATGATTTTTGTGCAATAAGTTTTTTATTAGAAAATAATATATAGAAAATAATATAAACAATAAACATACTATAATGGTTCACATTTCATCGAGGAAATTAAAAAATTAAAAATCAATTGATCTGATAGAAATTTGCAAAATTATGAACGGATATTCCGGGAAAATAACATTTTTGATACCAAAAATATTAAATATACAGGGTAGTTCAATAGTGCGTCCGGCTTTCCTAGCGCACTTCCCGTAGGAGATAGAAAAAAAAGTTTGGTACATAATATTATTGGTTTGAAAAGATCAACGTCGTAAAATTATTTTCAACATTACAGGGTGTCCCACTTTTGCGGTATAACAAAAACAAAGATTTTTTAAATGGAATACCCTGTAACGTTTTATGTCTTCCGATGTCGTTTCTTAACCTCTACATTAACGTCTGTTCATTTTTTAATTTAGTGACAGTGTTGCCAAATTAGAATTTTTTTTCCGAAAAATAATCCATATTCAGGCTCAACTATAAAAATCGTAGCGACCTCGTTTTTTTTGAAGTGATAAATTTTTTTAGCAATAATGTTAGTCCAGGTAAAGAGTAACATTTTGATAATAAACAATTTTAATTTAGTTCTACAGGGTGTTAATAAAAAAATGCCAAAATTTACAATCTTCACATCAACTCATTTTTTTCAAATGTGACTACCCTTTTTTTATTTCACTATTCGATGGTTTTTTTTCTCCTTTTCAATTTGTATAGGATATATCTTATGTCCAAGCCCCATACTTACTGAGATATTCAATAATTTTCACAAAAGTAACCATTTCATTAAGTTTTTATGCACCGAAGTAAGCCAAACAAATGTAAAATAAATGCGAAACAATTACAAAACAAATGTCGATGAATTGATTTGTGCCTGGATGAAAATGGAAGACATTTCAAACATTTATTGTAGTCTTTTATCTTTAATATGTATTTTCAATTTTTTTACTTATAGTTTTTTGAATAAAATAAATAATTTTATTACATAAGTATTATCCGTTTTAATTATAAAATTTAATCAAATGTTACATTGATACTTAAGTACTTACATTTTGGCATTTATTTTGCATTTGTTTGGCCTACTTCGGTGCATAAAAACTTGATGAAATGGTTACTTTTGTGAAAATTATTGAATATCTCAGAAAGTATGGGGCTTAGACATAAGATATCTCCTATACAAATTGAAAAGGAGAAAAAAACCCATCGAATAGTGAAATAAAAAAAGGGTAGTCACATTTGAAAAAAATGAGTTTTATCATTTTGAAGATTGTAAATTTTGGCATTTTTAAATTAAAATTGTTTATTATCAAAATGTTACTCTTTACCTGGACTAACATTTTTTATAGTTGAGCCTGAATATGGATTATTTTTCGGAAAAAAAATTCTAATTTGGCAACACTGTCACTAAATTAAAAAATGAACAGACGTTAATGTAGAGGTTAAGAAACGACATTGGAAGACAAAACGTTATAGGGATTTCCATTTAAAAAAATCTTTGTTTTTGTTATACTGCAAAAGTGGGACACCCTGTATTGTTGAAAATAATTTTACGACGTTGATCTTTTCAAACCAATAATATTATGTACTAAACTTTTTTTCTATATCCTACAGGAGGTGCGCTAGGAAAGCCGGACGCACTATTGAACTATCCTGTATATTAATAAAAAATAGTTTTAAATCAATTCCCATGTGGTTGCTTCAAAATTATGATGTCGGATTGCACATACAAACAGCACATACAAGATTTACTTAACAAAATTTTAAATATTTTTTTGATATTAGAACAAGATATTAAAATTGGTTAAAAAAATTCGAAACTTATATTATTTAGAAATAAATAATTGTTTCTTTTTTTAAATAATTTTTTTTATAACGTTAATTATTTCAACCTCTTTATATACATATACACTCACGGAAAAAATTAAAGGACCACTTTTATTTTTCGAAAAAATTGCTCATTTTCAAAGTAATGCCGATAGGTCAAATATGATCCATTTTTTACTTATAGGATATGAAAATTGAAGGAAATTTTATCATCTTTTCGAATTTAGGGGTATATTTGTTTTATTAAACTTATTATTGTGACCAAATCGCGGTTTAATAAAAAATAAAAAAATTGATTTTTTTTTGCAATTTTGAACCATACCCACGGGGATGTAAAATTTTTTTTCTAAAATTTCAAGATAACCATTTTGTAGGAAATTTGTTCAGCTTTAAAACGCTTTTTCGAATTTGTTTTATAATTTTTTGGTGTTACGATATTAGAGTTTGAATGAAAAAAGTACCAAAAAGTTTTAAACGACCATAAAGGGCCTAATGTTAGTCGCACAGAAAAGAAAAAAAAAGAATATTAAAGCATAAATAATCACCTATTGTCTAGTAGCATTTATAAAATGTTTAATTTTAACTTAACCCTTCAAATACGAAAAACAAAACAGTGTTCGAATTTAAATAATCCTGTAAAAATAACCTTTTTTTAATCATAGATCTGATGTTTAGAATGTATCCAGAAATTATGTTCTATCAAAGAACATGAAAATTAGACTTATTACCTTCTATGTGAATAAAGGTTCCAGTAAAAATCTTTTAATTTGGCTGAGAAATTGCATTTTGAATTTTTTGTATACGTTTAGGATTTGACCGTACTTTTTATAACAAGTTTTTCTTTGGGATTTTTTTTCGAAAAACAATCAATTTTTGAGAAAAATTGTAAGAAGGAAAAAGTTTTTCTTTCTTGTTAAAGAATATTCTTATTTTTTTTCAGATGTTTTATATCAATATTGTGGGATTAAATTTATTTTTAATAGGGTACTTTTTCATTCAAACTTGAATATCTTGGCATCAAAAAATGTGACAATCATTTTTTAAAAAGCATTTTGAAGCTGAGAAAATTTATTAAATGTTGAATATCATGGAATTTTGAAAAAAAATAATCATACATCCCCGTGTGAAATTTCTATAACTGCAAATAAATAATTAATTTTTTTTAGTCAACTACGTGTGGACCAAAAAAATTCAGTTACTTTGAACGAATAAGCGGTGAAAATTCAATGAAAATTAATTTAACTATCGAAATCAAGAGTCTTTAATATGTTGTTGAACGTTTTTTCATGACCACACGCAGTTGACTGAAATTAAAAATTGAAATTTTTTGTAATTATGGAAGTTTCACACGGGGATGTATGATTTCTTTTGACACGGCTCTGCTCTCGGGTCAGATGCCTGGTCCATTATCTATGTCTATGGTCTATGTTTAGTTTTTTTCTAATTATAAATGTTTAATGGATTACGTTTGAGGTTAGGATGAGTTGTACATGTAATAATATCGACTCTTATTGCCAAATAGCATCCAAACTATTCGAATCGTTTCAAAATATTTGATCCGATATGATCGAATTGGATTTAAAATTAATTATTATATTTGTATTATCGAATTAAGTCAAAAAGTGTCAATTCACTCAAATTACATCTAATTATGTCAAATCTAGTCGTTTCGGCTCTAAATTGCCAAATAGCATCCAAACTATTCGAATCGTTTCAAAAAATTAGATCCGATATGATCGAATTGGATTTAAAATTAATTATTTTATTTGTATTATCGAATTGAGTCAAAAAGTGTCAATTCACACAAATTACATCAAATTATGTCAAATCTAGTCGTTTCGACACTAAATTGCCAAATAGCTTCCAAACTATTCGAATTGTTTCAAAAAATTAGATCCGATATGATCGAATTGGATTTAAAATTAATTATTTTATTTGTATTATCGAATTGAGTCAAAAAGTGTCAATTCACTCAAATTACATCAAATTATGTCAAATCTAGTCGATTCGACTCTAAATTACCATATAGCATCCAAACTATTCAAATCGTTTCAAAATATTTGATCCGATATGATCGAATTGGATTTAAAATTAATTATTTTATTTGTATTATCGAATTGAGTCAAAAAGTGTCAATTCACTCAAATTACATCAAATTATGTCAAATCTAGTCGTTTCGGCTCTAAATTGCCAAATATCATCCAAACTATTCGAATCGTTTCAAAAAATTAGATCCGGTATGATCGAATTGGATTTAAAATTAATCATTTTATTTGTATTATCGAATTGAGTCAAAAAATGTCAATTCACACAAATTACATCAAATTATGTCAAATCTAGTCGTTTCGACTCTAAATTGCCAAATAGCATCCAAACTATTCGAATCGTTTCAAAATATTTGACCCGATATGATAGAATTGGATTTAAAATTAATTATTATATTTGTATTATCGAATTGAGTCAAAAAGTGTCAATTCACTCAAATTACATCAAATTATGTCAAATCTAGTCGTTTCGACTCTAAATTGCCAAATAGCATCCAAACTATTCGAATCGTTTCGAAAAATTAGATCCGATATGATCGAATTGGATTTAAAATTAATTATTTTATTTGTATTATCGAATTGAGTCAAAAAGTGTCAATTCACTCAAATTACATCAAATTATGTTAAATCTAGTAAATTCGACTCTAAATTGCCAAATAGCATCCAAACTATTCGAATCGTTTCAAAAAATTAGATCCGATATGATCGAATTGGATTTAAAATTAATTATTTTATTTGTATTATCGAATTGAGTCAATAAGTGTCAATTCACTCAAATTACATCAAATGATGTCAAATCTAGTCGTTTCGACTCTAAATTGCCAAATAGCATCCAAACTATTCGAATCGTTTCAAAAAATTAGATCCGATATGATCGAATTGGATTTAAAATTAATTATTTTATTTGTATTATCGAATTGAGTCAAAAAGTGTCAATTCACCCAAATTACATCAAATTATGTTAAATCTAGTAAATTCGACTCTGAATTGCCAAATAGCATCCAAACTATTCGAATCGTTTCAAAAAATTAGATCCGATATGATCGAATTGGATTTAAAATTTATTCTTTTATTTGTATTATCGAATTGAGTCAAAAATTGTCAATTCACTCAAATTACATCAAATTATGTCAAATCTAGTCGTTTCGTCTCTAAATTGCCAAATAGCATCCAAACTATTCGAATCGTTTCAAAAAATTAGATCCGATATGATCGAATTGGATTTAAAATTAATTATTTTATTTGTATTATCGAATTGAGTCAAAAAGTGTAAATTCACTCAAATTACATCAAATTTTGTTAAATCTAGTAAATTCGACTCTAAATTGCCAAATAGCATCCAAACTATTCGAATCGTTTCAAAATATTTGATCCGATATGATCGAATTGGATTTAAAATTAATTATTTTATTTGTATTATCGAACTGAGTCAAAAAGTGTCAATTCACTCAAATTACATCAAATTATGTCAAATCTAGTCGATTTGACTCTAAATTGCCAAATAGCATCCAAACTATTCGAATCGTTGCAAAAAATTAGATCCGATATGATCGAATTGGATTTAAAATTATATATTTTATTTGTATTATCGAATTGAGTCAAAAAGTGTCAATTCACTCAAATTACATCAAATTATGTCAAATCTAGTCGTTTCGACTCTAAATTTCCAAAGCATCCAAACTATTCGAATCGTTTCGAAAAATTAGATCCGATATGATCGAATTGGATTTAAAATTAATTATTTTATTTGTATTATCGAATTGAGTCAAAAAGTATCAATTCACTCAAATTACATCAAATTATGACAAATCTAGTCGTTTCGACTCTAAATTGCCAAATAGCATCCAAACTATTTGAATCGTTTCAAAAAATTAGATCCGATATGATCGAATTGGAATTAAAATTAATTATTTTATTTGTATTATCGTATTGAGTCAAAAAGTGTCAATTCACTCAAATTACATCAAATTATGTTAAATCTAGTAAATTCGACTCTGAATTGCCAAATAGCATCCAAACTATTCGAATCGTTTCAAAAAATTAGATCCGATATTATCGAATTGGATTTAAAATTTATTCTTTTATTTGTATTATCGAATTGAGTCAAAAAGTGTCAATTCACTCAAATTACATCAAATTATGTTAAATCTATTCGTGTCGACTCTAAATTGCCATATAGCATCCAAACTATTCAAATCGTTTCAAAATATTTGATCCGATATGATCGCATTGGATTTAAAATTAATTATTTTATTTGTATTATCGAATTGAGTCAAAAAGTGTCAATTCACTCAAATTACATCAAATTATGTTAAATCTAGTATATTCGACTCTAAATTGCCAAATAGCATCCAAACTATTCGAATCGTTTCAAAATATTTGACCTGATATGATAGAATTGGATTTAAAATTAAATATTTTATTTGTATTATCGAATTTAGTCAAAAAGTGTCAATTCACTCAAATTACATCAAATTATGTTAAATCTAGTAAATTCGACTCTGAATTGCCAAATAGCATCCAAACTATTCGAATCGTTTCAAAAAATTAGATCCGATATTATCGAATTGGATTTAAAATTTATTCTTTTATTTGTATTATCGAATTGAGTCAAAAAGTGTCAATTCACTCAAATTACATCAAATTATGTTAAATCTATTCGTGTCGACTCTAAATTGCCATATAGCATCCAAACTATTCAAATCGTTTCAAAATATTTGATCCGATATGATCGCATTGGATTTAAAATTAATTATTTTATTTGTATTATCGAATTGAGTCAAAAAGTGTCAATTCACTCAAATTACATCAAATTATGTTAAATCTAGTATATTCGACTCTAAATTGCCAAATAGCATCCAAACTATTCGAATCGTTTCAAAATATTTGACCTGATATGATAGAATTGGATTTAAAATTAAATATTTTATTTGTATTATCGAATTTAGTCAAAAAGTGTCAATTCACTCAAATTACATCAAATTATGTCAAATCTATTCGTTTCGACTCTAAATTGCCAAATAGCATCCAAACTATTCGAATCGTTTCAAAAAATTAGATCCCATATGATCGAATTGGATTTAAAATTAATTATTTTATTTGTATTATCGAATTGAGTCAAAAAGTGTCAATTCACTCAAATTACATCAAATTATGTTAAATCTAGTAAATTCGACTCTAAATTGCCAAATAGCATCCAAACTATTCGAATCGTTTCAAAATATTTGATCCGATATGATCGAATTGGATTTAAAATTAAATATTTTATTTGTATTATCGAATTTAGTCAAAAAGTGTCAATTCACTCAAATTACATCAAATTATGTCAAATCTAGTCGTTTCGACACTAAATTGCCAAATAGCTTCTAAACTATTCGAATCGTTTCAAAAAATTAGATCCCATATGATCGAATTGGATTTAAAATTAATTATTTTATTTGTATTATCGAATTGAGTCAAAAAGTGTCAATTCACTCAAATTACATCAAATTATGTCAAATCTAGTCGATTCGACTCTAAATTACCATATAGCATCCAAACTATTCAAATCGTTTCAAAATATTTGATCCGATATGATCGAATTGGATTTAAAATTAATTATTTTATTTGTATTATCGAATTGAGTCAAAAAGTGTCAATTCACTCAAATTACATCAAATTATGTCAAATCTAGTCGTTTCGGCTCTAAATTGCCAAATATCATCCAAACTATTCGAATCGTTTCAAAAAATTAGATCCGGTATGATCGAATTGGATTTAAAATTAATCATTTTATTTGTATTATCGAATTGAGTCAAAAAATGTCAATTCACACAAATTACATCAAATTATGTCAAATCTAGTCGTTTCGACTCTAAATTGCCAAATAGCATCCAAACTATTCGAATCGTTTCAAAATATTTGACCCGATATGATAGAATTGGATTTAAAATTAATTATTATATTTGTATTATCGAATTGAGTCAAAAAGTGTCAATTCACTCAAATTACATCAAATTATGTCAAATCTAGTCGTTTCGACTCTAAATTGCCAAATAGCATCCAAACTATTCGAATCGTTTCGAAAAATTAGATCCGATATGATCGAATTGGATTTAAAATTAATTATTTTATTTGTATTATCGAATTGAGTCAAAAAGTGTCAATTCACTCAAATTACATCAAATTATGTTAAATCTAGTAAATTCGACTCTGAATTGCCAAATAGCATCCAAACTATTCGAATCGTTTCAAAAAATTAGATCCGATATGATCGAATTGGATTTAAAATTAATTATTTTATTTGTATTATCGAATTGAGTCAAAAAGTGTCAATTCACTCAAATTACATCAAATGATGTCAAATCTAGTCGTTTCGACTCTAAATTGCCAAATAGCATCCAAACTATTCGAATCGTTTCAAAAAATTAGATCCGATATGATCGAATTGGATTTAAAATTAATTATTTTATTTGTATTATCGAATTGGGTCAAAAAGTGTAAATTCACTCAAATTACATCAAATTTTGTTAAATCTAGTAAATTCGACTCTAAATTGCCAAATAGCATCCAAACTATTCGAATCGTTTCAAAATATTTGATCCGATATGATCGAATTGGATTTAAAATTAATTATTTTATTTGTATTATCGAACTGAGTCAAAAAGTGTCAATTCACTCAAATTACATCAAATTATGTCAAATCTAGTCGATTCGACTCTTAATTGCCAAATAGCATCCAAACTATTCGAATCGTTTCACAATATTTGATCCGATATGATCGAATTGGATTTAAAATTTATTCTTATATTTGTATTATCGAATTGAGTCAAAAAGTGTCAATTCACTCAAATTACATCAAATTATGTTAAATCTAGTCGTTTCGACTCTAAATTGCCAAATAGCATCCAAACTATTCGAATCGTTTCGAAAAATTAGATCCGATATGATCGAATTGGATTAAAAATTAATTATTTTATTTGTATTATCGAATTGAGTCAAAAAGTGTCAATTCACCCAAATTACATCAAATTATGTTAAATCTAGTAAATTCGACTCTGAATTGCCAAATAGCATCCAAACTATTCGAATCGTTTCAAAAAATTAGATCCGATATGATCGAATTGGATTTAAAATTTATTCTTTTATTTGTATTATCGAATTGAGTCAAAAAGTGTCAATTCACTCAAATTACATCAAATTATGTCAAATCTATTCGTTTCGACTCTAAATTGCCAAATAGCATCCAAACTATTCGAATCGTTTCAAAAAATTAGATCCCATATGATCGAATTGGATTTAAAATTAATTATTTTATTTGTATTATCGAATTGAGTCAAAAAGTGTCAATTCACTCAAATTACATCAAATTATGTTAAATCTAGTAAATTCGACTCTAAATTGCCAAATAGCATCCAAACTATTCGAATCGTTTCAAAATATTTGATCCGATATGATCGAATTGGATTTAAAATTAAATATTTTATTTGTATTATCGAATTTAGTCAAAAAGTGTCAATTCACTCAAATTACATCAAATTATGTCAAATCTAGTCGTTTCGACACTAAATTGCCAAATAGCTTCTAAACTATTCGAATCGTTTCAAAAAATTAGATCCCATATGATCGATTTGGATTTAAAATTAATTATTTTATTTGTATTATCGAATTGAGTCAAAAAGTGTCAATTCACTCAAATTACATCAAATTATGTTAAATCTAGTAAATTCGACTCTAAATTGCCAAATAGCATCCAAACTATTCGAATCGTTTCAAAATATTTGATCCGATATGATCGAATTGGATTTAAAATTAATTATTTTATTAGTATTATCGAATTGAGTCAAAAAGTGTCAATTCACTCAAATTACATCAACCTATGTCAAATCTAGTCGTTTCGACTATAAATTGCCAAATAGCATCCAAACTATTCGAATCGTTTCAAAAAATTAGATCCGATATGATCGAATTGGATTCAAAATTTATTCTTTTATTTGTATTATCGAATTGAGTCAAAAATTGTCAATTCACTGAAATTACATCAAATTATGTTAAATCTAGTAAATTCGACTCTAAATTGCCAAATAGCATCCAAACTATTCGAATCGTTTCAAAAAATTAGATCCGATATGATCGAATTGGATTTAAAATTAATTATTTTATTTGTATTATCGAATTGAGTCAAAAAGTGTAAATTCACTCAAATTACATCAAATTTTGTTAAATCTAGTAAATTCGACTCTAAATTGCCAAATAGCATCCAAACTATTCGAATCGTTTCAAAATATTTGATCCGATATGATCGAATTGGATTTAAAATTAATTATTTTATTTGTATTATCGAACTGAGTCAAAAAGTGTCAATTCACTCAAATTACATCAAATTATGTCAAATCTAGTCGATTCGACTCTTAATTGCCAAATAGCATCCAAACTATTCGAATCGTTTCACAATATTTGATCCGATATGATCGAATTGGATTTAAAATTTATTCTTATATTTGTATTATCGAATTGAGTCAAAAAGTGTCAATTCACTCAAATTACATCAAATTATGTTAAATCTAGTCGTTTCGACACTAAATTGCCAAATAGCATCCAAACTATTCGAATCGTTTCGAAAAATTAGATCCGATATGATCGAATTGGATTAAAAATTAATTATTTTATTTGTATTATCGAATTGAGTCAAAAAGTGTCAATTCACTCAAATTACATCAAATTATGTTAAATCTAGTCGATTCGACTCTGAATTGCCAAATAGCATCCAAACTATTCGAATCGTTTCAAAAAATTAGATCCGATATGATCGAATTGGATTTAAAATTAATTATTTTATTTGTATTATCGAATTGAGTCAAAAAGTGTCAATTCACTCAAATTACATCAAATTATGTTAAATCTAGTAAATTCGACTCTGAATTGCCAAATAGCATCCAAACTATTCGAATCGTTTCAAAAAATTAGATCCGATATGTTCGAATTGGATTTAAAATTTATTCTTTTATTTGTATTATCGAATTGAGTCAAAAAGTGTCAATTCACTCAAATTACATCAAATTATGTCAAATCTAGTCGTTTCGACTCTAAATTGCCAAATAGCATCCAAACTATTCGAATCGTTTCAAAATATTTGACCCGATATGATAGAATTGGATTTAAAATTAATTATTATATTTGTATTATCGAATTGAGTCAAAAAGTGTCAATTCACTCAAATTACATCAAATTATGTCAAATCTAGTCGTTTCGACTCTAAATTGCCAAATAGCATCCAAACTATTCGAATCGTTTCGAAAAATTAGATCCGATATGATCGAATTGGATTAAAAATTAATTATTTTATTTGTATTATCGAATTGAGTCAAAAAGTGTCAATTCACTCAAATTACATCAAATTATGTTAAATCTAGTAAATTCGACTCTGAATTGCCAAATAGCATCCAAACTATTCGAATCGTTTCAAAAAATTAGATCCGATATGATCGAATTGGATTTAAAATTAATTATTTTATTTGTATAATCGAATTGAGTCAAAAAGTGTCAATTCACTCAAATTACATCAAATTATGTCAAATCTAGTCGTTTCGACTCTAAATTGCCAAATAGCATCCAAACTATTCGAATCGTTTCAAAAAATTAGATCCGATATGATCGAATTGGATTTAAAATTAATTATTTTATTTGTATTATCGAATTGAGTCAAATAGTGTAAATTCACTCAAATTACATCAAATTTTGTTAAATCTAGTAAATTCGACTCTGAATTGCCAAATAGCATCCAAACTATTCGAATCGTTTCAAAATATTTGATCCGATATGATCGAATTGGATTTAAAATTTATTCTTTTATTTGTATTATCGAATTGAGTCAAAAATTGTCAATTCACTTAAATTACATCAAATTATGTCAAATCTAGTCGTTTTGACTCTAAATTGCCAAATAGCATCCAAACTATTCGAATCGTTTCAAAAAATTAGATCCGATATGATCGAATTGGATTTAAAATTAATAATTTTATTTGTATTATCGAATTGAGTCAAAAAGTGTCAATTCACTCAAATTACATCAAATTATGTCAAATCTAGTCGTTTCGACTCTAAATTGCCAAATAGCATCCAAACTATTCGAATCGTTTCAAAAAATTAATTCCGATATGATCGAATTGGATTCAAAATTTATTCTTTTATTTGTATTATCGAATTGAGTCAAAAATTGTCAATTCACTCAAATTACATCAAATTATGTCAAATCTAGTCGTGTCGACTCTAAATTGCCAAATAGCATCCAAACTATTCGAATCGTTTCAAAAAATTAGATCCGATATGATCGAATTGGATTTAAAATTAATAATTTTATTTGTATTATCGAATTGAGTCAAAAAGTATCAATTCACTCAAATTACATCAAATTATGTCAAATCTAGTCGTTTCGACACTAAATTGCCAAATAGCTTCCAAACTATTCGAATCGTTTCAAAAAATTAGATCCCATATGATCGAATTGGATTTAAAATTAATTATTTTATTAGTATTATCGAATTGAGTCAAAAAGTGTCAATTCACTCAAATTACATCAAATTATGTTAAATCTAGTAAATTCGACTCTGAATTGCCAAATAGCATCCAAACTATTCGAATCGTTTCAAAAAATTAGATCCGATATTATCGAATTGGATTTAAAATTTATTCTTTTATTTGTATTATCGAATTGAGTCAAAAAGTGTCAATTCACTCAAATTACATCAAATTATGTTAAATCTATTCGTGTCGACTCTAAATTGCCATATAGCATCCAAACTATTCAAATCGTTTCAAAATATTTGATCCGATATGATCGCATTGGATTTAAAATTAATTATTTTATTTGTATTATCGAATTGAGTCAAAAAGTGTCAATTCACTCAAATTACATCAAATTATGTTAAATCTAGTATATTCGACTCTAAATTGCCAAATAGCATCCAAACTATTCGAATCGTTTCAAAATATTTGACCTGATATGATAGAATTGGATTTAAAATTAAATATTTTATTTGTATTATCGAATTTAGTCAAAAAGTGTCAATTCACTCAAATTACATCAAATTATGTCAAATCTATTCGTTTCGACTCTAAATTGCCAAATAGCATCCAAACTATTCGAATCGTTTCAAAAAATTAGATCCCATATGATCGAATTGGATTTAAAATTAATTATTTTATTTGTATTATCGAATTGAGTCAAAAAGTGTCAATTCACTCAAATTACATCAAATTATGTTAAATCTAGTAAATTCGACTCTAAATTGCCAAATAGCATCCAAACTATTCGAATCGTTTCAAAATATTTGATCCGATATGATCGAATTGGATTTAAAATTAAATATTTTATTTGTATTATCGAATTTAGTCAAAAAGTGTCAATTCACTCAAATTACATCAAATTATGTCAAATCTAGTCGTTTCGACACTAAATTGCCAAATAGCTTCTAAACTATTCGAATCGTTTCAAAAAATTAGATCCCATATGATCGAATTGGATTTAAAATTAATTATTTTATTTGTATTATCGAATTGAGTCAAAAAGTGTCAATTCACTCAAATTACATCAAATTATGTCAAATCTAGTCGATTCGACTCTAAATTACCATATAGCATCCAAACTATTCAAATCGTTTCAAAATATTTGATCCGATATGATCGAATTGGATTTAAAATTAATTATTTTATTTGTATTATCGAATTGAGTCAAAAAGTGTCAATTCACTCAAATTACATCAAATTATGTCAAATCTAGTCGTTTCGGCTCTAAATTGCCAAATATCATCCAAACTATTCGAATCGTTTCAAAAAATTAGATCCGGTATGATCGAATTGGATTTAAAATTAATCATTTTATTTGTATTATCGAATTGAGTCAAAAAATGTCAATTCACACAAATTACATCAAATTATGTCAAATCTAGTCGTTTCGACTCTAAATTGCCAAATAGCATCCAAACTATTCGAATCGTTTCAAAATATTTGACCCGATATGATAGAATTGGATTTAAAATTAATTATTATATTTGTATTATCGAATTGAGTCAAAAAGTGTCAATTCACTCAAATTACATCAAATTATGTCAAATCTAGTCGTTTCGACTCTAATTTGCCAAATAGCATCCAAACTATTCGAATCGTTTCGAAAAATTAGATCCGATATGATCGAATTGGATTTAAAATTAATTATTTTATTTGTATTATCGAATTGAGTCAAAAAGTGTCAATTCACTCAAATTACATCAAATTATGTTAAATCTAGTAAATTCGACTCTGAATTGCCAAATAGCATCCAAACTATTCGAATCGTTTCAAAAAATTAGATCCGATATGATCGAATTGGATTTAAAATTAATTATTTTATTTGTATTATCGAATTGAGTCAAAAAGTGTCAATTCACTCAAATTACATCAAATGATGTCAAATCTAGTCGTTTCGACTCTAAATTGCCAAATAGCATCCAAACTATTCGAA
Organism: Sialis fuliginosa; assembly: GCA_961205875.1. Taxonomy (NCBI): domain Eukaryota; kingdom Metazoa; phylum Arthropoda; class Insecta; order Megaloptera; family Sialidae; genus Sialis; species Sialis fuliginosa. Next base: position 3,191,156 of record OY540822.1, on the reverse strand, counting down.
TCGTTTCAAAAAATTAGATCCGATATGATCGAATTGGATTTAAAATTAATTATTTTATTTGTATTATCGAATTGAGTCAAAAAGTGTAAATTCACTCAAATTACATCAAATTTTGTTAAATCTAGTAAATTCGACTCTAAATTGCCAAATAGCATCCAAACTATTCGAATCGTTTCAAAATATTTGATCCGATATGATCGAATTGGATTTAAAATTAATTATTTTATTTGTATTATCGAACTGAGTCAAAAAGTGTCAATTCACTCAAATTACATCAAATTATGTCAAATCTAGTCGATTCGACTCTTAATTGCCAAATAGCATCCAAACTATTCGAATCGTTTCACAATATTTGATCCGATATGATCGAATTGGATTTAAAATTTATTCTTATATTTGTATTATCGAATTGAGTCAAAAAGTGTCAATTCACTCAAATTACATCAAATTATGTTAAATCTAGTCGTTTCGACTCTAAATTGCCAAATAGCATCCAAACTATTCGAATCGTTTCGAAAAATTAGATCCGATATGATCGAATTGGATTAAAAATTAATTATTTTATTTGTATTATCGAATTGAGTCAAAAAGTGTCAATTCACCCAAATTACATCAAATTATGTTAAATCTAGTAAATTCGACTCTGAATTGCCAAATAGCATCCAAACTATTCGAATCGTTTCAAAAAATTAGATCCGATATGATCGAATTGGATTTAAAATTTATTCTTTTATTTGTATTATCGAATTGAGTCAAAAAGTGTCAATTCACTCAAATTACATCAAATTATGTCAAATCTATTCGTTTCGACTCTAAATTGCCAAATAGCATCCAAACTATTCGAATCGTTTCAAAAAATTAGATCCCATATGATCGAATTGGATTTAAAATTAATTATTTTATTTGTATTATCGAATTGAGTCAAAAAGTGTCAATTCACTCAAATTACATCAAATTATGTTAAATCTAGTAAATTCGACTCTAAATTGCCAAATAGCATCCAAACTATTCGAATCGTTTCAAAATATTTGATCCGATATGATCGAATTGGATTTAAAATTAAATATTTTATTTGTATTATCGAATTTAGTCAAAAAGTGTCAATTCACTCAAATTACATCAAATTATGTCAAATCTAGTCGTTTCGACACTAAATTGCCAAATAGCTTCTAAACTATTCGAATCGTTTCAAAAAATTAGATCCCATATGATCGATTTGGATTTAAAATTAATTATTTTATTTGTATTATCGAATTGAGTCAAAAAGTGTCAATTCACTCAAATTACATCAAATTATGTTAAATCTAGTAAATTCGACTCTAAATTGCCAAATAGCATCCAAACTATTCGAATCGTTTCAAAATATTTGATCCGATATGATCGAATTGGATTTAAAATTAAATATTTTATTTGTATTATCGAATTTAGTCAAAAAGTGTCAATTCACTCAAATTACATCAACCTATGTCAAATCTAGTCGTTTCGACTATAAATTGCCAAATAGCATCCAAACTATTCGAATCGTTTCAAAAAATTAGATCCGATATGATCGAATTGGATTCAAAATTTATTCTTTTATTTGTATTATCGAATTGAGTCAAAAATTGTCAATTCACTCAAATTACATCAAATTATGTCAAATCTAGTCGTGTCGACTCTAAATTGCCAAATAGCATCCAAACTATTCGAATCGTTTCAAAAAATTAGATCCGATATGATCGAATTGGATTTAAAATTAATAATTTTATTTGTATTATCGAATTGAGTCAAAAAGTATCAATTCACTCAAATTACATCAAATTATGTCAAATCTAGTCGTTTCGACACTAAATTGCCAAATAGCTTCCAAACTATTCGAATCGTTTCAAAAAATTAGATCCCATATGATCGAATTGGATTTAAAATTAATTATTTTATTAGTATTATCGAATTGAGTCAAAAAGTGTCAATTCACTCAAATTACATCAAATTATGTCAAATCTAGTCGTGTCGACTCTAAATTGCCAAATAGCATCCAAACTATTCGAATCGTTTCAAAATATTTGATCCGATATGATCGAATTGGATTTAAAATTAATTATTTTATTTGTATTATCGAATTGAGTCAAAAAGTGTCAATTCACTGAAATTACATCAAATTATGTTAAATCTAGTAAATTCGACTCTAAATTGCCAAATAGCATCCAAACTATTCGAATCGTTTCAAAAAATTAGATCCCATATGATCGAATTGGATTTAAAATTAATTATTTTATTTGTATTATCGAATTGAGTCAAAAAGTGTCAATTCACTCAAATTACATCAAATTTTGTTAAATCTAGTAAATTCGACTCTAAATTGCCAAATAGCATCCAAACTATTCGAATCGTTTCAAAATATTTGATCCGATATGATCGAATTGGATTTAAAATTAATTATTTTATTTGTATTATCGAACTGAGTCAAAAAGTGTCAATTCACTCAAATTACATCAAATTATGTCAAATCTAGTCGATTCGACTCTTAATTGCCAAATAGCATCCAAACTATTCGAATCGTTTCACAATATTTGATCCGATATGATCGAATTGGATTTAAAATTTATTCTTATATTTGTATTATCGAATTGAGTCAAAAAGTGTCAATTCACTCAAATTACATCAAATTATGTTAAATCTAGTCGTTTCGACTCTAAATTGCCAAATAGCATCCAAACTATTCGAATCGTTTCGAAAAATTAGATCCGATATGATCGAATTGGATTAAAAATTAATTATTTTATTTGTATTATCGAATTGAGTCAAAAAGTGTCAATTCACTCAAATTACATCAAATTATGTTAAATCTAGTCGATTCGACTCTGAATTGCCAAATAGCATCCAAACTATTCGAATCGTTTCAAAAAATTAGATCCGATATGATCGAATTGGATTTAAAATTAATTATTTTATTTGTATTATCGAATTGAGTCAAAAAGTGTCAATTCACTCAAATTACATCAAATTATGTTAAATCTAGTAAATTCGACTCTGAATTGCCAAATAGCATCCAAACTATTCGAATCGTTTCAAAAAATTAGATCCGATATGTTCGAATTGGATTTAAAATTTATTCTTTTATTTGTATTATCGAATTGAGTCAAAAAGTGTCAATTCACTCAAATTACATCAAATTATGTCAAATCTAGTCGTTTCGACTCTAAATTGCCAAATAGCATCCAAACTATTCGAATCGTTTCAAAATATTTGACCCGATATGATAGAATTGGATTTAAAATTAATTATTATATTTGTATTATCGAATTGAGTCAAAAAGTGTCAATTCACTCAAATTACATCAAATTATGTCAAATCTAGTCGTTTCGACTCTAAATTGCCAAATAGCATCCAAACTATTCGAATCGTTTCGAAAAATTAGATCCGATATGATCGAATTGGATTAAAAATTAATTATTTTATTTGTATTATCGAATTGAGTCAAAAAGTGTCAATTCACTCAAATTACATCAAATTATGTTAAATCTAGTAAATTCGACTCTGAATTGCCAAATAGCATCCAAACTATTCGAATCGTTTCAAAAAATTAGATCCGATATGATCGAATTGGATTTAAAATTAATTATTTTATTTGTATAATCGAATTGAGTCAAAAAGTGTCAATTCACTCAAATTACATCAAATTATGTCAAATCTAGTCGTTTCGACTCTAAATTGCCAAATAGCATCCAAACTATTCGAATCGTTTCAAAAAATTAGATCCGATATGATCGAATTGGATTTAAAATTAATTATTTTATTTGTATTATCGAATTGAGTCAAATAGTGTAAATTCACTCAAATTACATCAAATTTTGTTAAATCTAGTAAATTCGACTCTGAATTGCCAAATAGCATCCAAACTATTCGAATCGTTTCAAAATATTTGATCCGATATGATCGAATTGGATTTAAAATTTATTCTTTTATTTGTATTATCGAATTGAGTCAAAAATTGTCAATTCACTTAAATTACATCAAATTATGTCAAATCTAGTCGTTTTGACTCTAAATTGCCAAATAGCATCCAAACTATTCGAATCGTTTCAAAAAATTAGATCCGATATGATCGAATTGGATTCAAAATTTATTCTTTTATTTGTATTATCGAATTGAGTCAAAAATTGTCAATTCACTCAAATTACATCAAATTATGTCAAATCTAGTCGTGTCGACTCTAAATTGCCAAATAGCATCCAAACTATTCGAATCGTTTCAAAAAATTAGATCCGATATGATCGAATTGGATTTAAAATTAATAATTTTATTTGTATTATCGAATTGAGTCAAAAAGTATCAATTCACTCAAATTACATCAAATTATGTCAAATCTAGTCGTTTCGACACTAAATTGCCAAATAGCTTCCAAACTATTCGAATCGTTTCAAAAAATTAGATCCCATATGATCGAATTGGATTTAAAATTAATTATTTTATTAGTATTATCGAATTGAGTCAAAAAGTGTCAATTCACTCAAATTACATCAAATTATGTTAAATCTAGTAAATTCGACTCTAAATTGCCAAATAGCATCCAAACTATTCGAATCGTTTCAAAATATTTGATCCGATATGATCGAATTGGATTTAAAATTAATTATTTTATTTGTATTATCGAATTGAGTCAAAAAGTGTCAATTCACTGAAATTACATCAAATTATGTTAAATCTAGTAAATTCGACTCTAAATTGCCAAATAGCATCCAAACTATTCGAATCGTTTCAAAAAATTAGATCCGATATGATCGAATTGGATTTAAAATTAATTATTTTATTTGTATTATCGAATTGAGTCAAAAAGTGTAAATTCACTCAAATTACATCAAATTTTGTTAAATCTAGTAAATTCGACTCTAAATTGCCAAATAGCATCCAAACTATTCGAATCGTTTCAAAATATTTGATCCGATATGATCGAATTGGATTTAAAATTAATTATTTTATTTGTATTATCGAACTGAGTCAAAAAGTGTCAATTCACTCAAATTACATCAAATTATGTCAAATCTAGTCGATTCGACTCTTAATTGCCAAATAGCATCCAAACTATTCGAATCGTTTCAAAAAATTAGATCCCATATGATCGAATTGGATTTAAAATTAATTATTTTATTTGTATTATCGAATTGAGTCAAAAAGTGTCAATTCACTCAAATTACATCAAATTATGTTAAATCTAGTAAATTCGACTCTAAATTGCCAAATAGCATCCAAACTATTCGAATCGTTTCAAAATATTTGATCCGATATGATCGAATTGGATTTAAAATTAAATATTTTATTTGTATTATCGAATTTAGTCAAAAAGTGTCAATTCACTCAAATTACATCAAATTATGTCAAATCTAGTCGTTTCGACACTAAATTGCCAAATAGCTTCTAAACTATTCGAATCGTTTCAAAAAATTAGATCCCATATGATCGATTTGGATTTAAAATTAATTATTTTATTTGTATTATCGAATTGAGTCAAAAAGTGTCAATTCACTCAAATTACATCAAATTATGTTAAATCTAGTAAATTCGACTCTAAATTGCCAAATAGCATCCAAACTATTCGAATCGTTTCAAAATATTTGATCCGATATGATCGAATTGGATTTAAAATTAAATATTTTATTTGTATTATCGAATTTAGTCAAAAAGTGTCAATTCACTCAAATTACATCAACCTATGTCAAATCTAGTCGTTTCGACTCTAAATTGCCAAATAGCATCCAAACTATTCGAATCGTTTCAAAAAATTAGATCCGATATGATCGAATTGGATTCAAAATTTATTCTTTTATTTGTATTATCGAATTGAGTCAAAAATTGTCAATTCACTCAAATTACATCAAATTATGTCAAATCTAGTCGTGTCGACTCTAAATTGCCAAATAGCATCCAAACTATTCGAATCGTTTCAAAAAATTAGATCCGATATGATCGAATTGGATTTAAAATTAATAATTTTATTTGTATTATCGAATTGAGTCAAAAAGTATCAATTCACTCAAATTACATCAAATTATGTCAAATCTAGTCGTTTCGACACTAAATTGCCAAATAGCTTCCAAACTATTCGAATCGTTTCAAAAAATTAGATCCCATATGATCGAATTGGATTTAAAATTAATTATTTTATTAGTATTATCGAATTGAGTCAAAAAGTGTCAATTCCCTCAAATTACATCAAATTATGTTAAATCTAGTAAATTCGACTCTAAATTGCCAAATAGCATCCAAACTATTCGAATCGTTTCAAAATATTTGATCCGATATGATCGAATTGGATTTAAAATTAATTATTTTATTTGTATTATCGAATTGAGTCAAAAAGTGTCAATTCACTGAAATTACATCAAATTATGTTAAATCAAGTAAATTCGACTCTAAATTGCCAAATAGCATCCAAACTATTCGAATCGTTTCAAAAAATTAGATCCGATATGATCGAATTGGATTTAAAATTAATTATTTTATTTGTATTATCGAATTTAGTCAAAAAGTGTAAATTCACTCAAATTACATCAAACTTTGTTAAATCTAGTAAATTCGACTCTAAATTGCCAAATAGCATCCAAACTATTCGAATCGTTTCAAAATATTTGATCCGATATGATCGAATTGGATTTAAAATTAATTATTTTATATGTATTATCGAACTGAGTCAAAAAGTGTCAATTCACTCAAATTACATCAAATTATGTCAAATCTAGTCGATTCGACTCTTAATTGCCAAATAGCATCCAAACTATTCGAATCGTTTCAAAAAATTAGATCCGATATGATCGAATTGGATTTAAAATTAATTATTTTATTTGTATTATCGAATTGAGTCAAAAAGTGTCAATTCACTCAAATTACATCAAATTATGTTAAATCTAGTAAATTCGACTCTGAATTGCCAAATAGCATCCAAACTATTCGAATCGTTTCAAAAAATTAGATCCGATATGTTCGAATTGGATTTAAAATTTATTCTTTTATTTGTATTATCGAATTGAGTCAAAAAGTGTCAATTCACTCAAATTACATCAAATTATGTCAAATCTAGTCGTTTCGACTCTAAATTGCCAAATAGCATCCAAACTATTCGAATCGTTTCAAAATATTTGACCCGATATGATAGAATTGGATTTAAAATTAATTATTATATTTGTATTATCGAATTGAGTCAAAAAGTGTCAATTCACTCAAATTACATCAAATTATGTCAAATCTAGTCGTTTCGACTCTAAATTGCCAAATAGCATCCAAACTATTCGAATCGTTTCGAAAAATTAGATCCGATATGATCGAATTGGATTAAAAATTAATTATTTTATTTGTATTATCGAATTGAGTCAAAAAGTGTCAATTCACTCAAATTACATCAAATTATGTTAAATCTAGTAAATTCGACTCTGAATTGCCAAATAGCATCCAAACTATTCGAATCGTTTCAAAAAATTAGATCCGATATGATCGAATTGGATTTAAAATTAATTATTTTATTTGTATTATCGAATTGAGTCAAAAAGTGTCAATTCACTCAAATTACATCAAATTATGTCAAATCTAGTCGTTTCGACTCTAAATTGCCAAATAGCATCCAAACTATTCGAATCGTTTCAAAAAATTAGATCCGATATGATCGAATTGGATTTAAAATTAATTATTTTATTTGTATTATCGAATTGAGTCAAAAAGTGTAAATTCACTCAAATTACATCAAATTTTGTTAAATCTAGTATATTCGACTCTGAATTGCCAAATAGCATCCAAACTATTCGAATCGTTTCAAAATATTTGATCCGATATGATCGAATTGGATTTAAAATTAATTATTATATTTGTATTATCGAATTGAGTCAAAAAGTGTCAATTCACTCAAATTACATCAAATTATGTCAAATCTAGTCGTTTCGACTCTAAATTGCGAAATAGCATCCAAACTATTCGAATCGTTTCACAATATTTGATCCGATATGATCGAATTGGATTTAAAATTAATTATTTTATTTGTATTATCGAATTGTGTCAAAAAGTGTCAATTAACTCAAATTACATCAAATTATGTCAAATCTAGTCGTTTCGACTCTAAATTGCCAAATAGCATCCAAACTATTCGAATCGTTGCAAAAAATTAGATCCGATATGATCGAATTGGATTTAAAATTAATTATTTTATTACTATTATCGAATTGAGTCAAAAAGTGTCAATTCACTCAAATTACATCAAATTATGTCAAATCTAGTCGTTTCGACTCTAAATTGCCAAAGCATCCAAACTATTCGAATCGTTTCGAAAAATTAGATCCGATATGATCGAATTGGATTTAAAATTAATTATTTTATTTGTATTATCGAACTGAGTCAAAAAGTGTCAATTCACTCAAATTACATCAAATTATGTCAAATCTAGTCGATTCGACTCTTAATTGCCAAATAGCATCCAAACTATTCGAATCGTTTCAAAAAATTAGATCCGATATGATCGAATTGGATTTAAAATTAATTATTTTATTTGTATTATCGAATTGAGTCAAAAAGTGTCAATTCACTCAAATTACATCAAATTATGTCAAATCTAGTCGTTTCGACTCTAAATTGCCAAATAGCATCCAAACTATTCGAATCGTTTCAAAAAATTAGATCCGATATGTTCGAATTGGATTTAAAATTAATTATTTTATTTGTATTATCGAATTGAGTCAAAAAGTGTCAATTCACTCAAATTACATCAAAGTATGTCAAATCTAGTCGTTTCGACTCTAAATTGCCAAATAGCATCCAAACTATTCGAATCGTTTCAAAAAATTAGATCCGATATGATCGAATTGGATTTAAAATTTATTCTTTTATTTGTATTATCGAATTGAGTAAAAAATTGTCAATTCACTCAAATTACATCAAATTATGTCAAATCTAGTCGTTTTGACTCTAAATTGCCAAATAGCATCCAAACTATTCGAATCGTTTCAAAAAATTAGATCCGATATGATCGAATTGGATTTAAAATTAATAATTTTATTTGTATTATCGAATTGAGTCAAAAAGTGTCAATTCACTCAAATTACATCAAATTATGTCAAATCTAGTCGTTTCGACTCTAAATTTCCAAAGCATCCAAACTATTCGAATCGTTTCGAAAAATTAGATCCGATATGATCGAATTGGATTTAAAATTAATTATTTTATTTGTATTATCGAATTGAGTCAAAAAGTATCAATTCACTCAAATTACATTAAATTATGTCAAATCTAGTCGTTTCGACTCTAAATTGCCAAATAGCATCCAAACTATTCGAATCGTTTCAAAAAATTAGATCCGATATGATCGAATTGGATTTAAAATTAAATATTTTATTTGTATTATCGAATTTAGTCAAAAAGTGTCAATTCACTCAAATTACATCAAATTATGTCAAATCTAGTCGTTTCGACTCTAAATTGCCAAATAGCATCCAAACTATTCGAATCGTTTCAAAAAATTAGATCCGATATGATCGAATTGGATTCAAAATTTATTCTTTTATTTGTATTATCGAATTGAGTCAAAAATTGTCAATTCACTCAAATTACATCAAATTATGTCAAATCTAGTCGTTTCGACTCTAAATTGCCAAATAGCATCCAAACTATTCGAATCGATTCAAAAAATTAGATCCGATATGATCGAATTGGATTTAAAATTAATAATTTTATTTGTATTATCGAATTGAGTCAAAAAGTATCAATTCACTCAAATTACATCAAATTATGTCAAATCTAGTCGTTTCGACACTAAATTGCCCAATATCTTCCAAACTATTCGAATCGTTTCAAAAAATTAGATCCCATATGATCGAATTGGATTTAAAATTAATTATTTTATTTGTATTATCGAATTGAGTCAAAAAGTGTCATTTCACTCAAATGACATCAAATTATGTTAAATCTAGTAAATTCGACTCGAAATTGCCAAATAGCATCCAAACTATTCGAATCGTTTCAAAACATTTGATCCGATATGATCGAATTGGATTTAAAATTAATTATTTTATTTGTATTATCGAATTGTGTCAAAAAGTGTAAATTCACTCAAATTACATCAAATTATGTCAAATCTAGTCGTTTCGACTCTAAATTGCCAAATAGCATCCAAACTATTCGAATCGTTTCAAAAAATTAGATCCGATATGATCGAATTGGATTTAAAATTTATTCTTTTATTTGTATTATCGAATTGAGTCAAAAATTGTCAATTCACTCAAATTACATCAAATTATGTCAAATCTAGTCGTTTCGACTCTAAATTGCCAAATAGCATCCAAACTATTCGAATCGTTTCAAAAAATTAGATCCGATATGATCGAATTGGATTTAAAATTAATTATTTTATTTGTATTATCGAATTGAGTCAAAAAGTGTAAATTCACTCAAATTACATCAAATTATGTCAAATCTAGTCGTTTCGACTCTAAATTGCCAAATAGCATCCAAACTATTCGAATCGTTTCAAAAAATTAGATCCGATATGATCGAATTGGATTTAAAATTTATTCTTTTATTTGTATTATCGAATTGAGTCAAAAATTGTCAATTCACTCAAATTACATCAAATTATGTCAAATCTAGTCGTTTCGTCTCTAAATTGCCAAATAGCATCCAAACTATTCGAATCGTTTCAAAAAATTAGATCCGATATGATCGAATTGGATTTAAAATTAATTATTTTATTTGTATTATCGAATTGAGTCAAAAAGTGTAAATTCACTCAAATTACATCAAATTTTGTTAAATCTAGTAAATTCGACTCTAAATTGCCAAATAGCATCCAAACTATTCGAATCGTTTCAAAATATTTGATCCGATATGATCGAATTGGATTTAAAATTAATTATTTTATTTGTATTATCGAACTGAGTCAAAAAGTGTCAATTCACTCAAAATTCATCAAATTATGTCAAATCTAGTCGATTTGACTCTAAATTGCCAAATAGCATCCAAACTATTCGAATCGTTGCAAAAAATTAGATCCGATATGATCGAATTGGATTTAAAATTATATATTTTATTTGTATTATCGAATTGAGTCAAAAAGTGTCAATTCACTCAAATTACATCAAATTATGTCAAATCTAGTCGTTTCGACTCTAAATTTCCAAAGCATCCAAACTATTCGAATCGTTTCGAAAAATTAGATCCGATATGATCGAATTGGATTTAAAATTAATTATTTTATTTGTATTATCGAATTGAGTCAAAAAGTATCAATTCACTCAAATTACATCAAATTATGTCAAATCTAGTCGTTTCGACTCTAAATTGCCAAATAGCATCCAAACTATTCGAATCGTTTCAAAAAATTAGATCCGATATGATCGAATTGGAATTAAAATTAATTATTTTATTTGTATTATCGAATTGAGTCAAAAAGTGTCAATTCACTCAAATTACATCAAATTATGTTAAATCTAGTAAATTCGACTCTGAATTGCCAAATAGCATCCAAACTATTCGAATCGTTTCAAAAAATTAGATCCGATATTATCGAATTGGATTTAAAATTAATTATTTTATTTGTATTATCGAATTGAGTCAAAAAGTGTCAATTCACTCAAATTACATCAAATTATGTTAAATCTATTCGTGTCGACTCTAAATTGCCATATAGCATCCAAACTATTCAAATCGTTTCAAAATATTTGATCCGATATGATCGCATTGGATTTAAAATTAATTATTTTATTTGTATTATCGAATTGAGTCAAAAAGTGTCAATTCACTCAAATTACATCAAATTATGTCAAATCTAGTCGATTCGACACTAAATTGCCAAATAGCATCCAAACTATTCGAATCGTTTCAAAATATTTGATCCGATATGATCGAATTGGATTTAAAATCAATTATTATATTTGTATTATCGAATTGAGTCAAAAAGTGTCAATTCACTCAAATTACATCAAATTATGTTAAATCTAGTATATTCGACTCTAAATTGCCAAATAGCATCCAAACTATTCGAATCGTTTCAAAATATTTGACCTGATATGATAGAATTGGATTTAAAATTAAATATTTTATTTGTATTATCGAATTTAGTCAAAAAGTGTCAATTCACTCAAATTACATCAAATTATGTCAAATCTAGTCGTTTCGACTCTAAATTGCCAAATAGCATCCAAACTATACGAATCGTTTCAAAAAATTAGATCCGATATGATCGAATTGGATTTAAAATTTATTCTTTTATTTGTATTATCGAATTGAGTCAAAAATTGTCAATTCACTCAAATTATGTCAAATCTAGTCGTTTCGACTTTAAATTGCCAAATAGCATCCAAACTATTCGAATCGTTTCAAAAAATTAGATCCGAAATGATCGAATTGGATTTAAAATTAATAATTTTATTTGTATTATCGAATTGAGTCAAAAAGTGTCAATTCACTCAAATTACATCAAATTATGTCAAATCTAGTCGTTTCGACACTAAATTGCCAAATAGCTTCCAAACTATTCGAATCGTTTCAAAAAATTAGATCCCATATGATCGAATTGGATTTAAAATTAATAATTTTATTTGTATTATCGAATTGAGTCAAAAAGTGTCAATTCACTCGAATTACATCAAATTATGTCAAATCTAGTCGTTTCGACTCTAAATTGCCAAATAGCATCCAAACTATTCGAATCGTTTCAAAAAATTAGATCCGATATGATCGAATTGGATTTAAAATTAATTATTTTATTTGTATTATCGAATTGAGTCAAAAAGTGTAAATTCACTCAAATTACATCAAATTTTGTTAAATCTAGTAAATTCGACTCTAAATTGCCAAATAGCATCCAAACTATTCGAATCGTTTCAAAATATTTGATCCGATATGATCGAATTGGATTTAAAATTAATTATTATATTTGTATTATCGAATTGAGTCAAAAAGTGTCAATTCACTCAAATTACATCAAATTATGTCAAATCTAGTCGTTTCGACTCTAAATTGCAAAATAGCATCCAAACTATTCGAATCGTTTCACAATATTTGATCCGATATGATCGAATTGGATTTAAAATTAATTATTTTATTTGTATTATCGAATTGTGTCAAAAAGTGTCAATTAACTCAAATTACATCAAATTATGTCAAATCTAGTCGTTTCGACTCTAAATTGCCAAATAGCATCCAAACTATTCGAAACGTTGCAAAAAATTAGATCCGATATGATCGAATTGGATTTAAAATTAATTATTTTATTAGTATTATCGAATTGAATCAAAAAGTGTCAATTCACTCAAATTACATCAAATTATGTCAAATCTAGTCGTTTCGACTCTAAATTGCCAAAGCATCCAAACTATTCGAATCGTTTCGAAAAATTAGATCCGATATGATCGAATTGGATTTAAAATTAATTATTTTATTTGTATTATCGAACTGAGTCAAAAAGTGTCAATTCACTCAAATTACATCAAATTATGTCAAATCTAGTCGATTCGACTCTAAATTGCCAAATAGCTTCTAAACTATTCGAATCGTTTCAAAAAATTAGATCCCATATGATCGAATTGGATTTAAAATTAATTATTTAATTTGTATTATCGAATTGAGTCAAAAAGTGTCAATTCACTCAAATTACATCAAATTATGTTAAATCTAGTAAATTCGACTCTGAATTGCCAAATAGCATCCAAACTATTCGAATCGTTTCAAAAAATTAGATCCGATATGATCGAATTGGATTTAAAATTAAATATTTTATTTGTATTATCGAATTTAGTCAAAAAGTGTCAATTCACTCAAATTACATCAAATTATGTCAAATCTAGTCGTTTCGACTCTAAATTGCCAAATAGCATCCAAACTATTCGAATCGTTTCAAAAAATTAGATCCGATATGATCGAATTGGATTCAAAATTTATTCTTTTATTTGTATTATCGAATTGAGTCAAAAATTGTCAATTCACTCAAATTACATCAAATTATGTCAAATCTAGTCGTTTCGACTCTAAATTGCCAAATAGCATCCAAACTATTCGAATCGTTTCAAAAAATTAGATCCGATATGATCGAATTGGATTTAAAATTAATAATTTTATTTGTATTATCGGATTGAGTCAAAAAGTATCAATTCACTCAAATTACATCAAATTATGTCAAATCTAGTCGTTTCGACACTAAATTGCCAAATATCTTCCAAACTATTCGAATCGTTTCAAAAAATTAGATCCCATATGATCGAATTGGATTTAAAATAATTATTTTATTTGTATTATCGAATTGAGTCAAAAAGTGTCATTTCACTCAAATGACATCAAATTATGTTAAATCTAGTAAATTCGACTCGAAATTGCCAAATAGCATCCAAACTATTCGAATCGTTTCAAAATATTTGATCCGATATGATCGAATTGGATTTAAAATTAATTATTTTATTTGTATTATCGAATTGTGTCAAAAAGTGTCAATTCACTCAAATTACATCAAATTATGTCAAATCTAGTCGTTTCGACTCTAAATTGCCAAATAGCATCCAAACTATTCGAATCGTTTCAAAAAATTAGATCCGATATGATCGAATTGGATTTAAAATTTATTCTTTTATTTGTATTATCGAATTGAGTCAAAAATTGTCAATTCACTCAAATTACATCAAATTATGTCAAATCTAGTCGTTTCGACTCTAAATTGCCAAATAGCATCCAAACTATTCGAATCGTTTCAAAAAATTAGATCCGATATGATCGAATTGGATTTAAAATTTATTCTTTTATTTGTATTATCGAATTGAGTCAAAAATTGTCAATTCACTCAAATTACATCAAATTATGTCAAATATAGTCGTTTCGTCTCTAAATTGCCAAATAGCATCCAAACTATTCGAATCGTTTCAAAAAATTAGATCCGATATGATCGAATTGGATTTAAAATTAATTATTTTATTTGTATTATCGAATTGAGTCAAAAAGTGTAAATTCACTCAAATTACATCAAATTTTGTTAAATCTAGTAAATTCGACTCTAAATTGCCAAATAGCATCCAAACTATTCGAATCGTTTCAAAATATTTGATCCGATATGATCGAATTGGATTTAAAATTAATTATTTTATTTGTATTATCGAACTGAGTCAAAAAGTGTCAATTCACTCAAATTACATCAAATTATGTCAAATCTAGTCGATTCGACTCTTAATTGACAAATAGCATCCAAACTATTCGAATCATATAAAAAACATATAAAAAAATAGTCAAATAATTAATATTTCAAAATTATTTTTTTTAAATTTCCATAAAGTTTTGAGATTTCTGTTTAGAGTTCTGAATAGCACTCAAGAGAATGAACAAATTCGCTCATTAACCCTTTCCTGGCAAACGAACAAATAAAAATTATTAAAAAAATATAACTTTAAAGTTTTGCGATTTCTATTTAAAGTTCTGAATAGCACTCTTGAGAATGAACAAATTTTCCCATTAACCTTTTCCTGGCAAACGAACAAATAAATAGTTATTCAATTTATTAATATTTCAAACTTATTAAAAAAATATTTCTTTAAAGTTCTGAGATTTCTGTTTAGAGTTCTGAATAGCACTCATGAGAATGAACAAATTCGCTTATTAACCCTTTCCTGGCATACGAACAAATAAAAACTTATTCAATTTATTAATATTTCAAAATTATTAAAAAAATATAACTTTAAAGTTTTGAGATTTCTATCTAGAGTTCTGAATAGAACTCTTGAGAATGAACAAATTTTCTCATTAACCCTTTCCTGGCAAACGAATAGATAAAAACTTATTAATATTATTAATATTTCAAAATTATTAAAAAAATATAACTTTAAAGTTTTGATATTTCTGTTTAGAGTTCTGAATAGCACTCTTAAGAATGAACAAATTTGCTCATTAAGCCTTTTCTGGCAAACGAATAGATAAAAACTTATTCAATTTATTAATATTTCAAAATTATTAAAAAAATATTTCAATAAAGTTTTGAGATTTCTGTTTAGAGTTCTGAATAACAATCTTGAAAATACACATAATAACTTGTTAACTCTTTCATGGCAAACGAACAAATAAAAAGTTATTCAAATTATTAATATTTCAAAATTATTTAAAAAATATTTCCTTAAAGTTTTGAGATTTCTGTTTAGAGTTCTGAATAGCACTCTTGAAAATGAACAAATTTTGAAATATTAATAATTTGAATAACTTTTAAAAAGTTATTATATGTATTTTCAAGAGTATTATTCAGAACTCTAAACAGAAATCTCAAAATTTTATTAAAATATTTTTTAATAATTTTGAAATATTAATAAATTGAATAAGTTTTTATCTATTCGTTTGCCAGGAAAGGCTTAATGAGTGTATTTGTTCATTTTCAAGAGTGCTATTCAGAACTCTAAACAAAAATATCAAAACATTAAAAAAATATTTTTTTAATAATTTTGAAAAATTAATAATTTGAATAAGTTTTTATCTATTCGTTTGTCAGGGATGATTTGATGAGTAATTATGTTCATTTTCAAGAGTGCTATTCAGAACTCTAAACACAAATCTCAAAACTTCAAAGTAATATTTTTAAAATAATTTTGAAATATTAATAATTTGAATATTTTTTTATATGTTCGTTTGCCAGGAAAGGGTTAATGAGCGAATTTGTTCATTCTCAAGAGTTCTATTCTGAACTCTCAATAGAAATCTCAAAACTTTAAAGTTATATTTTTTTAAATAATTTTGAAATATTAATAATTTGAATAACTTTTTATTTGTTCGTTTGCCAGGAAAGAGTTAATAAGTTATTATGTGTATTTTCGAGAGTGCTATTCATAACTCTAAACAGAAATCGCAAAACTTTATTGAAATATTTTTTATTAATTTTAAAGAGTAATTATGTTCATTTTCAAGAGTGCTAATTAGAACTCTAAACAGAAATCTCAGAACTTGAAAGAAATATTTTTTTAATAATTTTGAAATATTAATAATTTTAATAAATTCTTATCTATTCGTTTGCCAGGAAAGGGTTAATGAGAAAATTTGTTCATTCTCAAGTGTTCTATTCAGAACTCTAAATAGAAATCTCAAAACTTTAAAGTTATATTTTTTTAATAACTTTGAAATATTAATAAATTGAATAAGTTTTTATTTGTTCGTTTGCCAGGAAAGGGTTAATGAGCGAATTTGTTCATTCTCATGAGTGCTATTCAGAACTCTAAACAGAAATCTCAGAACTTTAAAGAAATATTTTTTTAATAATTTTGAAATATTAATAAATTGAATAACTATTTATTTGTTCGTTTGCCAGGAAAAGGTTAATGGGAAAATTTGTTCATTCTCAAGAGTGCTATTCAGAACTCTAAATAGAAATCTCAAAACTTTAAAGTTATATTTTATTAATAATTTTGAAATATTAATAATTTGAATATTTTTTTATATGTTCGTTTGTCAGGAAAGGATTAAGGAGTTTTTATGTTCATTCTCAAGAGTGCTATTCAGAACTCTAAACAGAAATCTCAAAACTTTATTGAAATATTTCTTAATAATTTTGAAATATTAATAAATTGAATAACTTTTTATTTGTTCGTTTGCCAGGATAGGGTTAATGAGCGAATTTGTTCATTCTCAAGAGTTCTATTCTGAACTCTCAATAGAAATCTCAAAACTTTAAAGTTATATTTTTTTAAATAATTTTGAAATATTAATAATTTGAATAACTTTTTATTTGTTCGTTTGCCAGGAAAGAGTTAATAAGTTATTATGTGTATTTTCGAGAGTGCTATTCAGAACTCTAAACAGAAATCTCAAAACTTTATTGAAATATTTTTTAATAATTTTAAAGAGTAATTATGTTCATTTTCAAGAGTGCTAATTAGAACTCTAAACAGAAATCTCAGAACTTGAAAGAAATATTTTTTTAATAATTTTGAAATATTAATAATTTTAATAAGTTCTTATCTATTCGTTTGCCAGGAAAGGGTTAATGAGAAAATTTGTTCATTCTCAAGTGTTCTATTCAGAACTCTAAATAGAAATCTCAAAACTTTTTTGAAATATTAATTATTTGACTATTTTTTTATATGTTCGTTTGTCAGGAAAGGGTTAATGAGAAAATATGTTTATTTTCAAGAGTGCTATACAGAACTCTAAACAGAAATTACAATAGTGAAATTATGTCAATGCCGAAAGTATACTGTTTTTGTAAAAAAAATTTTGTGCTGAGGGGGTGTTTAAATTGATAGAACTATTTTTTAACTTACGGGAACTCCTCAGCACATGCAGTGTTATCCCAAAAAAGTATTGTTTGTTCGTGATTGCTGTTCTGTGTAATTTTAAAACTGTATTTTCAAAACCCGTTTTTGGGGGGTTCAATTACCAGAACTCTTTTTATAAATATAAGAGAACTCCAGAACTCTTTGAGTGCTCTTCAGAACTCTAAAAATAAATTGAATTTTTTGAGTTTGCGGTGCTGCGTGAAGTTAGCACCCCATTTTGAAAAAACGTTTTTGGGGGGTTAAATTGACAGAACTCTTTTTCAAAATATAAAAGAACTCCAGAACTCTTTGAGTGCTATCCGGAACTCTATTTTATTTTTTATTTTTCGAAACTTGCGGTGCTAACTTCACACAGGTCCGATATGATCGAATTGGATTTAAAATTAATTATTTTATTTGTATTATCGAATTGAGTCAAAAAGTATCAATTCACTCAAATTACATCAAATTATGTCAAATCTAGTCGTTTCGACTCTAAATTGCCAAATAGCATCCAAACTATTCGAATCGTTTCAAAAAATTAGATCCGATATGATCGAATTGGATTTAAAATTAATTATTTTATTTGTATTATCGAATTGAGTCAAAAAGTGTCAATTCACTCAAATTACATCAAATTATGTTAAATCTAGTAAATTCGACTCTGAATTGCCAAATAGCATCCAAACTATTCGAATCGTTTCAAAAAGTTAGATCCGATATTATCGAATTGGATTTAAAATTTATTCTTTTATTTGTATTATCGAATTGTGTCAAAAAGTGTCAATTCACTCAAAATACATCAAATTATGTCAAATCTAGTCGTTTCGACTCTAAATTGCCAAATAGCATCCAAACTATTCGAATCGTTTCAAAAAATTAGATCCGATATGATCGAATTGGATTCAAAATTTATTCTTTTATTTGTATTATCGAATTGAGTCAAAAATTGTCAATTTACTCAAATTACATCAAATTATGTCAAATCTAGTCGTTTCGTCTCTAAATTGCCAAATAGCATCCAAACTATTCGAATCGTTTCAAAAAATTAGATCCGATATGATCGAATTGGATTTAAAATTAATTATTTTATTTGTGTTATCGAATTGAGTCAAAAAGTGTAAATTCACTCAAATTACATCAAATTTTGTTAAATCTAGTAAATTCGACTCTAAATTGCCAAATAGCATCCAAACTATTCGAATCGTTTCAAAATATTTGATCCGATATGATCGAATTGGATTTAAAATTAATTATTTTATTTGTATTATCGAACTGAGTCAAAAAGTGTCAATTCACTCAAATTACATCAAATTATGTCAAATCTAGTCGATTCGACTCTTAATTGACAAATAGCATCCAAACTATTCGAATCGTTTCACAATATTTGATCCGATATGATCGAATTGGATTTAAAATTAATTATTTTATTTGTATTATCGAATTGAGTCAAAAAGTGTCAATTCACTCAAATTACATCAAATTATGTCAAATCTAGTCGTTTCGACTCTAAATTTCCAAAGCATCCAAACTATTCGAATCGTTTCGAAAAATTAGATCCGATATGATCGAATTGGATTTAAAATTAATTATTTTATTTGTATTATCGAATTGAGTCAAAAAGTATCAATTCACTCAAATTACATCAAATTATGTCAAATCTAGTCGTTTCGACTCTAAATTGCCAAATAGCATCCAAACTATTCGAATCGTTTCAAAAAATTAGATCTGATATGATCGAATTGGATTTAAAATTAATTATTTTATTTGTATTATCGAATTGAGTCAAAAAGTGTCAATTCACTCAAATTACATCAAATTATGTTAAATCTAGTAAATTCGACTCTGAATTGCCAAATAGCATCCAAACTATTCGAATCGTTTAAAAAATTAGATCCGATATTATCGAATTAGATTTAAAATTTATTCTTTTATTTGTATTATCGAATTGAGTCAAAAAGTGTCAATTCACTCAAATTACATCAAATTATGTTAAATCTATTCGTTGCGACTCTAAATTGCCATATAGCATCCAAACTATTCAAATCGTTTCAAAATATTTGATCCGATATGATCGAATTGGATTTAAAATTAATTATTTTATTTGTATTATCGAATTGAGTCAAAAAGTGTCAATTCACTCAAATTACATCAAATTATGTTAAATCTAGTAAATTCGACTCTAAATTGCCAAATAGCATCCAAACTATTCGAATCGTTTCAAAATATTTGACCCGATATGATAGAATTGGATTTAAAATTAAATATTTTATTTGTATTACCGAATTGAGTCAAAAATTGTCAATTCACTCAAATTATGTCAAATCTAGTCGTTTCGACGTTAAATTGCCAAATAGCATCCAAACTATTCGAATCGTTTCAAAAAATTAGATCCGAAATGATCGAATTGGATTTAAAATTAATAATTTTATTTGTATTATCGAATTGAGTCAAAAAGTGTCAATTTACTCAAAATACATCAAATTATGTCAAATCTAGTCGTTTCGACACTAAATTGCCAAATAGCTTCCAAACTATTCGAATCGTTTCAAAAAATTAGATCCCATATGATCGAATTGGATTTAAAATTAATAATTTTATTTGTATTATCGAATTGAGTCAAAAAGTGTCAATTCACTCAAATTACATCAAATTTTGTTAAATCTAGTAAATTCGACTCTGAATTGCCAAATAGCATCCAAACTATTCGAATCGTTTCAAAAAATTAGATCCGATATGATCGAATTGGATTTAAAATTTATTCTTTTATTTGTATTATCGAATTGAGTCAAAAAGTGTCAATTCACTCAAATTACATCAAATTATGTTAAATCTATTCGTTTCGACTCTAAATTGCCAAATAGCATCCAAACTATTCAAATCGTTTCAAAAAATTAGATCCGATATGATCGAATTGGATTTAAAATTAATAATTTTATTTGTATTATCGAATTGAGTCAAAAAGTGTCAATTCACTCAAATTACATCAAATTATGTCAAATCTAGTCGTTTCGACACTAAATTGCCAAATAGCTTCTAAACTATTCGAATTGTTTCAAAAAATTAGATCCCATATGATCGAATTGGATTTAAAATTAATTATTTTATTTGTATTATCAAATTGAGTCAAAAAGTGTCAATTCACTCAAATTACATCAAATTATGTTAAATCTAGTAAATTCGACTCTAATTTGCCAAATAGCATCCAAACTATTCGAATCGTTTCAAAATATTTGATCCGATATGATCGAATTGGATTTAAAATTAAATATTTTATTTGTATTATCGAATTGAGTCAAAAAATGTCAATTCACTCAAATTACATCAAATTATGTTAAATCTAGTAAATTCGACTCTAAATTGCCAAATAGCATCCAAACTATTCGAATCGTTTCAAAATATTTGATCCGATATGATCGAATTGGATTTAAAATTAAATATTTTATTTGTATTATCGAATTGAGTCAAAAAGTGTCAATTCACTCAAATTACATCAAATTATGTCAAATCTAGTCGTTTCGACTCTAAATTGCCAAATAGCATCCAAACTATTCGAATCGTTTCAAAAAATTAGATCCGATATGATCGAATTGGATTTAAAATTAATTCTTTTATTTGTATTATCGAATTGAGTCAAAAATTGTCAATTCACTCAAATTACATCAAATTATGTCAAATCTAGTCGTTTCGTCTCTATATTGCCAAATAGCATCCAAACTATTCGAATCGTTTCAAAAAATTAGATCCGATATGATCGAATTGGATTTAAAATTAATTATTTTATTTGTATTATCGAATTGAGTCAAAAAGTGTCAATTCACTCAAATTACATCAAATTATGTCAATTCTAGTCGATTCGACTCTAAATTGCCAAATAGCATCCAAACTATTCGAATCGTTTCAAAAAATTAGATCCGATATGATCGAATTTGATTTAAAATTAATTATTTTATTTATATTATCGAATTGAGTCAAAAAGTGTCAATTCACTCAATTTACATCAAATTATGTCAAATCTAGTCGATTCGACTCTAAATTGCCAAATAGCATCTAAACTATTCGAATCGTTTCAAAAAATTAGATCCGATATGATCGAATTGGATTTAAAATCAATTATTTTATTTGTATTATCGAATTGAGTCAAAAAGTTTCAACTCACTTAAATTACATCAAATTATGTCAAATCTAGTCGATTCGACTCTAAATTGCCAAATACCATCAAAACTATTCGAATCGATTCAAAAAAATTGATCCGATATGATCGTTTTGAATTTAAAATTAATTATTTTATTTGTATTATCGAATTGAGTCAAAAAGTTTCAACTCACTTAAATTACATCAAATTATGTCACATCTAGTCGATTCGACTCTAAAATGCCAAATAGCATCCAAACTATTCGAATCGTTTCAAAAAATTAGATCCGATATGATCGAATTGGATTAAAAATTATTTGTTTTATTTGTATTATCGAATTTACTGAAAAAGTGTCAATTCACTCAAATGACATCAAATTATTTCAAATCTAGTCGATTCGACTCTAAATTGCTAAATAGCATCAAAACTATTCGAATCGATTCAAAATAATTGATCCGATATGATCGAATTGGATTTAAAGTTAATTATTTTATTTGTATTATCGAATTGAGTCAAAAAGTGTCAATTCACTCAAATTACATCAAATTATGTCAAATCTAGTCGATTTGACTCTAAATTGCCAAATAGCATCCAAACTATTCGAATCGTTTCAAAAAATTAGATCCGATATGATCGAATTTGATTTAAAATTAATTCTTTTATTTGTGCTATCGAATTGAGTCAAAAAGTGTCAATTCACTCAAATTACATCAAATTTTGTCAAATCTAGTCGATTCGACTCTTAATTGCCAAATAGCATCCAAACTATTCGAATCGTTTCAAAAAATTAGATCCGATATGATCGAATTGGATTTAAAGTTAAATATTTTATTTGTATTATCGAATTGTCAAAAAGTGTCAATTCACTCAAATTACATCAAATTATGTCAAATCTAGTCGATTTGACTCTAAATTGCCAAATAGCATCCAAACTATTCGAATCGTTTCAAAAAATTAGATCCGATATGATCGAATTTGATTTAAAATTAATTATTTTATTTATATTATCGAATTGAGTCAAAAAGTGTCAATTCACTCAATTTACATCAAATTATGTCAAATCTAGTCGATTTGACTCTAAATTGCCAAATAGCATCCAAACTATTCGAATCGTTTCAAAAAATTAGATCCGATATGATCGAATTGGATTTAAAATTAATTCTTTTATTTGTATTATCGAATTGAGTCAAAAAGTTTCAACTCACTTAAATTACATCAAATGATGTCAAATCTAGTCGATTCGACTCTAAATTGCCAAATAGCATCAAAACTATTCGAATCGATTCAAAAAAATTGATCCGATATGATCGTATTGAATTTAAAATTAATTATTTTATTTGTATTATCGAATTGAGTCAAAAAGTTTCAACTCACTTAAATTACATCAAATTATGTCAAATCTAGTCGATTCGACTCTAAAATGCCAAATAGCATCCAAAATATTCGAATCGTTTCAAAAAATTAGATCCGATATGATCGAATTGGATTAAAAATTATTTGTTTTATTTGTATTATCGAATTTACTGAAAAAGTGTCAATTCACTCAAATGACATCAAATTATGTCAAATCTAGTCGATTCGACTCTAAATTTCCAAATAGCATCAAAACTATTCGAATCGATTCAAAATAATTGATCCGATATGATCGAATTGGATTTAAAATTAATTCTTTTATTTGTATTATCGAATTGAGTCAAAAAGTGTCAATTCACTCAAATTACATCAAATTATGTCAAATCTAGTCGTTTCGGCTCTAAATTGCCAAATATCATCCAAACTATTCGAATCGTTTCAAAAAATTAGATCCGGTATGATCGAATTGGATTTAAAATTAATCATTTTATTTGTATTATCGAATTGAGTCAAAAAGTGTCAATTCACTCAAATTACATTAAATTATGTTAAATCTAGTCGTTTCGATTCTAATTGCCAAATAGCATCCAAACTAATCGAATCGTTTCAAAAAATTGGATCCGATATGATCGAATTGGATTTAAAATTAATTATTTTATTTGTATTATCGAATTGAGTCAAAAATTGTCAATTCACTCCAATTACATCAAATTATGTCAAATCTAGTCGTTTCGACTCTAAATTGCCAAATAGCATCCAAACTATTCGAATCGTTTCAAAAAATTAGATCCGATATGATCGAATTTGATTTAAAATTAATTCTTTTATTTGTGCTATCGAATTGAGTCAAAAAGTGTCAATTCACTCAAATTACATCAAATTTTGTCAAATCTATTTGATTCGACTCTAAATTGCCAAATAGCATCCAAACTATTCGAATCGTTTCAAAAAATTAGATCCGATATGATCGAATTGGATTTAATGTTAAATATTTTATTTGTAATATCGAATTTAGTCAAAAAGTGTCAATTCACTCAAATTACATCAAATTATGTCAAATCTAGTCGATTTGACTCTAAATTGCCAAATAGCATCCAAACTATTCGAATCGTTTCAAAAAATTAGATCCGATATGATCGAATTGGAATTAAAGTTAATTATTTTATTTGTATTATCGAATTGAGTCAAAAAGTTTCAATTCACTCAAATTACATCAAATTATGTCAAATCTAGTCGATTCGACTCTAAATTGCCAAATATCATCCAAACTATTCGAATCGTTTCAAAAAATTAGATCCGATATGATCGAATTTGATTTAAAATTAATTCTTTTATTTGTGCTATCGAATTGAGTCAAAAAGTGTCAATTCACTCAAATTACATCAAATTATGTTAAATCTAGTAAATTCGACTCTAAATTGCCAAATAGCATCCAAACTATTCGAATCGTTTCAAAAAATTATATCCGATATGATCGAATTGGATTTAAAATTAATTCTTTTATTTGTATTATCGAATTGAGTCAAAAAGTGTCAATTCACTCAAATTACATCAAATTATGTCAAATCTAGTCGTTTCGACTCTAAATTGCCAAATAGCATCCAAACTATTCGAATCGTTTCAAAAAATTAGATCCGATATGATCGAATTGGATTTAAAATTAATTATTTTATTTGTATTATCGAATTGAGTCAAAAAGTGTCAATTCACTCAAATTACATCAAATTATGTTAAATCTAGTAAATTCGACTCTGAATTGCCAAATAGCATCCAAACTATTCGAATCGTTTCAAAAAATTAGATCCGATATGATCGAATTGGATTTAAAATTAATTATTTTATTTGTATTATCGAATTGAGTCAAAAATTGTCAATTCACTCCAATTACATCAAATTATGTCAAATCTAGTCGTTTCGACTCTAAATTGCCAAATAGCATCCAAACTATTCGAATCGTTTCAAAAAATTAGATCCGATATGATCGAATTTGATTTAAAATTAATTCTTTTATTTGTGCTATCGAATTGAGTCAAAAAGTGTCAATTCACTCAAATTACATCAAATTTTGTCAAATCTATTTGATTCGACTCTAAATTGCCAAATAGCATCCAAACTATTCGAATCGTTTCAAAAAATTAGATCCGATATGATCGAATTGGATTTAAAATTAATTATTTTATTTGTATTATCGAATTGAGTCAAAAATTGTCAATTCACTCCAATTACATCAAATTATGTCAAATCTAGTCGTTTCGACTCTAAATTGCCAAATAGCATCCAAACTATTCGAATCGTTTCAAAAAATTAGATCCGATATGATCGAATTTGATTTAAAATTAATTCTTTTATTTGTGCTATCGAATTGAGTCAAAAAGTGTCAATTCACTCAAATTACATCAAATTTTGTCAAATCTATTTGATTCGACTCTAAATTGCCAAATAGCATCCAAACTATTCGAATCGTTTCAAAAAATTAGATCCGATATGATCGAATTGGATTTAATGTTAAATATTTTATTTGTAATATCGAATTTAGTCAAAAAGTGTCAATTCACTCAAATTACATCAAATTATGTCAAATCTAGTCGATTTGACTCTAAATTGCCAAATAGCATCCAAACTATTCGAATCGTTTCAAAAAATTAGATCCGATATGATCGAATTGGAATTAAAGTTAATTATTTTATTTGTATTATCGAATTGAGTCAAAAAGTTTCAATTCACTCAAATTACATCAAATTATGTCAAATCTAGTCGATTTGACTCTAAATTGCCAAATAGCATCCAAACTATTCGAATCGTTGCAAAAAATTAGATCCGATATGATCGAATTGGATTTAAAATTATATATTTTATTTGTATTATCGAATTGAGTCAAAAAGTGTCAATTCACTCAAATTACATCAAATTATGTCAAATCTAGTCGTTTCGACTCTAAATTTCCAAAGCATCCAAACTATTCGAATCGTTTCGAAAAATTAGATCCGATATGATCGAATTGGATTTAAAATTATTTATTTTATTTGTATTATCGAATTGAGTCAAAAAGTATCAATTCACTCAAATTACATCAAATTATGTCAAATCTAGTCGTTTCGACTCTAAATTGCCAAATAGCATCCAAACTATTTGAATCGTTTCAAAAAATTAGATCCGATATGATCGAATTGGAATTAAAATTAATTATTTTATTTGTATTATCGAATTGAGTCAAAAAGTGTCAATTCACTCAAATTACATCAAATTATGTTAAATCTAGTAAATTCGACTCTGAATTGCCAAATAGCATCCAAACTATTCGAATCGTTTCAAAAAATTAGATCCGATATTATCGAATTGGATTTAAAATTTATTCTTTTATTTGTATTATCGAATTGAGTCAAAAAGTGTCAATTCACTCAAATTACATCAAATTATGTTAAATCTATTCGTGTCGACTCTAAATTGCCATATAGCATCCAAACTATTCAAATCGTTTCAAAATATTTGATCCGATATGATCGCATTGGATTTAAAATTAATTATTTTATTTGTATTATCGAATTGAGTCAAAAAGTGTCAATTCACTCAAATTACATCAAATTATGTTAAATCTAGTATATTCGACTCTAAATTGCCAAATAGCATCCAAACTATTCGAATCGTTTCAAAATATTTGACCTGATATGATAGAATTGGATTTAAAATTAAATATTTTATTTGTATTATCGAATTTAGTCAAAAAGTGTCAATTCACTCAAATTACATCAAATTATGTCAAATCTAGTCGTTTCGACTCTAAATTGCCAAATAGCATCCAAATTATTCGAATCGTTTCAAAAAATTAGATCCGATATGATGGAATTGGATTTAAAATTTATTCTTTTATTTGTATTATCGAATTGAGTCAAAAATTGTCAATTCACTCAAATTATGTCAAATCTAGTCGTTTCGACTTTAAATTGCCAAATAGCATCCAAACTATTCGAATCGTTTCAAAAAATTAGATCCGAAATGATCGAATTGGATTTAAAATTAATAATTTTATTTGTATTATCGAATTGAGTCAAAAAGTGTCAATTCACTCAAATTACATCAAATTATGTCAAATCTAGTCGTTTCGACACTAAATTGCCAAATAGCTTCCAAACTATTCGAATCGTTTCAAAAAATTAGATCCCATATGATCGAATTGGATTTAAAATTAATAATTTTATTTGTATTATCGAATTGAGTCAAAAAGTGTCAATTCACTCGAATTACATCAAATTATGTCAAATCTAGTCGTTTCGACTCTAAATTGCCAAATAGCATCCAAACTATTCGAATCGTTTCAAAAAATTAGATCCGATATGATCGAATTGGATTTAAAATTAATTATTTTGATTGTATTATCGAATTGAGTCAAAAAGTGTAAATTCACTCAAATTACATCAAATTATGTCAAATCTAGTCGTTTCGACTCAAAATTGCCAAATAGCATCCAAACTATTCGAATCGTTTCAAAATATTTGATCCGATATGATCGAATTGGATTTAAAATGAATTATTATATTTGTATTATCGAATTGAGTCAAAAAGTGTCAATTCACTCAAATTACATCAAATTATGTCAAATCTAGTCGTTTCGACTCTAAATTGCGAAATAGCATCCAAACTATTCGAATCGTTTCACAATATTTGATCCGATATGATCGAATTGGATTTAAAATTAATTATTTCATTTGTATTATCGAATTGTGTCAAAAAGTGTCAATTAACTCAGATTACATCAAATTATGTCAAATCTAGTCGTTTCGACTCTAAATTGCCAAATAGCATCCAAACTATTCGAAACGTTGCAAAAAATTAGATCCGATATGATCGAATTGGATTTAAAATTAATTATTTTATTAGTATTATCGAATTGAGTCAAAAAGTGTCAATTCACTCAAATTACATCAAATTTTGTTAAATCTAGTAAATTCGACTCTGAATTGCCAAATAGCATCCAAACTATTCGAATCGTTTCAAAAAATTAGATCCGATATTATCAAATTGGATTTAAAATTTATTCTTTTATTTGTATTATCGAATTGAGTCAAAAAGTGTCAATTCACTCAAATTACATCAAATTATGTTAAATCTATTCGTGTCGACTCTAAATTGCCATATAGCATCCAAACTATTCAAATCGTTTCAAAATATTTGATCCGATATGATCGCATTGGATTTAAAATTAATTATTTTATTTGTATTATCGAATTGAGTCAAAAAGTGTCAATTCACTCAAATTACATCAAATTATGTCAAATCTTGTCGATTCGACACTAAATTGCCAAATAGCATCCAAACTATTCGAATCGTTTCAAAATATTTGATCCGATATGATCGAATTGGATTTAAAATCAATTATTATATTTGTATTATCGAATTGAGTCAAAAAGTGTCAATTCACTCAAATTACATCAAATTATGTTAAATCTAGTATATTCGACTCTAAATTGCCAAATAGCATCCAAACTATTCGAATCGTTTCAAAATATTTGACCTGATATGATAGAATTGGATTTAAAATTAAATATTTTATTTGTATTATCGAATTTAGTCAAAAAGTGTCAATTCACTCAAATTACATCAAATTATGTCAAATCTAGTCGTTTCGACTCTAAATTGCCAAATAGCATCCAAACTATTCGAATCGTTTCAAAAAATTAGATCCGATATGATCGAATTGGATTTAAAATTTATTCTTTTATTTGTATTATCGAATTGAGTCAAAAATTGTCAATTCACTCAAATTATGTCAAATCTAGTCGTTTCGACTTTAAATTGCCAAATAGCATCCAAACTATTCGAATCGTTTCAAAAAATTAGATCCGAAATGATCGAATTGGATTTAAAATTAATAATTTTATTTGTATTATCGAATTGAGTCAAAAAGTGTCAATTCACTCAAATTACATCAAATTATGTCAAATCTAGTCGTTTCGACACTAAATTGCCAAATAGCTTCCAAACTATTCGAATCGTTTCAAAAAATTAGATCCCATATGATCGAATTGGATTTAAAATTAATAATTTTATTTGTATTATCGAATTGAGTCAAAAAGTGTCAATTCACTCGAATTACATCAAATTATGTCAAATCTAGTCGTTTCGACTCTAAATTGCCAAATAGCATCCAAACTATTCGAATCGTTTCAAAAAATTAGATCCGATATGATCGAATTGGATTTAAAATTAATTATTTTATTTGTATTATCGAATTGAGTCAAAAAGTGTAAATTCACTCAAATTACATCAAATTTTGTTAAATCTAGTAAATTCGACTCTAAATTGCCAAATAGCATCCAAACTATTCGAATCGTTTCAGAATATTTGATCCGATATGATCGAATTGGATTTAAAATGAATTATTATATTTGTATTATCGAATTGAGTCAAAAAGTGTCAATTCACTCAAATTACATCAAATTATGTCAAATCTAGTCGTTTCGACTCTAAATTGCGAAATAGCATCCAAACTATTCGAATCGTTTCACAATATTTGATCCGATATGATCGAATTGGATTTAAAATTAATTATTTCATTTGTATTATCGAATTGTGTCAAAAAGTGTCAATTAACTCAGATTACATCAAATTATGTCAAATCTAGTCGTTTCGACTCTAAATTGCCAAATAGCATCCAAACTATTCGAATCGTTTCAAAAAATTAGATCCGATATGATCGAATTTGATTTAAAATTAATTCTTTTATTTGTGCTATCGAATTGAGTCAAAAAGTGTCAATTCACTCAAATTACATCAAATTATGTCAAATCTAGTAGATTCGACACTAAATTGCCAAACAGCATCCAAACTATTCGAATCTTTTCAAAAAATTAGATCCGATATGATCGAATTGGAATTAAAGTTAATTATTTTATTTGTATTATCGAATTGAGTCAAAAAGTTTCAATTCACTCAAATTACATCAAATTATGTCAAATCTAGTCGATTCGACTCTAAATTGCCAAATAGCATCCAAACTATTCGAATCGTTTCAAAAAATTAGATCCAATATGATCGAATTGGATTTAAAATTAATTCTTTTATTTGTATTATCGAATTGAGTAAAAAAGTGTCAATTCACTCAAATTACATCAAATTATGTCAAATCTAGTCGATTCGACTTTTAAATTAGCATATAGCATCCAAACTATTCAAATCGTTTCACAATATTTGATCCGATATGATCGAATTGGATTTAAAATTAATTATTTATCTGTATTATCGAATTGAGTCAAAAAGTGTCAATTCACTCAAATTACATCAAATAATGTCAAATCTAGTCGTTTCGGCTCTAAATTGCCAAATATCATCCAAACTATTCGAATCGTTTCAAAAAATTAGATCCGGTATGATCGAATTGGATTTAAAATTAATCATTTTATTTGTATTATCGAATTGAGTCAAAAAGTGTCAATTCACTCAAATTACATTAAATTATGATAAATCTAGTCGTTTCGACTCTAATTGCCAAATAGCATCCAAACTAATCGAATCGTTTCAAAAAATTGGATCCGATATGATCGAATTGGATTTAAAATTAATTATTTTATTTGTATTATCGAATTGAGTCAAAAATTGTCAATTCACTCCAATTACATCAAATTATGTCAAATCTAGTCGTTTCGACTCTAAATTGCCAAATAGCATCCAAACTATTCGAATCGTTTCAAAAAATTAGATCCGGTATGATCGAATTGGATTTAAAATTAATCATTTTATTTGTATTATCGAATTGAGTCAAAAAGTGTCAATTCACTCAAATTACATTAAATTATGATAAATCTAGTCGTTTCGACTCTAATTGTCAAATAGCATCCAAACTAATCGAATCGTTTCAAAAAATTGGATCCGATATGATCGAATTGGATTTAAAATTAATTATTTTATTTGTATTATCGAATTGAGTCAAAAATTGTCAATTCACTCCAATTACATCAAATTATGTCAAATCTAGTCGTTTCGACTCTAAATTGCCAAATAACATCCAAACTATTCGAATCGTTTCACAATATTTGATCCGATATGATCTAATTGGATTTAAAATTAATTATTATAATTGTATTATCGAATTGAGTCAAAAAGTGTCAATTCACTCAAATTACATCAAATTATGTTAAATCTAGTAAATTCGACTCTTAATTGCCAAATAGCATCCAAACTATTCGAATCGTTTCAAAAAATTATATCCGATATGATCGAATTGGATTTAAAATTAATTCTTTTATTTGTATTATCGAATTGAGTCAAAAAGTGTCAATTCACTCAATTTACATCAAATTATGTCAAATCTAGTCGTTTCGACTCTAAATTGCCAAATAGCATCCAAACTATTCGAATCGTTTCAAAAAATTAGATCCGATATGATCGAATTGGATTTAAAATTAATTATTTTATTTGTATTATCGAATTGAGTCAAAAAGTGTCAATTCACTCACATTACATCAAATTATGTTAAATCTAGTAAATTCGACTCTGAATTGCCAAATAGCATCCAAACTATTCGAATCGTTTCAAAAAATTAGATCCGATATGATCGAATTGGATTTAAAATTTATTCTTTTATTTGTATTATCGAATTGAGTCAAAAAGTGTCAATTCACTCAAATTACATCAAATTATGTTAAATCTATTCGTTTCAACTCTAAATTGCCATATAGCATCCAAATTTTTCAAATCGTTTCAAAATATTTGATCCGATATGATCGAATTGGATTTAAAATTAATTATTTTATTTGTATTATCGAATTGAGTCAAAAAGTGTCAATTCACTCAAATTACATCAAATTATGTCAAATCTAGTCGTTTCGACACTAAATTGCCAAATAGCTTCCAAACTATTCGAATCGTTTCAAAAAATTAGATCCGATATGATCGAATTGGATTTAAAATTAATAATTTTATTTGTATTATCAAATTGAGTCAAAAAGTGTCAATTCACTCAAATTACATCAAATTATGTTAAATCTAGTAAATTCGACTCTGAATTGCCAAATAGCATCCAAACTATTCGAATCGTTTCAAAAAATTAGATCCGATATGATCGAATTGGATTTAAAATTAATTATTTTATTTGTATTATCGAATTGAGTCAAAAAGTGTCAATTCACTCAAATTACATCAAATTATGTTAAATCTAGTAAATTCGACTCTGAATTGCCAAATAGCATCCAAACTATTCGAATCGTTTCAAAAAATTAGATCCGATATGATCGAATTGGATTTAAAATTTATTCTTTTATTTGTATTATCGAATTGAGTCAAAAAGTGTCAATTGACTCAAATTACATCAAACTATGTCAAATCTAGTCGATTCGACTCTAAATTGCCAAATAGCATCCAAACTATTCGAATCGTTTCAACATATTTGATCCGATTTGATCGAATTGGATTTAAAATCAATTATTATATTTGTATTATCGAATTGAGTCAAAAAGTGTCAATTCACTCAAATTACATCAAATTATGTCAAATCTAGTCGTTTCGACTCTAAATTGCCAAATAGCATCCAAACTATTCGAATCGTTTCACAATATTTGATCCGATATGATCGAATTGGATTTAAAATTAATTATTATAATTGTATTATCGAATTGAGTCAAAAAGTGTCAATTCACTCAAATGACATCAAATTATGTCAAATCTAGTCGTTTCGACTCTAAATTGCCAAATAGCATCCAAACTATTCGAATCGTTTCACAATATTTGATCCGATATGATCGAATTGGATTTAAAATTAATTATTATAATTGTATTATCGAATTGAGTCAAAAAGTGTCAATTCACTCAAATGACATCAAATTATGTCAAATCTAGTCGTTTCGACTCTAAATTGCCAAATAGCATCCAAACTATTCGAATCGTTTCAAAAAATTAGATCCGATATGATCGAATTGGATTTAAAATTAATTATTTTATTTGTATTATCGAATTGAGTCAAAAAGTGTCAATTCACTCAAATTACATCAAATTATGTTAAATCTAGTAAATTCGACTCTAAATTGCCAAATAGCATCCAAACTATTCGAATCGTTTCAAAATATTTGATCCGGTATGATCGAATTGGATTTAAAATTAATCATTTTATTTGTATTATCGAATTGAGTCAAAAAGTGTCAATTCACTCAAATTACATCAAATTATGTCAAATCTAGTCGATTCGACACTAAATTGCCAAATAGCATCCAAACTATTCGAATCGTTTCACAATATTGGATCCGATATGATCTAATTGGATTTAAAATTAATTATTATAATTGTATTATCGAATTTACTCAAAAAGTGTCAATTCACTCAAATTACATCAAATTATTCAAATCTAGTCGATTTGACTCTAAATTGCCAAACAGCATCCAAACTATTCGAATCGTTTCAAAAAATTAGATCCGATATGATCGAATTGGAATTAAAGTTAATTATTTTATTTGTATTATCGAATTGAGTCAAAAAGTTTCAATTCACTCAAATTACATCAAATTATGTCAAATCTAGTCGATTCGACTCTAAATTGCCAAATAGCATCCAAACTATTCGAATCGTTTCAAAAAATTAGATCCGATATGATCGAATTTGATTTAAAATTAATTCTTTTATTTGTGCTATCGAATTGAGTCAAAAAGTGTCAATTCACTCAAATTACATCAAATTATGTCAAATCTAGTAGATTCGACACTAAATTGCCAAACAGCATCCAAACTATTCGAATCGTTTCAAAAAATTAGATCCGATATGATCGAATTGGAATTAAAGTTAATTATTTTATTTGTATTATCGAATTGAGTCAAAAAGTTTCAATTCACTCAAATTACATCAAATTATGTCAAATCTAGTCGATTCGACTCTAAATTGCCAAATAGCATCCAAACTATTCGAATCGTTTCAAAAAATTAGATCCAATATGATCGAATTGGATTTAAAATTAATTCTTTTATTTGTATTATCGAATTGAGTAAAAAAGTGTCAATTCACTCAAATTACATCAAATTATGTCAAATCTAGTCGATTCGACTTTTAAATTAGCATATAGCATCCAAACTATTCAAATCGTTTCACAATATTTGATCCGATATGATCGAATTGGATTTAAAATTAATTATTTAACTGTATTATCGAATTGAGTCAAAAAATGTCAATTCACTCAAATTACATCAAATTATGTCAAATCTAGTCGTTTCGGCTCTAAATTGCCAAATATCATCCAAACTATTCGAATCGTTTCAAAAAATTAGATCCGGTATGATCGAATTGGATTTAAAATTAATCATTTTATTTGTATTATCGAATTGAGTCAAAAAGTGTCAATTCACTCAAATTACATTAAATTATGTTAAATCTAGTAAATTCGACTCTAAATTGCCAAATAGCATCCAAACTATTCGAATCGTTTCAAAAAATTAGATCCGATATGATCGAATTGGATTTAAAATTAATTCTTTTATTTGTATTATCGAATTGAGTCAAAAAGTGTCAATTCATTAAAATTACATCAAATTATGTCAAATCTAGTCGATTCGACTTTTAAATTAGCATATAGCATCCAAACTATTCAAATCGTTTCACAATATTTGATCCGATATGATCGAATTGGATTTAAAATTAATAATTTTATTTGTATTATCAAATTGAGTCAAAAAGTGTCAATTCACTCAAATTACATCAAATTATGTTAAATCTAGTAAATTCGACTCTGAATTGCCAAATAGCATCCAAACTATTCGAATCGTTTCAAAAAATTAGATCCGATATGATCGAATTGGATTTAAAATTAATTATTTTATTTGTATTATCGAATTGAGTCAAAAAGTGTCAATTCACTCAAATTACATCAAATTATGTTAAATCTAGTAAATTCGACTCTGAATTGCCAAATAGCATCCAAACTATTCGAATCGTTTCAAAAAATTAGATCCGATATGATCGAATTGGATTTAAAATTTATTCTTTTATTTGTATTATCGAATTGAGTCAAAAAGTGTCAATTGACTCAAATTACATCAAACTATGTCATATCTAGTCGATTCGACTCTAAATTGCCAAATAGCATCCAAACTATTCGAATCGTTTCAACATATTTGATCCGATTTGATCGAATTGGATTTAAAATCAATTATTATATTTGTATTATCGAATTGAGTCAAAAAGTGTCAATTCACTCAAATTACATCAAATTATGTCAAATCTAGTCGTTTCGACTCTAAATTGCCAAATAGCATCCAAACTATTCGAATCGTTTCACAATATTTGATCCGATATGATCGAATTGGATTTAAAATTAATTATTATAATTGTATTATCGAATTGAGTCAAAAAGTGTCAATTCACTCAAATGACATCAAATTATGTCAAATCTAGTCGTTTCGACTCTAAATTGCCAAATAGCATCCAAACTATTCGAATCGTTTCACAATATTTGATCCGATATGATCGAATTGGATTTAAAATTAATTATTATAATTGTATTATCGAATTGAGTCAAAAAGTGTCAATTCACTCAAATGACATCAAATTATGTCAAATCTAGTCGTTTCGACTCTAAATTGCCAAATAGCATCCAAACTATTCGAATCGTTTCAAAAAATTAGATCCGATATGATCGAATTGGATTTAAAATTAATTATTTTATTTGTATTATCGAATTGAGTCAAAAAGTGTCAATTCACTCAAATTACATCAAATTATGTTAAATCTAGTAAATTCGACTCTAAATTGCCAAATAGCATCCAAACTATTCGAATCGTTTCAAAATATTTGATCCGGTATGATCGAATTGGATTTAAAATTAATCATTTTATTTGTATTATCGAATTGAGTCAAAAAGTGTCAATTCACTCAAATTACATCAAATTATGTCAAATCTAGTCGATTCGACACTAAATTGCCAAATAGCATCCAAACTATTCGAATCGTTTCACAATATTTGATCCGATATGATCTAATTGGATTTAAAATTAATTATTATAATTGTATTATCGAATTTACTCAAAAAGTGTCAATTCACTCAAATTACATCAAATTATTCAAATCTAGTCGATTTGACTCTAAATTGCCAAACAGCATCCAAACTATTCGAATCGTTTCAAAAAATTAGATCCGATATGATCGAATTGGAATTAAAGTTAATTATTTTATTTGTATTATCGAATTGAGTCAAAAAGTTTCAATTCACTCAAATTACATCAAATTATGTCAAATCTAGTCGATTCGACTCTAAATTGCCAAATAGCATCCAAACTATTCGAATCGTTTCAAAAAATTAGATCCGATATGATCGAATTTGATTTAAAATTAATTCTTTTATTTGTGCTATCGAATTGAGTCAAAAAGTGTCAATTCACTCAAATTACATCAAATTATGTCAAATCTAGTAGATTCGACACTAAATTGCCAAACAGCATCCAAACTATTCGAATCGTTTCAAAAAATTAGATCCGATATGATCGAATTGGAATTAAAGTTAATTATTTTATTTGTATTATCGAATTGAGTCAAAAAGTTTCAATTCACTCAAATTACATCAAATTATGTCAAATCTAGTCGATTCGACTCTAAATTGCCAAATAGCATCCAAACTATTCGAATCGTTTCAAAAAATTAGATCCAATATGATCGAATTGGATTTAAAATTAATTCTTTTATTTGTATTATCGAATTGAGTAAAAAAGTGTCAATTCACTCAAATTACATCAAATTATGTCAAATCTAGTCGATTCGACTTTTAAATTAGCATATAGCATCCAAACTATTCAAATCGTTTCACAATATTTGATCCGATATGATCGAATTGGATTTAAAATTAATTATTTAACTGTATTATCGAATTGAGTCAAAAAATGTCAATTCACTCAAATTACATCAAATTATGTCAAATCTAGTCGTTTCGGCTCTAAATTGCCAAATATCATCCAAACTATTCGAATCGTTTCAAAAAATTAGATCCGGTATGATCGAATTGGATTTAAAATTAATCATTTTATTTGTATTATCGAATTGAGTCAAAAAGTGTCAATTCACTCAAATTACATTAAATTATGTTAAATCTAGTAAATTCGACTCTAAATTGCCAAATAGCATCCAAACTATTCGAATCGTTTCAAAAAATTAGATCCGATATGATCGAATTGGATTTAAAATTAATTCTTTTATTTGTATTATCGAATTGAGTCAAAAAGTGTCAATTCATTAAAATTACATCAAATTATGTCAAATCTAGTCGATTCGACTTTTAAATTAGCATATAGCATCCAAACTATTCAAATCGTTTCACAATATTTGATCCGATATGATCGAATTGGATTTAAAATTAATTATTTATCTGTATTATCGAATTGAGTCAAAAAGTGTCAATTCACTCAAATTACATCAAATAATGTCAAATCTAGTCGTTTCGGCTCTAAATTGCCAAATATCATCCAAACTATTCGAATCGTTTCAAAAAATTAGATCCGGTATGATCGAATTGGATTTAAAATTAATCATTTTATTTGTATTATCGAATTGAGTCAAAAAGTGTCAATTCACTCAAATTACATTAAATTATGATAAATCTAGTCGTTTCGACTCTAATTGCCAAATAGCATCCAAACTAATCGAATCGTTTCAAAAAATTGGATCCGATATGATCGAATTGGATTTAAAATTAATTATTTTATTTGTATTATCGAATTGAGTCAAAAATTGTCAATTCACTCCAATTACATCAAATTATGTCAAATCTAGTCGTTTCGACTCTAAATTGCCAAATAGCATCCAAACTATTCGAATCGTTTCAAAAAATTAGATCCGATATGATCGAATTGGATTTAAAATTAATAATTTTATTTGTATTATCGAATTGAGTCAAAAAGTGTCAATTCACTCAAATTACATCAAATTATGTCAAATCTAGTCGATTCGACACTAAATTGCCAAATAGCATCCAAACTATTCGAATCGTTTCACAATATTTGATCCGATATGATCTAATTGGATTTAAAATTAATTATTATAATTGTATTATCGAATTGAGTCAAAAAGTGTCAATTCACTCAAATTACATCAAATTATGTTAAATCTAGTAAATTCGACTCTTAATTGCCAAATAGCATCCAAACTATTCGAATCGTTTCAAAAAATTATATCCGATATGATCGAATTGGATTTAAAATTAATTCTTTTATTTGTATTATCGAATTGAGTCAAAAAGTGTCAATTCACTCAATTTACATCAAATTATGTCAAATCTAGTCGTTTCGACTCTAAATTGCCAAATAGCATCCAAACTATTCGAATCGTTTCAAAAAATTAGATCCGATATGATCGAATTGGATTTAAAATTAATTATTTTATTTGTATTATCGAATTGAGTCAAAAAGTGTCAATTCACTCACATTACATCAAATTATGTTAAATCTAGTAAATTCGACTCTGAATTGCCAAATAGCATCCAAACTATTCGAATCGTTTCAAAAAATTAGATCCGATATGATCGAATTGGATTTAAAATTTATTCTTTTATTTGTATTATCGAATTGAGTCAAAAAGTGTCAATTCACTCAAATTACATCAAATTATGTTAAATCTATTCGTTTCAACTCTAAATTGCCATATAGCATCCAAATTTTTCAAATCGTTTCAAAATATTTGATCCGATATGATCGAATTGGATTTAAAATTAATTATTTTATTTGTATTATCGAATTGAGTCAAAAAGTGTCAATTCACTCAAATTACATCAAATTATGTCAAATCTAGTCGTTTCGACACTAAATTGCCAAATAGCTTCCAAACTATTCGAATCGTTTCAAAAAATTAGATCCGATATGATCGAATTGGATTTAAAATTAATAATTTTATTTGTATTATCGAATTGAGTCAAAAAGTGTCAATTCACTCAAATTACATCAAATTATGTTAAATCTAGTAAATTCGACTCTGAATTGCCAAATAGCATCCAAACTATTCGAATCGTTTCAAAAAATTAGATCCGATATGATCGAATTGGATTTAAAATTAATTATTTTATTTGTATTATCGAATTGAGTCAAAAAGTGTCAATTCACTCAAATTACATCAAATTATGTTAAATCTAGTAAATTCGACTCTGAATTGCCAAATAGCATCCAAACTATTCGAATCGTTTCAAAAAATTAGATCCGATATGATCGAATTGGATTTAAAATTTATTCTTTTATTTGTATTATCGAATTGAGTCAAAAAGTGTCAATTGACTCAAATTACATCAAACTATGTCAAATCTAGTCGATTCGACTCTAAATTGCCAAATAGCATCCAAACTATTCGAATCGTTTCAACATATTTGATCCGATTTGATCGAATTGGATTTAAAATCAATTATTATATTTGTATTATCGAATTTACTCAAAAAGTGTCAATTCACTCAAATTACATCAAATTATGTCAAATCTAGTCGTTTCGACTCTAAATTGCCAAATAGCATCCAAACTATTCGAATCGTTTCACAATATTTGATCCGATATGATCGAATTGGATTTAAAATTAATTATTATAATTGTATTATCGAATTGAGTCAAAAAGTGTCAATTCACTCAAATGACATCAAATTATGTCAAATCTAGTCGTTTCGACTCTAAATTGCCAAATAGCATCCAAACTATTCGAATCGTTTCACAATATTTGATCCGATATGATCGAATTGGATTTAAAATTAATTATTATAATTGTATTATCGAATTGAGTCAAAAAGTGTCAATTCACTCAAATGACATCAAATTATGTCAAATCTAGTCGTTTCGACTCTAAATTGCCAAATAGCATCCAAACTATTCGAATCGTTTCAAAAAATTAGATCCGATATGATCGAATTGGATTTAAAATTAATTATTTTATTTGTATTATCGAATTGAGTCAAAAAGTGTCAATTCACTCAAATTACATCAAATTATGTTAAATCTAGTAAATTCGACTCTAAATTGCCAAATAGCATCCAAACTATTCGAATCGTTTCAAAATATTTGATCCGGTATGATCGAATTGGATTTAAAATTAATCATTTTATTTGTATTATCGAATTGAGTCAAAAAGTGTCAATTCACTCAAATTACATCAAATTATGTCAAATCTAGTCGATTCGACACTAAATTGCCAAATAGCATCCAAACTATTCGAATCGTTTCACAATATTTGATCCGATATGATCTAATTGGATTTAAAATTAATTATTATAATTGTATTATCGAATTGAGTCAAAAAGTGTCAATTCACTCAATTTACATCAAATTATGTTAAATCTAGTCGTTTCGACTCT
Organism: Sialis fuliginosa; assembly: GCA_961205875.1. Classification (NCBI taxonomy): domain Eukaryota; kingdom Metazoa; phylum Arthropoda; class Insecta; order Megaloptera; family Sialidae; genus Sialis; species Sialis fuliginosa. Next base: position 3,150,175 of record OY540822.1, on the reverse strand, counting down.
AAATTGCCAAATAGCATCCAAACTATTCGAATCGTTTCAAAAAATTAGATCCGATATGATCAAATTGGATTTAAAATTAATTATTTTATTTGTATTATCGAATTGAGTCAAAAAGTGTCAATTCACTCAAATTACATCAAATTATGTCAAATCTAGTCGTTTCGACTCTAAATTGCCAAATAGCATCCAAACTATTCGAATCGTTTCAAAAAATTAGATCCGATATGATCAAATTGGATTTAAAATTAATTATTTTATTTGTATTATCGAATTGAGTCAAAAAGTGTCAATTCACTCAAATTACATCAAATTATGTCAAATCTAGTCGTTTCGACTCTAAATTGCCAAATAGCATCCAAACTATTCGAATCGTTTCACAATATTTGATCCGATATGATCGAATTGGATTTAAAATTAATTATTATAATTGTATTATCGAATTGAGTCAAAAAGTGTCAATTCACTCAAATTACATCAAATTATGTTAAATCTAGTCGTTTCGACTCTAAATTGCCAAATAGCATCCAAACTATTCGAATCGTTTCAAAAAATTAGATCCGATATGATCGAATTGGATTTAAAATTAATTATTTTATTTGTATTATCGAATTGAGTCAAAAAGTGTAAATTCACTCAAATTACATCAAATTTTGTTAAATCTAGTAAATTCGACTCTGAATTGCCAAATAGCATCCAAACTATTCGAATCGTTTCAAAATATTTGATCCGATATGATCGAATTGGATTTAAAGTTAATTATTATATTTGTATTATCGAATTGAGTCAAAAAGTGTCAATTCACTCAAATTACATCAAATTATGTCAAATCTAGTCGTTTCGACTCTAAATTGCGAAATAGCATCCAAACTATTCGAATCGTTTCACAATATTTGATCCGATATGATCGAATTGGATTTAAAATTAATTATTTTATTTGTATTATCGAATTGTGTCAAAAAGTGTCAATTAACTCAAATTACATCAAATTATGTCAAATCTAGTCGTTTCGACTCTAAATTGCCAAATAGCATCCAAACTATTCGAATCGTTGCAAAAAATTAGATCCGATATGATCGAATTGGATTTAAAATTAATTATTTTATTAGTATTATCGAATTGAGTCAAAAAGTGTCAATTCACTCAAATTACATCAAATTATGTCAAATCTAGTCGTTTCGACTCTAAATTGCCAAAGCATCCAAACTATTCGAATCGTTTCGAAAAATTAGATCCGATATGATCGAATTGGATTTAAAATTTATTCTTTTATTTGTATTATCGAATTGAGTCAAAAATTGTCAATTCACTCAAATTACATCAAATTATGTCAAATCTAGTCGATTCGACTCTTAATTGCTAAATAGCATCCAAACTATTCGAATCGTTTCAAAAAATTAGATCCGATATGTTCGAATTGGATTTAAAATTTATTCTTTTATTTGTATTATCGAATTGAGTCAAAAAGTGTCAATTCACTCAAATTACATCAAATTATGTCAAATCTAGTCGTTTCGACTCTAAATTGCCAAATAGCATCCAAACTATTCGAATCGTTTCAAAAAATTAGATCCGATATGATCGAATTGGATTTAAAATTTATTCTTTTATTTGTATTATCGAATTGAGTCAAAAATTGTCAATTCACTCAAATTACATCAAATTATGTCAAATCTAGTCGTTTCGTCTCTAAATTGCCAAATAGCATCCAAACTATTCGAATCGTTTCAAAAAATTAGATCCGATATGATCGAATTGGATTTAAAATTAATTATTTTATTTGTATTATCGAATTGAGTCAAAAAGTGTCAATTCACTCAAATTACATCAAATTATGTTAAATCTAGTAAATTCGACTCTGAATTGCCAAATAGCATCCAAACTATTCGAATCGTTTCAAAAAATTAGATCCGATATGTTCGAATTGGATTTAAAATTTATTCTTTTATTTGTATTATCGAATTGAGTCAAAAAGTGTCAATTCACTCAAATTACATCAAATTATGTCAAATCTAGTCGTTTCGACTCTAAATTGCCAAATAGCATCCAAACTATTCGAATCGTTTCAAAAAATTAGATCCGATATGATCGAATTGGATTTAAAATTTATTCTTTTATTTGTATTATCGAATTGAGTCAAAAATTGTCAATTCACTCAAATTACATCAAATTATGTCAAATCAAGTCGTTTCGTCTCTAAATTGCCAAATAGCATCCAAACTATTCGAATCGTTTCAAAAAATTAGATCCGATATGATCGAATTGGATTTAAAATTAATTATTTTATTTGTATTATCGAATTGAGTCAAAAAGTGTAAATTCACTCAAATTACATCAAATTTTGTTAAATCTAGTCGATTTGACTCTAAATTGCCAAATAGCATCCAAACTATTCGAATCGTTGCAAAAAATTAGATCCGATATGATCGAATTGGATTTAAAATTATATATTTTATTTGTATTATCGAATTGAGTCAAAAAGTGTCAATTCACTCAAATTACATCAAATTATGTCAAATCTAGTCGTTTCGACTCTAAATTTCCAAAGCATCCAAACTATTCGAATCGTTTCGAAAAATTAGATCCGATATGATCGAATTGGATTGAAAATTAATTATTTTATTTGTATTATCGAATTGAGTCAAAAAGTATCAATTCACTCAAATTACATCAAATTATGTCAAATCTAGTCGTTTCGACTCTAAATTGCCAAATAGCATCCAAACTATTTGAATCGTTTCAAAAAATTAGATCCGATATGATCGAATTGGAATTAAAATTAATTATTTTATTTGTATTATCGAATTGAGTCAAAAAGTGTCAATTCACTCAAATTACATCAAATTATGTTAAATCTAGTAAATTCGACTCGAAATTGCCAAATAGCATCCAAACTATTCGAATCGTTTCAAAATATTTGATCCGATATGATCGAATTGGATTTAAAATTAATTATTTTATTTGTATTATCGAATTGTGTCAAAAAGTGTCAATTCACTCAAATTACATCAAATTATGTTAAATCTATTCGTGTCGACTCTAAATTGCCATATAGCATCCAAACTATTCAAATCGTTTCAAAATATTTGATCCGATATGATCGCATTGGATTTAAAATTAATTATTTTATTTGTATTATCGAATTGAGTCAAAAAGTGTCAATTCACTCAAATTACATCAAATTATGTTAAATCTAGTATATTCGACTCTAAATTGCCAAATAGCATCCAAACTATTCGAATCGTTTCAAAATATTTGACCTGATATGATAGAATTGGATTTAAAATTAAATATTTTATTTGTATTATCGAATTTAGTCAAAAAGTGTCAATTCACTCAAATTACATCAAATTATGTCAAATCTAGTCGTTTCGACTCTAAATTGCCAAATAGCATCCAAACTATTCGAATCGTTTCAAAAAATTAGATCCGATATGATCGAATTGGATTTAAAATTTATTCTTTTATTTGTATTATCGAATTGAGTCAAAAATTGTCAATTCACTCAAATTATGTCAAATCTAGTCGTTTCGACTTTAAATTGCCAAATAGCATCCAAACTATTCGAATCGTTTCAAAAAATTAGATCCGAAATGATCGAATTGGATTTAAAATTAATAATTTTATTTGTATTATCGAATTGAGACAAAAAGTGTCAATTCACTCAAATTACATCAAATTATGTCAAATCTAGTCGTTTCGACACTAAATTGCCAAATAGCTTCCAAACTATTCGAATCGTTTCAAAAAATTAGATCCCATATGATCGAATTGGATTTAAAATTAATAATTTTATTTGTATTATCGAATTGAGTCAAAAAGTGTCAATTCACTCAAATTACATCAAATTATGTCAAATCTAGTCGTTTCGACACTAAATTGCCAAATAGCTTCCAAACTATTCGAATCGTTTCAAAAAATTAGATCCGATATGATCGAATTGGATTTAAAATTAATTATTTTATTTGTATTATCGAATTGAGTCAAAAAGTGTAAATTCACTCAAATTACATCAAATTTTGTTAAATCTAGTAAATTCGACTCTAAATTGCCAAATAGCATCCAAACTATTCGAATCGTTTCAAAATATTTGATCCGATATGATCGAATTGGATTTAAAATGAATTATTATATTTGTATTATCGAATTGAGTCAAAAAGTGTCAATTCACTCAAATTACATCAAATTATGTCAAATCTAGTCGTTTCGACTCTAAATTGCGAAATAGCATCCAAACTATTCGAATCGTTTCACAATATTTGATCCGATATGATCGAATTGGATTTAAAATTAATTATTTCATTTGTATTATCGAATTGTGTCAAAAAGTGTCAATTAACTCAGATTACATCAAATTATGTCAAATCTAGTCGTTTCGACTCTAAATTGCCAAATAGCATCCAAACTATTCGAAACGTTGCAAAAAATTAGATCCGATATGATCGAATTGGATTTAAAATTAATTATTTTATTAGTATTATCGAATTGAGTCAAAAAGTGTCAATTCACTCAAATTACATCAATTTTTGTTAAATCTAGTAAATTCGACTCTGAATTGCCAAATAGCATCCAAACTATTCGAATCGTTTCAAAAAATTAGATCCGATATTATCAAATTGGATTTAAAATTTATTCTTTTATTTGTATTATCGAATTGAGTCAAAAAGTGTCAATTCACTCAAATTACATCAAATTATGTTAAATCTATTCGTGTCGACTCTAAATTGCCATATAGCATCCAAACTATTCAAATCGTTTCAAAATATTTGATCCGATATGATCGCATTGGATTTAAAATTAATTATTTTATTTGTAATATCGAATTGAGTCAAAAAGTGTCAATTCACTCAAATTACATCAAATTATGTCAAATCTTGTCGATTCGACACTAAATTGCCAAATAGCATCCAAACTATTCGAATCGTTTCAAAATATTTGATCCGATATGATCGAATTGGATTTAAAATCAATTATTATATTTGTATTATCGAATTGAGTCAAAAAGTGTCAATTCACTCAAATTATGTCAAATCTAGTCGTTTCGACTTTAAATTGCCAAATAGCATCCAAACTATTCGAATCGTTTCAAAAAATTAGATCCGAAATGATCGAATTGGATTTAAAATTAATAATTTTATTTGTATTATCGAATTGAGTCAAAAAGTGTCAATTCACTCAAATTACATCAAATTATGTCAAATCTAGTCGTTTCGACACTAAATTGCCAAATAGCTTCCAAACTATTCGAATCGTTTCAAAAAATTAGATCCCATATGATCGAATTGGATTTAAAATTAATAATTTTATTTGTATTATCGAATTTAGTCAAAAAGTGTCAATTCACTCAAATTACATCAAATTATGTCAAATCTAGTCGTTTCGACTCTAAATTGCCAAATAGCATCCAAACTATTCGAATCGTTTCAAAAAATTAGATCCGATATGATCGAATTGGATTTAAAATTTATTCTTTTATTTGTATTATCGAATTGAGTCAAAAATTGTCAATTCACTCAAATTATGTCAAATCTAGTCGTTTCGACTTTAAATTGCCAAATAGCATCCAAACTATTCGAATCGTTTCAAAAAATTAGATCCGAAATGATCGAATTGGATTTAAAATTAATAATTTTATTTGTATTATCGAATTGAGTCAAAAAGTGTCAATTCACTCAAATTACATCAAATTATGTCAAATCTAGTCGTTTCGACACTAAATTGCCAAATAGCTTCCAAACTATTCGAATCGTTTCAAAAAATTAGATCCCATATGATCGAATTGGATTTAAAATTAATAATTTTATTTGTATTATCGAATTGAGTCAAAAAGTGTCAATTCACTCGAATTACATCAAATTATGTCAAATCTAGTCGTTTCGACTCTAAATTGCCAAATAGCATCCAAACTATTCGAATCGTTTCAAAAAATTAGATCCGATATGATCGAATTGGATTTAAAATTAATTATTTTATTTGTATTATCGAATTGAGTCAAAAAGTGTAAATTCACTCAAATTACATCAAATTTTGTTAAATCTAGTAAATTCGACTCTAAATTGCCAAATAGCATCCAAACTATTCGAATCGTTTCAAAATATTTGATCCGATATGATCGAATTGGATTTAAAATGAATTATTATATTTGTATTATCGAATTGAGTCAAAAAGTGTCAATTCACTCAAATTACATCAAATTATGTCAAATCTAGTCGTTTCGACTCTAAATTGCGAAATAGCATCCAAACTATTCGAATCGTTTCACAATATTTGATCCGATATGATCGAATTGGATTTAAAATTAATTATTTCATTTGTATTATCGAATTGTGTCAAAAAGTGTCAATTAACTCAGATTACATCAAATTATGTCAAATCTAGTCGTTTCGACTCTAAATTGCCAAATAGCATCCAAACTATTCGAAACGTTGCAAAAAATTAGATCCGATATGATCGAATTGGATTTAAAATTAATTATTTTATTAGTATTATCGAATTGAGTCAAAAAGTGTCAATTCACTCAAATTACATCAAATTTTGTTAAATCTAGTAAATTCGACTCTGAATTGCCAAATAGCATCCAAACTATTCGAATCGTTTCAAAAAATTAGATCCGATATTATCAAATTGGATTTAAAATTTATTCTTTTATTTGTATTATCGAATTGAGTCAAAAAGTGTCAATTCACTCAAATTACATCAAATTATGTTAAATCTATTCGTGTCGACTCTAAATTGCCATATAGCATCCAAACTATTCAAATCGTTTCAAAATATTTGATCCGATATGATCGCATTGGATTTAAAATTAATTATTTTATTTGTATTATCGAATTGAGTCAAAAAGTGTCAATTCACTCAAATTACATCAAATTATGTCAAATCTTGTCGATTCGACACTAAATTGCCAAATAGCATCCAAACTATTCGAATCGTTTCAAAATATTTGATCCGATATGATCGAATTGGATTTAAAATCAATTATTATATTTGTATTATCGAATTGAGTCAAAAAGTGTCAATTCACTCAAATTACATCAAATTATGTTAAATCTAGTATATTCGACTCTAAATTGCCAAATAGCATCCAAACTATTCGAATCGTTTCAAAATATTTGACCTGATATGATAGAATTGGATTTAAAATTAAATATTTTATTTGTATTATCGAATTTAGTCAAAAAGTGTCAATTCACTCAAATTACATCAAATTATGTCAAATCTAGTCGTTTCGACTCTAAATTGCCAAATAGCATCCAAACTATTCGAATCGTTTCAAAAAATTAGATCCGATATGATCGAATTGGATTTAAAATTTATTCTTTTATTTGTATTATCGAATTGAGTCAAAAATTGTCAATTCACTCAAATTATGTCAAATCTAGTCGTTTCGACTTTAAATTGCCAAATAGCATCCAAACTATTCGAATCGTTTCAAAAAATTAGATCCGAAATGATCGAATTGGATTTAAAATTAATAATTTTATTTGTATTATCGAATTGAGTCAAAAAGTGTCAATTCACTCAAATTACATCAAATTATGTCAAATCTAGTCGTTTCGACACTAAATTGCCAAATAGCTTCCAAACTATTCGAATCGTTTCAAAAAATTAGATCCCATATGATCGAATTGGATTTAAAATTAATAATTTTATTTGTATTATCGAATTGAGTCAAAAAGTGTCAATTCACTCGAATTACATCAAATTATGTCAAATATAGTCGTTTCGACTCTAAATTGCCAAATAGCATCCAAACTATTCGAATCGTTTCAAAAAATTAGATCCGATATGATCGAATTGGATTTAAAATTAATTATTTTATTTGTATTATCGAATTGAGTCAAAAAGTGTAAATTCACTCAAATTACATCAAATTTTGTTAAATCTAGTAAATTCGACTCTAAATTGCCAAATAGCATCCAAACTATTCGAATCGTTTCAAAATATTTGATCCGATATGATCGAATTGGATTTAAAATGAATTATTATATTTGTATTATCGAATTGAGTCAAAAAGTGTCAATTCACTCAAATTACATCAAATTATGTCAAATCTAGTCGTTTCGACTCTAAATTGCGAAATAGCATCCAAACTATTCGAATCGTTTCACAATATTTGATCCGATATGATCGAATTGGATTTAAAATTAATTATTTCATTTGTATTATCGAATTGTGTCAAAAAGTGTCAATTAACTCAGATTACATCAAATTATGTCAAATCTAGTCGTTTCGACTCTAAATTGCCAAATAGCATCCAAACTATTCGAAACGTTGCAAAAAATTAGATCCGATATGATCGAATTGGATTTAAAATTAATTATTTTATTAGTATTATCGAATTGAGTCAAAAAGTGTCAATTCACTCAAATTACATCAAATTTTGTTAAATCTAGTAAATTCGACTCTAAATTGCCAAATAGCATCCAAACTATTCGAAACGTTGCAAAAAATTAGATCCGATATGATCGAATTGGATTTAAAATTAATTATTTTATTAGTATTATCGAATTGAGTCAAAAAGTGTCAATTCACTCAAATTACATCAAATTTTGTTAAATCTAGTAAATTCGACTCTGAATTGCCAAATAGCATCCAAACTATTCGAATCGTTTCAAAATATTTGATCCGATATGATCGAATTGGATTTAAAATCAATTATTATATTTGTATTATCGAATTGAGTCAAAAAGTGTCAATTCACTCAAATTACATCAAATTATGTTAAATCTAGTATATTCGACTCTAAATTGCCAAATAGCATCCAAACTATTCGAATCGTTTCAAAATATTTGACCTGATATGATAGAATTGGATTTAAAATTAAATATTTTATTTGTATTATCGAATTTAGTCAAAAAGTGTCAATTCACTCAAATTACATCAAATTATGTCAAATCTAGTCGTTTCGACTCTAAATTGCCAAATAGCATCCAAACTATTCGAATCGTTTCAAAAAATTAGATCCGATATGATCGAATTGGATTTAAAATTTATTCTTTTATTTGTATTATCGAATTGAGTCAAAAATTGTCAATTCACTCAAATTATGTCAAATCTAGTCGTTTCGACTTTAAATTGCCAAATAGCATCCAAACTATTCGAATCGTTTCAAAAAATTAGATCCGAAATGATCGAATTGGATTTAAAATTAATAATTTTATTTGTATTATCGAATTGAGTCAAAAAGTGTCAATTCACTCAAATTACATCAAATTATGTCAAATCTAGTCGTTTCGACACTAAATTGCCAAATAGCTTCCAAACTATTCGAATCGTTTCAAAAAATTAGATCCCATATGATCGAATTGGATTTAAAATTAATAATTTTATTTGTATTATCGAATTGAGTCAAAAAGTGTCAATTCACTCGAATTACATCAAATTATGTCAAATCTAGTCGTTTCGACTCTAAATTGCCAAATAGCATCCAAACTATTCGAATCGTTTCAAAAAATTAGATCCGATATGATCGAATTGGATTTAAAATTAATTATTTTATTTGTATTATCGAATTGAGTCAAAAAGTGTAAATTCACTCAAATTACATCAAATTTTGTTAAATCTAGTAAATTCGACTCTAAATTGCCAAATAGCATCCAAACTATTCGAATCGTTTCAAAATATTTGATCCGATATGATCGAATTGGATTTAAAATGAATTATTTCATTTGTATTATCGAATTGTGTCAAAAAGTGTCAATTAACTCAGATTACATCAAATTATGTCAAATCTAGTCGTTTCGACTCTAAATTGCCAAATAGCATCCAAACTATTCGAAACGTTGCAAAAAATTAGATCCGATATGATCGAATTGGATTTAAAATTAATTATTTTATTAGTATTATCGAATTGAGTCAAAAAGTGTCAATTCACTCAAATTACATCAAATTTTGTTAAATCTAGTAAATTCGACTCTGAATTGCCAAATAGCATCCAAACTATTCGAATCGTTTCAAAAAATTAGATCCGATATGATCGAATTGGATTTAAAATTAAATATTTTATTTGTATTATCGAATTTAGTCAAAAAGTGTCAATTCACTCAAATTACATCAAATTATGTCAAATCTAGTCGTTTCGACTCTAAATTGCCATATAGCATCCAAACTATTCAAATCGTTTCAAAATATTTGATCCGATATGATCGCATTGGATTTAAAATTAATTATTTTATTTGTATTATCGAATTGAGTCAAAAAGTGTCAATTCACTCAAATTACATCAAATTATGTCAAATCTAGTCGATTCGACACTAAATTGCCAAATAGCATCCAAACTATTCGAATCGTTTCAAAATATTTGATCCGATATGATCGAATTGGATTTAAAATCAATTATTATATTTGTATTATCGAATTGAGTCAAAAAGTGTCAATTCACTCAAATTACATCAAATTATGTTAAATCTAGTAAATTCGACTCTAAATTGCCAAATAGCATCCAAACTATTTGAATCGTTTCAAAATATTTGACCCGATATGATAGAATTGGATTTAAAATTAAATATTTTATTTGTATTATCGAATTTAGTCAAAAAGTGTCAATTCACTCAAATTAAATCAAATTATGTCAAATCTAGTCGTTTCGACTCTAAATTGCCAAATAGCATCCAAACTATTCGGAATCGTTTCAAAAAATTAGATCCGATATGATCGAATTGGATTTAAAATTTATTCTTTTATTTGTATTATCGAATTGAGTCAAAAATTGTCAATTCACTCAAATTATGTCAAATCTAGTCGTTTCGACTTTAAATTGCCAAATAGCATCCAAACTATTCGAATCGTTTCAAAAAATTAGATCCGAAATGATCGAATTGGATTTAAAATTAATAATTTTATTTGTATTATCGAATTGAGTCAAAAAGTGTCAATTCACTCAAATTACATCAAATTATGTCAAATCTAGTCGTTTCGACACTAAATTGCCAAATAGCTTCCAAACTATTCGAATCGTTTCAAAAAATTAGATCCCATATGATCGAATTGGATTTAAAATTAATAATTTTATTTGTATTATCGAATTGAGTCAAAAAGTGTCAATTCACTCAAATTACATCAAATTATGTCAAATCTAGTCGTTTCGACTCTAAATTGCAAAATAGCATCCAAACTATTCGAATCGTTTCACAATATTTGATTCGATATGATCGAATTGGATTTAAAATTAATTATTTTATTTGTATTATCGAATTGTGTCAAAAAGTGTCAATTAACTCAAATTACATCAAATTATGTCAAATCTAGTCGTTTCGACTCTAAATTGCCAAATAGCATCCAAACTATTCGAAACGTTGCAAAAAATTAGATCCGATATGATCGAATTGGATTTAAAATTAATTATTTTATTAGTATTATCGAATTGAATCAAAAAGTGTCAATTCACTCAAATTACATCAAATTATGTCAAATCTAGTCGTTTCGACTCTAAATTGCCAAAGCATCCAAACTATTCGAATCGTTTCGAAAAATTAGATCCGATATGATCGAATTGGATTTAAAATTAATTATTTTATTTGTATTATCGAACTGAGTCAAAAAGTGTCAATTCACTCAAATTACATCAAATTATGTCAAATCTAGTCGATTCGACTCTAAATTGCCAAATAGCTTCTAAACTATTCGAATCGTTTCAAAAAATTAGATCCCATATGATCGAATTGGATTTAAAATTAATTATTTAATTTGTATTATCGAATTGAGTCAAAAAGTGTCAATTCACTCAAATTACATCAAATTATGTTAAATCTAGTAAATTCGACTCTGAATTGCCAAATAGCATCCAAACTATTCGAATCGTTTCAAAAAATTAGATCCGATATGATCGAATTGGATTTAAAATTAAATATTTTATTTGTATTATCGAATTTAGTCAAAAAGTGTCAATTCACTCAAATTACATCAAATTATGTCAAATCTAGTCGTTTCGACTCTAAATTGCCAAATAGCATCCAAACTATTCGAATCGTTTCAAAAAATTAGATCCGATATGATCGAATTGGATTCAAAATTTATTCTTTTATTTGTATTATCGAATTGAGTCAAAAATTGTCAATTCACTCAAATTACATCAAATTATGTCAAATCTAGTCGTTTCGACTCTAAATTGCCAAATAGCATCCAAACTATTCGAATCGTTTCAAAAAATTAGATCCGATATGATCGAATTGGATTTAAAATTAATAATTTTATTTGTATTATCGAATTGAGTCAAAAAGTATCAATTCACTCAAATTACATCAAATTATGTCAAATCTAGTCGTTTCGACCCTAAATTGCCAAATATCTTCCAAACTATTCGAATCGTTTCAAAAAATTAGATCCCATATGATCGAATTGGATTTAAAATAATTATTTTATTTGTATTATCGAATTGAGTCAAAAAGTGTCATTTCACTCAATTGACATCAAATTATGTTAAATCTAGTAAATTCGACTCGAAATTGCCAAATAGCATCCAAACTATTCGAATCGTTTCAAAATATTTGATCCGATATGATCGAATTGGATTTAAAATTAATTATTTTATTTGTATTATCGAATTGTGTCAAAAAGTGTCAATTCACTCAAATTACATCAAATTATGTCAAATCTAGTCGTTTCGACTCTAAATTGCCAAATAGCATCCAAACTATTCGAATCGTTTCAAAAAATTAGATCCGATATGATCGAATTGGATTTAAAATTTATTCTTTTATTTGTATTATCGAATTGAGTCAAAAATTGTCAATTCACTCAAATTACATCAAATTATGTCAAATCTAGTCGTTTCGACTCTAAATTGCCAAATAGCATCCAAACTATTCGAATCGTTTCAAAAAATTAGATCCGATATGATCGAATTGGATTTAAAATTTATTCTTTTATTTGTATTATCGAATTGAGTCAAAAATTGTCAATTCACTCAAATTACATCAAATTATGTCAAATCTAGTCGTTTCGTCTCTAAATTGCCAAATAGCATCCAAACTATTCGAATCGTTTCAAAAAATTAGATCCGATATGATCGAATTGGATTTAAAATTAATTATTTTATTTGTATTATCGAATTGAGTCAAAAAGTGTAAATTCACTCAAATTACATCAAATTATGTCAAATCTAGTCGATTCGACTCTAAATTGCCAAATAGCTTCTAAACTATTCGAATCGTTTCAAAAAATTTGGTCCCATATGATCGAATTGGATTTAAAATTAATTATTTAATTTGTATTATCGAATTGAGTCAAAAAGTGTCAATTCACTCAAATTACATCAAATTATGTTAAATCTAGTAAATTCGACTCTGAATTGCCAAATAGCATCCAAACTATTCGAATCGTTTCAAAAAATTAGATCCGATATGATCGAATTGGATTTAAAATTAAATATTTTATTTGTATTATCGAATTTAGTCAAAAAGTGTCAATTCACTCAAATTACATCAAATTATGTCAAAACTAGTCGTTTCGACTCTAAATTGCCAAATAGCATCCAAACTATTCGAATCGTTTCAAAAAATTAGATCCGATATGATCGAATTGGATTCAAAATTTATTCTTTTATTTGTATTATCGAATTGAGTCAAAAATTGTCAATTCACTCAAATTACATCAAATTATGTCAAATCTAGTCGTTTCGACTCTAAATTGCCAAATAGCATCCAAACTATTCGAATCGTTTCAAAAAATTAGATCCGATATGATCGAATTGGATTTAAAATTAATAATTTTATTTGTATTATCGAATTGAGTCAAAAAGTATCAATTCACTCAAATTACATCAAATTATGTCAAATCTAGTCGTTTCGACACTAAATTGCCAAATATCTTCCAAACTATTCGAATCGTTTCAAAAAATTAGATCCCATATGATCGAATTGGATTTAAAATAATTATTTTATTTGTATTATCGAATTGAGTCAAAAAGTGTCATTTCACTCAAATGACATCAAATTATGTTAAATCTAGTAAATTCGACTCGAAATTGCCAAATAGCATCCAAACTATTCGAATCGTTTCAAAATATTTGATCCGATATGATCGAATTGGATTTAAAATTAATTATTTTATTTGTATTATCGAATTGTGTCAAAAAGTGTCAATTCACTCAAATTACATCAAATTATGTCAAATCTAGTCGTTTCGACTCTAAATTGCCAAATAGCATCCAAACTATTCGAATCGTTTCAAAAAATTAGATCCGATATGATCGAATTGGATTTAAAATTTATTCTTTTATTTGTATTATCGAATTGAGTCAAAAATTGTCAATTCACTCAAATTACATCAAATTATGTCAAATCTAGTCGTTTCGACTCTAAATTGCCAAATAGCATCCAAACTATTCGAATCGTTTCAAAAAATTAGATCCGATATGATCGAATTGGATTTAAAATTTATTCTTTTATTTGTATTATCGAATTGAGTCAAAAATTGTCAATTCACTCAAATTACATCAAATTATGTCAAATCTAGTCGTTTCGTCTCTAAATTGCCAAATAGCATCCAAACTATTCGAATCGTTTCAAAAAATTAGATCCGATATGATCGAATTGGATTTAAAATTAATTATTTTATTTGTATTATCGAATTGAGTCAAAAAGTGTAAATTCACTCAAATTACATCAAATTTTGTTAAATCTAGTAAATTCGACTCTAAATTGCCAAATAGCATCCAAACTATTCGAATCGTTTCAAAATATTTGATCCGATATGATCGAATTGGATTTAAAATTAATTATTTTATTTGTATTATCGAACTGAGTCAAAAAGTGTCAATTCACTCAAATTACATCAAATTAAGTCAAATCTAGTCGATTCGACTCTTAATTGACAAATAGCATCCAAACTATTCGAATCATATAAAAAACATATAAAAAAATAGTCAAATAATTAATATTTCAAAATTATTTTTTTTAAATTTCCATAAAGTTTTGAGATTTCTGTTTAGAGTTCTGAATAGCACTCAAGAGAATGAACAAATTCGCTCATTAACCCTTTCCTGGCAAACGAACAAATAAAAATTATTAAAAAAATATAACTTTAAAGTTTTGCGATTTCTATTTAAAGTTCTGAATAGCACTCTTGAGAATGAACAAATTTTCCCATTAACCTTTTCCTGGCAAACGAACAAATAAATAGTTATTCAATTTATTAATATTTCAAACTTATTAAAAAAATATTTCTTTAAAGTTCTGAGATTTCTGTTTAGAGTTCTGAATAGCACTCATGAGAATGAACAAATTCGCTTATTAACCCTTTCCTGGCATACGAACAAATAAAAACTTATTCAATTTATTAATATTTCAAAATTATTAAAAAAATATAACTTTAAAGTTTTGAGATTTCTATCTAGAGTTCTGAATAGAACTCTTGAGAATGAACAAATTTTCTCATTAACCCTTTCCTGGCAAACGAATAGATAAAAACTTATTAATATTATTAATATTTCAAAATTATTAAAAAAATATAACTTTAAAGTTTTGAGATTTCTGTTTAGAGTTCTGAATAGCACTCTTAAGAATGAACAAATTTGCTCATTAAGCCTTTTCTGGCAAACGAATAGATAAAAACTTATTCAATTTATTAATATTTCAAAATTATTAAAAAAATATTTCAATAAAGTTTTGAGATTTCTGTTTAGAGTTCTGAATAACAATCTTGAAAATACACATAATAACTTGTTAACTCTTTCATGGCAAACGAACAAATAAAAAGTTATTCAAATTATTAATATTTCAAAATTATTTAAAAAATATTTCCTTAAAGTTTTGAGATTTCTGTTTAGAGTTCTGAATAGCACTCTTGAAAATGAACAAATTTTGAAATATTAATAATTTGAATAACTTTTAAAAAGTTATTATATGTATTTTCAAGAGTATTATTCAGAACTCTAAACAGAAATCTCAAAATTTTATTAAAATATTTTTTAATAATTTTGAAATATTAATAAATTGAATAAGTTTTTATCTATTCGTTTGCCAGGAAAGGCTTAATGAGTGTATTTGTTCATTTTCAAGAGTGCTATTCAGAACTCTAAACAAAAATATCAAAACATTAAAAAAATATTTTTTTAATAATTTTGAAAAATTAATAATTTGAATAAGTTTTTATCTATTCGTTTGTCAGGGATGATTTGATGAGTAATTATGTTCATTTTCAAGAGTGCTATTCAGAACTCTAAACACAAATCTCAAAACTTCAAAGTAATATTTTTAAAATAATTTTGAAATATTAATAATTTGAATATTTTTTTATATGTTCGTTTGCCAGGAAAGGGTTAATGAGCGAATTTGTTCATTCTCAAGAGTTCTATTCTGAACTCTCAATAGAAATCTCAAAACTTTAAAGTTATATTTTTTTAAATAATTTTGAAATATTAATAATTTGAATAACTTTTTATTTGTTCGTTTGCCAGGAAAGAGTTAATAAGTTATTATGTGTATTTTCGAGAGTGCTATTCAGAACTCTAAACAGAAATCGCAAAACTTTATTGAAATATTTTTTAATAATTTTAAAGAGTAATTATGTTCATTTTCAAGAGTGCTAATTAGAACTCTAAACAGAAATCTCAGAACTTGAAAGAAATATTTTTTTAATAATTTTGAAATATTAATAATTTTAATAAATTCTTATCTATTCGTTTGCCAGGAAAGGGTTAATGAGAAAATTTGTTCATTCTCAAGTGTTCTATTCAGAACTCTAAATAGAAATCTCAAAACTTTAAAGTTATATTTTTTTAATAACTTTGAAATATTAATAAATTGAATAAGTTTTTATTTGTTCGTTTGCCAGGAAAGGGTTAATGAGCGAATTTGTTCATTCTCATGAGTGCTATTCAGAACTCTAAACAGAAATCTCAGAACTTTAAAGAAATATTTTTTTAATAATTTTGAAATATTAATAAATTGAATAACTATTTATTTGTTCGTTTGCCAGGAAAAGGTTAATGGGAAAATTTGTTCATTCTCAAGAGTGCTATTCAGAACTCTAAATAGAAATCTCAAAACTTTAAAGTTATATTTTATTAATAATTTTGAAATATTAATAATTTGAATATTTTTTTATATGTTCGTTTGTCAGGAAAGGATTAAGGAGTTTTTATGTTCATTCTCAAGAGTGCTATTCAGAACTCTAAACAGAAATCTCAAAACTTTATTGAAATATTTCTTAATAATTTTGAAATATTAATAAATTGAATAACTTTTTATTTGTTCGTTTGCCAGGATAGGGTTAATGAGCGAATTTGTTCATTCTCAAGAGTTCTATTCTGAACTCTCAATAGAAATCTCAAAACTTTAAAGTTATATTTTTTTAAATAATTTTGAAATATTAATAATTTGAATAACTTTTTATTTGTTCGTTTGCCAGGAAAGAGTTAATAAGTTATTATGTGTATTTTCGAGAGTGCTATTCAGAACTCTAAACAGAAATCTCAAAACTTTATTGAAATATTTTTTAATAATTTTAAAGAGTAATTATGTTCATTTTCAAGAGTGCTAATTAGAACTCTAAACAGAAATCTCAGAACTTGAAAGAAATATTTTTTTAATAATTTTGAAATATTAATAATTTTAATAAGTTCTTATCTATTCGTTTGCCAGGAAAGGGTTAATGAGAAAATTTGTTCATTCTCAAGTGTTCTATTCAGAACTCTAAATAGAAATCTCAAAACTTTTTTGAAATATTAATTATTTGACTATTTTTTTATATGTTCGTTTGTCAGGAAAGGGTTAATGAGAAAATATGTTTATTTTCAAGAGTGCTATACAGAACTCTAAACAGAAATTACAATAGTGAAATTATGTCAATGCCGAAAGTATACTGTTTTTGTAAAAAAAATTTTGTGCTGAGGGGGTGTTTAAATTGATAGAACTATTTTTTAACTTACGGGAACTCCTCAGCACATGCAGTGTTATCCCAAAAAAGTATTGTTTGTTCGTGATTGCTGTTCTGTGTAATTTTAAAACTGTATTTTCAAAACCCGTTTTTGGGGGGTTCAATTACCAGAACTCTTTTTATAAATATAAGAGAACTCCAGAACTCTTTGAGTGCTCTTCAGAACTCTAAAAATAAATTGAATTTTTTGAGTTTGCGGTGCTGCGTGAAGTTAGCACCCCATTTTGAAAAAACGTTTTTGGGGGGTTAAATTGACAGAACTCTTTTTCAAAATATAAAAGAACTCCAGAACTCTTTGAGTGCTATCCGGAACTCTATTTTATTTTTTATTTTTCGAAACTTGCGGTGCTAACTTCACACAGGTCCGATATGATCGAATTGGATTTAAAATTAATTATTTTATTTGTATTATCGAATTGAGTCAAAAAGTATCAATTCACTCAAATTACATCAAATTATGTCAAATCTAGTCGTTTCGACTCTAAATTGCCAAATAGCATCCAAACTATTCGAATCGTTTCAAAAAATTAGATCCGATATGATCGAATTGGATTTAAAATTAATTATTTTATTTGTATTATCGAATTGAGTCAAAAAGTGTCAATTCACTCAAATTACATCAAATTATGTTAAATCTAGTAAATTCGACTCTGAATTGCCAAATAGCATCCAAACTATTCGAATCGTTTCAAAAAATTAGATCCGATATTATCGAATTGGATTTAAAATTTATTCTTTTATTTGTATTATCGAATTGAGTCAAAAAGTGTCAATTCACTCAAAATACATCAAATTATGTCAAATCTAGTCGTTTCGACTCTAAATTGCCAAATAGCATCCAAACTATTCGAATCGTTTCAAAAAATTAGATCCGATATGATCGAATTGGATTCAAAATTTATTCTTTTATTTGTATTATCGAATTGAGTCAAAAATTGTCAATTTACTCAAATTACATCAAATTATGTCAAATCTAGTCGTTTCGTCTCTAAATTGCCAAATAGCATCCAAACTATTCGAATCGTTTCAAAAAATTAGATCCGATATGATCGAATTGGATTTAAAATTAATTATTTAATTTGTATTATCGAATTGAGTCAAAAAGTGTCAATTCACTCAAATTACATCAAATTATGTTAAATCTAGTAAATTCGACTCTGAATTGCCAAATAGCATCCAAACTATTCGAATGGTTTCAAAATATTTGATCCGATATGATCGAATTGGATTTAAAATTAATTATTTTATTTGTATTACCGAATTGAGTCAAAAAGTGTCAATTCACTCAAATTACATCAAATTATGTCAAATCTAGTCGTTTCGACACTAAATTGCCAAATAGCTTCTAAACTATTCGAATTGTTTCAAAAAATTAGATCCCATATGATCGAATTGGATTTAAAATTAATTATTTTATTTGTATTATCAAATTGAGTCAAAAAGTGTCAATTCACTCAAATTACATCAAATTATGTTAAATCTAGTAAATTCGACTCTAATTTGCCAAATAGCATCCAAACTATTCGAATCGTTTCAAAATATTTGATCCGATATGATCGAATTGGATTTAAAATTAAATATTTTATTTGTATTATCGAATTGAGTCAAAAAATGTCAATTCACTCAAATTACATCAAATTATGTTAAATCTAGTAAATTCGACTCTAAATTGCCAAATAGCATCCAAACTATTCGAATCGTTTCAAAATATTTGATCCGATATGATCGAATTGGATTTAAAATTAAATATTTTATTTGTATTATCGAATTGAGTCAAAAAGTGTCAATTCACTCAAATTACATCAAATTATGTCAAATCTAGTCGTTTCGACTCTAAATTGCCAAATAGCATCCAAACTATTCGAATCGTTTCAAAAAATTAGATCCGATATGATCGAATTGGATTTAAAATTTATTCTTTTATTTGTATTATCGAATTGAGTCAAAAAGTGTCAATTCACTCAAATTACATCAAATTATGTTAAATCTATTCGTTTCGACTCTAAATTGCCAAATAGCATCCAAACTATTCGAATCGTTTCAAAATATTTGATCCGATATGATCGAATTGGATTTAAAATTAAATATTTTATTTGTATTATCGAATTGAGTCAAAAAATGTCAATTCACTCAAATTACATCAAATTATGTTAAATCTAGTAAATTCGACTCTAAATTGCCAAATAGCATCCAAACTATTTGAATCGTTTCAAAATATTTGACCCGATATGATAGAATTGGATTTAAAATTAAATATTTTATTTGTATTATCGAATTTAGTCAAAAAGTGTCAATTCACTCAAATTACATCAAATTATGTCAAATCTAGTCGTTTCGACTCTAAATTGCCAAATAGCATCCAAACTATTCGAATCGTTTCAAAAAATTAGATCCGATATGATCGAATTGGATTTAAAATTTATTCTTTTATTTGTATTATCGAATTGAGTCAAAAATTGTCAATTCACTCAAATTATGTCAAATCTAGTCGTTTCGACTTTAAATTGCCAAATAGCATCCAAACTATTCGAATCGTTTCAAAAAATTAGATCCGAAATGATCGAATTGGATTTAAAATTAATAATTTTATTTGTATTATCGAATTGAGTCAAAAAGTGTCAATTCACTCAAATTACATCAAATTATGTCAAATCTAGTCGTTTCGACACTAAATTGCCAAATAGCTTCTAAACTATTCGAATCGTTTCAAAAAATTAGATCCCATATGATCGAATTGGATTTAAAATTAATAATTTTATTTGTATTATCGAATTGAGTCAAAAAGTGTCAATTCACTCGAATTACATCAAATTATGTCAAATCTAGTCGTTTCGACTCTAAATTGCCAAATAGCATCCAAACTATTCGAATCGTTTCACAATATTTGATCCGATATGATCGAATTGGATTTAAAATTAATTATTTTATTTGTATTATCGAATTGAGTCAAAAAGTGTAAATTCACTCAAATTACATCAAATTTTGTTAAATCTAGTAAATTCGACTCTAAATTGCCAAATAGCATCCAAACTATTCGAATCGTTTCAAAATATTTGATCCAATATGATCGAATTGGATTTAAAATTAAATATTTTATTTGTATTATCGAATTTAGTCAAAAAGTGTCAATTCACTCAAATTACATCAAATTATGTCAAATCTAGTCGTTTCGACTCTAAATTGCCAAATAGCATCCAAACTATTCGAATCGTTTCAAAAAATTAGATCCGATATGATCGAATTGGATTCAAAATTTATTCTTTTATTTGTATTATCGAATTGAGTCAAAAATTGTCAATTCACTCAAATTACATCAAATTATGTCAAATCTAGTCGTTTCGACTCTAAATTGCCAAATAGCATCCAAACTATTCGAATCGTTTCAAAAAATTAGATCCGATATGATCGAATTGGATTTAAAATTAATAATTTTATTTGTATTATCGAATTGAGTCAAAAAGTATCAATTCACTCAAATTACATCAAATTATGTCAAATCTAGTCGTTTCGACCCTAAATTGCCAAATATCTTCCAAACTATTCGAATCGTTTCAAAAAATTAGATCCCATATGATCGAATTGGATTTAAAATAATTATTTTATTTGTATTATCGAATTGAGTCAAAAAGTGTCATTTCACTCAAATGACATCAAATTATGTTAAATCTAGTAAATTCGACTCGAAATTGCCAAATAGCATCCAAACTATTCGAATCGTTTCAAAATATTTGATCCGATATGATCGAATTGGATTTAAAATTAATTATTTTATTTGTATTATCGAATTGTGTCAAAAAGTGTCAATTCACTCAAATTACATCAAATTATGTCAAATCTAGTCGTTTCGACTCTAAATTGCCAAATAGCATCCAAACTATTCGAATCGTTTCAAAAAATTAGATCCGATATGATCGAATTGGATTTAAAATTTATTCTTTTATTTGTATTATCGAATTGAGTCAAAAATTGTCAATTCACTCAAATTACATCAAATTATGTCAAATCTAGTCGTTTCGACTCTAAATTGCCAAATAGCATCCAAACTATTCGAATCGTTTCAAAAAATTAGATCCGATATGATCGAATTGGATTTAAAATTTATTCTTTTATTTGTATTATCGAATTGAGTCAAAAATTGTCAATTCACTCAAATTACATCAAATTATGTCAAATCTAGTCGTTTCGTCTCTAAATTGCCAAATAGCATCCAAACTATTCGAATCGTTTCAAAAAATTAGATCCGATATGATCGAATTGGATTTAAAATTAATTATTTTATTTGTATTATCGAATTGAGTCAAAAAGTGTAAATTCACTCAAATTACATCAAATTATGTCAAATCTAGTCGATTCGACTCTAAATTGCCAAATAGCTTCTAAACTATTCGAATCGTTTCAAAAAATTTGGTCCCATATGATCGAATTGGATTTAAAATTAATTATTTAATTTGTATTATCGAATTGAGTCAAAAAGTGTCAATTCACTCAAATTACATCAAATTATGTTAAATCTAGTAAATTCGACTCTGAATTGCCAAATAGCATCCAAACTATTCGAATCGTTTCAAAAAATTAGATCCGATATGATCGAATTGGATTTAAAATTAAATATTTTATTTGTATTATCGAATTTAGTCAAAAAGTGTCAATTCACTCAAATTACATCAAATTATGTCAAAACTAGTCGTTTCGACTCTAAATTGCCAAATAGCATCCAAACTATTCGAATCGTTTCAAAAAATTAGATCCGATATGATCGAATTGGATTCAAAATTTATTCTTTTATTTGTATTATCGAATTGAGTCAAAAATTGTCAATTCACTCAAATTACATCAAATTATGTCAAATCTAGTCGTTTCGACTCTAAATTGCCAAATAGCATCCAAACTATTCGAATCGTTTCAAAAAATTAGATCCGATATGATCGAATTGGATTTAAAATTAATAATTTTATTTGTATTATCGAATTGAGTCAAAAAGTATCAATTCACTCAAATTACATCAAATTATGTCAAATCTAGTCGTTTCGACACTAAATTGCCAAATATCTTCCAAACTATTCGAATCGTTTCAAAAAATTAGATCCCATATGATCGAATTGGATTTAAAATAATTATTTTATTTGTATTATCGAATTGAGTCAAAAAGTGTCATTTCACTCAAATGACATCAAATTATGTTAAATCTAGTAAATTCGACTCGAAATTGCCAAATAGCATCCAAACTATTCGAATCGTTTCAAAATATTTGATCCGATATGATCGAATTGGATTTAAAATTAATTATTTTATTTGTATTATCGAATTGTGTCAAAAAGTGTCAATTCACTCAAATTACATCAAATTATGTCAAATCTAGTCGTTTCGACTCTAAATTGCCAAATAGCATCCAAACTATTCGAATCGTTTCAAAAAATTAGATCCGATATGATCGAATTGGATTTAAAATTTATTCTTTTATTTGTATTATCGAATTGAGTCAAAAATTGTCAATTCACTCAAATTACATCAAATTATGTCAAATCTAGTCGTTTCGACTCTAAATTGCCAAATAGCATCCAAACTATTCGAATCGTTTCAAAAAATTAGATCCGATATGATCGAATTGGATTTAAAATTTATTCTTTTATTTGTATTATCGAATTGAGTCAAAAATTGTCAATTCACTCAAATTACATCAAATTATGTCAAATCTAGTCGTTTCGTCTC
Organism: Sialis fuliginosa; assembly: GCA_961205875.1. NCBI lineage: Eukaryota > Metazoa > Arthropoda > Insecta > Megaloptera > Sialidae > Sialis > Sialis fuliginosa. The sequence goes on along the minus strand of OY540822.1, from coordinate 3,126,589 downwards.
TAAATTGCCAAATAGCATCCAAACTATTCGAATCGTTTCAAAAAATTAGATCCGATATGATCGAATTGGATTTAAAATTAATTATTTTATTTGTATTATCGAATTGAGTCAAAAAGTGTAAATTCACTCAAATTACATCAAATTTTGTTAAATCTAGTAAATTCGACTCTAAATTGCCAAATAGCATCCAAACTATTCGAATCGTTTCAAAATATTTGATCCGATATGATCGAATTGGATTTAAAATTAATTATTTTATTTGTATTATCGAACTGAGTCAAAAAGTGTCAATTCACTCAAATTACATCAAATTAAGTCAAATCTAGTCGATTCGACTCTTAATTGACAAATAGCATCCAAACTATTCGAATCATATAAAAAACATATAAAAAAATAGTCAAATAATTAATATTTCAAAATTATTTTTTTTAAATTTCCATAAAGTTTTGAGATTTCTGTTTAGAGTTCTGAATAGCACTCAAGAGAATGAACAAATTCGCTCATTAACCCTTTCCTGGCAAACGAACAAATAAAAATTATTAAAAAAATATAACTTTAAAGTTTTGCGATTTCTATTTAAAGTTCTGAATAGCACTCTTGAGAATGAACAAATTTTCCCATTAACCTTTTCCTGGCAAACGAACAAATAAATAGTTATTCAATTTATTAATATTTCAAACTTATTAAAAAAATATTTCTTTAAAGTTCTGAGATTTCTGTTTAGAGTTCTGAATAGCACTCATGAGAATGAACAAATTCGCTTATTAACCCTTTCCTGGCATACGAACAAATAAAAACTTATTCAATTTATTAATATTTCAAAATTATTAAAAAAATATAACTTTAAAGTTTTGAGATTTCTATCTAGAGTTCTGAATAGAACTCTTGAGAATGAACAAATTTTCTCATTAACCCTTTCCTGGCAAACGAATAGATAAAAACTTATTAATATTATTAATATTTCAAAATTATTAAAAAAATATAACTTTAAAGTTTTGAGATTTCTGTTTAGAGTTCTGAATAGCACTCTTAAGAATGAACAAATTTGCTCATTAAGCCTTTTCTGGCAAACGAATAGATAAAAACTTATTCAATTTATTAATATTTCAAAATTATTAAAAAAATATTTCAATAAAGTTTTGAGATTTCTGTTTAGAGTTCTGAATAACAATCTTGAAAATACACATAATAACTTGTTAACTCTTTCATGGCAAACGAACAAATAAAAAGTTATTCAAATTATTAATATTTCAAAATTATTTAAAAAATATTTCCTTAAAGTTTTGAGATTTCTGTTTAGAGTTCTGAATAGCACTCTTGAAAATGAACAAATTTTGAAATATTAATAATTTGAATAACTTTTAAAAAGTTATTATATGTATTTTCAAGAGTATTATTCAGAACTCTAAACAGAAATCTCAAAATTTTATTAAAATATTTTTTAATAATTTTGAAATATTAATAAATTGAATAAGTTTTTATCTATTCGTTTGCCAGGAAAGGCTTAATGAGTGTATTTGTTCATTTTCAAGAGTGCTATTCAGAACTCTAAACAAAAATATCAAAACATTAAAAAAATATTTTTTTAATAATTTTGAAAAATTAATAATTTGAATAAGTTTTTATCTATTCGTTTGTCAGGGATGATTTGATGAGTAATTATGTTCATTTTCAAGAGTGCTATTCAGAACTCTAAACACAAATCTCAAAACTTCAAAGTAATATTTTTAAAATAATTTTGAAATATTAATAATTTGAATATTTTTTTATATGTTCGTTTGCCAGGAAAGGGTTAATGAGCGAATTTGTTCATTCTCAAGAGTTCTATTCTGAACTCTCAATAGAAATCTCAAAACTTTAAAGTTATATTTTTTTAAATAATTTTGAAATATTAATAATTTGAATAACTTTTTATTTGTTCGTTTGCCAGGAAAGAGTTAATAAGTTATTATGTGTATTTTCGAGAGTGCTATTCAGAACTCTAAACAGAAATCGCAAAACTTTATTGAAATATTTTTTAATAATTTTAAAGAGTAATTATGTTCATTTTCAAGAGTGCTAATTAGAACTCTAAACAGAAATCTCAGAACTTGAAAGAAATATTTTTTTAATAATTTTGAAATATTAATAATTTTAATAAATTCTTATCTATTCGTTTGCCAGGAAAGGGTTAATGAGAAAATTTGTTCATTCTCAAGTGTTCTATTCAGAACTCTAAATAGAAATCTCAAAACTTTAAAGTTATATTTTTTTAATAACTTTGAAATATTAATAAATTGAATAAGTTTTTATTTGTTCGTTTGCCAGGAAAGGGTTAATGAGCGAATTTGTTCATTCTCATGAGTGCTATTCAGAACTCTAAACAGAAATCTCAGAACTTTAAAGAAATATTTTTTTAATAATTTTGAAATATTAATAAATTGAATAACTATTTATTTGTTCGTTTGCCAGGAAAAGGTTAATGGGAAAATTTGTTCATTCTCAAGAGTGCTATTCAGAACTCTAAATAGAAATCTCAAAACTTTAAAGTTATATTTTATTAATAATTTTGAAATATTAATAATTTGAATATTTTTTTATATGTTCGTTTGTCAGGAAAGGATTAAGGAGTTTTTATGTTCATTCTCAAGAGTGCTATTCAGAACTCTAAACAGAAATCTCAAAACTTTATTGAAATATTTCTTAATAATTTTGAAATATTAATAAATTGAATAACTTTTTATTTGTTCGTTTGCCAGGATAGGGTTAATGAGCGAATTTGTTCATTCTCAAGAGTTCTATTCTGAACTCTCAATAGAAATCTCAAAACTTTAAAGTTATATTTTTTTAAATAATTTTGAAATATTAATAATTTGAATAACTTTTTATTTGTTCGTTTGCCAGGAAAGAGTTAATAAGTTATTATGTGTATTTTCGAGAGTGCTATTCAGAACTCTAAACAGAAATCTCAAAACTTTATTGAAATATTTTTTAATAATTTTAAAGAGTAATTATGTTCATTTTCAAGAGTGCTAATTAGAACTCTAAACAGAAATCTCAGAACTTGAAAGAAATATTTTTTTAATAATTTTGAAATATTAATAATTTTAATAAGTTCTTATCTATTCGTTTGCCAGGAAAGGGTTAATGAGAAAATTTGTTCATTCTCAAGTGTTCTATTCAGAACTCTAAATAGAAATCTCAAAACTTTTTTGAAATATTAATTATTTGACTATTTTTTTATATGTTCGTTTGTCAGGAAAGGGTTAATGAGAAAATATGTTTATTTTCAAGAGTGCTATACAGAACTCTAAACAGAAATTACAATAGTGAAATTATGTCAATGCCGAAAGTATACTGTTTTTGTAAAAAAAATTTTGTGCTGAGGGGGTGTTTAAATTGATAGAACTATTTTTTAACTTACGGGAACTCCTCAGCACATGCAGTGTTATCCCAAAAAAGTATTGTTTGTTCGTGATTGCTGTTCTGTGTAATTTTAAAACTGTATTTTCAAAACCCGTTTTTGGGGGGTTCAATTACCAGAACTCTTTTTATAAATATAAGAGAACTCCAGAACTCTTTGAGTGCTCTTCAGAACTCTAAAAATAAATTGAATTTTTTGAGTTTGCGGTGCTGCGTGAAGTTAGCACCCCATTTTGAAAAAACGTTTTTGGGGGGTTAAATTGACAGAACTCTTTTTCAAAATATAAAAGAACTCCAGAACTCTTTGAGTGCTATCCGGAACTCTATTTTATTTTTTATTTTTCGAAACTTGCGGTGCTAACTTCACACAGGTCCGATATGATCGAATTGGATTTAAAATTAATTATTTTATTTGTATTATCGAATTGAGTCAAAAAGTATCAATTCACTCAAATTACATCAAATTATGTCAAATCTAGTCGTTTCGACTCTAAATTGCCAAATAGCATCCAAACTATTCGAATCGTTTCAAAAAATTAGATCCGATATGATCGAATTGGATTTAAAATTAATTATTTTATTTGTATTATCGAATTGAGTCAAAAAGTGTCAATTCACTCAAATTACATCAAATTATGTTAAATCTAGTAAATTCGACTCTGAATTGCCAAATAGCATCCAAACTATTCGAATCGTTTCAAAAAATTAGATCCGATATTATCGAATTGGATTTAAAATTTATTCTTTTATTTGTATTATCGAATTGAGTCAAAAAGTGTCAATTCACTCAAAATACATCAAATTATGTCAAATCTAGTCGTTTCGACTCTAAATTGCCAAATAGCATCCAAACTATTCGAATCGTTTCAAAAAATTAGATCCGATATGATCGAATTGGATTCAAAATTTATTCTTTTATTTGTATTATCGAATTGAGTCAAAAATTGTCAATTTACTCAAATTACATCAAATTATGTCAAATCTAGTCGTTTCGTCTCTAAATTGCCAAATAGCATCCAAACTATTCGAATCGTTTCAAAAAATTAGATCCGATATGATCGAATTGGATTTAAAATTAATTATTTAATTTGTATTATCGAATTGAGTCAAAAAGTGTCAATTCACTCAAATTACATCAAATTATGTTAAATCTAGTAAATTCGACTCTGAATTGCCAAATAGCATCCAAACTATTCGAATGGTTTCAAAATATTTGATCCGATATGATCGAATTGGATTTAAAATTAATTATTTTATTTGTATTACCGAATTGAGTCAAAAAGTGTCAATTCACTCAAATTACATCAAATTATGTCAAATCTAGTCGTTTCGACACTAAATTGCCAAATAGCTTCTAAACTATTCGAATTGTTTCAAAAAATTAGATCCCATATGATCGAATTGGATTTAAAATTAATTATTTATTTGTATTATCAAATTGAGTCAAAAAGTGTCAATTCACTCAAATTACATCAAATTATGTTAAATCTAGTAAATTCGACTCTAATTTGCCAAATAGCATCCAAACTATTCGAATCGTTTCAAAATATTTGATCCGATATGATCGAATTGGATTTAAAATTAAATATTTTATTTGTATTATCGAATTGAGTCAAAAAATGTCAATTCACTCAAATTACATCAAATTATGTTAAATCTAGTAAATTCGACTCTAAATTGCCAAATAGCATCCAAACTATTCGAATCGTTTCAAAATATTTGATCCGATATGATCGAATTGGATTTAAAATTAAATATTTTATTTGTATTATCGAATTGAGTCAAAAAGTGTCAATTCACTCAAATTACATCAAATTATGTCAAATCTAGTCGTTTCGACTCTAAATTGCCAAATAGCATCCAAACTATTCGAATCGTTTCAAAAAATTAGATCCGATATGATCGAATTGGATTTAAAATTTATTCTTTTATTTGTATTATCGAATTGAGTCAAAAAGTGTCAATTCACTCAAATTACATCAAATTATGTTAAATCTATTCGTTTCGACTCTAAATTGCCAAATAGCATCCAAACTATTCGAATCGTTTCAAAATATTTGATCCGATATGATCGAATTGGATTTAAAATTAAATATTTTATTTGTATTATCGAATTGAGTCAAAAAATGTCAATTCACTCAAATTACATCAAATTATGTTAAATCTAGTAAATTCGACTCTAAATTGCCAAATAGCATCCAAACTATTTGAATCGTTTCAAAATATTTGACCCGATATGATAGAATTGGATTTAAAATTAAATATTTTATTTGTATTATCGAATTTAGTCAAAAAGTGTCAATTCACTCAAATTACATCAAATTATGTCAAATCTAGTCGTTTCGACTCTAAATTGCCAAATAGCATCCAAACTATTCGAATCGTTTCAAAAAATTAGATCCGATATGATCGAATTGGATTTAAAATTTATTCTTTTATTTGTATTATCGAATTGAGTCAAAAATTGTCAATTCACTCAAATTATGTCAAATCTAGTCGTTTCGACTTTAAATTGCCAAATAGCATCCAAACTATTCGAATCGTTTCAAAAAATTAGATCCGAAATGATCGAATTGGATTTAAAATTAATAATTTTATTTGTATTATCGAATTGAGTCAAAAAGTGTCAATTCACTCAAATTACATCAAATTATGTCAAATCTAGTCGTTTCGACACTAAATTGCCAAATAGCTTCCAAACTATTCGAATCGTTTCAAAAAATTAGATCCCATATGATCGAATTGGATTTAAAATTAATAATTTTATTTGTATTATCGAATTGAGTCAAAAAGTGTCAATTCACTCGAATTACATCAAATTATGTCAAATCTAGTCGTTTCGACTCTAAATTGCCAAATAGCATCCAAACTATTCGAATCGTTTCACAATATTTGATCCGATATGATCGAATTGGATTTAAAATTAATTATTTTATTTGTATTATCGAATTGAGTCAAAAAGTGTAAATTCACTCAAATTACATCAAATTTTGTTAAATCTAGTAAATTCGACTCTAAATTGCCAAATAGCATCCAAACTATTCGAATCGTTTCAAAATATTTGATCCGATATGATCGAATTGGATTTAAAATTAATTATTATATTTGTATTATCGAATTGAGTCAAAAAGTGTCAATTCACTCAAATTACATCAAATTATGTCAAATCTAGTCGTTTCGACTCTAAATTGCAAAATAGCATCCAAACTATTCGAATCGTTTCACAATATTTGATTCGATATGATCGAATTGGATTTAAAATTAATTATTTTATTTGTATTATCGAATTGTGTCAAAAAGTGTCAATTAACTCAAATTACATCAAATTATGTCAAATCTAGTCGTTTCGACTCTAAATTGCCAAATAGCATCCAAACTATTCGAAACGTTGCAAAAAATTAGATCCGATATGATCGAATTGGATTTAAAATTAATTATTTTATTAGTATTATCGAAATGAATCAAAAAGTGTCAATTCACTCAAATTACATCAAATTATGTCAAATCTAGTCGTTTCGACTCTAAATTGCCAAAGCATCCAAACTATTCGAATCGTTTCGAAAAATTAGATCCGATATGATCGAATTGGATTTAAAATTAATTATTTTATTTGTATTATCGAATTGAGTCAAAAAGTGTAAATTCACTCAAATTACATCAAATTTTGTTAAATCTAGTAAATTCGACTCTAAATTGCCAAATAGCATCCAAACTATTCGAATCGTTTCAAAATATTTGATCCGATATGATCGAATTGGATTTAAAATTAATTATTATATTTGTATTATCGAATTGAGTCAAAAAGTGTCAATTCACTCAAATTACATCAAATTATGTCAAATCTAGTCGTTTCGACTCTAAATTGCAAAATAGCATCCAAACTATTCGAATCGTTTCACAATATTTGATTCGATATGATCGAATTGGATTTAAAATTAATTATTTTATTTGTATTATCGAATTGTGTCAAAAAGTGTCAATTAACTCAAATTACATCAAATTATGTCAAATCTAGTCGTTTCGACTCTAAATTGCCAAATAGCATCCAAACTATTCGAAACGTTGCAAAAAATTAGATCCGATATGATCGAATTGGATTTAAAATTAATTATTTTATTAGTATTATCGAAATGAATCAAAAAGTGTCAATTCACTCAAATTACATCAAATTATGTCAAATCTAGTCGATTCGACTCTAAATTGCCAAATAGCTTCTAAACTATTCGAATCGTTTCAAAAATTTAGATCCCATATGATCGAATTGGATTTAAAATTAATTATTTAATTTGTATTATCGAATTGAGTCAAAAAGTGTCAATTCACTCAAATTACATCAAATTATGTTAAATCTAGTCGTTTCGACTCTAAATTGCCAAATAGCATCCAAACTATTCGAATCGTTTCAAAAAATTAGATCCGATATGATCGAATTGGATTTAAAATTAATAATTTTATATGTATTATCGAATTGAGTCAAAAAGTATCAATTCACTCAAATTACATCAAATTATGTCAAATCTAGTCGTTTCGACCCTAAATTGCCAAATATCTTCCAAACTATTCGAATCGTTTCAAAAAATTAGATCCCATATGATCGAATTGGATTTAAAATAATTATTTTATTTGTATTATCGAATTGAGTCAAAAAGTGTCATTTCACTCAAATGACATCAAATTATGTTAAATCTAGTAAATTCGACTCGAAATTGCCAAATAGCATCCAAACTATTCGAATCGTTTCAAAAAATTAGATCCGATATGATCGAATTGGATTTAAAATTAATAATTTTATTTGTATTATCGAATTGAGTCAAAAAGTATCAATTCACTCAAATTACATCAAATTATGTCAAATCTAGTCGTTTCGACCCTAAATTGCCAAATATCTTCCAAACTATTCGAATCGTTTCAAAAAATTAGATCCCATATGATCGAATTGGATTTAAAATAATTATTTTATTTGTATTATCGAATTGAGTCAAAAAGTGTCATTTCACTCAAATGACATCAAATTATGTTAAATCTAGTAAATTCGACTCGAAATTGCCAAATAGCATCCAAACTATTCGAATCGTTTCAAAATATTTGATCCGATATGATCGAATTGGATTTAAAATTAATTATTTTATTTGTATTATCGAATTGTGTCAAAAAGTGTCAATTCACTCAAATTACATCAAATTATGTCAAATCTAGTCGTTTCGACTCTAAATTGCCAAATAGCATCCAAACTATTCGAATCGTTTCAAAAAATTAGATCCGATATGATCGAATTGGATTTAAAATTTATTCTTTTATTTGTATTATCGAATTGAGTCAAAAATTGTCAATTCACTCAAATTACATCAAATTATGTCAAATCTAGTCGTTTCGACTCTAAATTGCCAAATAGCATCCAAACTATTCGAATCGTTTCAAAAAATTAGATCCGATATGATCGAATTGGATTTAAAATTTATTCTTTTATTTGTATTATCGAATTGAGTCAAAAATTGTCAATTCACTCAAATTACATCAAATTATGTCAAATCTAGTCGTTTCGTCTCTAAATTGCCAAATAGCATCCAAACTATTCGAATCGTTTCAAAAAATTAGATCCGATATGATCGAATTGGATTTAAAATTAATTATTTTATTTGTATTATCGAATTGAGTCAAAAAGTGTAAATTCACTCAAATTACATCAAATTATGTCAAATCTAGTCGATTCGACTCTAAATTGCCAAATAGCTTCTAAACTATTCGAATCGTTTCAAAAAATTAGATCCCATATGATCGAATTGGATTTAAAATTAATTATTTAATTTGTATTATCGAATTGAGTCAAAAAGTGTCAATTCACTCAAATTACATCAAATTATGTTAAATCTAGTAAATTCGACTCTGAATTGCCAAATAGCATCCAAACTATTCGAATCGTTTCAAAAAATTAGATCCGATATGATCGAATTGGATTTAAAATTAAATATTTTATTTGTATTATCGAATTTAGTCAAAAAGTGTCAATTCACTCAAATTACATCAAATTATGTCAAATCTAGTCGTTTCGACACTAAATTGCCAAATATCTTCCAAACTATTCGAATCGTTTCAAAAAATTAGATCCCATATGATCGAATTGGATTTAAAATAATTATTTTATTTGTATTATCGAATTGAGTCAAAAAGTGTCATTTCACTCAAATGACATCAAATTATGTTAAATCTAGTAAATTCGACTCGAAATTGCCAAATAGCATCCAAACTATTCGAATCGTTTCAAAATATTTGATCCGATATGATCGAATTGGATTTAAAATTAATTATTTTATTTGTATTATCGAATTGTGTCAAAAAGTGTCAATTCACTCAAATTACATCAAATTATGTCAAATCTAGTCGTTTCGACTCTAAATTGCCAAATAGCATCCAAACTATTCGAATCGTTTCAAAAAATTAGATCCGATATGATCGAATTGGATTTAAAATTTATTCTTTTATTTGTATTATCGAATTGAGTCAAAAATTGTCAATTCACTCAAATTACATCAAATTATGTCAAATCTAGTCGTTTCGACTCTAAATTGCCAAATAGCATCCAAACTATTCGAATCGTTTCAAAAAATTAGATCCGATATGATCGAATTGGATTTAAAATTTATTCTTTTATTTGTATTATCGAATTGAGTCAAAAATTGTCAATTCACTCAAATTACATCAAATTATGTCAAATCTAGTCGTTTCGTCTCTAAATTGCCAAATAGCATCCAAACTATTCGAATCGTTTCAAAAAATTAGATCCGATATGATCGAATTGGATTTAAAATTAATTATTTTATTTGTATTATCGAATTGAGTCAAAAAGTGTAAATTCACTCAAATTACATCAAATTTTGTTAAATCTAGTAAATTCGACTCTAAATTGCCAAATAGCATCCAAACTATTCGAATCGTTTCAAAATATTTGATCCGATATGATCGAATTGGATTTAAAATTAATTATTTTATTTGTATTATCGAACTGAGTCAAAAAGTGTCAATTCACTCAAATTACATCAAATTATGTCAAATCTAGTCGATTCGACTCTTAATTGACAAATAGCATCCAAACTATTCGAATCATATAAAAAACATATAAAAAAATAGTCAAATAATTAATATTTCAAAATTATTTTTTTTAAATTTCCATAAAGTTTTGAGATTTCTGTTTAGAGTTCTGAATAGCACTCAAGAGAATGAACAAATTCGCTCATTAACCCTTTCCTGGCAAACGAACAAATAAAAATTATTAAAAAAATATAACTTTAAAGTTTTGCGATTTCTATTTAAAGTTCTGAATAGCACTCTTGAGAATGAACAAATTTTCCCATTAACCTTTTCCTGGCAAACGAACAAATAAATAGTTATTCAATTTATTAATATTTCAAACTTATTAAAAAAATATTTCTTTAAAGTTCTGAGATTTCTGTTTAGAGTTCTGAATAGCACTCATGAGAATGAACAAATTCGCTTATTAACCCTTTCCTGGCATACGAACAAATAAAAACTTATTCAATTTATTAATATTTCAAAATTATTAAAAAAATATAACTTTAAAGTTTTGAGATTTCTATCTAGAGTTCTGAATAGAACTCTTGAGAATGAACAAATTTTCTCATTAACCCTTTCCTGGCAAACGAATAGATAAAAACTTATTAATATTATTAATATTTCAAAATTATTAAAAAAATATAACTTTAAAGTTTTGAGATTTCTGTTTAGAGTTCTGAATAGCACTCTTAAGAATGAACAAATTTGCTCATTAAGCCTTTTCTGGCAAACGAATAGATAAAAACTTATTCAATTTATTAATATTTCAAAATTATTAAAAAAATATTTCAATAAAGTTTTGAGATTTCTGTTTAGAGTTCTGAATAACAATCTTGAAAATACACATAATAACTTGTTAACTCTTTCATGGCAAACGAACAAATAAAAAGTTATTCAAATTATTAATATTTCAAAATTATTTAAAAAATATTTCCTTAAAGTTTTGAGATTTCTGTTTAGAGTTCTGAATAGCACTCTTGAAAATGAACAAATTTTGAAATATTAATAATTTGAATAACTTTTAAAAAGTTATTATATGTATTTTCAAGAGTATTATTCAGAACTCTAAACAGAAATCTCAAAATTTTATTAAAATATTTTTTAATAATTTTGAAATATTAATAAATTGAATAAGTTTTTATCTATTCGTTTGCCAGGAAAGGCTTAATGAGTGTATTTGTTCATTTTCAAGAGTGCTATTCAGAACTCTAAACAAAAATATCAAAACATTAAAAAAATATTTTTTTAATAATTTTGAAAAATTAATAATTTGAATAAGTTTTTATCTATTCGTTTGTCAGGGATGATTTGATGAGTAATTATGTTCATTTTCAAGAGTGCTATTCAGAACTCTAAACACAAATCTCAAAACTTCAAAATAATATTTTTAAAATAATTTTGAAATATTAATAATTTGAATATTTTTTTATATGTTCGTTTGCCAGGAAAGGGTTAATGAGCGAATTTGTTCATTCTCAAGAGTTCTATTCTGAACTCTCAATAGAAATCTCAAAACTTTAAAGTTATATTTTTTTAAATAATTTTGAAATATTAATAATTTGAATAACTTTTTATTTGTTCGTTTGCCAGGAAAGAGTTAATAAGTTATTATGTGTATTTTCGAGAGTGCTATTCAGAACTCTAAACAGAAATCGCAAAACTTTATTGAAATATTTTTTAATAATTTTAAAGAGTAATTATGTTCATTTTCAAGAGTGCTAATTAGAACTCTAAACAGAAATCTCAGAACTTGAAAGAAATATTTTTTTAATAATTTTGAAATATTAATAATTTTAATAAATTCTTATCTATTCGTTTGCCAGGAAAGGGTTAATGAGAAAATTTGTTCATTCTCAAGTGTTCTATTCAGAACTCTAAATAGAAATCTCAAAACTTTAAAGTTATATTTTTTTAATAACTTTGAAATATTAATAAATTGAATAAGTTTTTATTTGTTCGTTTGCCAGGAAAGGGTTAATGAGCGAATTTGTTCATTCTCATGAGTGCTATTCAGAACTCTAAACAGAAATCTCAGAACTTTAAAGAAATATTTTTTTAATAATTTTGAAATATTAATAAATTGAATAACTATTTATTTGTTCGTTTGCCAGGAAAAGGTTAATGGGAAAATTTGTTCATTCTCAAGAGTGCTATTCAGAACTCTAAATAGAAATCTCAAAACTTTAAAGTTATATTTTATTAATAATTTTGAAATATTAATAATTTGAATATTTTTTTATATGTTCGTTTGTCAGGAAAGGATTAAGGAGTTTTTATGTTCATTCTCAAGAGTGCTATTCAGAACTCTAAACAGAAATCTCAAAACTTTATTGAAATATTTCTTAATAATTTTGAAATATTAATAAATTGAATAACTTTTTATTTGTTCGTTTGCCAGGATAGGGTTAATGAGCGAATTTGTTCATTCTCAAGAGTTCTATTCTGAACTCTCAATAGAAATCTCAAAACTTTAAAGTTATATTTTTTTAAATAATTTTGAAATATTAATAATTTGAATAACTTTTTATTTGTTCGTTTGCCAGGAAAGAGTTAATAAGTTATTATGTGTATTTTCGAGAGTGCTATTCAGAACTCTAAACAGAAATCTCAAAACTTTATTGAAATATTTTTTAATAATTTTAAAGAGTAATTATGTTCATTTTCAAGAGTGCTAATTAGAACTCTAAACAGAAATCTCAGAACTTGAAAGAAATATTTTTTTAATAATTTTGAAATATTAATAATTTTAATAAGTTCTTATCTATTCGTTTGCCAGGAAAGGGTTAATGAGAAAATTTGTTCATTCTCAAGTGTTCTATTCAGAACTCTAAATAGAAATCTCAAAACTTTTTTGAAATATTAATTATTTGACTATTTTTTTATATGTTCGTTTGTCAGGAAAGGGTTAATGAGAAAATATGTTTATTTTCAAGAGTGCTATACAGAACTCTAAACAGAAATTACAATAGTGAAATTATGTCAATGCCGAAAGTATACTGTTTTTGTAAAAAAAAATTTGTGCTGAGGGGGTGTTTAAATTGATAGAACTATTTTTTAACTTACGGGAACTCCTCAGCACATGCAGTGTTATCCCAAAAAAGTATTGTTTGTTCGTGATTGCTGTTCTGTGTAATTTTAAAACTGTATTTTCAAAACCCGTTTTTGGGGGGTTCAATTACCAGAACTCTTTTTATAAATATAAGAGAACTCCAGAACTCTTTGAGTGCTCTTCAGAACTCTAAAAATAAATTGAATTTTTTGAGTTTGCGGTGCTGCGTGAAGTTAGCACCCCATTTTGAAAAAACGTTTTTGGGGGGTTAAATTGACAGAACTCTTTTTCAAAATATAAAAGAACTCCAGAACTCTTTGAGTGCTATCCGGAACTCTATTTTATTTTTTATTTTTCGAAACTTGCGGTGCTAACTTCACACAGGTCCGATATGATCGAATTGGATTTAAAATTAATTATTTTATTTGTATTATCGAATTGAGTCAAAAAGTATCAATTCACTCAAATTACATCAAATTATGTCAAATCTAGTCGTTTCGACTCTAAATTGCCAAATAGCATCCAAACTATTCGAATCGTTTCAAAAAATTAGATCCGATATGATCGAATTGGATTTAAAATTAATTATTTTATTTGTATTATCGAATTGAGTCAAAAAGTGTCAATTCACTCAAATTACATCAAATTATGTTAAATCTAGTAAATTCGACTCTGAATTGCCAAATAGCATCCAAACTATTCGAATCGTTTCAAAAAATTAGATCCGATATTATCGAATTGGATTTAAAATTTATTCTTTTATTTGTATTATCGAATTGAGTCAAAAAGTGTCAATTCACTCAAAATACATCAAATTATGTCAAATCTAGTCGTTTCGACTCTAAATTGCCAAATAGCATCCAAACTATTCGAATCGTTTCAAAAAATTAGATCCGATATGATCGAATTGGATTCAAAATTTATTCTTTTATTTGTATTATCGAATTGAGTCAAAAATTGTCAATTTACTCAAATTACATCAAATTATGTCAAATCTAGTCGTTTCGTCTCTAAATTGCCAAATAGCATCCAAACTATTCGAATCGTTTCAAAAAATTAGATCCGATATGATCGAATTGGATTTAAAATTAATTATTTAATTTGTATTATCGAATTGAGTCAAAAAGTGTCAATTCACTCAAATTACATCAAATTATGTTAAATCTAGTAAATTCGACTCTGAATTGCCAAATAGCATCCAAACTATTCGAATGGTTTCAAAATATTTGATCCGATATGATCGAATTGGATTTAAAATTAATTATTTTATTTGTATTACCGAATTGAGTCAAAAAGTGTCAATTCACTCAAATTACATCAAATTATGTCAAATCTAGTCGTTTCGACACTAAATTGCCAAATAGCTTCTAAACTATTCGAATTGTTTCAAAAAATTAGATCCCATATGATCGAATTGGATTTAAAATTAATTATTTTATTTGTATTATCAAATTGAGTCAAAAAGTGTCAATTCACTCAAATTACATCAAATTATGTCAAATCTAGTCGTTTCGTCTCTATATTGCCAAATAGCATCCAAACTATTCGAATCGTTTCAAAAAATTAGATCCGATATGATCGAATTGGATTTAAAATTAAATATTTTATTTGTATTATCGAATTGAGTCAAAAAATGTCAATTCACTCAAATTACATCAAATTATGTTAAATCTAGTAAATTCGACTCTAAATTGCCAAATAGCATCCAAACTATTCGAATCGTTTCAAAATATTTGATCCGATATGATCGAATTGGATTTAAAATTAAATATTTTATTTGTATTATCGAATTGAGTCAAAAAGTGTCAATTCACTCAAATTACATCAAATTATGTCAAATCTAGTCGTTTCGACTCTAAATTGCCAAATAGCATCCAAACTATTCGAATCGTTTCAAAAAATTAGATCCGATATGATCGAATTGGATTTAAAATTTATTCTTTTATTTGTATTATCGAATTGAGTCAAAAAGTGTCAATTCACTCAAATTACATCAAATTATGTTAAATCTATTCGTTTCGACTCTAAATTGGCAAATAGCATCCAAACTATTCAAATCGTTTCAAAAAATTAGATCCGATATGATCGAATTGGATTTAAAATTAATAATTTTATTTGTATTACCGAATTGAGTCAAAAAGTGTCAATTCACTCAAATTACATCAAATTATGTCAAATCTAGTCGTTTCGACACTAAATTGCCAAATAGCTTCTAAACTATTCGAATTGTTTCAAAAAATTAGATCCCATATGATCGAATTGGATTTAAAATTAATTATTTTATTTGTATTATCAAATTGAGTCAAAAAGTGTCAATTCACTCAAATTACATCAAATTATGTTAAATCTAGTAAATTCGACTCTAATTTGCCAAATAGCATCCAAACTATTCGAATCGTTTCAAAATATTTGATCCGATATGATCGAATTGGATTTAAAATTAAATATTTTATTTGTATTATCGAATTGAGTCAAAAAATTTCAATTCACTCAAATTACATCAAATTATGTTAAATCTAGTAAATTCGACTCTAAATTGCCAAATAGCATCCAAACTATTCGAATCGTTTCAAAATATTTGATCCGATATGATCGAATTGGATTTAAAATTAATAATTTTATTTGTATTACCGAATTGAGTCAAAAAGTGTCAATTCACTCAAATTACATCAAATTATGTCAAATCTAGTCGTTTCGACACTAAATTGCCTAATAGCTTCTAAACTATTCGAATTGTTTCAAAAAATTAGATCCCATATGATCGAATTGGATTTAAAATTAATTATTTTATTTGTATTATCAAATTGAGTCAAAAAGTGTCAATTCACTCAAATTACATCAAATTATGTTAAATCTAGTAAATTCGACTCTAATTTGCCAAATAGCATCCAAACTATTCGAATCGTTTCAAAATATTTGATCCGATATGATCGAATTGGATTTAAAATTAAATATTTTATTTGTATTATCGAATTGAGTCAAAAAGTGTCAATTCACTCAAATTACATCAAATTATGTCAAATCTAGTCGTTTCGACTCTAAATTGCCAAATAGCATCCAAACTATTCGAATCGTTTCAAAAAATTAGATCCGATATGATCGAATTGGATTTAAAATTAATTCTTTTATTTGTATTATCGAATTGAGTCAAAAATTGTCAATTCACTCAAATTACATCAAATTATGTCAAATCTAGTCGTTTCGTCTCTATATTGCCAAATAGCATCCAAACTATTCGAATCGTTTCAAAAAATTAGATCCGATATGATCGAATTGGATTTAAAATTAATTATTTTATTTGTATTATCGAATTGAGTCAAAAAGTGTCAATTCACTCAAATTACATCAAATTATGTCAATTCTAGTCGATTCGACTCTAAATTGCCAAATAGCATCCAAACTATTCGAATCGTTTCAAAAAATTAGATCCGATATGATCGAATTTGATTTAAAATTAATTATTTTATTTATATTATCGAATTGAGTCAAAAAGTGTCAATTCACTCAATTTACATCAAATTATGTCAAATCTAGTCGATTCGACTCTAAATTGCCAAATAGCATCTAAACTATTCGAATCGTTTCAAAAAATTAGATCCGATATGATCGAATTGGATTAAAAATTATTTGTTTTATTTGTATTATCGAATTTACTGAAAAAGTGTCAATTCACTCAAATGACATCAAATTATTTCAAATCTAGTCGATTCGACTCTAAATTGCTAAATAGCATCAAAACTATTCGAATCGATTCAAAATAATTGATCCGATATGATCGAATTGGATTTAAAGTTAATTATTTTATTTGTATTATCGAATTGAGTCAAAAAGTGTCAATTCACTCAAATTACATCAAATTATGTCAAATCTAGTCGATTTGACTCTAAATTGCCAAATAGCATCCAAACTATTCGAATCGTTTCAAAAAATTAGATCCGATATGATCGAATTTGATTTAAAATTAATTCTTTTATTTGTGCTATCGAATTGAGTCAAAAAGTGTCAATTCACTCAAATTACATCAAATTTTGTCAAATCTAGTCGATTCGACTCTTAATTGCCAAATAGCATCCAAACTATTCGAATCGTTTCAAAAAATTAGATCCGATATGATCGAATTGGATTTAAAGTTAAATATTTTATTTGTATTATCGAATTGTCAAAAAGTGTCAATTCACTCAAATTACATCAAATTATGTCAAATCTAGTCGATTTGACTCTAAATTGCCAAATAGCATCCAAACTATTCGAATCGTTTTAAAAAATTAGATCCGATATGATCGAATTTGATTTAAAATTAATTATTTTATTTATATTATCGAATTGAGTCAAAAAGTGTCAATTCACTCAATTTACATCAAATTATGTCAAATCTAGTCGATTTGACTCTAAATTGCCAAATAGCATCCAAACTATTCGAATCGTTTCAAAAAATTAGATTTGATATGATCGAATTTGATTTAAAATTAATTCTTTTATTTGTATTATCGAATTGAGTCAAAAAGTTTCAACTCACTTAAATTACATCAAATGATGTCAAATCTAGTCGATTCGACTCTAAATTGCCAAATAGCATCAAAACTATTCGAATCGATTCAAAAAAATTGATCCGATATGATCGTATTGAATTTAAAATTAATTATTTTATTTGTATTATCGAATTGAGTCAAAAAGTTTCAACTCACTTAAATTACATCAAATTATGTCAAATCTAGTCGATTCGACTCTAAAATGCCAAATAGCATCCAAAATATTCGAATCGTTTCAAAAAATTAGATCCGATATGATCGAATTGGATTAAAAATTATTTGTTTTATTTGTATTATCGAATTTACTGAAAAAGTGTCAATTCACTCAAATGACATCAAATTATGTCAAATCTAGTCGATTCGACTCTAAATTGCCAAATAGCATCAAAACTATTCGAATCGATTCAAAATAATTGATCCGATATGATCGAATTATATTTAAAGTTAATTATTTTATTTGTATTATCGAATTGAGTCAAAAAGTGTCAATTCACTCAAATTACATCAAATTATGTCAAATCTAGTCGATTTGACTCTAAATTGCCAAATAGCATCCAAACTATTCGAATCGTTTCAAAAAATTAGATCCGATATGATCGAATTTGATTTAAAATTAATTCTTTTATTTGTGCTATCGAATTGAGTCAAAAAGTGTCAATTCACTCAAATTACATCAAATTTTGTCAAATCTATTTGATTCGACTCTAAATTGCCAAATAGCATCCAAACTATTCGAATCGTTTCAAAAAATTAGATCCGATATGATCGAATTGGATTTAATGTTAAATATTTTATTTGTAATATCGAATTTAGTCAAAAAGTGTCAATTCACTCAAATTACATCAAATTATGTCAAATCTAGTCGATTTGACTCTAAATTGCCAAATAGCATCCAAACTATTCGAATCGTTTCAAAAAATTAGATCCGATATGATCAAATTGGAATTAAAGTTAATTATTTTATTTGTATTATCGAATTGAGTCAAAAAGTTTCAATTCACTCAAATTACATCAAATTATGTCAAATCTAGTCGATTCGACTCTAAATTGCCAAATAGCATCCAAACTATTCGAATCGTTTCAAAAAATTAGATCCGATATGATCGAATTTGATTTAAAATTAATTCTTTTATTTGTGCTATCGAATTGAGTCAAAAAGTGTCAATTCACTCAAATTACATCAAATTATGTCAAATCTAGTCGATTTGACTCTAAATTGCCAAATAACATCAAAACTATTCGAATCGTTTCAAAAAATTAGATCCGATATGATCGAATTGGATTTAAAGTTAAATATTTTATTTGTATTATCGAATTGAGTCAAAAAATGTCAATTCACTCAAATTACATCAAATTATGTCAAATCTAGTCGATTCGACTCTAAATTGCCAAATAGCTTCCAAACTATTCGAATCGTTTCAAAAAATTAGATCCGATATGATCGAATTTGATTTAAAATTAATTCTTTTATTTGTGCTATCGAATTGAGTCAAAAAGTGTCAATTCACTCAAATTACATCAAATTATGTCAAATCTAGTCGATTCGACTTTAAATTGCCAAATAGCATCCAAACTATTCGAATCGTTTCACAATATTTGATCCGATATGATCGAATTTGATTTAAAATTAATTCTTTTATTTGTGCTATCGAATTGAGTCAAAAAGTGTCAATTCACTCAAATTACATCAAATTTTGTCAAATCTATTTGATTCGACTCTAAATTGCCAAATAGCATCCAAACTATTCGAATCGTTTCAAAAAATTAGATCCGATATGATCGAATTGGATTTAATGTTAAATATTTTATTTGTAATATCGAATTGAGTCAAAAAGTGTCAATTCACTCAAATTACATCAAATTATGTCAAATCTAGTCGATTTGACTCTAAATTGCCAAATAGCATCCAAACTATTCGAATCGTTTCAAAAAATTAGATCCGATATGATCGAATTGGAATTAAAGTTAATTATTTTATTTGTGCTATCGAATTGAGTCAAAAAGTGTCAATTCACTCAAATTACATCAAATTATGTCAAATCTAGTCGATTTGACTCTAAATTGCCAAATAACATCAAAACTATTCGAATCGTTTCAAAAAATTAGATCCGATATGATCGAATTGGATTTAAAGTTAAATATTTTATTTGTATTATCGAATTGAGTCAAAAAATGTCAATTCACTCAAATTACATCAAATTATGTCAAATCTAGTCGATTCGACTCTAAATTGCCAAATAGCTTCCAAACTATTCGAATCGTTTCAAAAAATTAGATCCGATATGATCGAATTTGATTTAAAATTAATTCTTTTATTTGTGCTATCGAATTGAGTCAAAAAGTGTCAATTCACTCAAATTACATCAAATTATGTCAAATCTAGTCGATTCGACTCTAAATTGCCAAATAGCTTCCAATCTATTCGAATCGTTTCAAAAAATTAGATCCGATATGATCGAATTGGATTTAAAATTAATTATTTTATTTGTATTATCGAATTGAGTCAAAAAGTGTCAATTCACTCAAATTACATCAAATTATGTTAAATCTATTCGTTTCGACTCTAAATTGCCATATAGCATCCAAATTTTTCAAATCGTTTCAAAATATTTGATCCGATATGATCGAATTGGATTTAAAATTAATTATTTTATTTGTATTATCGAATTGAGTCAAAAAGTGTCAATTCACTCAAATTACATCAAATTATGTCAAAACTAGTCGTTTCGACTTTAAATTGCCAAATAGCATCCAAACTATTCGAATCGTTTCACAATATTTGATCCGATATGATCTAATTGGATTTAAAATTAATTATTATAATTGTATTATCGAATTGAGTCAAAAAGTGTCAATTCACTCAAATTACATCAAATTATGTCAAATCTAGTCGTTTCGAATCTAAATTGCCAAATAGCATCCAAACTATTCGAATCGTTTCAAAAAATTAGATCCGATATGATCGAATTGGATTTAAAATTTATTCTTTTATTTGTATTATCGAATTGAGTCAAAAATTGTCAATTCACTCAAATTACATCAAATTATGTCAAATCTAGTCGTTTCGACTCTAAATTGCCAAATAGCATCCAAACTATTCGAATCGTTTCAAAAAATTAGATCCGATATGATCGAATTGGATTTAAAATTTATTCTTTTATTTGTATTATCGAATTGAGTCAAAAATTGTCAATTCACTCAAATTACATCAAATTATGTCAAATCTAGTCGTTTCGTCTCTAAATTGCCAAATAGCATCCAAACTATTCGAATCGTTTCAAAAAATTAGATCCGATATAATCGAATTGGATTTAAAATTAATTATTTTATTTGTATTATCGAATTGAGTCAAAAAGTGTAAATTCACTCAAATTACATCAAATTTTGTTAAATCTAGTAAATTCGACTCTAAATTGCCAAATAGCATCCAAACTATTCGAATCGTTTCAAAATATTAGATCCGATAAGATCGAATTGGATTTAAAATTAATTATTTTATTTGTATTATCGAACTGAGTCAAAAAGTGTCAATTCACTCAAATTACATCAAATTATGTCAAATCTAGTCGATTTGACTCTAAATTGCCAAACAGCATCCAAACTATTCGAATCGTTTCAAAAAATTAGATCCGATATGATCGAATTGGAATTAAAGTTAATTATTTTATTTGTATTATCGAATTGAGTCAAAAAGTGTCAATTCACTCAAATTACATCAAATTATGTCAAATCTAGTCGATTCGACTCTAAATTGCCAAATAGCATCCAAACTATTCGAATCGTTTCAAAAAATTAGATCCGATATGATCGAATTTGATTTAAAATTAATTCTTTTATTTGTGCTATCGAATTGAGTCAAAAAGTGTCAATTCACTCAAATTACATCAAATTATGTCAAATCTAGTCGATTTGACTCTAAATTGCCAAATAGCATCCAAACTATTCGAATCGTTTCAAAAAATTAGATCCGATATGATCGAATTGGATTTAAAGTTAAATATTTTATTTGTATTATCGAATTGAGTCAAAAAATGTCAATTCACTCAAATTACATCAAATTATGTCAAATCTAGTCGATTCGACTCTAAATTGCCACATAGCTTCCAAACTATTCGAATCGTTTCAAAAAATTATATCCGATATGATCGAATTGGATTTAAAATTAATTCTTTTATTTGTATTATCGAATTGAGTCAAAAAGTGTCAATTCACTCAAATTACATCAAATTATGTCAAATCTAGTCGTTTCGACTCTAAATTGCCAAATAGCATCCAAACTATTCGAATCGTTTCAAAAAATTAGATCCGATATGATCGAATTGGATTTAAAATTAATTATTTTATTTGTATTATCGAATTGAGTCAAAAAGTGTCAATTCACTCAAATTACATCAAATTATGTTAAATCTAGTAAATTCGACTCTGAATTGCCAAATAGCATCCAAACTATTCGAATCGTTTCAAAAAATTAGATCCGATATGATCGAATTGGATTTAAAATTTATTCTTTTATTTGTATTATCGAATTGAGTCAAAAAGTGTCAATTCACTCAAATTACATCAAATTATGTTAAATCTATTCGTTTTCGACTCTAAATTGCCATATAGCATCCAAATTTTTCAAATCGTTTCAAATATTTGATCCGATATGATCGAATTGGATTTAAAATTAATTATTTTATTGTATTATCGAATTGAGTCAAAAAAGTGTCAATTCACTCAAATTACATCAAATTATGTCAAATCTAGTCGATTCGACTCTAAATTGCCAAATAGCATCCAAACTATTCGAATCGTTTCAAAAAATTAGATCCGATATGATCGAATTGGATTTAAAATTAATAATTTTATTTGTATTATCGAATTGAGTCAAAAAGTGTCAATTCTCTCAAATTACATCAAATTATGTCAAATCTAGTCGATTCGACACTAAATTGCCAAATAGCATCCAAACTATTCGAATCGTTTCACAATATTTGATCCGATATGATCTAATTGGATTTAAAATTAATTATTATAATTGTATTATCGAATTGAGTCAAAAAGTGTCAATTCACTCAAATTACATCAAATTATGTTAAATCTAGTAAATTCGACTCTAAATTGCCAAATAGCATCCAAACTATTCGAATCGTTTCAAAAATTAGATCCGATATGATCGAATTGATTTTAAAGTTAAATATTTTATTTGTAATATCGAATTGAGTCAAAAAGTGTCAATTCACTCAAATTACATCAAATTATGTCAAATCTAGTCGATTTGACTCTAAATTGCCAAACAGCATCCAAACTATTCGAATCGTTTACAAAAAATTAGATCCGATATGATCGAATTGGAATTAAAGTTAATTATTTTATTTGTATAATCGAATTGAGTCAAAAAGTTTTCAATTCACTCAAATTACATCAAATTATGTCAAATCTAGTCGATTCGACTCTAAATTGCCAAATAGCATCCAAACTATTCGAATCGTTTCAAAAAATTAGATCCGATATGATCGAATTGGATTTAAAATTAATTCTTTTATTTGTATTATCGATTGAGTCAAAAAGTGTCAATTCACTCAAATTACATCAAATTATGTCAAATCTAGTCGATTTGACTCTAAATTGCCAAATAGCATCCAAACTATTCGAATCGTTTCAAAAAATTAGATCCGATATGATCGAATTGGATTTAAAGTTAAATATTTTATTTGTATTATCGAATTGAGTCAAAAAGTGTCAATTCACTCAAATTACATCAAATTATATCAAATCTAGTCGATTCGACTCTAAATTGCCAATAGCTTCCAAACTATTCGAATCGTTTCAAAAAATTAGATCCGATATGATCGAATTTGATTTAAAATTAATTCTTTTATTTGTGCTATCGAATTGAGTCAAAAAGTGTCAATTCACTTAAATTACATCAAATTATGTCAAATCTAGTCGTTTCGACTCTAAATTGCCAAATAGCATCCAAACTATTCGAATCGTTTCAAAATATTTGATCCGATATGATCGAATTGGATTTAAAATTAATTATTTTATTTGTATTATCGAATTGAGTCAAAAAGTGGTCAATTCACTCAAATTACATCAAATTATGTCAAATCTAGTCGATTCGACTCTAAATTGCCAAATAGCATCCAAACTATTCGAATCGTTTCAAAAAATTAGATCCGATATGATCGAATTGGATTTAAAATTAATTATTTTATTTGTATTATCAAATTGAGTCAAAAAGTGTCAATTCACTCAAATTACATCAAATTATGTCAAATCTAGTCGATTCGACACTAAATTGCCAAATAGCATCCAAACTATTCGAATCGTTCAAATATTTGATCCGATATGATCTAATTGGATTTAAAATTAATATTTATAATTGTATTATCGAATTGAGTCAAAAAGTGTCAATTCACTCAAATTACATCAAATTATGTCAAATCTAGTAAATTCGACTCTAAATTGCCAAATAGCATCCAAACTATTCGAATCGTTTCAAAAATTATATCCGATATGATCGAATTGGATTTAAAATTAATTCTTTTATTTGTATTATCGAATTGAGTCAAAAAGTGTCAATTCACTCAAATTACATCAAATTATGTCAAATCTAGTCGTTTCGACTCTAAATTGCCAAATAGCATCCAAACTATTCGAATCGTTTCAAAAAATTAGATCCGATATGATCAAATTAGATTTAAAATTAATTATTTTATTTGTATTATCGAATTGAGTCAAAAAGTGTCAATTCACTCAAATTACATCAAATTATGTTAAATCTAGTAAATTCGACTCTGAATTGCCAAATAGCATCCAAACTATTCGAATCGTTTCAAAAAATTATATCCGATATGATTCGAATTGGATTTAAAATTAATTCTTTTATTTGTATTATCGAATTGAGTCAAAAAGTGTCAATTCACTCAAATTACATCAAATTATGTTAAATCTATTCGTTTCGACTCTAAATTGCCATATAGCATCCAAATTTTCAAATCGTTTCAAATATTTGATCCGATATGATCGAATTGGATTTAAAATTAATTATTTTATTTGTATTATCGAATTGAGTCAAAAAGTGTCAATTCACTCAAATTACATCAAATTATGTCAAATCTAGTCGTTTCGACTCTAAATTGCCAAATAGCATCCAAACTATTCGAATCGTTTCACAATATTTGATCCGATATGATCTAATTGGATTTAAAATTAATTATTATAATTGTATTATCGAATTGAGTCAAAAAGTGTCAATTCACTCAAAATACATCAAATTATGTTAAATCTAGTTAATTCGACTCTAAATTGCCAAATAGCATCCAAACTATTCGAATCGTTTCAAAAAATTAGATCCGATATGATCGAATTGGATTTAAAATTAATTCTTTTATTTGTATTATCGAATTGAGTCAAAAAGTGTCAATTCACTCAAATTACATCAAATTATGTCAAATCTAGTCGATTCGACTCTAAATTGCCAAATAGCATCCAAACTATTCGAATCGTTTCAAAAAATTAGATCCGATATGATCGAATAGGATTTAAAATTAATTATTTTATTTGTTTTATCGAATTTACTCAAAAAGTGTCAATTCACTCAAATGACATCAAATTTTGTCAAATCTAGTCGATTCGACTCTAAATGCTAAATAGCATCCAAACTATTCGAATCGTTTCAAAAAATTAGATCCGATATGATCGAATTGGATTTAAAATTAATTATTTTATTTGTATTATCGAATTGAGTCAAAAAGTTTCACTCACTTAAATTACACCAAATTATGTCAAATCTAGTCGATTCGACTCTAAATTGCCAAATAGCATCAAAACTATTCGAATCGATTCAAAATAATTGATCCGATATGATCGAATTGATTTAAAATTAATTATTTTATTTGTATTATCGAATTGAGTCAAAAAGTTTCAACTCACTTAAATTACATCAAATTATGTCAAATCTAGTCGATTCGACACTAAAATGCCAAATAGCATCCAAACTATTCGAATCGTTTCAAAAAATTAGATCCGATATGATCGAATTGGATTTAAAGTTAATTATTTTATTTGTATTATCGAATTGAGTCAAAAAGTGTCAATTCACTCAAATTACATCAAATTATGTCAAATCTAGTCGTTTCGATTCTAAATTGCCAAATAGCATCCAAACTATTTGAATCGTTTCAAAATATTTGATCCGATATGATCGAATTGGATTTAAAATTAATTATTTTATTTGTATTATCGAATTGAGTCAAAAAGTTTCAATTCACTAAAATTACATCAAATTATGTCAAATCTAGTCGATTCGACTCTAAATTGCCAAATAGCATCCAAACTATTCGAATCGTTTCAAAAAATTAGATCCGATATGATCGAATTTGATTTAAAATTAATTCTTTTATTTGTGCTATCGAATTGAGTCAAAAAGTGTCAATTCACTCAAATTACATCAAATTATGTCAAATCTAGTCGTTTCGACTCTAAATTGCCAAATAGCATCCAAACTATTCGAATCGTTTCAAAAATTTGACCCGATTTGATCGAATTGGATTTAAAATAATAATTTTGTTTGTATTATCGAATTGAGTCAAAAAGTGTCAATTCACTCAAATGACATCAAATTATGTCAAATCTAGTCGTTTCGACTCTAAATTGCCAAATAGCATCCAAACTATTCGAATCGTTTCAAAAAATTAGATCCGATATGATCGAATTGGATTTAAAATTAATTATTTTATTTGTATTATCGAATTGAGTCAAAAAGTGTCAATTCACTCAAATTACATCAAATTATGTCAAATCTAGTCGATTCGACTTTTAAATTAGCATATAGCATCCAAACTATTCAAATCGTTTCACAATATTTGATCCGATATGATCGAATTGGATTTAAAATTAATTATTTATTTGTATTATCGAATTGAGTCAAAAAGTGTCAATTCACTCAAATTACATCAAATTATGTCAAATCTAGTCGTTTCGGCTCTAAATTGCCAAATATCATCCAAACTATTCGAATCATTTCAAAATATTTGATCCGATATGATCGAATTGGATTTTAAAATTAAATATTTTATTTGTATTATCGAATTTAGTCAAAAAGTGTCAATTCACTCAAAATTACATCAAATTATGTCAAATCTAGTCGTATCGACTCTAAATTGCCAAATAGCATCCAAACTATTCGAATCGTTACAAAAAAATTGATCCGATTTGATCGAATTGGATTTAAAATTAATTATTTTATTTGTATTATCGAATTTACTCAAAAAGTGTCAATTCACTCAAATGACATCAAATTTTGTCAAATCTAGTCGATTCGACTCTAAATTGCCAAATAGCATCCAAACTATTCGAATCGTTTCAAAAAATTAGATCCGATATGATCGAATTGGATTTAAAATTAATTATTTTATTTGTATTATCGAATTGAGTCAAAAAGTTTCAACTCACTTAAATTACACCAAATTATGTCAAATCTAGTCGATTCGACTCTAAATTGCCAAAATAGCATCAAAACTATTCGAATCGATTCAAAATAATTGATCCGATATGATCGAATTGAATTTAAAATTAATTATTTTATTTGTATTATCGAATTGAGTCAAAAAGTTTCAACTCACTTAAATTACATCAAATTATGTCAAAACTAGTCGATTCGACTCTAAAATGCCAAATAGCATCCAAACTATTCGAATCGTTTCATAAAATTAGATCCGATATGATCGAATTGGATTAAAAATTATTTGTTTTATTTGTATTATCGAATTTACTGAAAAAGTGTCAATTCACTCAAATGACATCAAATTATGTCAAATCTAGTCGATTCGACTCTAAATTGTCAAATAGCATCCAAACTATTCGAATCGTTTCAAAAATGAGATCCGATATGATCGAATTGGATTTAAAGTTAATTATTTTATTTCTATTATCGAATTGAGTCAAAAAGTGTCAATTCACTCAAATTACATCAAATTATGTCAAATCTAGTCGATTTGACTCTAAATTGCCAAATAGCATCCAAACTATTCGAATCGTTTCAAAAAATTAGATCCGATATGATCGAATTGGATTTAAAATTAATTCTTTTATTTGTATTATCGAATTGAGTCAAAAAGTTTCAACTCACTTAAATTACATCAAATTATGTCAAATCTAGTCGATTCGACTCTAAATTGCCAAATAGCATCAAAACTATTCGAATCGATTCAAAAAATTGATCCGATATGATCGTATTGAATTTAAAATTAATTATTTTATTTGTATTATCGAATTGAATCAAAAAGTGTCAATTCACTCAAATTACATCAAATTATGTCAAATCTAGTCGATTTGACTCTAAATTGCCAAATAGCATCCAAACTATTCGAATCGTTTCAAAAAATTAGATCCGATATGATCGAATTGGATTTAAAATTAATTATTTTATTTGTTTTATCGAATTACTCAAAAAGTGTCAATTCACTCAAATTACATCAAATTATGTTAAATCTAGTAAATTCGACTCTGAATTGCCAAATAGCATCCAAACTATTCGAATCGTTTCAAAAAATTATATCCGATTTGATCGAATTGGATTTAAAATTAATTCTTTTATTTGTATTATCGAATTGAGTCAAAAGTGTCAATTCACTCAAATTACATCAAATTATGTTAAATCTATTCGTTTCGACTCTAAATTGCCATATAGCATCCAAATTTTTCAAATCGTTTCAAAATATTTGATCCGATATGATCAAATTGGATTTAAAATTAATTATTTTATTTGTATTATCGAATTGAGTCAAAAAGTGTCAATTCACTCAAATTACATCAAAATTATGTCAAATCTAGTCGTTTCGACTCTAAATTGCCAAATAGCATCCAAACTATTCGAATCGTTTCACAATATTTGATCCGATATGATCTAATTGGATTTAAAATTAATTATTATAATTGTATTATCGAATTGAGTCAAAAAGTGTCAATTCACTCAAAATACATCAACGTTATGTTGTATCTAGTTAATTCGACTCTAAATTGCCAAATAGCATCCAAACTATTCGAATCGTTTCAAAAAATTAGATCCGATATGATCGAATTGGATTTAAAATTAATTCTTTTATTTGTATTATCGAATTGAGTCAAAAAGTGTCAATACACTCAAATTACATCAAATTATGTCAAATCTAGTCGATTCGACTCTAAATTGCCAAATAGCATCCAAACTATTCGAATCGTTTCAAAAATTAGATCCGATATGATCGAATTGGATTTAAAATTAGTTATTTTATTTGTATTATCGAATTTACTCAAAAAGTGTCAATTCACTCAAATGACATCAAATTTTGTCAAATCTAGTCGATTCGACTCTAAATTGCCAAATAGCATCCAAACTATTCGAATCGTTTCAAAAAATTAGATCCGATATGATCGAATTGGATTTAAAATTAATTATTTTATTTGTATTATCGAATTGAGTCAAAAAGTTTCAACTCACTTAAATTACACCAAATTATGTCAAATCTAGTCGATTCGACTCTAAATTGCCAAATAGCATCAAAACTATTCGAATCGATTCAAAATAATTGATCCGATATGATCGAATTGAATTTAAAATTAATTATTTTATTTGTATTATCGAATTGAGTCAAAAAGTTTCAACTCACTTAAATTACATCAATTATGTCAAATCTAGTCGATTTCGACTCTAAAATGCCAAATAGCATCCAACTATTCGAATTGTTTCAAAAAATTAGATCCGATATGATCGAATTGGATTAATAATTATTTGTTTTATTTGTATTATCGAATTTACTGAAAAAGTGTCAATTCACTCAAATGACATCAAGTTATGTCAAATCTAGTCGATTCGACTCTAAAATGCCAAATAGCATCCAAACTATTCGAATCGTTTCAAAAAATGAGATCCGATATGATCGAATTGGATTTAAAGTTAATTATTTTATTTCTATTATCGAATTGAGTCAAAAAGTGTCAATTCACTCAAATTACATCAAATTATGTCAAATCTAGTCGATTTGACTCTAAATTGCCAAATAGCATCCAAACTATTCGAATCGTTTCAAAAAATTATATCCGATATGATCGAATTGAATTTAAAATTAATTATTTTATTTGTATTATCGAATTGAGTCAAAATGTTTCAACTCACTTAAATTACATCAAATTATGTCAAATCTAGTCGATTCGACTCTAAATTGCCAAATAGCATCCAAACTATTCGAATCGTTTCAAAAAAATTAGATCCGATATGATCGAATTGGATTAAAAATTATTTGTTTTATTTGTATTATCGAATTTACTGAAAAAGTGTCAATTCACTCAAATGACATCAAATTATGTCAAATCTAGTCGATTCGACTCTAAATTGCCAAATAGCATCAAAACTATTCGAATCGATTCAAAATAATTGATCCGATATGATCGAATTGGATTTAAGTTAATTATTTTATTTGTATTATCGAATTGAGTCAAAAAGTGTCAATTCACTCAAATTACAGCAAATTATGTCAAATCTAGTCGATTTGACTCTTAATTGCCAAATAGCATCCAAACTATTCGAATCGTTTCAAAAAATTAGATCCGATATGATCGAATTGGATTTAAAGTTAAATATTTTATTTGTAATATCGAATTGAGTCAAAAAGTGTCAATTCACTCAAATTACATCAAATTATGTCAAATCTAGTCGTTTCGACTCTAAATTGCCAACTAGCATCCAAACTATTCGAATCGTTTCACAATATTTGATCCGATATGAATCTAATTGGATTTAAAATTAATTATTATAATTGTATTATCGAATTGAGTCAAAAAGTGTCAATTCACTCAAATTACATCAAATTATGTTAAATCTAGTTAATTCGACTCTAAATTGCCAAATAGCATCCAAACTATTCGAATCGTTTCAAAAAATTAGATCCGATATGATCGAATTGGATTTAAAATTAATTCTTTTATTTGTATTATCGAATTGAGTCAAAAAGTGTCAATTCACTCAAATTACATCAAATTATGTCAAATCTAGTCGATTTGACTCTAAATTGCCAAATAGCATCCAAACTATTCGAATCGTTTCAAAAAATTATATCGATATGATCGAATTGAATTTAAAATTAATTATTTTATTTGTATTATCGAATTGAGTCAAAAAGTGTCAATTCACTCAAATTACATCAAATTATGTTAAATCTAGTAAATTCGACTCTAAATTGCCAAATAGCATCCAAACTATTCGAATCGTTTCAAAAAAATTATATCCGATATGATCGAATTGGATTTAAAATTAATTCTTTTATTGTATTATCGAATTGAGTCAAAAAGTGTCAATTCACTCAAATTACATCAAATTATGTCAAATCTAGTCGTTTCGACTCTAAATTGCCAAATAGCATCCAAACTATTCGAATCGTTTCAAAAAATTAGATCCGATATGATCGAATTGGATTTAAAATTAATTATTTTATTTGTATTATCGAATTGAGTCAAAAAGTGTCAATTCACTCAAATTACATCAAATTATGTTAAATCTAGCAAATTCGACTCTGAATTGCCAAATAGCATCCAAACTATTCGAATCGTTTCAAAAAATTAGATCCGATATGATCGAATTTGATTTAAAATTAATTCTTTTATTTGTGCTATCGAATTGAGTCAAAAGTGTCAATTCACTCAAATTACATCAAATTATGTCAAATCTAGTCGTTTCGACTCTAAATTGCCAAATAGCATCCAAACTATTCGAATCGTTTCAAAAAATTTGACCCGATTTGATCGAATTGGATTTAAAATTAATAATTTTGTTTGTATTATCGAATTGAGTCAAAAAGTGTCAATTCACTCAAATTACATCAAATTATGTCAAATCTAGTCGATTTGACTCTAAAATGCCAAACAGCATCCAAACTATTCGAATCGTTACAAAAAATTAGATCCGATAT